>CM052899.1:143444328-143490411 GCA_028534135.1 Potos flavus | reverse complement strand
AGACACATCAGTTACCTAGAATAAAAGTTACTCAAAAGGAACAACTCTGAGATAATTAGTGTAAGTATTATTAATATAGTATAAGTATTAAACTGAGAGAAAAAATTCAAAAGGCCTCCAGGAACAAAAAGATGAAATAAATTACAAGGGCAAAAGAATTGGATTGGCATCAAATTTCTCAAAAATGATACATAAAGCAAAGAACTTTGAAATAGCCTGATAAAAGGAAAACAGTGAAAGAAAGCATAAGCCATATGCAGCCAATCTGTCCTACAAGCATCAAGTCAATGGAAAAAAGTTTTTGAGATATAAAAATTTCTTGAAAAAGCTACTAAGACTGGACTGGAAAAACTTCAGAAAAAAGACTGATGGTGAGTATTTTAACACATGTCAAGGCAGATTAAATACTAAAACAAAGCTTGAAACAAGAGACTGGAACTAATTTACAACTGTTACAGGTCTTGCAAAGCAGAATATATGTTGACTAAAAATAATAGAGCAAAGGAGAGGGAAAAAATATAAAAAGCTCACTGTTCTATGCACAGTAGGAAGAATTTAAAGGATACCAATAACAACTGAAAATCGAAAGAGCAAAAGGTTAAAAAAAAAAAAAAAACAGGGACTAATGCCATTGGGAAAGTTAAAAATATGAAGGTAAACTAGAACAAAAACATAAAACTTCCAAAATACTAAACTAAAAGTATTATCAATTGAAGTGCAAATAATCCATATCTCACACAGAAACATAGCAAATATAACTAAAATACTATGGAAGTGTTGAGAACAAACCTGTCAGTCATATCCGCAAATGAAATGGAATTAATTTATCTATGAAAAGAAAAAGATCATTTCATTTTAGCTCACAAAGCAAGACCTAATGATATGCTGCATACAGGAGGCACAGCTAAAACGAAGTGATCCACCAAGGAAAAATTAGTGGGGAAGGCAAAAAGCTACCAGACAAGTAGAAACAGTAAGAAGCAACAGAAAATTGTACTTCCGATGAAGCATAATTTAAGTCAAAAAGCTTGAGATGTGACAATTAAGGGCTCCTTTTTAATGTTTAAAGCCACAAGTCATCATGAAGATATTAACCAAGATATTTATAAACTAAATAGCAAAGCAGCTACTTTATGAGGCAAAATCTACAAAAGAATCAAGGAAAATGGATTAGTAACATGCTAAAAACTTAGAGTGAAAAGAAGTCATTAAATTCCCAGTTCGAAAACTAGAAAAACAAGAAAAAAGTAAAACAAAATAAAATACAATGAAGGTTGTAATAAGGACAATGTAGAAATTACATGGTAGTTAGTACAAAAATGGTAGAACTCATTAATAAATGGGATCCTGGGCTTTGGGAGACATTAACAAAGTAGAGGAAAACACTATTTTAATTTTCTTGGCCAAAAAAAAGGGGGTAATAATACAACATATGAAGTAAGAAATTACAAAAGCAGAAATAGAGTTTGAAGCAGAAGAAACTTTTTTAAAATCCTAAGAGACTAATTTGAAGACTTCTTGGCAAATAAACTTGAAAACATAGATAAAAGGGACATTTTTCTTAAGGAAATACAGATTACCAAAATTCATCCTGACAGAGTGTAAAGTATAAAAAGACCAAGTTCCATATGAAAACAGGTGATTATTTCCAAAAAACAAGAGACCTGGATGCTTTTACGATGGAATTCTATCAAATCTCCAAAGACCAGTCGTCACTAAAGCTCGATAAATTACTAGACCTTTGAGAATAAAAGAAAACTCTCTATCGTGAAACAAATATTAAAAGAATATCTAAGAAAGATGAAGACAGTACTCATATAAAAAATGAAACATGAATATCATTTATGAATACCAATGCAAAATACTAAATAGTACATTAGCAAATGGAATCCAACACCTCATTAAGTATACACTATGTCATGGTCAGGAGGCTTTACTCCAGGATGCAAATTGTCTCAATTAATATTACACACCATATTAATAGATATAAGAAGGAAAACATTCATAATTATTTTCAGAAATGCTAAAAATGCCTTTGACAAATTTTAATACCAATTTCCTGATTTGAAAACAAAATCAAGGGGCACCTGGGTGGCTAAGTCAATTAGTGGCTGCCTTAGGCTTGATCGTGATCTCAGGGTCTTGGGATCAAGCCAGGCATCAGGCTGCCTGCCCAGTGGGGAGTCTGCTTCTCCTTCTGCTCCTGTTGCTCCCCCTGCTTGTGCTCTCTCTCTCTCTCTATCTCAAATAAATAAATAAATTCTTTAAAAAAAGATTTTATTCAAAAAATAAATAAACAAAAATAAAAAATATGAAAACAAAATCAAGAAAGTTGAGGGATAATTTCTTAATGTAAATCTTTGTAGGACAAAACATTAGTCATTTCCGCTAAGATCTAGAAAAAGTCAGTGACTCACAATTTCTACCATTACTCACTATTATACTAGAGATATTAGTAAATGCTATTAGATAAGGGACATCAATTAGTTGCATATGAATTGGTAAAGAAAAAATAAAATTATCTTTATATATGATTGATAGCATATTTCGAAAACTCAGATAATTCTTAAACCATAAAAAAGTCAGTAAGGCAGCAGGAGTGCGGAAGGTATAAAATAAGCATTCATAAATCAATAACATTGATACACAAAGCTAATAACCAGTAAAGGACATAGTTGAGAAACTACCCTTTACAGCAGGGAAAAAAATTAAATATTTAGGACTCAATTTTAAAAATGTGAAAAATCTGTATGCATAAATCTTTAAGATATTCCCGAAAGATACAAAATAAATACGAAGAATTGCAAAGACATGTTCCCATATTAAATGACTCAGTGTTAGGAAGATGTTGGTTCTCCCAGAGTTAATTTACAAATTTAACACAATCCCAAGAAACATACCAACAAGTTTTGTGGGTTTTTTATTTATAGAGCTAAATTTATTGATAATAAAGCCCATATATTTTATTAAAAAATGCAAAAACAGGTTTCTTGGGTGGCTCAGTCAGTTAAGCATCTGACTTTTGATTTTGGCTCAGGCAGTGATCTCAGGGTCGTGAGATGGACCCCCATGTGGGGCTCAGCCCTGGGTGTGGAGCCTGCTTAAGATTCTTTCTCTCCCTCTCTCTGCTCCTCCCACACCCTCTCCCTCTCAAAAAAAAAAAAAAAAAAAAAAGAGGCCAGAAAAACTGAAAGGAAAAACAAAACAAAATGAAACTACGAGGCTGAACTAGTCTTACAAGACATTAATACAAAATGTTTTAGTCTCAATGTACTGTTTAAGCTCGACTATTAATACAGCGCAGTGACAAATAGAAAAACAGATGAGAGAATGGAGCAGAAAGATCAGAAATAACCAAAGTTCATAAGAAAATGTAATATATGAGAAAGTGGGTATCTCAAATAACAGAAGCAAAGATTGATTTCTTTCAGAAATGATGCTTAGCCAACAGAAAAGCCATCTGGTAAAGAGAAAAATTAGATTCATACTTCAAACCATAGAGTAACTCCAAATGGATTAGGGAATTAAATATAAACAAATAAAACTATGCAAGTACTAAAAGTAGACATGGATGAATTCTACTCAAATTGGAATATAACCAGTAATACTTGAGTCAAACTGTATTAAAATGAATAAAATAACCATTGAAGGGAATATGAAAGATAAGAACCTAAGTTAAGCTTGTTGAACAATATTTTAATTATATTCTGTAAAGCTAAAGATGAAAATAATTGTACTTGAGTATTTTATTCCAGTTAATTTGTTTTCATAGACAAATGACATGTTAAAATTTTAGAACTACATTTTATATTTACCGGAATTGAAAAAAGAAGAAAATATACTATGGATAAATCAGAGCCAAGTGTCTCACTGTTGGCAAAAGGAATTACAAATAAGGAAAGAGGAAACACTAGAATGAACCCCATGGTGTTTAGTTCGGAAGCAGAGCTGTCAGTATGAACTCATGGTTTATAATATATGTAAAAAGGGATAAATATAGAAATATAGGGGAGGCTGGGTGGCTCAGTGGGATAAAGCCTCTGCCTTCGGCTCAGGTCATGATATCAGGGTCCTGGGATCGAGCCCCACATCGGGCTCTCTGCTCAGCAGGGAGCCTTCTTCCCCCTCTCTCTCTGCCTGCCTCTCTTCCTACTTGTGATCTCTTTCTCTCTGCCAAATCAATAAATAAAATCTTTAAAAAAAAGATATAGAAATATAGACAACTGTGACTATGTTTGTAAAACATGTATTTTCTACTTCTGCTCACTGAAATGGTTAAGAAGCAATAACACCCAATATTAATGAATATACCTACTGCCCTGATCTTGATTTCTAAATACCTTGGAGAAATGATGAATTTTATTTATTGGATCAAGATGAGCCAGGAATATCTTATGTACTAAAAAGTAAGGATGTGCTCAGAAAATGATGGGGACATATGAAGGGACACAGAAGCCAAACTATAGGAAGTCTCAGTGCCAAATTTATTTTGAGCAACAAAATAATGATAGTAATGGGTTATAAGCTATAAAATAAAACATAGGTATAAGTCTATACTGAGTATAAATGAATAGATAAATAAATGGAGGATAAACACAACTCTTCCTTATAGTACAATTACAAATAACATCCGCAGAAGGAGTGATAATAGTAAGTCACCATTTGGCAAACAGCACAGTAATAAATACTGGTACAGATAAGAATCATTGATGGGTACTAGCTTATTGGACAAACATGTGCTGAGAAAATTTTACATAGTTGAATGTCCTCCTGACAGTATCTCCTCACAACATATGTATTAATCTAGAAGGGGAAAAATAATAACTTTACAGTGGAGAAATCTAGAAGAAACCACACTAAACCAAGTGTTAAAATTAATATCACCAGTAATAAGATATACTAACATCATGTACCTCCTAACACACCACACTGAAAGGGCACACCATCAATTTTGTGTTATCCTTAGCAAAAATGTATCAACTCAGTGAAATAATGAGAACATCAGACAAACTGACAGACATTCCACTGCCTAGTACTCTTTAAAGTTAACAAGTTTATGAAACATAGAGAAAAATAGAAATTATATCAGATTGAAGGAAAATAAAGAGACATGAGAACAAAATGCATTGTGTGATCTTCATTCGAGTTCTGAAACAAATAAAAAGACATTAGTGAGGTACCTGCCATATTTTGAATAAAGCTTCTAGAGTAGTTAATGGTATTCTTGATATTAATTTCTTGACTTAGTTCAGGATTTCTATGGTTATATAAAATGTTAACATTATGGTTAAAGGGTTTGTGGAAATGCCACGTATGGATACCATTTTGTTAAGTCTAAGTTTTACCTTCAAATTAAATAATTAAAACAATCTACGAAAACAGCACATTGCATATGAGGAAATTAGATGAACATAATAAGCCAAATGTTGTAAAACAATGAAATATAAGAAAATTTGTCAGGGCCCCCAGGCAGCTCGGTTGGTTAAGCAGCCTGACTCTTGGTTTCCGCTCAGGTCATGATCCCAGGGTCTTGGGATTGAGCCTCCCTGCCAGGCTCCCGGACTCAGTAGTTCGCTTGTGGATTCTCTCTCTCCCTCCCTCTGTCTGCCCCCTGTGCATGCACTCACTCTCTCTCTTTTTCTCTCTCTCTCAAATAAATCTTAAAAAAAAGAAGAGAAGAAAGTTTTTCAACAGAAAAATTGACAAAGCCAAATTTTGATTTTAGGACAACGCTAATAGAATTGAAAAAGCCTTTCAAGACTGATTCATAAATGAAAGAACAGATTACTAATATCAGAAATGATAAAGGGGAAAAAAACCTCAGATACTAAAAACATTAAAAATATCATAAAAGTTATTATGAAACAATTTAACACTAGTAAATTTGAAAATTTATATTTCTTAAGAGGTTCAGCTTACTAAAACTGACTATTAAAGTAATTGAATTGTTAAAAATTCTTCCCCAAAGTAAACTCTAGGCCAGCATGACTTCACCAAATAATTCTCCCAAATATTTAAGGAAGAAATAGCATCTATTTTATATAAATTCTTTCAAAGATGAAAAGTGAGGGAAAACAGAACTCATTTGTAGAAGCTAGCATGATCTTGGTTCCAAAACTGAAAGAGACATTACAGGAAGTAAAATAAATGGCTAATGTCCTTCATGAACATAGATGTGAAATTCCAAAAAAAAAAATATTATCAAACTGAATCTAGTGATATTTTTTAAATTAAGTTACCATATCACAACCAAGTGCCATTTATTACAGAAATGAAAATTTGGTTTAAGGTTTAAAAATCAGACAGTTACTTATAGAACAAATGGTAAGTAGAATACAGGGCAATATACAATTGATATGCTTATTTCAATAGATGTACAGAAATTATTTGAAACATTAAGGAGGGAAAAAGAACTCTAGCAAAATAAGAAGAGAAAGGATTTACAAAGAGTGTCTTAAAAAAAGAAGCCTATAGAAATCATAGCTAATAGTGAAATATGAATTGCTCTCCCTGATATCAGGAACAGCCCAGAACTATTCAAAATTTACTCTAGTCTTAGCCAAAGCAACATAGCAGGAAAAAGGTATAATTTTGGAAATAAAGTAAATTATTCATTATTTACAAATAGATGCTATTTGCAATGCAGTCACTATTTGTAAGTCATTACTCTATCTTTGTAGAAAACCTAGAAGAACATAACAATAAGTAATTAAAAGTGAGAAAGAAATTTCACGTTTCCTGTAGACAAAATAAATATGCAAAATAATTTTTTTCTATATACTGCTAATATAAAATTAGAAAATAAATTTTTAAGAATCTATTTACACTTGCAACACAAATTCCAAATATATAGAATTAAATCTAGTAAAATATATTCAACACTTCCCCACAAGAAACAATAAAAATAAATGTATAAATAAAGAAATATATGATGCTCATGAATTTAGTATAGTAAACATCCAATATGGTAATGATTTCAATTTCCCCATATTGACCATAGATTTAATGCAATCCCAATGAAAATTTTAGCCAATTTATAATTTTTGTTTGTTTTTAATAAGTCATTGGGGGGACTTAGAAGTTAATTATTATAAAACTTATACATAAATGCAAATGAGTGAGAAATACAAAGTAGGATTACCTACACTATTATCAGCTTATAATTAATTAAACAGTGCTGCATTTGCACAAAATTAGAACTCTACTTACATAAAAATTATTCTTTTTTATGAAATACCACTCAGCTTTTTTTTTTTTTTAAACATTTTATTTATTTGACAGAGAGAGAGATCACAAGTAGGCAGAGAGGCACGCAGAGAGGGGGAAGCAGGCCCCCCCGCCGAGCAGAGAGTCCGATGCGGGGCTCGATCCCAGGACCCTGGGATCATGACCTGAGCCGAAGGCAGAGGCTTTAACCCACTGAGCCACCCAGGTGCCCCACCACTCAGTTTTTCAGGCAGTTTTATCAAAACTTTGCTGTTGTACCCTTTATTGTAGCAGTTGTAAAATAATTACATCAAAAATATTTATAGGCCTTTCTTCCCATATCAGACTGAATTTCTCAACAGTGCCAATTTAACCAATAATTATCAAACCTAGCAGTGTCTGATATACATCAGATACTCAAGGAATATGAGCTGTATGATTAAAATAATGTCAGTAAATAAGTTTTTCACCAAAATAAGGTCACCAAAATCCCAACATAACTCAAACTTACCTCCTATATCTGGGCGAAGTTTATTGTCATAGCCTTGTAGCAATGAGTTGAGAATTTGTGTTATATCTCCTTCATGAATCCTTGGTGCCAAGACCCAGGTTTTGTTCACTGTTAAATCCTCATCATCTTCGTCATCCACTTTATCAACACTAAATAATTAAAAAAAAAAAAGAATGATAGAAAATTCAACTAAATTCTGTACTGAAAAACACAATTTAAGATAATCTTAATTCTTATAATTTTGTTAGGAAATTGTAAGAGGGGAACAAGCATTAATAATATTTTACATTCAGTAAGGCTAATGTTTTCCTCATATGAACCATCCTGATATAATACTACTCAAAAATTAAGAATTCAATACAAGAAATGTAACACATAATATTGAAATAATAAATTAAATCTTGGCCACCACAGCTGTCCTTAAAGGCCATAGAGTATAGGAACTGAAAATGTGAACAGTGGTCATAGATTTGTGCAGTACACACTCTGCACAACTCTATGTGGTGACTCTAAACCACCATACCCCAAAATACAAAATTAAAAGGTAAATAAATACAAGAAAATTTGTAATAACTGGTGAGATATTTAAAAATGCATGTGTAGAAAAGAAGAATAAAGGAAAAAGTATTGAACACATCTATGATTCTTCCTTTCAATTCGGAAGAACCCAGGCATCATATTCCAAGAACTTTGTCAGAGATTATCTTGTCATCGAATCATGAATGGGTGACTCACCTGCCACATTTATGGAGGGGGGCATGACTATCAAGTTTTATGACTAGAAGTGAGACTTTAGAAATCAAATAACACCACTGCCTTTATTTTATAAATGAGAAAACTGAAGATAGTAGAGAACTAGCCAATGCACAAACTCACTTATTAGGAAAGCTGAGAATCAAGTCCTAACTCTCCAGTTAAGGCTTCTCACTATACCCTTGTGTTTAACAAGCATATAGATTCAGCTTAATTCTGCGCCATGGTAGAAAATTCAGCAATATAGATATTCATCTACAATTCATCAAAAGTAACAAACTACTCTTCTCTATTACTCATAAAGAATGGATGGGACTGGAAGAAATTATGGTGAGTGAAATAAGTCAAGCAGAGAGAGTCAATTATCTTATGGTTTCACTTACGTGTGGAAAATAAGGAAAAATATGGAGGACATTGGGAGAAGGAAAGGAAGGGTGAATTGGGAGAAATCGGAGGGGGAGACGAAACATGAAAGACTGTAGACTCTGAGAAATGAACTGAGGGTTTTGGAGGGGAGGGAGTTGGGGGGTTGGGTGAGCCTGGTGGTGGGTATTGAGGAGGGCACGTATTGCATGGAGCAGTGGATATAATGCGTGAACAATGAATCTTGTAACACTGAAAAAATAAAATAAAAATTTAAAATATACGTATATATATCTAAAAAAAAAAAAAAGAATGCCATCTTCAAATGAGTATGATCATCCTAGTCTTAACACCTACTCTGGTAAATCTCAGTCCTCCAGTGAAAAAGGGTCCAAAGACTAAACACTTACATTGGCGAAGTCAGGTAAATCCAAAATATGTGAGTTATTTCTATATGTTTCAGAGATAGGCTTCCCTCTAGCAGTAAACATACAAATTTAATTCAATATCTTGAGTTTATTTTTTTACAGTATCCTTTTAGATTCCTTTGCTTTGGACCTAAAACATTTTAGCTAATGCAGCCCTCACTGTCTTTATCCTTCTTAAAATTTTTTTCCAGAGGCACCTGGGTGGCTCAATCAGTTAAGTGGACCACTCTTGATTTTGGCTCAGGTCATGATCTCAGAGTCCTGAGATCGAGCCCTACTTCAGGCTCCTAGCTTAGAGGGGAGTCGGCTTAAGGATTCTCTTCCTCTCCTTCTGCCCCTCCCCCCACTTGCATGCACTCTCTCTCTCTAAAATAAATAAATAAATCTTTTTAAAAAATTTCCAGTTTTATTGAGATATAATTGACATATACTATAAATTTAAGATGTACAACAGAATGATTTGGGTGTGTGTGTGTGTGTGTGTGTATATATGTATATATATATATATATATATATATATATATATATATATATATATAGTAAATCCACCCTTTTTATCTTTAATGAGTACAAATTAACATCATAAATTAAAACCTCACCTTTAAAGTATTTGTTACCTCATTCCTTCTCCATAGTAATTCTATTGATAATTGTTATTGACAGATAATGGGGTGGGCTATTATTCCCAATATTTCTTCTCTCCTTCCTGTCAGAGAATTATACTTTTCACTCCATTGACTTCTAACTTGGTCATGTGACCTAAAATGTTCCTTCCTTGCTGGAGGATTATACTTCCCTGTTGTATTGAACTCAGGTGTGGCCTTGTGATTTGCTTTGGCAATGGAGTATATGTGACATGCATCACTAACTATCCAGGAAGAAGATTTAATGGCCATGAACAGTTCACTATATCTCTCTTGTCTTTCTGCTGAAAGACCAGCCATACGCAAAGGCTGCACAATTACTTCACTCCCAGAGCGAAGACAACATGGACAGAGCCACAGTTGACCTACAATGGACATGTAGCCTGAATGAGAAATCAACATTCAGTGTCGTAAGCCACTGAGATTTGGGGGTAGTGTACTATCACAGTATACAACTTAAATTCATCTGTGAACACCTATGGTACATTTAGTTAACAGGTTTTTAATGAAGAGCTTATTTATATTACTTGTTCTGCTATATTTAACTTCAAAAAGTATATACTACTGAAATACAGTTGTGTGATTTATTTAAAATAATTTATTTCCTTCAATAAAATATATACATACACATACACACATTCATTCATAAACTAAAGCACTGAAAATACTGAAGTATAAAGAGTCCCTGCTGGTGTGTCCTCCAGGAAAGTTATCTTATCTAATTAGAATTGCTAAGATACTGGCAACAGCCCAAATTTTAGAGCATCCATTTAGCTTTAAATCCCAGTTTTATAGAATGAAACATCTGGTGGTTAGAGGCAGGCCACTGCACATATAAGCAGTTGATCTTTCTTTGAAACATGATCGTAGTCAAATGGAAGTTTCCAGAAAAAAAAAATAAAAAGCTTTTTCTATTTTTTAACAGTAGCGACATCCTGATAATCCAAAAGCACATGCTCATAGTGATTTATATTCCCCTTTTCCCAGCTAGCTCGGAGGTACTATGAGAATCTCAGTGCTACCATAAAGCTAACTGTCCTATTTTTGGCAAAAGTAGAAGGGAAATTTCATTATAGTTTCATTATAGTTAATTTTTTGTACATCTTCCCTCTAAGCTTTCTAAATTACCTTCAGAATATTCATTAATTACATTAAAATCCTACTGGTATTATTTTGGTGATTGAAAAGTACTTATCATCATTTAAAAAATAGTTCACATAGTTTATCTGATGTCTCAATATCTTTTACAGGCTGGGGGATTTTTGTAACGTTTAATACATTGAGTGCCCATTCATTTGGGGGAAAGAAGTATGATTTTCTTAGGTAACACTGAGACTTTCTTGATTCCTGCTTAAGGAATTCTTTTAAATAACTTGAATAAGTATAATTTTATAGTTAATGGAAATACATTTAAACCCCTGAGTATAAAATTTTAGTAACTGTTATTTTAAAGATTGATGTTTTTTATTGTTACTAACAACAGCTGAGTGCTTATAGGGCACCATTAAATTCTTACCATATTTCAGGAATTGTGTGCTATGTTCTTTCCACATTTTATTTCATTTAATCCAGAGTAATTCCATGAAATAAATATTAATATTTCTACTTTACAATGAGAAAGGATATATTTATAGGGTTTCCAGGACATACCTTATTAAATAACAGAACAAAGAAGATTAACTTAATTTGAAGGCTGTTTTCTTTCTTTCACTTTTTTTTTTTTTTGGAAGTTTCCATAGTATCATCTCATTTTATCTTTATTAAAAAATCCAGGGTGGTTGGACTGTGAGTTTTCTAATTCATAAAAATGCAGCAACACTTATGGTAGGTATATAGTACATTCGGATTGTGCATGGATAGGATGCTAATCTCCATCCTTGAATTCCGAAAGGCGAGAATAATAATTTCATGGAATCACACACACATTCCCTGATGAAAAAGACTTAATAATATGTGTGTTTAACTTCCAATCCAATGCTTTAATTCATTTGTAGGGGAAATATCATGTAATACAAATGTGCTAACTTCTGAAAATGCAAAGACAAAGTTGTATTCCTGATCTAAATTATCCTATTTTCTAATAAAGGAAAAAATTATTTAAACAAATGATACAGAAAACCATCATATGCAAAGATATTTATCGCAGTATTATCTATGATAGCACAAATTTTAAATACTAAGAGTATGTTTAAGTAAATAATTATGTAACTCTATGATGTAATGGATGTATCTGTTTCATTTTGTGAATAGTCTGTAAAAATAGAAAATTATTTTCATATTTTAATGTTATATGAAAAATAACACATAACAATTTGTTTTTACCAAAACCTATGTATAAAATGGCTAAAGATTTAATGGAAAATTGGCATAATGAGTACACTAAGTATTCTACACAAAGGGAGCTGTAGAAAATTGAATTTTGTCCATATATTGATAGTATGCTAGAGTCTTTCTGTAGAATTTTGTAATATAAATACATAAAAAGGAGGTAATTTTTCATTAATGCCTACCTAAAAATGAGTTGCCTTTTCCTATAAATCGGATAGTGTTTTGAAATAAATTTCTAATCATAAAATTAAATAATTAAACAGAGCCTTTTATGGAGAGAAGCAGAGCTTTATGCTCTGCCAAGAAAACAACAGTGGCAGCCCTGAAAATTTGCTCCTCAGTTCTTCTATGGGAACAGAGTTGACTGACATCCCAGCTGCCAACCCTCCAGACCAGACCTGGAGCTGCACCTGCACCAGACCCAAGCTTCCCCGGGCAGCTTTCAGCAATAACTGAACCTAAAGGCAGTCCTAGTACATACCCATTTCTGCAGGACTAGGGGCTCCTCTAAAGGGCAACTCCTGTTAGACGACTCTCACTGGTCTGGTCAAAACTTTTTTTTTTTTTGTTAAAGATTTTATTTATTTATTTGACAGAAAGGAGAGAGATCACAAGTAGGCAGAGAGGCAGGCAGAGAGAGGGGGAAGCAGGCTCCCTGCTGAGCAGAGAACCCGATGCGGGGCTTGATCCCAGGACCCTGAGACCATGACCTGAGCTGAAGGCAGAGGCTTTAACCCACTGAGCCACCCAGGCGCCCTGGTCTGGTCAAAACTTAACCAGAAGAGCTCTGCACTCTGAGACTCCTTTGACACAAACTTCCTCCCCACTCCCCGCCCCCCCCACCCATCATGGAGGTGTCAGACCTCCATTATTATCTGAGGCCCATCTCAGCTTACTTCCACTTCCTCTTATTTATCTTACACAGGCATTTCTCTCAAAAATCTCTTACATGTCTAACTCATCTTGGCATCTGCTTCTCCAAAGCTTCTGCTTCTCACACTTTTTTAATTGACAGCATTAATTATTTACTAAAGAAAAATTTTGAGTCACCTACTCCAGTGTTGGTTTGTCTTTTTGCCTAAGCTATTTTTTTCAAATTTATTTAATTTATTTGTTTTTTATTAATACATAATGTATTATTTGCCCCAGGGCACATGTCTGTGAATCATCAGGCTTACACATTTCACAGCACTTACCATAGCACATACCCTCCCCAATGTCCATAACCCAGCCACCCTATCCCTACCCACCCCTACCCCCCAGCTGCCCTCAGTTTGTTTCGTGAGTTTAGGAGTCTCATATGGTTTGTCTCCTTCCTGATCCCATCTTGTTTCATTTCCCTCCCCCACCCCCCACGACCCCCCACCCTGCCTCTCAAATTCTTCATATCTGCCTCTCAAATTCTTCATATCAGACAGATCATATGATAATTGTCTTTCTCTGATTGACTTATTTCGCTTAAGCTGTTTTAAGAAATGAAACAAATCAATCTGTTTATATAAGTTATTGTATGTGAAAATTACTTTAATGAGTGTATTCCTGTTCTTAATAAAACAAGCAGAAGTTTTGAACTAGTAATAGCTAAAACAGGCAAGTAAAACACAGTATGTTATACCATACAATTATAAAGAGAATTCATCTTTATAATTAGGGAAAAATAGTATGTCTGTAGCAAGTCAATCAATTAATATAAACTATCTTTCATAAAAAGGCTAAGCATTCATCAGGGTTTGCCCAGGATGGCTTTGGTTTACACCTGTTGTTCTAGAACAATAATAGCACCCTCTTTCACTCACAAAACGGCCTAATTTGTTTTTTTTTAAACGGCCTAATTTGGATGATAAATTATATAGTCATCCTTTATATAGTTCATATAAAGGTGACTGCAAATGTCCTCATTCTGACACCTGGGGAAAACTCTTCCATTAATCTGTTTAGACAATGGAGATGTAACTCCAAAGCCAGGTCTCATCTATGAGCTGTTGCTCATGACAGATTAGCATTTGTTTATAAGTATCAGATATATTTCTATAAGCATAGGCCAAGTGACAAGTTCCAAGAGAGAAACATACGTGTTCTAATATTTCTGAGTGGAAGATATCCTAATGCCAAAGCCTACAGGAGCCAACTTTTAAAGAGTAGATAGAGCTATTGGTTTTAGATCTGAAATTAAAAGACGAGAAAAGTACAGTAAAAAATAAAAAAGTGAATTTTCTAGTTTTCCTTTTTCCTTTATATTCTAGCTGTTAAATTCTTTTGTACAAAGCTCCTTTCTATAATTGTAGCTCTGAATCATTTTTATTATTTGTAAAAGTTAGTAGGGAAGCAAAAGAAGTAAAAGCATGACAGGGTTATAGATCTGAACTTCCAGAGTTTTAGAGAGGTGAAATGATAGTCCACTCAATTTGATGATTATTTTTTTTAGCACAGTGGAATATGGGATCCATCACTTAATACACAGAGAGATGAATATTTAGGAAATTTGAAGAAGGAGAAGGGAGCCTAGCCTGGAATATTAAGTAAATGTGTTCCACTTCGTGATTCCAAAATGTCCAGGGCTTACGTCTCCCATGAAATTGATCATTGCATCTTAATTTATTTATTTATGACCTTTTTTTATTTATTATGACCTTATTTATTTATGACCTTTTCTAAGCTCCTCGAAGGCAAGGGTTAAGGTTTTCAATGTGGTATCATTGGCACGTAGCCCAGTGCCTAACATACAGTAGGTGTCCAATAAAAATATTCATTGAATAAATGGAAAGAATATTAGAGCTCTTCTTGCTATTTGCAGCTAAAATTACAGTGAGTCAAGGAAATAACCGAAAACTGTAACTATTGGCCTTAATAGGAGAATTTGTTATTGTGGTTAATCTAATATAAAATTAATGAAACAAAGTAGCTTTCTGATACTAGCACTACCCCTCATAAATAAAAAAAAAATTCTTTCACAATAACAATATGACTCATAAAATTATTAAGAGGAAATGTAATAAGGTAGGTATAAGTCTTACGTGAAAAAAATGAAGAATATAAAAACAGAAAAAAAATAAAGGCAAAGGAAACATTTTGGTTATAAAACAACATTGTTAACATATTATCCCCAAATTAGCTTATAGAGTTAATGAAGTTTTAATCTGAATCCCATAGTTCAGATGTAAGAGGTTAAAATCATTATAACTAAGTACAAGAATCAATATGGGAGTTTACAAGAAATTATTGAAAAAGAGAATTCTTAGGTGAAATTTGCCCTGCCAGAATAAAAAGAACACATATTCTTAGAGGAGGGAAAATAAATCATAATTTTCATTAAGTCTATTAAAAATGACCACTGGATTGAAAGTATATTAAAATAAGCACCGAATTCTCTGTTGTTCCAATTTATATACATAGATCCTGACAGAACATAAATTAGTCTAGAAACAATAATAATTCTTCATGACATTCACATTCTCTAAGCCTTCAATGTTTTTATGTATCAAATAAATTCTATAAGTCTGCTAAAAATTTTGCAAAGTGGAGGCTTATTAAATTAGAAAACATATTAAAAGATCTTAAAATTAAGTTGAAGAAAGAAATGGCAATTAGTTCCTTTGAGTGCAGAAAAATATACTTTTTTCTCTAAGTTTTGGGATCACAAAATGAGTGATTAAAATATTTTCATTGACATAAGGATACCTTCAGACCTATTCACTTAAAAAGAAGAGAATCCAAATGCATAGAACAAAAACAGCGAGACTATCTTTCTAGTCATTCCAGGTGTTACAGTTTGAAGGTCTTTCAAAAAGAACTCTTACTAAGGAAATGACAGACACAAACATACACTCATAAACCACCTGCACAGAGCCACAAATTAGTTTATAGAACATACGTGTCTGAGTAACACTTAAATTTAATCTAGCCAATATGGTTACTTTGTTCTAGTCAATATGGCTATTTTGTGGAAAAGGCAATCTTTACCCAAAACACTCTTCTTCATGTGTTGGAAGATTATTCTGGTAATTATACATATCTAGGATGAGTGAGAAGTGAGTAATGTCCTGTACTTAAGCAATTCACAAATTGTGCAACCACAGTAACAGTCCTGGAAATCTACTCAAATATTAACTTGTCCTGAATCTGATTCTAGCAGTCTTAAAGCTACCTGGAGAAACAAATCACACCCTGATCACACCAATATTAAACGATTTATATTATAGGATAATATAGATATAGGATAATATAGGATATATAGATATAGGATAACTATATTTTAATCATAGACTCTGATATGCCCAGGTACCTGTAGGTTAGAGTGCTTTGCTTCTCTGTCCTTAATGCCTAGCACAATCTCTACTACTGTGTTACTCAATATATTTGTTTAAAAATAAGGAGAAAATTTAAATCTCCAAAAACATTTTATCTGGGAGGGAATGGATTTCTACAGTTCAGAAGTTCACTATTAAACTAAATGATACAGGTTATAACAGGATGTTGCTATTTTATTTATTTATTTTTTAAAGATTTTATTTACTTATTTCAGAGAGAGAGCATGCGAGAGAGAGCGTGGGGTGAAGGGCAGAGGGAGAAGCAGACTCCTCGCTGAGCAGGGAGCCCCATGTGGGACTGGATCCCCGGGATACCAGGATCATGACCAGAGCCAAAGGCAGACACCCAACCAACTGAGCCACCCAGGTGCCCAGGATGTTGCTATTTTAATGCCACAGGTTAGATGACCAGAGTAAAGGATCTCCCAGAAGATACAGAAATATAGTTTTCAATTTTAAAAGGGCTACTAAACTACGAGACCATACCACTAGCCATAGACTAGTAATGTTCTCTCTCTCCAATCTCTCTGTCTCTCCTTCACTAATACTGATCCATGGTAGCTGAGAACATTCAGTCTTTCCCCAGAGTTGCAACTGATGGCAGCTTCTTTGATGCCCCCATTATAGCTCATCTAGAATTCTGAATAGCAAATATAGCATTTTATCATCAACATAAACTACTAGAGTTCAGGTTCTCTGGGGACAGGGACTCTGCCTTCTTTGTCCTGTGGATCTAGCACATACTGTGTTACATATATGCCCTGTATTCAGGATACAAACACTATTAGGGAAGGATTCTGTCTTACTTACCACTGCATCCCCAGTTGCTAGAACTCTGCTTAACACACGGTAGGCACTGAGTAAATATTTGTTGAATGAATGCTAATGCTCAATAAATGTTTACTGAGTGAATTAATAGCTAAGACTATTTCCTGAAAATGAGGCTTCAGTTGGTTACACTATTTTAGTACAAAGAGAATTAGATTCTGAGATATTTAAAAATAGAAAGAGACATAAATTTCATCTGCCTCCTACAGAGTACAAGAACTCTAACCAGCTTCTGCTTAAAGAAGTCTAGTGATAAGACATCCATTATTTTGTTAGAGGCCTTTTGTGTTGAAAGAAAATCTGCCTTCCTATAGCTTTCCCTACTCAGTTATGGTTTGTCTGCTCTACCTGTGTGTAATAAATTCAACCATGATTTTATATAACCTCCTTAAAAATAAGTTGCTGAGTCTGCAAAAAAACTTATCTGAATTCCAAATTATTGCTTTTAACTCTTTATCCTATGATTATTTTTCTAAATCAAGTGTTTCACTTTGTTAAAGTTTTTCCTAAAATAATTAATCTAGCACTGCACATAATATTCCAGATTATGTGATAGGTACACAGTAGATTTTTATACCTACTGTGCTTCTACCAATTGCATTGTCTGTTCTTTCCTTTCTTCATTCCTTACATCCCTCTTTTCCTTTCTTTCCCATTCATCCATAGTCATGTTATTTGCTTTGACTTATATTGCATTTGTAATCTGAGAAGTGGGAAAGAATGCGCTCTGGGCATAGAACACATGGACTTGAGTCTTGGATTTAGCATTTAGCAGCAATAAGATGTTTAGCGAGTTCCTAAAAATTCCTGTGCCCCAGCTTTCCTATCTGCAAAATGGGGAGAAGAACAGTAAGCAGTATTATGCCTTCATACTTGATTGGTTACTTGGCTAAGTATAACATTCTAGGTTGAACATTTGTCTTTATAATTTTGGAGGCATTTCCCCCATAGTCTTCTGGTATTATGATGAGAAATCTCATGGCTCTCTAATTTTCTTTGCTTGATTGAGATCTATTCTAACAGCAGACTGTTCTGTTCATCCTTGGAGTTCTGAGTGTATGTTTCCTTATTGTGACTACAAGATGCTTTGCTTTAATTAATACCATAAATCTAGGCCTTAACAGTGAGTATAAATTGCATATAGGTAGTACTCATATCTAGCCTATTCTCCACTGTAAACCCAGCGTGTTGCCCTGTGTATGGCACATAACAGGCATTCAAGAAATATTTGTTGAATAAAAGAATGAACGATCTCTCTGGAATCCAAAACATATCTAATAATGCATAAGGGTTCAAGGACTTTACTGCAATTGAGACAACTTTAACCAGTATAAATAATACTAGAATCACTGTAATTCTCAGAATATCTGTTGTTATGTCTTTTCCGTTAAAATTTTAAGCGCTTTGCACAAATTTTCTCTCTTGGTCTTGAAACAAGCTGGAGAGGAGAATGTCACTTCCATTTTCACAAATAAGAGCTCTCTGCCTCAAAGATTTTCCTGAAATCACCCTAATGGGAAATGGTGGAGATAAAACCAGAATTTACATTCTAATGGCCAAGTCCAGGATTCTCAATTGGTACCTTGTGTATATGTGAATTATTCCTCTGAGGCCCATACATTTAATTTATGCCCACCTTTCCTCTTTCCCTCATGGCAATCATTTATCATATTTTGATAATATCTCGAGTCTTTTTCCCCCCACTTTTCCACTCTGCCTTGTCTTCTTTCCTTTGGGACCCTGCCTTCATTAATATTTTCTCAGAAAAATTTTAATCACCTTTATATAACTATAAAATATTAGATTAGCCTATTTAATGATTGAATGAAAAGTCTAACATTTGCTTTTATTGCTTAGACAGAAGTATGTCTCATAGTATATAATGGAACAAAATAGTAGAGGGATATACCTAAAAGACTCTATAAACGGGATTTTTCTATTATAGTATTTGCATTTTAGTTTCAAAAGAATTTTATCTCTTGCTTCTTCTTTGAATATTTTATTGTCATGAAACATCATTACTCAGTAATTTTGTCCTCAAGTCTGCTTCAGTATTTTATTAGAAAATTAAGTTAAAACTCTAAATGCCTAAAGAAAAATCATTCACTACCACCTCCACAAAATACATTACTGAAATTACTTGAAAATAATATATTTTATAAAGAAAATGTATTTGAATATTTTCATTTGGGCAACTGACTGCTAAATTGTATGATTACTGACTCATGAAATTATTTGCAAAAAGCAAAACAAGTTATTTTCCTTGGGCTCTTTCAAAATATAACTTCTTAGTCAAAGCTTATCATAAATTACTTCTTAAAACAACTAAAACCTCCAGGCACTTTTTAAACTCTTCTTAAAAATCTGATTAGAATTAGATTTTTTTGACATTATAAATAAGCCAAATCAAGCCAAGAGATTTTAACCAACTTGTCAAGATGCCATGGAGCCTCACGGAGAATGAAACACAGGAACCATGAGTATAGCTATTAGTTACAACAATAGGATAGGCTTTCATACTTCAGCAATATAAAAATCAATAGTGTCTATCCTTTATGCATTTGATGGAAACTAATGAGGAAATAAGCTATTGTCTCTGATTAAATATAAGAAATAACAAATTCTAGTTTGGTATATCCCCAAATAGGTGACTTTGAAGATTTATTTTAGAAACCAACATAAGACAACAAAAGTCTTATATACAGAACCATTTATGATTAGTTTAACAGAAAGGTCCCTCAAAATAAGGAGAAAGGGAGACAGAAATACGAATGTAACTTGTTTATACATGTTGACACCCATTATCTCCAGCTAAATATTAAAAGGGTGAAAACTTCACCACAACTGTAGCTACTTTAAAGTGAAGACATAAACTCTCATCATGGAGTCCCTGACAGCTAATTATAACAGAAACATATAGATTTATTTTTTAATATTCTTTTATTGATTGGCCAGAATAATCCCAATTATCTATACTATTATGATGAAATCAATTATTTATCTATTTTAACTGCATAACACTTCTCTCTCACTCACTCTTACATATGGTAAAAAAAAAAAAGTACATGGAATTCCAATTAGAATCTCACTCTTGAAAACTGCAAAGAAAAGCCAATAGAGCAACCATTGAGTTGTTTTATGTTTCAGTTCAAATCTAAAACATATTGAAAATGAAAACTTGTAGAAATCCTTAATGATCTCCTATTGCCCTTCATTTCCTAGATGAATTAACTGTTCAAAGAAGGTAAGGAGTCTTTTTTAAAAAGATTTTATTTATTTATTTGACACAGAGAGAGAGAGAGATCACAAGTAGGCAGAGAGAGAAGGGGAAGCAGGCTCCCCGCTGAGCAGAGAGCCTGATGCAGGGTTCGATCCCAAGACCCAGGGGCCATGACCTGAGGCAGAGGCTTAATCTATTGAGCCACCCAGGCGCCCCAAGGGTAAGGAGTCTTGACAAAGATCACGTCTCCAGACTTCCAGAATCCATCTGTGCCAACTATACTACATAACTAACTCAGAGCAGCTTGAAGAGCGTTCTGGAGCCAATTATGAAAATTGTAATGTAAATATCCTTAAAAACAAAAGATATCATTTCTTTACTATCTCTTTAGATGTTTTGTTTTAGATATTTCAGTAATCAGATTGTCTATTAGGTTCCAAGGGAAATCTGCAGTTATAATGGCAAAGGAGCATACAGGTTGTTATTTCAGAAAACCACTGGGTAAATCTGTTTTTACTTATGAGAATACAGATTCAACTGTAGTATTATGAAGATGCATGAAAACACTGATACATGATTGACCAAAATATATTCTATAATTTTACAATATATTCAAAGAAATAAGTGATTATGATACAACTTATATATAAGAAATAATTAGTCAGTAGTATGTTGGTGCCTATGCAGAATGAATTTAAGTTTCTAAGGGGAAGGGGTACATAAACTAAAACTGTAATACTTAAAAAAAATCATATGTCAAACATTTTCTGGCAAGTCTAACATTGCTTAGCATAGCTTAATCCATTCTCTGTTTTTGGAGAGAAGATATAGTTGTTCTATCTGCTGATAATGACAAAAATATTCACTCTAGCTATATAGTAAAATTAATCATAATAATTTTGTTTTAGTAATGATGCAAGTAGTTATAAAGGCATATTTCCATCTGCATAGTGATTACATTTTACGCTTGAGTTCTAAACAGGATCACATAATACAATAATATGTTAAATGTGCATTTATATAAAACACAGTTACATGATATGAATAGTATGTCTAAGACCTTAATAGTGTCTGTGTCTTAATATATTTTAACTCCTTTCAGTCACTACACCTATATCCAGGTGCAATACCTAAGCATTTTATTTTTCTGTCAGAATGATTTCAAAGTTTTATTGGAAGATATTACAGCCCAAGGAGCCTAAATCCTATTCCTGTTAAATTGGAGGCTTGGGATTGCTAATGTCTCCCTCTTTGTCTCTCTGTCTCTTTTTCTCTGTTGCACACACATACACACACACACATACACACACACATTAAAAATTCAGATAGCTCAATAAAATATACATGTTATCTCTAACTTAAATATAACACCCCTCAACCTTAATTTTTAAGCCATGTTTATAATCTCTCTCCATATGTAACTTTGGGTTTTTCCAGAGTAGCAAAAAAATAATAATAATAAATGAGGGAAAAAGCAATATTTGTTTATAGAACAGCATCATACATACCATGTTGTGTAATAAGTTTCTAAAATAACTTTCTCTTTAAAATGCAGAATTATCCAGAAAGTTCATCAATGACATTCATTCACTAAATTTAGTGGCAAAATCATTTCTACTCCCCCTCCCAGGAACTGAACCTTTACTAGTTTGCACCGTGCCAAGTCAAACAAGCCAAAACAAAACAAAACAAATCCAAAACTGAACTGCCTTCCATGCTTTCACACATAGGCTCATCTCATCCTATCTGAAAATAAGTATATCTAATCAGAAAATAAAACGATGGTAAAATATTGCACTTGTGCCCAGAGAAATGCAAATTACTTAACTTAGAATGATTTCCAAAAGAAAAAGAAATAAGGGGGAAGGGGGTTGATCCCAAAGAATAGTTTTAAGTCCTTGAATTTACTCACCAGTTTCCCAGATGCAGGGTCAATAACAAGAACATCAGCCTCACCACTCTACTTTGACTCCACAGAAGAAAAGGGGAGAGGAGAAAAGCTTTCCAAGAACCCATCAGGATCGCTTTTTCCGCTCAGTTCTCCAAGCTAGGACTTTTTCTCCCACCTCAGCAGCAGCCAGGAGAGTACGGCGGGGATGAGTGTGGCAAGGCAGTACACCTCCCAACCAGGTAGGATGCGACTCCCAGCGGAATTGAGTCGGGGAGCCAATCAGACACAGAGGATGCTGGCATAAATTATCTGAAAAAGAGTCGGGCCAATCTACGGCCCAAAGAGGCGGGGCTTCTCCTACTAGAAATCGAGCCCAGTGGGGAAAAGGGCTCCGTTTTTCCAAAAGAAAAACAAACCTCTTCTCCCTCGCAGCCTCGGAGAAACGTTTGAGTGGCCTTGCCCTCCCTAGGGAAAGAAGCCTCCCTCTTCCCCCTGGCCTTCCTTCCTGCCTGACACTATTTCGGGGACCACTGCCTCTTACTCTCCCCCGTTTGAATTCTGAATCTGCCTTCCCAGAGAGACCCGTGTCAAGCTTACAGTACCTAATCTGTTTTCCCCAGGCTCACGAAGGTTCTGCTAATTTTTGTTAATTATCGTTGTTAATTTTGAGTGTTGGGCGGTGTCTCATTTCGCTTTGCAGTCCCAGCACCTGGCACAGTGCCCCGCACAAATGAGCTCTCAGGAGATGCTGAATATCTAATTGAATGAATGAATGAGCGGGCTCGGTGCATTCCTGATAATCACGTTTCCACCCCCCTTCCGCTGCCTTAATGAGTGAAAGGATTGGCAATCTCCTCTCTCAGGGCACCAAATCATGCTCCGGAGTAATGCCTGGCAAGAACTATCTCATTTTACAGAAACATAAAGAAAAATTCTATTTTAAAATGGTCCTCTTAGCCACAGGAGTTGGAGACCTATTACATGGGTAATCCTTGCTCTCTGCTCCCTCTCCAGTTGCCTTCCCGTTTGTTGAGCTCCGTGTTTGGTACCTAACTTCAGAGGCTCTGCTCTGAGTTTGCAGCAGAGCCCAACAGTTGCCATGGCAACCAGAAGCCTCTGGCAGCTTGAACAACTGTAGAGGCGAAGACAGTGGTGGTGGTGGTTGTAGAAGCAGGCTGTCTCTGCCCAGCCATCTTCTGCCTTTACGCCTTCCTCAATCCCTGCTTCCCACTGAAGCCACCTGGAGTTGGGGTCTTTGGTGTCTCATTAATCACCCCACAACCACCTGAAATTGACCAGATTCAGGGGTGAATGGCAGGTGAAAAGAGAGTATTTGTCTCCAGGCAAACAATTCAAGGCAGAAGTAACAGTGTTTGTGCATAAGCATACGGTAACTGTTGCTACCTTATCTTTTGAAATCACTTAAAGGAACTGGATGGGGGTAACAAGGTTACAGATATTTCCTGGCCCAAAATAATAGATGGTGCAGTGCTGAGCTTTTCTCTCCTCTGTGACTGATTCTCCATCTTTTTAGTCTCTGAAAATAGTATTGACCTCCTTGTTTTTCTTCTACTAAACGTTAATTAGGCAGCATTATTCTCTTCAACAAAGCATGTTAGTCAAGGTAGCTCATATCAAATAATTTATTTAACAATAAAGTTTCATTATAATAGATTCTGAGGTGAATAAATTTGGTTAAAAGCTGAAGTCAATATAAATCTGAGTAGATTTTCTTTTTCTGCTTTAATTAAGAATGTGCTTTGGATAGCTATTTAACTGTTTCATTGGATGCCCACATTAATTCACTGATCTGATTAGCCCGCGAACTAGGAATTAATTCACTAGAAGTATGTAGTGAATAGCGAACATTTGCCTGGTTACTCTTTGCCTTATGCTAAGATTAGGTAAGATTTTTGCATGTATTAATGGGGATATAATACTGCATAGTGTTATCCAATAGTAGTTGATAGTTCTTCCAACAAAAATTCTTAACAAGGTTTCACTCTTACTGTTCTCATATATAACTGAGAGATACTGAGAACAGTTAAGAGAAATCAACAGAGAGGAAAGGTGAAGAATATACCCTTGCTTGATTACATGTTGCCTATTTACTCTTTTTTTTTTTTAAGATTTTATTTATTTATTTGACAGAGAGAGATTACAAGTAGGCAGAGAGGGGAAAGAAGCAGAGGGGGGAAGCAGGCTCCCTGCGGAGCAGAGAGCCGGATGCGGGACTCGGTCCCAGGACACTGAGATGGTGACCTGAGCGAAGGCAGAGGCTTTAACCCACCAAGCCACCCAGGCAGCCCTACATGTTGCCTATTTACTCTTATAGAAGATAAAGAACTGGAGTAATTTCCAGACTGGGAAATTTCCTGTATTTTTCCAAACTCTAGATTTTTGACAATTTCGTGCTGAAATATTTTCAAATTTATCTCACCCCTTTCTTTCAAGCAATTTTATCTCTTTCTATCTGATTAATTTTTTTCCTTTTTATAATATATATCTTCTGGAAAACTGATCCTGTTCTGCTGCCATTGTTAATTATAATTCCTTGTAAACTGAGTAAAAGGGATCTGATATCAGATTATTTTGGATATCAGCCATGTCTTGACCCTGATAGTCTGTCTCATTTGATTTAATAAACCAGATGGGAGGGGTGACACATATTGTGAGTCCTGGAAAAAGCCAAGTAAGTATACTATACTTATCAAACAAAGCATAGTGTCTCACAGAATAATACTCAAGAGAAAACAGATCAGGTATCATGCACGATTCCAGATTCCAAGGCCAGAAATTGCTGTAGGTAAGGGACTGGAAAAAGCTCTCTGTCTTCCTTTGTGGCAGTCATTTCCAACTTGAGGCATTTGATCCCATAAGATATTTATCAATATCTGGAAATATTTTCCACTGTCACAAATTGGGGGGTGTGGTGTAAGCTACTGGCATCTAACGGTAGAGTCCAGAGTTGCTGCTACACATTCTGAAATTCAAAAGAAAGCTGTCCTACAACAAAGAATTATAAAGTTCAAATTGTGGATAAAATGAAGTTGAAAAGCCCTGCAATACGGATGAAGGAGATTGGTAACCAGATTCCACTGAGGTTGATGATTTCTCTATACTGTCTTTGAAGTCACCATTCCCCTCCTCCTTCCTTTGATAGTCTGAGCCACAACCACCATCACTCGTCTTGTATCTAGCTGCAATAACTATCAACTCATGGTGCACAGGAAATTTCTGTTTTCCATAATTTGTTCAGGTATTATCTTAGAATAAAATGTTTGAGATCCCATTTAAAAATGCAGATTCATGGACTTCTCTCCACACTTAATGAATTAAGATTTTTAGCAAGAACCTCTGGAAATAATCATGGATCAGAGAGTTTGAGAACAATTGTCCTATAATCATCTCACAGTATAACCAGTGAGACAGTGACCTGATTATGTACATGCAACTCTGGCCCCAACAAAGCCAGGTTTTTGACATGATTCGTCTGGCCATTACTAATTTATTCATTAAAAACACGTATTGAGAAATTCTGATGTCAGACACTGTGCCTGACCTTAAGAATAAAATGGTGAACAAGACGTACAACTTTGTGTCTCAGTTTCTTCACTTATAAAAAGGAAATAAGAATTCTATTTAGTTGATAGTGTTGTTTTAAGGATTAAATGGATTAATATATGGGGATCACTTTAAACAGTACATATATATTAGAAATTACTCAAAAAATGTCATTGTGGTTAATTTATTAAAAGTAGGTTCCAAATCTAATTTATTACTCCAGCCCTAAGTATAATGCTTGGCATCAAGTAGTTATTTCTAGTAGCTACAGTCGATAGGGAGAGTGGAGAGGATTAGGGGACACCATTGTTCTCTCACCTCACCCTCAACATTATCATGATACCTGGCTTCTCCAGAACCAAAAGTCACTGGAGTCCTGTTCTAGATCTCCCAAAGCACTTTCCTTCAGATGGCCACAAACTGTACTTCAGGCAAAACAATAACAGGTTCCTAAATTTATCCCTCAGTATCATACTAGTTTTGTATGATTTTGATGCTCCTCCCTCAGCTTAGGAGGCCTTTCCTCCTCTTCATTTGCCTGCTCTTCACTCTCCTAGTTAAGTTTAGGGCTCATCTTCTTCCCCAAAGCCTTTATTGCTTATTTACTCTGTGCTAGTCTGTTGTATAGTCTGTCCTATAATAATAGTTAAAACCTACTGAATGTTTACTATGTGTCACCAGGCATTATACTTAACAGTTTTAAATTGCAGGTGCATATAGTCCTCTGTTCACTTAAAGCAACCAACTTCGTATTTGTATCATAGAAAATATCACCGTTCTTGGAAACTATTTGGATTGCTATCCAAACAATCAGTTTTGTGCTTTTAAATTTTATACTAAAGAGAGTCTTAGTGTTTATCAGACCTCATATTATAATATGTGTATATTTAATATTATGTAAGTATGTGTATCTTTACCTTTCTCTCCCTAGAGTGTAGCACAATGAAGGCAGAGATTTCATTTATTTTCATCACCCCCTTTGTCCAAAGCAGTGGCTAGCAAGTAATAGACACTATTAGACTAATAGACTAACATATCTACAGAACAAATAAGTATTCAATATATAATCAAATGAATAAACACATTAATGGGTTTAATCCTTTTATATATTTCTGGAACCCTTAAGGGGTTTCTCTTCAACAGCATAAGTTTCAAGTGCCCATCTCTAAGTAAACAAAATCTAGATTTTGTTGCTTAATTTATTCCTTTCCATTGAACCATGAAAATTAATTACTTTTCCTATTTGCAGGTCAATATGATCAAAATTAACAAACCAAGTCATCTTAATTTATATAATCAAGTTATTACTTAAATTAAAAAGAAGAGAGGGCCAGCACAAAGAGATTTCAAAACTGAAGGCACAGACTCTTTGTCAATCTGTTCGACATCCTGAATCCTGTATGTGTCCTCTAAAATGCAGCCAAGAGAGAGATTTCAGAAGTTGATCCTTGGTGGCAGACAGCAATGGATCTATAGCTTCTAACCCTAAGTACATCCCATTTTTTTGTTTGGTTCTGTATTGTAATTTCTTAATATGGCTTTCTGCTGCTGGTTATCTCTATTTTTTCTTGTTTCTTCCATATTTTCCATTCTACCTGATTTCCCCACCAATATGCAAATATACTCATGTATAACATTAAAATATGCGTATACACATGTTAACCTCATTTCCCACTCTGTCTTCCATGTTTGTCACTTACTCCCATTAATAGCCATCCTTCCCTATTTCTTCAACATTCATCACTCACCAAACTCTAGGGTCTGCCTTCTGCCCCCATGACGCCAATGCCTCTATGTTGCTAAATCCAGCAGATGTTCTGCTTAGTCAGTTTGTATGATCTTTCATCAGCATTTGAGCCAGTTGACCATTTCCTCTTTCTCAAAATACTCATACATGTCATGATACCATGCTTTCCTGTTTTTTCTCATACATCTTTAGCTAACTCCTTTTAAGTTTCTTTACATGTTTGTTTTATCTGGCCCCAACATTGTGGAATTGCTCAAATATCAGTTCAACTTTTTGCATCACACTCTCACATGAGGCAACCTCATCTATTTCCCAAGTTCTATATCTATATCTACATCTATATATAACTTTTAAAAAAGGAAAGTGGCACTTTGGATGGCTCGGTTGTTTAAGCACCTGACTCGATTTCAGCTCAGGTCATGATCTCGGGGTTGTGAGATTGAGCCCCCCATCAGGCTCTGTGCTCAATGGGGAGTCTGCTTGAGATTTTTTCTTTCCCTCTCTGTCTGCCCCTCCCCACTCCCCCTAAAATAAATAAATAAATAAATAAATAAATAAATAAATAAATAACCTTTAAAAAAATAAAAAAGGAAATGATTCCCTTCAAATCACATTGCAAGTCTAGAATTTCCATTGAGTTTCAGACACATATGTCCAACTAATACCAGCCTAGTCAAACTGAAACCTCACAGTTTTTCTAGATATACATCATCTAATCTATCATGAACTCTTCAGATCTTATCTCTGGTCTATTCAGTGTGAATAGATTGCAGTGACCACAGTCTCATAAATAAGACAGTCTTTGTTCAAACTTAAGATTGTCTACTATTAATTGTATAAGAATAAGAAGTTTACTTATTTTTAATACCTTAATTCCCATATGATTGCTGAAAAATGAAATTAGTCAACTTATATTAAGCTCTTAGAACAGTGTCAGGCACATAGTAAGTTTTCAGTTAATCTTAATTTTTGCAATTGTTATTATCGTTTTCCAACTTCTTTCTATTTCTACTACCAATTAATCCAAGCAGCCATCTTCTCTTACTTGGACTACTAAAACACTTTCCATTTCCAATTATACCTACCTCTGATTTACTTTTTATATAACTACCAGATGGTATAAAATCGATTATGTTCTGTAAACCATTCAATGATTTCCTATTATAGGATAAAACTGTAATATTGTTATTATGGCTTTTGAGACCCTCTAGTTTCTGGTCCTTTCCTCTCTCCCCTACTCCATCTTAGCACCCCTTTCCTTCCTTCAAAGTGTTCCAGCCAGAATGACCCTCTTTTGATTTTTTTCATTGTTGTGACTCATTGATACCTTTGGGATTTGCAGGTGATTTCCTCATACCTGGATCACTCCATTCACCCTTCACCCTTCAACTGGTTATTGTCCTTTTTTTCAGTCTCTGCTTAACTGGCACATTTTCAAGCAAGCCCCAGTTCCCCAATTTAAATTAAGTCCTCCATTATGCCATCCAGTAGCACTCAGTACTTTTCCTTCCCTTCTTTCCTTCCCTCAGTACTTTTCCTTTCCTTCCTCAGTACTTTCCTTCCTTCCTTCACTTGCTATATTTTATAATTTGCTGATTTATTTGATTTAAGAAATAGTCACTAAGCACTAGGGTTTCAAACATTCTTCTATATACTAAAGATACCATAATAAGCAGAACAGCTTCATGCCCTTATGGAGCTAGCATTTTATTGATTACTTATAGAATATAAATTGTATAAATAATATAAATTATAATATATATAATTATATAACATAAAATATATATATATTATATAATACTATATATAATATATATAATATAAATTGTATCTTCATTTTTAAACATATTTTCCATAAATGTTTGTTTAATTTTTGTCTCTATTTACACTGTCACTCCTTGATAACAAAGATTTTATCTCTTCTTTTTGCTCACTGTCCCCAGTGTCTGTTATACTCCCCCATCAGAGCTATTTCCTGAATGAATAAATGAATGAAGGAATGAAAGTACATGAAAGTTGGAATTACATAAGCAAACCCTTGTAAGCTCACAAATCATATAATTAAGTTATATTTGGAAAAAATGGAATGCAGAATTAGGTCAAATAAATTTAAATCCTGTCCACATTATTTTTGTGATTTTTAGCAAGCCATGACATCTCTCAGTTATCTCACTAACCTAAGGTTTCCTAATTAGAAAATAGAGATGACCAAAACCAAATAGAGATGACCTACCAAAACAGATATGAGGATTAAAAAAATAACTTTAGTATTATTCTTTGTAAATCATTAAATGATATAGAAATACTAGTTGTTATTATCATTATTAGTTGGTGATCAATACAAAATGATGGTAAATAAAGAAGGCATGACAAAGAAATACAAAATATCAAGAATTAAAAATGATATAGTCTTACAGTTTTCTAAACATTGGATATCTTAAAGTATTTAGATATTTTACCTATTGAAAGCCTATAACAATCCTGGGAGACATTTACTATTACAATTCCTTTATTTTACAGGTGGCAAAACTAAACAGTAGAGATTTACTTCCCACAAAACATAGCAAGTAAGAGGTAGAGCTGAGATTTAAATCTAGAGATTCAGGTTCCAGAGCCCATGTTTTGACCTGCTATGTGGTATTGTCTTTTAGATGACCAATAAGTCATGATCTCAGATTTAAAGGAAATCATCCATATGTCTGCCAAGACACATCTCCCCTCTCAGGTTAACCAACACTGTTATTTCAATGACTACATACTAGGGTATCATTATTGTGAAAACCTTTCATATTTTATTTTAAAGAGCCAGCCCATAAAAATGTCAAAGATGGGAAAGAGTCTTGAAGAATGTCCCTTAAGCAGTCATGTTTCAAAGGAATATAGTTCTGTTCAGGATATGAGAAACTTACAGGAAAGAGATCTAGCCCTTGAAGATTCATCAAAGCCTGACATTTAATGAAAAACCTAAAGGTCTTGATGGAGCTTTATTATATCAATTACTCATATAGTCTAACATATTTTATTTAAAAAAAAAATGCCTTGCTGGCAGGACTAGCATTGAAATAGTAGCCCCAGAGCATCTTTGAATGGGCCTTATCTAATACCTAACTCCCTTAAGATCCACTTTATAGCCCGCATTGTGTCTATTTGTGTTGTTTTGACTAGCAGCTAAAAAATAATATAGTTTCTTATAGCCATTAAGGTCCAGAGGTCCTGCAACGTGCTTATTTCCCCCATCTATTGTCTCAGTGTAGCCCTTCGTTCAGCAAAGAACACAGCAACTACAGGTAAATACTGGGAAACCATGTATAGTCTTCAAGTCTCGTCTTAGCTGTGTGATGAGGTGCATGCACACCAAAAGAATTATTTTTATTGACAGAAATCTGAGGAGTCTTTATAAGTATAAATTCTAAGTTTTTTGGATCACGGTGGAAGTATTATAATGTGGGATTGTCAAAATGTGTTAAATGAGCACATGTACCAAGCAAAGATTTTGGATTCAATATGATAAACAAGGGGCTATGAGTATTGGTAGCAGTTGGCTTTAGTGGTTGATTAAACCTTTTAACGAAAAGTAAGAAATAATGAAGTTAAAATATTTGCGATACTGAAAAGTAGGTATCCAAAGTTTTAGGAAGAAATGTTTGTTAGTATGGATTTGTCCCACTCACCGACTCTAATCTATGCACCTAAATTTGTCCAAGGACACTTTCTTAGCCTTAATGTATTCCTCAGGGAAGCTCCAGAAGCCTAGAAAAATTCTGGGGTGGCTATTACCTGTAGGCCAGGGATGACAGTGGCAAATAGTCCTATCCAACTGGATACCCAAAATCCAATGGGGATATTGGGATCCCAGGGATTCCCTATATTCAGTGGGTGTGATAAAACCCCAGGACAGAAAGAACTGAGTGGCAACACTTAATCACTAGAATTAAAGTGGGTATGGTTACAGAAATGGAAAGTATAGGTAGCACAGTAATCAGTATAGTTTGATCTGTAGAGGTCCTCAGTGTTAGTCACCTGATCATGGTATCCTTAGAACTAAAGTAGATGGTCAGTCTATAGAATCTTGTTGATTTGTATAGTCAAAAACACTAGGTCTGGTGAAGAGAGATATCATTTGAATTGCCACAAGATAGTCCAAGCCCCTCAACCAATTTTTACTCTTGAGACAGTTTCTGGACCCAGAGTCTCTTAATAAAGGGCATATTGGATTCCCTTGAAAAAGGTTATGGCCACACAGACAAAAACTTTTTCTGTAAATCTACCTCTTAGCCTTCCTCCAAGAAACACTGCCAACATTTATCAGAGTGACTGTGTATCATAGAAGTTGAATATCTAGACTGTGAGGCTCTAAGGCCCTGGTTCTAACTGACAAGTAATTCCTGGAGATCCAAAAAAGCAATGTAGTCCAGTAGCCATAGTAGATGTCTATAGAGATAACTGGATGTATGGTTTGATTACCACATTAGGCCTGTGTGCACCTAAACTCGTCACGTGATTTTATCCCAGCTATAAAATACATGGTTGTGAGGCACAGACTCAGCAACTGGAAGAAACCAGATTAGTTCCTTGACTTGTGGAGAAAAACCCAAGTAAAAGCCACAGAACTACCTTTATCTACCAACATAATAAGCAAAATGTAATGCCACACTTCTACCACATCAAGGACTTAAAAGATGAAGGAGTAGTGCTTCTTATGACACACATATTCAGTTTGTCTAATTGGCTTATGCCAAAGGCAGATGGATAGGAAAGAATAACAGTGGACTCTAAGATATCTAAGTAGGTAATTATTCCAGTTAGAGTTGTTATCATGTGTTTTCATTGTTGGAGTTTCCACAATCCCCTGACACATGGTATTTAGCAGATATTTTATTGGTGAAAGCATTAGAAGTTGACTTTTAGCTGAGAGGGTCAGCAATGCACTGTTGCTGAGTTACCTCAAGGCTAAATCTAACATCTGTCCTGAGGACATCATCTAGTCTAAAGGCACTTCAGTTGCTTTTCTATTGTATAAGACAACATACTGTTCCGTTACACTGATGACACCATAGTGACTGGACCTGGTAAAAAAGAAGGAACTATTCTAAACACCTTGATAAGACACATGCTAACTGAAGGTGGTAAAGAATTCCACAAAAACTCAAGGCCTTACAACCTAGATGAAATTTCTAGGGCTTTAATGTCCTGTACATGTTCCAATATCCCTTTGAAAGTAAAAGGAAATTTGCTGTATCAAGCCCTTCCTATTATTAAGGAAGGAAGAGAATGTCTCTGGATTTTGGAGGCAACATATTCCTTATTCAGGTTTATTACTCCAACCCATTTGCCCAGTAAACTTTAAGTTTACTTAAGCTTAAGTAAACTTTAAGTAAACTTAAAGTCTGTTCTTTATTAGGGTTTTTATTATTTTTTTTATCAGGACTCAGAAAAGAGAATATTCGGCAATAAGTTTAGATTATTGCATAAGGTGCTCTACTGCTTGGGTCATAGGATACTACAAATCCAATTATGTTCGAAATGATAGTAGCAGATAGGGATAGTGTATGGTACTGATGGAAAAACTCCTCTTGGTGAATCACAAAGTAAATTTTTAAGATTTTAGAGCAAAACAATGCCGTTCTTTTCAGATTATGATCTTGTTTTAAGAAGTAGATTCTGGCTCGCTACTGGTCTGTAGCAGAGAATGAACACTTTCCATGAGCCACCAAGTTACCACACAACCTGAGCTACCCTTCACCAATTGGTATTGTTGGGCATGGACAGAAGTCTATCATCAAATGAAAGCAACACACATGAGATCAGACTTGAGTGAAACCTGAAGGCATAGATTAAGTCACATGAGCAAATGGCTCAGACAGCTACAGCCCATAATCCAGCTCCATTGCCCCTCTCTCTCAATCATTATCCTTAGAACCACATTAGGAGTTTCCTATGACTAGTAACTGATGAAGGAAAAAATTAGGCCTTATTTACAAGTGGCTCTCTAGGATTGACTAGAAGTACCCCAAAGTAGACAAAAGCAGCTCCATCATTTCACTTTATGATGCCTCTCAATAAAGTGGAGAAGAAAAGGTGTCCCAGTAGGCAGAACTTGTGAGTAGTATACCTGTTTTGTTGATTTTTTTTTTCCTAAAATGAGAGATGGTGAGAGGCAGGATCCACACTGATTCATAGGTTGTGATTAAGATCAGAGATTGGAAGGAACACATTGGAAAAATAGTGACAAGAAGAAATGGAAGAGAAATCTGGATATATATCTCTGAATGAGCACAGAATATCAAGATATTCTCTTGATCCATCTGTGAATGCTCACCAAGGAGTAGTTTCAGCAGAATAAAGTGTTTATTATCACATGAACAAAATGATATGTTATATGACTATCAGTTAGCCTCTTTTCCCAACCACCCTTGTCCTTACAGACTGTCTTTTACATAAAGTGGACATGGCAGCAGGGATGAATGTTATGCGTAGTACCAACAGCATAGATTCAAGAAATATAGTCTGACTTACAATTTCCCAGCTTTTAAAAAAATTTTTTTTATTATGTTATGTTAGTCACCATACAGTACATCATGAGTTTTTGATGTAGTGTTCCATGATTCATTGTTTGTGTATAACACCCAGTGCTCCATGCAATCCATGCCGTCCTTAATATCCGTTTTACTTATTTATTTGAGAGACAGAGAGCAGGAGCTAGGGGAGGGGCAGAGGGAGAAGCAGACTTCCTGCTGAACAGGGAGCTTGATTCAGGCTCCATTGATCCCAGGACCCTGGAATCATGATCTGAGACAAGGGCAGACACAACTGACTGAGCCACCCAGGCTCCCAAACAATTTCCCAGCTTTTTAATAATAGATACTAATACTTAATTCCCAATATGGTACCATTCCCCAAGGACATCAACTACCTGCCCGGGAATAGGTTGATTAAATGGGACCCTACCAAGGATGCCATTTTCTTCTGCAAGTTAGCTGAGTTGTCAGGATGGGAGGTTGTGAAAAACACCTATTTCCAGTTTTTCCTCACTCTATTGCTATCCCTGATGACCTAGTCATTTTGGTCATACTCACAAAATTCTACAGAAGGCTGATTCATTTTTAGCAAAAGTGAAAGTCCAAATTACAAAGTCTCCAAGAATATTTGAAAATAAATAAGGTCTAATGTGTTGATTCACAGTATTGAAGTATTTTTGTATTAAAATCTTTATGGACAGATCTCACATGACACGGCAATCATCGCCAGATATCTACATCTATTTTTCTGTACTTCTACACAGTATTTGTGTTCCATTTATAGCAGTTTGTATTTTATATTATGGTGTTTGTCACTAAATAGTAAAGTCTCTATGGCGGAGACTCTCCTTTTTGTCTTTGTGTTCCTAATATTTGGCTATAATGGGCACACTGTAACTGTTGAATGAAAAAGGGTAAATACTATAGAAATTAGAATAACATTTAAGTCATAAGAACATAATTAAGAACTGGAGACTTGTTACAGACTTGGGTGTACAGGATAGGATATGTAAGGGTTAACATGAGGAGAGATTTCTCATCAGAAATAGAGATGGTACAAGGGTTTGGCGCAAGTTGAGCCCTTCAGAATGGTATATACTTCATTTTGTTGATCAAAACAAGACTTGGAAGTTTATCAGGGAAATTATGTCAGATTCCACAAGTAAAAAAGAGGAATATATTTGTTTGGATATACAGGGAAGGGGCATAGACCAGGAGAATGGACAATTAATTTCTGAAGCAAATTATGAGGCAATGAATATAGAAACAAATTTATATTAAAATATTTTATAAGTAGAGTAGATAAGAAGGAAAAAATTTACAAAACATATATGCATAACATTTTAAAGATTTCTCTAATACTGAATATTTGATTATTAGTGCTGATTCTTAAAGGTCTTTATAGTATTAATATCAGTGATATTTTTCCCATCAAAAAATTATGAACATCTGTGTGTTATTCTCTGAAAATTGTATTTTATTTTATTATTATATTTTTAGTTTTCTAAAGTCAGAATTTTGCTTGGTAATGGTTTCTTATTGCTAAAGGCATCTATAAATTATTCTGCCCAGAACAAATGTTTAAAATGGTTATGAAGGGGGCGCCTGTTTCTCAGTGGGTTAAGCCTCTGCCTTTGGCTTGGGTCATGATCCCAAGACCCTGAGATGGAGCCCCGTATCAGGGTCTCTGCTCAGTGGGGAGCCTGCTTCCCCCTCTCTCTCTGCACCTGCCTCTCTGCCTACTTGTGATCTCTCTCTCTGTCAAATAAATAAATAAAATCTTAAAAAAAAAAAAAAGGGTTATGAAGGCATGGGATTTTCTCCCATGGTCTTTAGAAATAAGTTTATCATCAGCAATTTTTTGCATTGAAAAGAAGTTTAACATAAAGAACATGTTAAATAATCTTGTACCTTTATAAAAACATTGAAAAGTAACACAGCACTTACTAATTTTGAACCATATTTCCAAACCTGCCTATTTAACAGAAGAACCTAGTGGAACATTTAAAAATAGAAATTCTGTACAATCTAATTCAGAGTTTCAGTAGGTAAAATCCTGAAATTTGTATTTTTAAGAAACTTCTCAGTAGATACATAAGTAAAAGATATGAGAACCTGCATAAAAATCACTAAATACAATGTCAAAATGCAATTGATACATAGTTGTTGTGACTACACAAGTAAACTACTGCTTTCCTAAATTTATCACCTTCCCAAGAATGTTAAAATAGTTCCAAGAACTTAGCAAGTATTTATAAACCATTATAATAGTGATCCTTCTCTTACGGTTTGGTGACATAATGAAAGGATGGATGGGATTCACAGCCTTTGAACTTCTTTTTACACAAATAAAATATATGCCTTTTTTTTTCTCCCTGGGAAGAAGTTTCATCTCATTCTCATTGATTCAGCAAATATGTGACTACCTACAGGGATCTTTACTTCCTTCACTCAAAGGTTAAGAGCTATTGGCCTAAACTGCTCATATAGCTATTGATTTGCATGTATGCTGATCTTTCCTCTAGGACTACCACCAACATTATTTAAATTTTAAGCATAGTGCAATTACCATGAATTCATATATCCTTAGAATAAAAAGGATAAGTGTGATCGAGAAACAAAGTCAGACAGTAAGACTTATCCACATTAATTTACACATGAAATAGCCACAGGTTTGTTTTTTTTTTATAAAGGAATTCAAGGTAGAAATTGGTACTTTGAGATAATTTCATCAACATCAACCCTCTTCTATAGTTCAGTTGCCTACATTGCAAGAACTTTCTGCTGACAGGGTGAAGGAGGAAGGTCATAGTTTTGATGTTCTTGTAGTCCATGTTACTTCAATCTGTCTAGTACCTGCAATCCTTGTGGGTTTAAAGTTGTTTGGTCAACCAAATAAGGACACCATAGATTGAATTGATCAATGTCACCCTGAAGGAAGATTAAAAGTCCTTTTTTGCAAGACAGTGAAATACACAAGCTAGGAGAGAAAGTTTACTAATATGCTGACTGACAGAATTAAGTTTTGAAAAACCTAGAAGCAGAAATTAATATAAAGAAAATCATTTAAATTATTTTAAATCATGGTAATCGAAATGTAATTTACAAACGGTAAAATTTTCTATTTAGGTGTACAATGACACAGGTTTTAACCAATGGATACAGTTGTGTAACCACTGTCGCTATGAAGATGTAGAATATTCTCATTATTACAGTTTCCCCATGCACCTTTGTAGTTAGTCCATGTCACGCTCTTCCCTGGAAATTATTGACTTGATTTCTACCTCTTTACTTTGCCTTTTCCAGAATGTAATATAAACAGAACCATAAAGTATGCAATCTTGTGTGTCTGTGTCTTTCATTTTGCATAATAAATGTATGATTCTGCTTTATTAGGTGTTATCAATATTATGCCCCTTTATTGCTAAACAATATTTAATTGTGTGGCTGTATCAAGATTTATTTCTTCATTCACCAGATGATGCATATTTTTCTTAATGCATATAGTTGCTGCTATAAGCATTTGTATATAGGTCTTTTTCCGGATATATGTCTTCATTCTCTTAGCTAGATGCCTGGGAGGGGGATTGCTGGTTGCATATTACATTATTATACTATATTATTTATATTATCTATATTATTTTCATATTACATCTATATTATGTAATATACATAATATGTGCATCTTAAATATTATATATGAAGTGCTAAATTGCTCTCCAAAGTGGCTGTACCATTTTGCTTTCCTAAATTCAATGTATATGAGTGGTTCTGCATCCTTGTCAACATTAGGCATTGACATTTTTTTAACCGTGCTAATATGTGTGTAATTAATCTCATTTGGGTTTTCATTTGCATTTCCCCAATAAATAATGATACTGAACTTCCTGAATGTATTTGTTTGCAATCCATATCTCTTTTATAAGGAAGAGTCTATTCAATTCTTTTCTACTTTTAGTGGATGTATTATTGTTATTATTATTATTATTGAATTGTGGGAGTTCATACAAGCCTTTTAATGGATATAGACATATTGTGCTTCATAGATACTGTGTTTTTTACAAATTGAAGTTTTGTGACAACTCTGCATCAAGCCAGTCCATTTGCACTATTTTTCCAACAACATTGGTTCACTTTATGTCTCTGTGTCACATTTTGGTAATGCTTGCAACATTTCAAATTTTTTCATTACCGTTATATTTGTTATGGTGATGTTACTATTGTAATTGTTTTGGGGAACCATAAACCATGCCCATATAAGACGACAAATTTAGTTGATAAATGTTGTGTGGTTTCTGACTGCTCCGCCAACTAGCCATTCCCCCTCCTTCCTTTTCTCCTCAGGACTCCCTATTCCCTGAGATACAGAAATATTAAAATTAGACCAGTTAATAACCCTATAATGTTCTCTAAGTGTTTATGTGAAAGAAAGCTGCATGTCTCTCACTTTAAATCAAAAGCTACAAATGATTAAATTTAGTGAGGAAGTTATGTCAAAAGCCAAGATAGGTGGAAAGCTAAACCTCTTGTGCCAGTTAGCCAAGTTGTGAATGCAAAGGAAAAGTTCTTGAAGGAAAAAAAAGTTCTATTCCAGTGAACACATGAATAATAAGAAAGAGAAATAGCCTTATTGCTGATATGGAAAAAGTTTGAGTGGTTTGAATAGAAGATCACCAGTCACAATATTCCCTTAAGCGCAAGGCTAATCTAGAGCATGGCCCTAACTCTTCTCAACTCTGTGAAGGCTGAGAGAGATGAAGAAGCTGCAGAAGAAAAGTCTGAAGCTAGCAAAGGTTGGTTCATGAGGTTTAAGAAAAAAAGCCATCTCCAGACCATAAAGGTGCAAGGTAGAGCAGAAAGTGCTGATGGAGAAGCTGCAGCAAGTTATTCAGAAGATCTAGCTAAAATAGTTAATGAAGGTAGCTACACTAAACGACAGATTTTCAATAGAGATGAAACAGCCTTATATTGGAAAAACACCATCTTAGACTTTTAGAGCTAGAGATGAAAAGTTAATGGTGGCTTCAAGGTTTCAAAGGATAGGCTGACTCTCCTGTCAGGGGCCTAATGTAGCTGGTAACTTTAAGTTGAAGCCAAGGTGCATTTACCATTCCAAAAATTCTAGGGCCTTTAAGAATTATGCCAGGTCTGCTCTGTCTGTGCTCTATAAATGACACAACAAAGCCTGGGTGACCGCACATCTGTTTACAACATGGTTTACTGAACATTTTAATCCCACTATTGAGATCTACTGCTCAGAAAAAAGATTTATTTAAAAATATTACTCCTTAGGGGTCCTTGGATGGCTCAGTTGATAGAGCATGTGACTCAGGGTTGTGAGTCCAAGCCCCGCATTGGGTGTGGAGATTAGTTAAAAATGGTATCTTAAAAAAAAAAAAAAAATTACTGCTTGTTGACAGTGAACCTAGTTACCCCAGAGCTCTGATGGAGATGTATAATGAGATTAAGGTTGTTTTCATGCCTGCTAACACAGCATCCATTTTGCAGCCCATGGATCAGAGAGTAATTTCAACTTTAAAGTCTTATTATTGGGTGGGGGGATGGGTCAGCCTGGTGATGAGTACTAAGGAGGGCACGGATTGCATGGAGCACTGGGTGTTATACACAAACAATGAATCATGGAACATTACATCAAAAACTAATGATGTACTGTACTGTATAATAAAAAAATAAAACATAATAAAATAAAATAAAATAAAAAAAATATAAAATAAAAATAAAACATAATAAAAAAATAAATGAGAAAAAATAAAGTCTTAGTATTTAAGAAATATACATTTTGAAATTACATTGGATCCACAAATCAATTTGAGATTATTGATATTTTAACAATACTGGAAGATACACTTTTATGTACATTTCTGCTTTTGTGTTTTTATTTTTTTTTTCTTCCAGTGGTGTAATGATGCAAGTCAATTGTCTTCTGGCTTGCATTATTTCTAGTCAATACGTTTAAGACAATTTCTGTATTTTTCTTGGTGTGTAAAGTTTCCTTTTTTTTCCCTTGATTGCATTCAAGATTTTCTTTTTCTCTTTTTCTGCCCACATTTTGAATAAGATGTGCATCGGTAGGTGGGTTTTGGTTTGTTTTCTTGTATATATGCTGATAGGGGTTCTATGCTCTTTTTGGCCATTATCTCTTCAAATATTTTCTCTGCACCCCAATTCTCTCCTCCTTCTGGTTCTCCAATTACATATATGCTTGCCTGTTTCCTATTGTTTCTCTGCTTGGGATTCTCTCTCTTTTTCTTTTCTCTATTCTTTTGTGTCCAATCTAATAATAAACCCATCAAAGGAATTCTTCATCTCTGAGAGTGTTTTTAAAAATTCTAGCATTTTTGTTTTACCTTCTTAAATTAGCCTACATTTTGTTAAATTTCCTCATACATGTATATTGTCTACCTTTTGATCCTGTAATATTAATTTTAGTTATTTAAAAGTCCCTATCTCATAGTCAAATATCAGGACATTTCTGAGTCTGATTTCCTTGATTGCTTTATCTCTTGAGAATAATTTTAATTTTTTGTTTTACATTTTTGTGCATCTCAATTTTTTAAGTAAATATCAGGCATTGTATATACAATGATAAAGACTAAAAATAATATTTATTATTGGAAATAGGTATGCTGTTAGTGTAGGGGATGTGCTTATTTAGTTCATAGCTGAGCTCAATTTGGGTTTTGTTATTGCTGTTGGTATCTTCAGGGATACTATGATGGTTAATGTTATATGTCAAGTTGACTGGGCTAAGGGATGACCACATAGTTGATAAAACATTTTTCCCAGGTGTGTCTGTGAAGATTGATCTCAGAAGAGATCAGCATTTGAGTTGGTGGACTGAGTCGAGAGGATGACCCTCACCAGTGCAGGTAAGCATCACCTAATCTGTTGAGGACCTGAATAAAACAAAAAGACAGAGTAAGGCAAGGCATGATTCATCTGCTTTCTTTGAGCTGGGACATATGTCTTCTCCGCCCCAGGACATGGATGCTTCTGATTCTTGAACTTTTGGGCTGAAAGTGATACTTTGGGCCTTTAGACTCAGATTAAGATTTACACCATTCGTTCTCCTTTTGGAATAGGTAGGGGCTTTTGGGTTTGAACTGAAACTGCACCACCAGCTTGGGCCTCCAGCTTGGAGATGGCAGATCATGGTAGTTTTCAGTCTCCAAATTATCATTAGACAATTTCTCATAGTAAATCTCCTACACATCTGTATATTTGTACCCTATTAATTCTATTTCTCTGAAGAACGCTGACAATATAGATACATAGTTTTCAAATTCCTCTATTACTGGGGTGTTGTTACCTTGTCTATAAAGCAAGGAGTAGAGCACCAGACATTTTTTAGTGTTTCTGCTCCCTTTTCAACTTTAGTCAGTTTTGCATACCTGCACCCCAAGTAGGATCTTTCTATACATTTTTTTGTCCTTTCTCAAGTGCCAGACTGTTGCTGCTTGTTTGGTGCTTGAACTGTGTGAGGTGGACAGACGGTGGTTTGCTATTTCCCTGGTCCAGTCTCAATCTTCACTAACCCTGTGTTACTAGACTTTGGAGTAGAAATTTCTGTGCTTTATTCTCTTCCTCCTCGTGGAAGCCAAACTCTTCCTTCTATATGTGGTTGGTCTTGGGGGAGCATTCCCTGTCTTTTCCCAGTAGTACCAGACGTATGCTGTGTAATACATAGAATTTTAAGCCTCAGTCTCCTATTCCTCTCTTAAGGGTAGCTGTTTTTGCTTCTATTCCTCCCCCAGAAGCAATGTCTTTTTCTGCATCCTGATGTGAAACTGTTTCTGCCTTTTTTCCAGTGGTGTTAAGTTTTTTAGTTTGCAGGAAAGGAGGGTCCAGGAAGGCAGTCAGGACTTTAAGCCTATCACCGCCATGTCACCCTCTGGCTTCCTATCACTTCATATACATCAGCACCACAAGATACAACTTTCTCTAGTTTTTTGTTTTGTTTTTTAATCTTGTCCTCAACCTTCCTTGTGAAAATAAAGTGCTGTTAAGAAGAGCTTTCTAGTTAACATGGACTCTCATTTTATCTGGGGGCCCCTACCTATTCCAAACTGGTATGTTAGCCTGAATTTACCTTTAATTATTCTTTTTTTTTCTTCTTACTAATTGTATGGTGATCTCTTTCTCCTAAACTTTGCCAAAAGTGAAACAGTTCTGTGTCCCCTCTGACCTCTTTAGGAATTGGTTTACATGTTTGCCTTTAACCTTAGTAGTCTGATGGGCTCAAAGAAGGTATTGATTTTGTAGATTATTAATCTTTTTCTTGTTTATAGGTAGCAGGGACATTCGTTGCAGCTTCTTACATCCTAGGCAGAAATGAAAGTCTACTTTTAGCTATACAAAAATAATTATACAATGACAGAAAAAGTAAGGATTGGAATGACTATAATCCATGTGTAAAAGAAGTCAAAAGACCACAGCTTTTATGTAAATACATATCAAAATTTAAATTAATAAAAGCCTATTTAAAGAGCAAGGAAAACAAAGTTTAAACTGAATGCTGAAGTAATGAAACTACATTTGTACATTTTAATTCTGGTTGTCCAACATAAAGAGGAACATTAACAAATGAAAAGTTATGACATTTGAGAACAATCTAGGAGACTAAAGGATTAGTGTATGAAACAGATTGTTTAGGAGACAAATGAGAAATCAAATTAGGTAGCGAAATAATAGCTATCTTGGTGTAGTTCCCTGTGAAGGATAAAGTTGGTACTTAGAAGTAGAAAAGTGAATATTTATTCACTTACTAGAAATTAGTAAAAAGAGAAATGTAGTTTGAGATAAATGTTTAATTTATTTATTCATTTTATTTATTTATTCTCAGTTCTTATACTTTTCTAAATACATAAGTGTAAACAAATTACTTAACCTCTCAGAGTTCAATATATAGATTTGTAAAATGGAGACAAAAATATCAAATTTACACATTGGTTTGCCAAAGCATTTTTCAATTTAAGACATGCTTTGAAATTGTTGGTTATCATCATTACCAAAAATTGAGAATACCAACAGTGAAAGAGTATATCATTTAGTATATGTCTACTATATGCTAGGCTTACTCTTATGTACTTTATGTAAATTATCTCATTTAAAATAAATTTTTAAAGTGTTTGCATTTTAACAGTTCTATCATCTAGTCTCTGCCTCTACTCAAATTCGGAGACTCATCACCATTTCTGCACCTAACTGCTCCATCTCCAAAACTATAAATCTGGTATTAAATACTCAGATCAGAAATATACTTTGTGCTTCTTGTCTCCTTTTCTTTGAGTTTGTTATTAGTGATTCTTCTTGCCATTAAAATGTTAAGAATTAAGATAGAAATTTGTGAGTCCATAAGAAAACAGCCAAGGATATAACTCAATATACTTAATGAAGACCATAGAAAAGGAATACATAGAGTCTTCATGATACAAATACGTATTGTCCAACCCTGTTGGTCAGAGCTCAATGTTCTTTGTAAAGGTTTAGTGTCGAAGCCATGTGAGAGGATTTACTACTGTACTTTACACACAAACACTAATTCCATAGGATTTTATTTATTTCCAAAAATTTATTCCAAAAAATAGTTATAGTTGACTCTTTTTTTTTTTTTTAATAGTTGGCTTTTGAAAGATGTCGGAGGTAGGGCCACCAACCCCTGTGAAGTCAAAATCCATGTAGACCTTTTGATTCCACAAAAACTTAATTACTGATAACCAACTGAAGCTGATGTTACTGATAACGTAAGTAGTCAATTAACACATACTTTGTGTTATGTATTATATGCTATATTCTTACAACAAACTGAGCTCAAGAAAAGAAAATGTTAAGAGAATCATAAAGAAGAGAAAATATATTTACAATACTGTACTATATTTATTGAAAAATAAATATATTTTATTTTTATTATTCCACATATAAATGAACCCATGCAGTTCAAATCCGTGTTGTTCAAGGGTCAACTGCATTTGATTCAAATAAATGAAAATGAAAATACTGGATTCAAGAGACTTGAGGTTCCTATCTTGTAGGGATTCTCAAAGGCTTATGTGTTCTATGAATTTCCAAGAAAGGTCATTAATATTTAGTTTTAACTATAAGATTTCCATCTTCATTTTATTGTTTTGTTTTGTTTGTTTTCTTAAATTAGCTCACAGCTTAGAGATTCTATAGAATGTTTTATAAAACACTTTATTACAATAAAAAATGACCTTACTATAGTGTCTTCTCTGCGTATTTCCTTCACAAACATGTGGTAGTTTGGGGACACTGGTTTAGCATTCAGTGATTTGACTTCCTAGTCAAATATCATTCATCTGGAGATAAGATGTAGATTTCATAACTGAGAAAGAAGATCGAGACATAGGGGTAGAAAAAACTATATCAGAAAAACTAATCGAAATCTTCTAGAATATTTGAAAGAAAAATTAGTTGAAATTAGATATTATTCTAAAATATTTGTATACTGAGAGTAAACTATTGAAATTAAAAATTACGTCAGTACATAAAATTAATAATGTGTGCCATTAAAGAAACAATTACTTTTTAGTAGGATTTGTATTAAATCTCTTTGCATAGGTTTTTCATTTCATTTAATCCCTAGAAGAAATCTTCTACTTTAATATTATTATATTTGTTTTATAGACAAAATAAAGGAAACTCAGAGAAGTTAAATAACTTGCCCAGGGTTACACAGCTACTTAATGGCAGAGCTGGTATTTAAATCTCAGATCTTCCTAGCCCCAGAACCCTGCTGTTTTCTACTATACTTCAAAAGGATTTAAGTAGCTGCTTAAAGCTAAGAGCATATTTGCTTCATTTAAGTAACATGATGCCCTCAAAACATCAAAGAAGGAAATTGCAAATTAGATACCAACGGTAAAAAAGCATTGGTTTCTTTAATCATAAGAGAAACTTGGGACTTGAATACCCAAAATAACTAAAACCTTGTGTCCCACCTAAATTTAAAGACATCTTTTCAATCTTTTCTTTGTTCGCTCTAATTTATTAGATGCTTTGGTTCATTAATAGTACTTTATGATTGCAAATTAAACTCAGGATATCAGAATCTGCTAATGAAGAAAATCAGTCTCACAACATCAGCTCAAGTGTCTTTATTATAACATCTCATTAAAGAGATTATAGGCTTACTCAAAGACGAGATTAAATAATCATGATGTTACAGAGGTGAACATAATTTATCAGGTATAGAAGTACAAGCAGTAAAGGTAACTACAGAGAAATACTAAAAAATAAAAATCATTCATATAAGCAATATGAGCCATGGTCTCTGAATCTTTAAGTTACTGTCTGGTAATAAAATAGATGCTTGGTAATAATATCTCAAAGATATTTGAAGCTAGTATTATATATAACTCAAATCAGAGAAGAGTTCTGTCAGGTTATGATATTTCCTTGTAGGACAGTTTCCAATGAAGTCTGCAGCAAATTCTGATAAATTAAGCTTACACTGAGCTTCACCTTATGCATTACATGTGATATTGACTAGTACACGATTAAAAAGTCAGGTCCTGAGCTATTGTTGATGATGACTCACTAGGAATGTCATCTGTGCAAATGGGAGCTTTGCTTTATGTTGAACAGAGGAACTCTTGTAGCCAAAGGGATTTAAAGTACAACACATCTCTAGCTACCAGACAAAAGAACATTGATACCTTTGGGAACTCATGGGTTCAATGAAGGCTTGAGAGCCACAATTATTCAGATCAGAGATAAATATCAGTCATTACAGTG
>CM052899.1:143432768-143443828 GCA_028534135.1 Potos flavus | reverse complement strand
CATTTAAGTAAGGGGGATATTAAAGTCCCCTACTATTATTGTATTATTGTTGATGTGTTTCTTTGATTTTGTTATTAATTGGTTTATATAATTGGCTGCTCCCATGTTAGGGGAATAGATATTTATAATTGTTAGATCTTCTTGTTGGATGGTTCCTTTAAGTATGATATAGTGTTCTTCCTCATCTCTTATTATAGTCTTTGGCTTAAAATCTAATTTATCTGATATAAGGATTGCCGCCCCAGCTTTCTTTTGATGTCCATTAGCATGATAAATTGTTTTCCACCCCCTGGCTTTAAATCTGGAGGTCTTTAGGTCTAAAATGAGTTTCTTGTAGACAGCATATCGATGGGTCTTGTTTTTTTATCCATTCTGATACTCTGTGTCTTTTGATTGGGGCATTTAGCCCATTTACATTCAGGGTAACTATTGACAGATATGAATTTAGTACCACTGTATTGCCTGTAAGGTGACTCTTACTGTATATTGTCTCAGTTCCTTTCTGGTCTATGTTCCTTTTAGGCTCTCTCTTTGCTTAGAGGACCCCTTTCAATATTTCCTGTAAGTCTGGTTTGGTGTTTGCAAATTCTTTTAGTTTTTGTTTGTCCTGGAAGCTTTTATCTCTCCGTCTATTTTCAATGACAGCCTAGCTGGATATAGTATTCTTGGTTGCATATTTTTCTTGTTTAGTGCTCTGAATATATCATGCCAGTCCTTTCTGGCCTGCCAGGTCTCTGTGGATAGGTCTGCTGCCAATCTAACAATTCTGCCTTTGTATGTTACAGACTTCTTGTCCTAAGCTGCTTTCATGATTTTCTCTTTGTCACTAAGACTCGTAAGTTTTACTATTAGATGACAGGGTATAGACCTATTTTTATTGATTTTGAAGGGGATTCTCTGTGCCTCCTGGATTTTGATGCTTGTTCCCTTCGCCAAACTAGGGAAATTCACTGCAGTACATTGTTCCAATATACCTTCCGCCCCTCTCTCTCTTTCTTCTTCTTCTGGGATCCCAATTATTCTAATATTGTTGCATCTTATGGTATCACTTATCTCTCAAATTCTCCCCTCGTGGTCCAGTAATTGTTTGTCTCTCTTTTCCTCAGCTTCTTTATTCTCCGACATTTGGTCTTCTATATCACTAATTCTTCTGCCTCATTTATCCTAGCAGTAAGAGCCTCCATTTTTGATTATACTTCATTAAAAGCTTTTTTGATTTCAACTTGGTTAGATTTTAGTTCTTTTATTTCTCCAGAAAGGGATTTTATTTTCCAGACAGGGATTCTCTAATATCTTCCTAATATCTGCTTTTTTTGAGCCCAGCTAGCACCTTGATAATTGTCATTTTGAACTCTATTTCTGAAGATATTACTAATGTCCATATTGATTAGGTCCCTAGCCATCAGTACTGCCTCTTGTTCTTTTTTTTGTGGTGAGTTTTTCCGCCTTGTCATTTTATTGAGATAAGAATAGATGAATGAGAGGACAAATACTAAAAGGGTAGCAACAACCCCAGAAAAATCAGAAGAGAGCCGAAACCAGGGGTTGAAGAAAAAAGGGGGGAGGGGAAGAAATAAAAAAGAAAAAAGAAATAAAATAAAATAAAAAAGAGAAAAAAAATATATATTTATATTAGACTTGTGATTAGAACAGAGCCCCACACCTGATTTTGGGTGTTTTTGTTCTGTTAGAAGAAACTACCTCCCAAAATTTTAAAGAAGGAAAAACTTATAAATATACAAAAATAAGGATTAACACTATGAAGGGATGGAATATGAGTGTAAAGATGAAAATTAAAAAAAATTCTAAAAAAGGGATTGATAAGAGCTTGGTTGAAAAAAGAGAAAAAAAAAGAATAAAAAAGAAAGAATGTGATCAGGCTGGAGACTAGAACCAAGCTGTGTGCTAGATTTAGGTTATATTTTGATCTATTAGAAGAAATTGTATCCCAAAATTTTAAAGAAAGAAAAAAACCCCATATGTATACAAAAAATAAGGTTAAATACAATGAGGGGATAAAATATGAATGTAACAGTGAAAATTAGAAAATATTTTTAAAAAGGTATTGATAAGATACTAGTTAAAAAATGTTAAAATGGGAAGAGGAAAAATAAAATAAAAAAGTAAACAAGAAAAAAAATTTAAAAAATTTAACTCTGAAAGACTAAAGGATAATGGGGAAAAAAAGCCATGAATCCTATGTGTTGCTTTTTCCTAACTCTGGAGTTCCACAGTTTTCATTGATTGATGAACTTGGTCTTGGCTGGATATTCTTGCTGATCTTCTGGGGGAGGGGCCTCTTACAGTGATTCTCAGATGTCTTTGCCTGAGGTGGAATTGCACTGCCCTTGCCAGGGGCCAGGCTAAGTAATCTGCTCGGGTTTGCTTACAGGAGCCTTTGTTCCCTGAATACTTTCCGTACAGCTTTGGAGGATGGGAATGAAAATGGTGGCCTCCCAATCTCCCGCCCGTAGGAGCTGAGAGCTCGGGGCCCCACTCCTCAGTGCACCCTCAGAGAAAAGCAGTCAATCACTCCCATACCCCTGATCTCTGGCCGCACTCCAAGCTCACCCAGCCTGTGACCGAGCGTTTCTATCTCTGGCACATGGCCCCATTTGGAGTCTCCAAACCCAGCAGGTTCCTGCAGCAAGCTCCCACACCACTCCCCTCAAAGGAGGAAGGAGGAGGTCTCTCCGGATCTGCCCCTTGTGGGGTCTCTGCTCTAGGAGTAGTGGCCCGACTATGCCTTGGATCACCGTTTAAGGTAAGCCGAAGCTGATAGCCCACTGCTCGGCTCCGTCTCTGCAGTCGGCTTCCCCACTCTGATACCTGGGAGGTCTGCCGTACTCAGACACCTCTGGTATTTCTGTGACCCCACAGGTCCTGAAACCACACTGTCCCCATGAGGGCTCCACCCCCTTCCCCCGCCTCCCCCCCGCTTAGCCTCTGGAGCGATGTCCCTCAGTGGAGCAGACTTCTAAAAGTTCCGATTTTGTGCTCTGCTGCTCTGTGGCTTGCCGGGAGCCGGCCCTTCCCCCTGCGGTATATCTTCCCATTGCTTTGGATTCACTTTTCCACACGTCCTACCTTCCAGAAAGTGGTCGATTTTCTGTTCCTAGAATTGCTGTTCTTCTTCTCTTCTATCTCCTGTTGAGTTTGTAGGTGTTTAGAGTGGTTCGATAACTATCTAGCTGAACTTCTGGGATCTGATACTATCTCAGCCTCCTACTCCTCCGCCATCCTGCTCCTCATCCCCTCTCAATCTTATAATTGTGTATGACCCTTTTTAATATACCTTCTATTTAATGTCTAACTGAATTGTAGCTACTAAAGAAGGATACAAAACAAGAAAGTTAATTTAATATTAAAGAATCTTTCTCAAGGGTGGTTAATTTGAATTCCACGGTTTACTCCTCAACTACTTTGTAAGACAATTTTCTTAATCTAATTAAATCATTGCCATACTCATGAATTTGATGAGTGTACAGTTTTATAGTAAATGTTTTCTCTAAAAACATCTTTAAAATATTAATGAAAAATAATTTTTAAATTGCTATTGCAGGTTTGTCATTATTTAAAAATTGTGTGGGTTATGTTCTACTTGATAATTACTTTGTAATCTTGGCTTGAATGTGATCACACATACTTGGTTCCTTCCTGTTATTATTCTTTATATTAGTAGTATGTCCTGATGAATACACTTAAAAATACTATTTGACTTTTATGAAAGTGGGAGATAAACCTTCTTCTGAAGTTATTCACTGCTAAGAAAATAGAATAAAATCTCTGTTGTATGTTTCAGATATAAAATTTAAACCTAACATAGGTTTTATAGTTACATCTGTAAATTAAAAAATTATTTTCAATAAGTTTTATATATTCCTTTTGTACTTACATATTCATCAAGAGAACATTAGTGTAAAAGATTCAAGTAAACACAGCCCTTGCTTTTATGGAACCTATATAGTAAACAGAAAGCAAAAAATCATTTAATAATAATAATACCTAAACTTTTTTTGAGTGTGCTTCACTTGTACCTGATACTGTTCTAGAACTTTTAAAGATGTTAAACAGAAAGGAATTTAGTAGCAAACTCAAGGCTAAACCTTTTGGGAAGGACTCCCTAAACCTCTTCATGACCAGGAAATTTTAAGGTCAGAAACCATCAATGCCAGCTTCAAGAGCAACTGGCTTGCAGTTACAATCAGAAATTAGGAATTACTCTCTAGAATGTTGGATTCAGAGCCATTTCACTAATCTCCTAGCAGAAAAAAAAAAAAAAATCCTTTGGACACTTCTTACGCTAGTTAGCTTAGCTCATTTCCAAATTCAAATCTCACACTAATTCATGTGGTTGGTAAATTTCAAATCTGATATGAGGTCCTAACACCTAGAAAACTGGGAAAGATAGTTTCAGCACACTTAAAGGAAGTTGGAATAGTGTTTCAAGTGGAACTGTGTACCTCAAATACTACTTTTATGTGCTAAGATGGTGCATTATTTTACAAATTGAGATTGCTTGGTTCAAAAATTGGATCAAGGCAGAAGATTAAGAAAACCTATATCTCCTCCAAACCTATATATCATGAATTGGTATAAATGCTATTTTTGTTAAAGGAAACCCCTCATAGCCCTGGAAAACAAAAGTATATCATAAAGAGGCCATGTATTTTTTAAAACTTTTAGGATGTTTTAGATGATCTTTAAGATCATAATGATGAAGAAACAAGATTGATGCAAACCCACCACAATGTCAAATACAAAGCAAGCCACTGCAAAGGTTATTGTAATTCCAAGATATTCCAAAATTAGCATAAAGAAATAAGGATGGCGAGGGACTCCTTAGTCAATTCTCAGAGTTGGTATTTAATTAATAATATACCTTCTCTTGAATTAAATTTGTTACAACAGCATTGCTGTCTGAAGAGTTTTATTAGTGTGTGTGTTAACAGGGATCAAGGGGCTGACTAAAAGAAAAAGTATAAGAGAGCCTAGAAATTTGGGACTCCTCAGAAAGTCAATATCCCAAGAATAAAATTCTCTTTATTTTGGCAATTAGGAAGGCACATAACCATGCTTTCTATGCTTCCCCATATAGTCTTGAGTGAAACCTGCCAGGTAACACTTTATCTACTCATACAGAATATGAAGACAACCTCCCTCTCCCTGCCCCAATTCCGGGGTGACACTTGCTTGGGAAATCAACCTATATCACTTGAATGGAAACCTACATTAAGTACCTATATAAATAAGTCTGCATTTTCCTTCCTTAATGTAATAAATTTTCTAGAATTTTGAGGTAATTAATAGACCTAAAGGACAAAAGTGAGTGACCAAAATAACTGAACCCAGAAGAAACAAAATAAATCAAAGAATATCCTAAATACTAGATATTCTCAGGGAAGTTTTTATAAAAGATTTTATTTATTTATTTATTTAGAGAACACACATACGCACATGAGCTTGGGTGTGGGGCAGAGGGAGGGGTAGGGAAAAATCTCATGCAGGGTATGATTTCACCACCCTGAGATCATGAACTGAGCCAAAATCAAGAGTCAGAAGCTTAACTGACAGAGCCACCCAGGTGTCCTTCCCAGTAGTTTTTGGGAAAAATTAATCCAGGAAAAAAAGGCTGCTGAGATAAAGGAAAAAATACTAACCAATATAATACACTTATAATTTAAAAATAGGGTTAAGTAAAGATGTATTTGGCTAAAAATAAAATTTATTACCTGAAAGGAAAAATCAGAAATTTTCAGAACCTACAGCATCAGTCCAAAGGAGATATTTAGAGGCCTAGCTAATGTGTTTTCTTTAAGAAGAAAATAAAGAAAATGGGACAGGAGAAATGTATGTTGCTTTTGTAGTTGCTTTTGTTTGTTGTTGCCCTTATTTTATTTTTTAAGGTGTTCATTTCCCTAGAACTAGTCCTCAGATTGAAAGAATCTATCAAATGCTGAGAAACAATGATTTTATCCTTTCCTTTAACTCTGACCTAGTAACAAACTGACAAAATTATGGAAATCTTAAGATGAAAGAAGTGTTTAAAAACTTTAAGAGAGAAAGAAAATATTAACTGTAAAGGAGTAAGAATAAAATTTGCATCAAATTTCTCTTTTTCGGGGCGCCTGGGTGGCTCAGTGGGTTAAAGCCTCTGCCTTCGGCTCAGGTCATGATCTCAGGGTTCTGGGATCGAGCCCGGCTCAGGTCATGATCTCAGGGTTCTGGGATCGAGCCCCGCATCGGGCTCTCTGCTCAGCAGGGAGCCTGCTTCCTCCTCTCTCTCTCTGCCTGCCTCTCTGCCTACTTGTGATCTCTCTCTGTCAAATAAATAAATAAAATCTTTAAAAAAAAAAATTTCTCTTTTCAACACTAGATACTAGAAATAGAATAATGTCTTTGAATTTCTGGAAGAAATTTATTTTCAACTCAAAGCTGTATTCCCAGTAATAATTTAACTTTGGAAGATGAAACATATTTTCAGTCAAAAAGTACTCTTCAAATATTGTTAGTTCATCAGCCTTGTCATTTAAAGAGTTTTGAAAGAATTCCATGAGAATGTAAGGCAGAATTTTTTACAAAGCAATTTAAATAAAGAGATAGATATAGAATACAATAAACATTAGCTGCAATGTAAAATTGTTAAACCAGTGTTTAAAATCTAAATTACTTCTTAAGCATAATGAGACATTAAGCTATCAATCACAGTCCATATTTTAAAATGGCTGATGATTATGACATAAAATCTCAAACTGATTAAAGTAATCATATATTATAACAATATGGTTAATTGCAGGAATGAAAAGAGGGTTAATTTAATTATCCTTCCTGAATATAGTTGAGAAATCCCACTTAATCTTGATAGATATTGAAAAAGTACTGAAGAAAATTTAACATGCTTTTGTGATTACAAAGAAATAGTTACAACTTTAGATTTAAAAGCAAAAGTTTAGTTAATAAGAATATCTATCAGAAATCTATCAAAAACTTCAAACTTAATGCTGTAAAAGTAGATACATTTTCAATTATGGTCAAGGACTAGGTAAGAATGATGTTATTATTCAGTACTATTCTAGATGTATTTTTTAAATTGACTTTATATTTTTTAAGATTCACAGAAAAATTGAGGGGAACTTGAAAGTACTTTGATAAGACACACACATATATCTATTTAAAAGGAAGATTTGTAACTGTCATTAAGTACATCATAGAAGCTGATGTGTAAACTCTATAAGAACAAGGACTATTTTGTCTTCAGACTAGAAATTTCATTGCATATAGCAGTACATAATACATAAGTGTTAAAGTGACCAGATAAAATAATGATGTATAGGCATTGATAAATTTTCTATGCAATGTAGAGGAAATTAAATGAAAAAAAGAAAAGCAACAAACTTACGAAAAACTTAGGAATAAAACTTACAAATATGTAGGGTCCATATAAAGACATTTTGACACTTTAATTAATGATGTATAAGACAACTGGGATAAATTGGAATATTTAATATTCTGGAATAGGAAATATTTATAATATAAAAATGTGAATACTACTAAAATTAGCCTATAAGTATATAGAAAAACTCTCAAATTGAAAGATAATAATAAAGGTAGGCAATGTAAATTAAAACGATAGTGGGTATTGTGTTTCACAACTTAGATGTGCAACAATTTTTGAAACTTTGATAATACTCTTTGCAGTTCTAGTTCTAGTAAGTTCCAGCGTGGAACCTACAGGTAATTATTTCAAAATGTTACACATCAAGGTTAAAAAGCAAATTTTTTTAAGAAAATATTTTAAGAAAGAGAGAAACAATGGCAGACAGCATTTGTGGACCAGAGAGATAGTGTGTAGAAGTGGCATTGGGGTGGAGAAATGGCTAGATATGCCTGGAACAATATAATAGAAAAAACTAAAAACTGAGCATAAAGGAAAAAAAAAGAGAAAAAGTATAGTGAAAAGAATTCACTTTTTTTTCCTAAATAGAAAATCTCTTGCACATTCCAAGGAAGTATTATGTATAATTAATACAGTTTAAGTAAAAAGTGGTAACATGGAACACAGGGAAAAATAGCCTTCCTTTTACAGATCTGGCCAATATGGCAGACTCATAAACATAACAGAAGTAAAAACTGACCTAAAACCAAAGGGAAGGATCCAACACTAAGGATGAGCAAGTAGTAAGATAACATGATAACATGATAATGTAGTAAGTAGTAAGTAGTAGTATAACTACTAAGGATGAGTAAGTAGTAAGATAACATGATAACGGCAATCTAGAGGTTAAAAACCACTAACCTGGTTAGCACCTGGGACTGACCTAAGAAAGATAACAGAAATTATGGATGTTTAGGTTGAGAAATAACAAAAAATTTGAAAACACATAAAAATGCAAATATGTTTACATTATAAACATATATATATATATAATACATTAAATTCAAACAAAATACAACAAACATATACTACATATGTATGTATGTATGTATACACATGCACACACACACATCTGAAAACATACTCTGCATTAAAAAAAAAAAGTTTTCTTATCCAGAGTTTGTTTATAAAAATGAAAGGGAGAGAGAAAGAGAAAGAGGAAGAAAGAATATAGAGGACAAGAATTTGAGAGAATAAGATTCAAATACAAAAATATTTGTGTCACAAGAGCAATAACTTGGTTGTTTGGGGCATTGACAGTATTCTTCATATCATCTGGCATTTAATACACACTATTAAGTGCTGATCTACCATTTGTAAGTATGGCAACTTCAATGAACTTTTCCCAGGTACTATTTGCACAGCTATAATGACCAGTATTCTTGATGAATTGGATTAATCTCCACGTTTTTAGGGCAAGTGGAAGTATTTAAAGCCACATATACTTTGGAATTTTAGCACATTAATTGATACAAATGCAAATCTTGCTGCTGATACTACTATATTTTAATATTTTTTTTACTGAAGATGAGCCATGATAATAGAAAATGTGGAGATCCTTCATTGTAATGCATTGTTCTTTCCATCTAAAAGAAAGCAAAAAAATAGTGTTATCAGACACAGTGAACAGTGTTATTTGAGCAATCAGCTTGCTGGCTGTTAATCGTCTATGACAAGACTTGACTAGAGACCTATGTCACTTGACATATACCATCATCTCTAGTTTGGATGTATGGCATGAAAGAGCATTTATGGATGAAACATGAGATAAGCAATCTGAATTTAGGAGCTTTGTGGACTGGATAGAGTGGAGGAAAGGGGGACAGAGAGGAATTGCTACACAGTATAGATATTTGATCAGGTGTGAAGAGGTAAAACAAAGGCAAAAGTTAGACTTCCAAATACTCAGAAGAGCAGGAATCCAATCTAAGAACTCTGAAAGTTTACCATCTTCATGATTGAACATCATCTCTAACGTGGGGGAAGTCTGTTCTCCCTGTATACTGGACAAGGGGAAATCTGGGTCTTTAGCCAATAAACCCCAGGATTCACCAGAGTTGTCCTTGGTTAGTGTCAGGAGAAGGGAAATGATATAATTGCTTTATAATTCCACTCGGAAAACATTTACTGTTACATTAGGTTTGGTTAGCTTTTTTAAAAATTAGTCTTACTGACATTTCTACAAAGGCAAGGTTAATTCCACTTTTTATGCCTACAACCCTGGAAGTGGAGATCAAGACATCACAAGCAAATACTGGAAAATCTAGGCTAAAAGAATGATCTTCTGGACATCCTTCATTCCAGCAGTTTTCTGGCTCAGAAAAGCAGTAAGCTGGGGCACCTGGGTGGCTCAGTGGGTTAGAGCCTCTGCCTTCTGCTCAGGTCATGATCTCAGGGTCCTGGGATCGAGCCCCGCATCGGACTCTCTGCTCGGCGGGAGCCTGCTTCCCCCCCCTCCTCTGCCTGCCTCTCTGCCTACTTGTGATCTCTCTCTCTGTCAAATAAATAAAATCTTAAAAAAAATAAAAATAAAAATAAAAACAAAGTAACATTAAAAAAAAAAAAGAAAAGAAAAGCAGTAAGCTAACTCCCACCTATTGTGTCTGCACTTCGGGCCATTCCTTCCACCATAAGATCTTAACCTTAGAAAGAGACACAAAGGGAGAAAACAAATTGTTCAAATCTTCTGCCATTTTTTCAATGTTTATGAGAATCTACTCCAGATAATTTGGAAAGCTGAGCAATGATGCCTCTCAGATGTAGAATTACTGAGCTGTCTTCCAGTCACATAGTCCCTGACTCACTGCTTATTATGTCTCCTCTTAATCGTTTTTTATTTTCATCCAGTTGTTAATATTATTATCTAGTGCGTCTCATTCATTATTTAATTTTTCATGGGTCAGACTAGAAGTTGCAAATTTTAAAGAAAACGACATGTAACTGAATGACTTCATAATGCATACCTGCTTGTATTGAGAGTTTCTTATATATTAAATTAATACAGTTTACTTTATAGAAAACAAATAAAAATAAAAATTAGTTTTAGTCATCTCTCTAAAAGTCTCAAAACCAGCTCTTTTTGTACCAAATATTTTATAAAAATTAACCTGAAATTATTATTTCTTAAGGTGATCTGGAAACAGAAAGGAGGTATGTGATCATTTGGAAGACTTAATTTTTAACATCTAGTATTTAAGCAATTGGGTAGTTGGTCTTTGTAGACTGAAAATTTTCTTTCTTCTTTCCACTAGCCTCCCAGATTCTTAGAGAAGAGAATAGACTGACTCTGCCCATAAAATATCTGGGATTTTTATCTTTGTTAATTCTGCTGTTTCCTGTTTTCAGCATTGTGCAAGAGAGTAGGAAAGGCATGATCCTCCCCAATGTGCGGTTTTAGCTCCCCACACACCTGCAACAATTTGACTTGAAATTCTGCTTATGTTCCTTACATTTTATGAATTCTCTTCATGTTTTTCAATCTTTATTTTTGCAGCTAAGTTTACAACCACGTCTCCCATTGTTTCATTAACATGGAGGCTCCATTTGCTCACTAACAAATGCAATCTTTTACCACTTTATCTTTGTTGTTTCCTCTGACAAAAGCAAATGTTCTTTCTTTCTTTCT
>CM052899.1:143407268-143423979 GCA_028534135.1 Potos flavus | reverse complement strand
AAGCTTTATCAAAGAAATAAAAGAATTAACTAAATCAAGTCCATTATTCATCAATATAACAGCAATATTATTATAGTGTAAATTATTCATAGTTTAATATGTCATATTATGACCCTATTAAAATTACCAATACTATTTTTTTTAAGATTTTATTTATTTATTTGACAGAGAGAGGCACAGTGAGAGAGGGAGCACAAGCAGGGGGAGTGGGAGAAGGAGAAGGAGAAGTAGGCTTCCCCGCTGAGCAGAGAGCCAGATGCGGGGCTCAATCCCAAAACCCTGGGATCATGACCTGAGCTGAAGGCAGAGGCTTAAGCTACCCAGCGGCCCCACCAATACTATTTTTATTTAAGGAACCTGTTTCTGAAATACACTTGGAAAAATAAACATTTGAAAATATCCAAGAAAATTCTGAATACAAGAAAAGAAAGTAGTGGATAATATTCCTACAAGAGAGTAGATACATGTGTAAGGCCACAGAAATAAAAAAGTATTTTCTTTTGATGCAGAAAAAAATAGATTTATGAAATGGAACTGAGATTTTAAGCAAGAGAATGAACTGCTCGCAACATTTGTTATGATAAAGGTGGCATTTAAAGCCAGCAGGTAAAAAAATGTGTTAATCCATAAATAACACTGGAACAACTGAGAAGATCTTTAAGTAACAGCATTTAAAAGAGGAAGAAGAAGAAAGAAAGAAGAAGAAAAATCTAGATGTGTCAAAGAATTAATACAAAAAATGCAATAAGAAAAAATAAAGAAGGAAATAAAGTTGCAAAAACACTTGAAAAAAACCCCCCACCATATATGTTGTTCTCATATATCAGAATGGGAAAGATTTACTAACAAGGCATAAATCCAAAAGATAGAAAGAAAAAGACTGATAAAATAGTTTACATTAAATTTTAATATATTTATAGAAAAACCATCATTAGCAGACTCAAATGCAAACATTACACTGAGGAATCTATGGTAGGCAGAATTCTAATATGGCTCCCAAGATTTCTAGCTTCTGCAAACCACAGGATTGTACAATTCCTTTCTCTTTAAATGTATGTGGAATTCGTGATTTGTTTCTAACTGATAGAATATAGCTAAGGTGAATGGACTTTACAAATTTAATTAAGGTCTAGATGGTCGACTTTGAGTTAACCAAAAGGGAATGAGTCTAATCTGATCTAAAGGTGAGCCATTAAAAAAAAAAAAAAAGTGCAGATATTCCCTATAAGAAGAGACACAAAGCACTAGAGCTTCTCCACCCCACCTAGAAGAATTCAGCTCTCTAGTGTAAGAGGATCTGAGAGCGGGCCAGGTGGCGGGACAATCCATGGACTCAAGTCCTAAACCTGAGATTGACTTTGAAAATACTACTTTGGGAAGTGAGACTGAGATTTTGGATTATAATTATAAATTCTTTTAACTTGAAATGTTTATTACTGCTTATATTATTTTCATAACTGATTTTAAGAAAGTATACCTGAGGAGGGAAGTAAGTAGAATCAGTGCCTTTGGACAACAGTATGAAGAGACTATTGATGAAAATAAGATATTAGCTAAGACAATAATGAGATAGGAATGAGATATTTAAGGACTGATAGAAAAGATACAGGAATATAGAGAGTTAGAAAATAAAACAAAATGGGAAATGGTAGAATGAGAGCCCCAGGAATGAAAAAACTAAGCAAGGGGTATGAAAAAAAATTCAATGCTTCATCATTTGGCAACTAATCTGTCTTACCACTCAGGGGAGATGCACGGACCCGGACAGGCTGGACTTGGACATCTTAAAACTATTTTCCAACATTTTTCTGTGTGCCTTTTTTCCCCTAGCAACTTTGTCACTGATGTCTTCCCAGAAATCATAGCACTGAGTGAAAAATTGGCCTAGAGTATGTAGTCCAGCGATTTTCCATGCTGTGTTGAAGGAGGCAAAGAGAGCCCCGACTTAGACACAGCGATTCTCAAGTGAGAATAAAGGTCAGAGGCCATCGTAATAAAATATAGTTGTGGGGAAATGCTCAGCAAGGGAAGATATTTCAAAGAGCTGCCACATTTATAATCTAATTTTATCCTTAAAACATCCACAAGATAGATAAGCTAGGGCTTACTATTTTTATATTTCAAAGGAGGACCTGGGTGCCAAAAGGATAAGTGACCATATTATATGACAATTTGTGTGCACATTTTGGTGGTTTCTATATATAACACTATGTGAGAACTGAGAGTTTTAAATAGTTCTTCTGATGATCAGAATACTTTCTGATTGTTTTGAGAGTTTTAAAGGATTTAATATTTTTTACAATTTTATCTCTCTTACTACTAAGTGAAATTTTGTTTTCCAATACAAAGATCTCTTGACAGTAGTTATTTCTGTAAGGAGGGGATTATAGATGATTTTTCACTTTCCTCTTTTCTTTTTTCATTTTTTTCATTCACAGTGCATGTTAAGAGACTTCCTGACAAGATAATCCTTAAAAAATATACCATGTAACATGAAATAACTTTTTAAAAGTACAGTATGTCTCTAAAGGAGACCAGAGTAAACATTTAAAACAATATAGAAATAGCTTAGAATCCTGGATACTAACGGCCTAAATATGGACTCTGAAATCAAACTATTTGGGTTCATATCCAAGTTCTGTGTGACATAACAAGACTCAATAAGTATTTGCTGCTGCTGACAATTAGGAAAATGGTTAAGGTATACAATGTTAGCATCAATACAACTTGTCTTGAAAAACTGGCCTCATTATTATTACAGCTATGACCTTCTTCAGATGACTAAATCTCTCTAACCCCAGTGTTTTCATGTGTAAAAGGAATATAGCATTTTGTATACATATTTCGTCAAACTAATAATGATTGCTATTCATTATTAATTAGATTATTGATAACTATAAATTATCATTAGTGCTATCTCTGATAATTACAAAGTCTAATTAAACTTTGTGACATAATGATGTTGCTAAAAAATTATTTTGTATATTACCATGACTAGGTAATTCTCTGACCTAGCATTAACAAAATAATTCAGAGATGATGGAGATATAAACATAATTCTGCCAAGATCAAAGAGTAAAACAGAGAGAGGACAGTTTTCTTGTTAAGCAACCACAAAAAAGATGGTAAATGCCTTACCTATTCACTTAGCTTTGATGAAGAGATCTGCAATCTTTTCCCAAATGATATTTCAGGGGAAATGTGCAATTTATTGATTAATCTCAGAACTCACCTACATACTAAGAATGACTAATATCAGCTATTCTAATCCACTTATCAACACCCACTGTCTTTTTCATTCAACAAATATTGATTGTATCCTTGCCATAGGCCAATCGTTGTTCTTGGGTCTGGAAACACATCAGTAATGAACAGATAGAAAAACGTATTTTTCCTCTCCGACTTAGAATATAAGGAGACAAATAAAATATAAATATATAAATAAAGTAATTTTGGGTAGTTTAAGTACCATGAAGAAAATAAAACAGTGATTTGATGGAGTGGCTCAAGGTTGGGATGAAAGGTAACATATTACATAGACTAGTCAGGGAAGACCTCTCTAATGTGATGACATCGGAGAGGAGACCTGTATGGCAAAAAGGAAAGATGCTTGAAAAGACCAGGGGGAAGAATATTCCAAGCAGAAAGAGATACCGTGAGCAGTATAATAAATGAGCTTGAGAATGGTGTAAGGTGAGATTGAAGCAGAAAACAATAGCTAGATTCTGTATACCCTTGTATAATTGGTCAAACCTAAAGGTTAACTCTCTTTAAGTTTCTGAATAGCTATGTGAACATTTTGCCTGTTAATAGGGCTAACTAGTTTCTGGGGAACTCCATGTTGGTTATGATCCAACTGAACTGTAGGGATGGGACCATCCAATCAAGTGCAACCATATGCATTCACTTGAATCTCAGATTTTGTTTCTTTAATACTACTACAACTGGTTTAAAGATGTATTTTGCTTTGCTTATAGTTTATTTCAAGCAAATTGCATTATTTTAAAATCCAATAACTAAATAAGTAATAATCTTTATGGGTGAATAGTTCAAGAGGCTAAAAGAAAGAAAGTTTATTTTGTTCCCTTTAAGTACCCCATGACTATACAATAAATATGATATTAAATACAAGGTATTATATTGTTGTCTCCCATATTAGGGACTAAAAATATTTCTTTAACAAGTCTTAATCTTAAATTTAACTCTTTAAAAAACATTGATTTATCTGGAATGCCTTAGGAGTAACTAGAGAATAGAGAGACAGAATGTCATTTCTCATTCTCTCTTCTGATTCACTCATACATGTGGTTCCGAATAAGCCCTCAGTATCACAGCAGTAAGGCAAAGGACTATGCATTGAAATGCTGACGAAAAACAAGGTAACAGCAGACTGACTTTCTCTCTCCCCACAATTTTCCGACTCTCCCAAGGCAAGAGTCTCTCAAGAAAAGAGCGTTTTCCCCATAATGGCTCTTACTGGCAATAGACGCTGTGTATGTGACTCATTTGGACCATGTTTTGTTGGCTGCTGATCTCCCATTTCATTGGCTTGCTACACATGGATAAGTTTTCTTTCTCTGGTTATAGTAGGAAAGAATGAGTTAATCTTCTTCTAATTCTTTGTGCTTGACCATTTACACTATGATCCGGGTTCAAGAATGTGAGAGTGACTGGGAAATCTATTAAGCAAACTTTTACTTCTCTTTCCATGCATACCACGAGGCTGCATTTCCTATCTAACATTGAAGACAGGTTTGGTGACTTATCTATTGCTAGTTAATGTAAGCAAAATGTAAGCAAAAGAGGTCTCTATCATTTTCTGAACTCCAAGTATTCCTAGGTACAAATGACCACATTGCTGCCTCAGCTGTCAGAGTGATGAAGATAAGCACTGCAAACCTAAAAGCGATTTATTGAAGAGGGTTGAGCCCCAGGTGAAGAAGCCTGGATCCCAAATTATCTTGTGGAGAGCCATCATTGATCAAGAGTAGCCATATAGGAACTTTATGTGAGTAAGAAATACATTTTTCTTGTTTCTGAGCCATTTTTTGATGCTCTTATTTCAGCAGTGATTGTTCTCTTAAGAAAACAACAAGTATTGTATTTTGATTCAGGAAAAGAAGATTTGGAAAAGTTTATTCTTTCCTGAAGTATCAAATAAAGTGATGTAAACAAATGAGAAGGTAGTTCTAAGAGAATCTTAAATATCTAAATGTTCAGATGTGCAACACTTCAGTGAAAGTCTTCCTTTAGGAAAAAATAAATCTTTCACATTAGCTACAAAGCCCACTTATAATTATCAGACCATTGACTTCCAGGGAGATTTAATAAGAATAGGTAAGATTGGATTTTCAGAAATGAAAAAGTAGAACAAATTATTAATAACATTTGTTTGGTTGAATAAGAAATAGGTTCACATAACTAAGAAAATTATGTTTTACTTTTAACTGACTTCTAAACTCTAGAGATCCTAATTTTACATATTGGGATAGTAAGAGAAGATTGTCACATCCATCTCTTATAACATTCAATAAAAGTACTGCATACAATATTATAGTTGTCTTTGAAAGGGGTGTTTATGATATTTGGTTGGGGGCATTATATGCTCCTCTTATTTGGTCTTTAAATTGAAATTTAGTCCCAATTTATAGCCCATACACAGTCCTATCTAAAAAGTGGTATCTTACATAAAGGCAGTGAAATGGTACAAGAAGTCATTAAAAAGAATGAGTGTTTAAGGGTAGACTAAAACCATAGGCTCTAAATTAGTTTTGGAATTGGTCATTGAGAGTATGAGACCACTGGTTGACCAGTGAGCTGGACCTGTGTTATCAGAGGGTCCTTCACCACTCCCCTGTCCTTGGGATATACCTCTCACCTACTATTCCCACACCAGCAGCTGTTTCAAAGATGTAATCTTGAAAAAGTAAGGTGTTGTTGAGATCATCTGGACTGAATATGTGACTGGACTTAGGTAAGACTGCTATATAAATTTTTAAGATTCTTGTGGTTAGGGGCAGATCTCTGCTGTTCTTGCGGATGCCCAAGACCAGCCTCATAGGTAAGTTATCTTGCTTATTAAACCTGCCACTTTACCAAGCTGCAATGTTTCACCTCCTCTGGTGTCTTCTTGCCCTACCTGTACAGGGGCCAGTTTCAGATTTCACCAAGAAAACTCCTGAAGTTGCGAATCAACAATTAGACTTTCTGGTAATATAGAGAAGCGATATGATTATTCTTTTCTAACTTGTATGTCACAATGTAAAAGAATATAAAAACAAATTGAAAATAACTTTGCTACATCAAGGTTATTTATACCACACAGAACCTGATCAGTTCACACAAGATGGTTTTACTTGGTGGTGAGGAGAAATTGATAAAGGGCCCAAAGGCAATATAGCATAGTAATTAACAAAGTTTTGAAGTTTGAGGGGAGCTTAGGTGGCTCAGTTAGTTAGGTGGCTGCCTTTGGCTCGGGTTGTGGTCTTGGGGTCCTGGATTGAGCCCCGCATGAGGCTTCCTGCTCTGCTGGGAGTCTGCTTCTTCTCTCTCTGTACTGTCTCTCTCTCAGTCTTTCTCAAGTAAATAAATAAAATCTAAAAATGTTTTGAAATTTGAATGGTTTAGATTTATTCTGTCCTTTTCGAACTGTGAGTACTTGGCCATTTTATTTCTGATCTTTGAACTTTGCAAGCCTCATATGTAATAAGTGACTAGAAATAATACATACAATACATGTGAGATTTAAATGATATAATGTGTTCATGATGTGTTTGAACACACATGTGTTTGGCACATGGCCTAGCTCCCAATAAATGTTAAACATCCTTTCTAAATAACCTTTATTATTCTTTTCCCCCCTCGTTACAAAGTAACATGCAAAGCTTCATACAAGGTAGGGAATGCATAGAAATGCGATAAAATGATAGTAAGTATCCTTGTTGAGCAGTTTCAGGTCACCACACTCATTTTAAAGAATTTTCAATGTTTAAGTCACTTAATCTTTAATAGCAATCCAATTTTTTATTAATGAGAAAACTTAGGGTCAAAAAAGGTGAAATAAATTGACCAAGAACACAGGACCAGAGTTAAAATAAATTTAAAAATTTCCAAAAAAAAAAAAAATAAATAAATACATAAATAAAATTAAAAAATTTCCAAGTGTGAACTTTTAAGTAGCATATCACACAGCTGTCCTTCATGATCCACTAACCAGAAATCTCACTATGCCCACCCATAAACCCCCTGGCTAGAAATAAGCATTGTTGTATTTTGGATATTTTTTATCAGTGCTTGTTTTGGTCATATTGTTGATGATGGTTTTTAACATATCCTTTGTATTAGTTTCCTAGGATTGACGTAACAAAGTACCACAAATGAGATGGCTTAAAGTGACATAAATTAATTCTCTCAAGATTCTGGAGTTCAGACATCAGAAATCAAAATGTTGTGGGGCCACACTCCCTCTGAAGCCTGTAGGAGAGGGTCATGTTTTGCCTTTTCTAGTTGTGGGTAGACCCAGGCATTCACTACCTGTGGCAACATAGCTTCAAGCTGCCTTGGTCTTCACCTGACTGACTTCCATCTGTGCCGGCTTCTTCATGTGTTATTCTCCTTGGGTGTTTCTTTTTCCTCTTCTTATAAAAGTCTATTGGACTGAGGGCCCATCCTAGTCCAATACGACCTCATCTTAACTGACTATATCTGCAAGGACTCTTTTTCCAAATAGGGTTGCTTGCTGAGGAAGTGAAGATTAAGACTTCAGCATATCTTTTTGAGAGACACAATTCAACTCATAACAACCTTATAATAATATACGAGAGTAGATTATTTTCTTAATTTACATATGTCAAAGTGCTTTAAAATCAAGTACCTGTAGGATAGTGAACAAGAAGATTGTAATGTTCTGATGATTTTTTTAGACTAAAAATATACTGGAAAACTATAAACTATATTAGTGTATGGCTGTTTTTATTTCTTATTTTCTGGGATTATCTGGATATATAGTTGTTTTTTTGTTTTGTTTTGTTTTGTTTTTTTCTCTTGGATTCTCCAGTCTGCAGACTTTTGCTGATAGAAACACTGGACTAGGAACAAAACCAAAACTGAGCTCATTTCTATCACTGATGATATAATATTAGACATTAATCATATTAGAAATAAAAACCCTTGACAACTTTCTTCAGTTAAACTCAAGGATGTTGAGAAAAAGTAATTTGAAAGTATTTTTATGTCTTCATAAGTAGGAGAAATACACATTCAGGTAATAGTGTTGTTCATTCAGCACCAAATAGTGAATAAACTTCTTCAGATCGGAACTCTTTCTGCTCTATATTTCCTTTGTGTCTTCACTCAGTTCCTTCCACCTAATCATTGTACAACGTGAATGTCACAGTGAGTATAGAACCTTGATTTATATCAGGATATACATCTACAAACAAATTGAAGGATCAAGAGTGTTCATTTAATGCCAATTATTTACTGAAACCTATCAAGACAGTGCTAGGTACAAGCGGGTATTCTAAATGAAGAAATCTTCCAAACTTTAAGGACCTTAGAAACGAATTGAGGAAAATTTCATACCTGTAACTACGTAATTTTAGAACTCTCTGTATTTTATTTTATTTTTACCCCATTTTATGCCAAAATTAACTTACATAACTCTTAAAATACATATTGTGTAATAACATTAAATTTTTTATTTGCGTACGTACAGTTGACACAAAATGTTAATTAGTTTCATGTGTACAACTTAGTGATTTGGCAAGTTTATACATTATGCTATGTTCACCACAAGTGTAGCTGCCATCTATCCCATTTTGTTGCTGTTACAATATTATTGACTATATTCCTTATGCTGTGCCTTTTATTCCTATGACTTATTAATTCCATAACTAATTATTAATAACATTTCAAAAATAGTCTTTGGAAAAATCTAAAGTGATAGACTTTGATTACATCTTAAAATATGTTAATATTCACATATTAAATAGAGGTATTTATTGTTACAAATTCTAAATGTCTCTTCAATTAAAAATATAGCCATGCACAATTTTTCCTTTCTAGAACAAAGAATAGACCTGAAAGTGATCATGTTTATAAAATGAACTAGTGCTTAGTGTTAGAATATTTATAAAAATAAAATAGCTTATCACTGATTTTAGTTTTGATGAGCATTCATTACTGACTTATTGGCAAGCATGTTTCTCAAAACACATCAAAGTAATCATTTTGACCCATTTTTCAAATAAGATCAATACATTGATGATGTTGAATATATATATAATGAATACATATGTATGTATATTTCTTTAATGTAAACTTTTTATGAAGTAGAATACACATATGGAAAAGCACAAATCACAAGTGTGCAAATCGATGAATTGATACAAATTAAACACATATATAACCAGTAGCCAAGTCAAAGAGAACATTATCAGAATCCAAGAAAACTCCCTCATACCCCTTTCCAATTTACAATCTCACAAGGGTAAATAGTTTTAACATAATGGATTAATCAGTTTTTTAACTAATGAAATCACACATATTCATCCATAATATTGGACGTAATTTTTTTATTCTCAGTCCATCCACTACTATACTTTCTTATTCCCAATCTGTACATGCCTATGTATGTGCTATATATATAAAATATATTATAATACTATACAATTATTTTGTCCAACCTATTCTTGAGGTATATTTGAGTATTAAACATGTTAGACCGTTAGCTAATTATTCCCAATAGCTGTGATTTTTAAAATATTTTTTAAAAGTTAAAAACATATTTTTGAGTACCTTTAAAAAACTATTAAAAACCTCATGTACAGTTTAAAATACATGCAGTGCAAACAAGTCTATTGCAAATAGTGGAATGAGTCTTGGCATGTCGATATTTTGATATGTGGAAATCAGAGTTCTATTGTATGGTCTTCTATTTCAAACTTTCAACAAATAATCATAAAACTTCAAGATATTCATCTTAGAAATTGCTTGGCTGTAAAAGGGTTTATTCTGACATCTCATTCAGAGATGCTATATTATTCACGATATGTGTAGCATTAGTTTCCTTTGCCCTGAGGGATTGTAAAGAATCCAAGATCATGCATCATGATTAAAGAGAAATTGAACAGTTAAATCCTTAAATACATGTGACAAGGAATAAGGCAACCCCTCTATGTTATCCAGGATATTCTTTGGCTTGCTGCCAATGATGTTCAATCAAATGGGGACTCCTGACAAGATGCACTGCCTCTGAATTAGAAGGTCCATATTATTGTTCTTGATAAAAACACAAATGTCATTTGAGATGGCCCAAGTGTTCCAGCCTGCTGAGATTACTTTTTCTTTATAATTCAAATAAAATTAATATATCTTCATCCACTCACTTGGATACCTAACACCCTGCTTTTATCTTCAGATTCCTGGCTGCCTGGTGCAGGCAAATTTAGAGAAACTGTCTTTCTTCTCATCACCTCTGGCCCCATTTGTCTCTTCTTTTAGGTCAAATTTGGCCCATCAAAGTATTTTACTTAAACAAAAGTACATTTAACTTAAAAGGAAATAGCACTCTCCATTAGTGCCACTCTGGCTGATTACATCAGCTGTAGCTTTAAATCATCTTTTTTCTTTTTTGGTTTCTTTCTCCATTGCACTGATTCTTTACAATCCTTTATAGTAACAAAATCCGTAACACAGTTTAAATTCTGCCATAAATATATTTATTGCTTTCTTTAAAGTTAGTTTGAGACCAACTCCTAATATTAGGATTAATGAACTCCTGTGGGTGTTTAGTTCTTGGTAGACTCCCAAAATCCAGAAACCCCTGAAATGGTTTTCAAAACATTATAGTAAATGTATTATTAAAGAGACCCCGAAATAACCTACTGGGATGGAATCACAATTTTATTATTTATTAGCTATCAGCTGGGTGACGTTTGGTGATTAAACTATCTTCTTTACCTAAGGAGTGGAAAGAATAATGGGATATATTCCATAGAGTTGTTGTAAGGTAATTTATGTAAGGTAGCACCTGGCACACAATAAGAACCATGTAAACACCGATTAGTAATATTATAATTATTACCAAATGCTTCTAAAATACAATATGTAAACATTATTTGTGAAATTCCAAAATAAAAGAAAATCAGAGTAATGTGGTCCTGGAACTAGGAAGGTTTTTGACCTCCACCTCCACTCTTCAACAGCTATGGAACTTCAAGCTATTATATAACCTTTCTGGGCTTCAATTTCCTAATCCGCTAAATGGGCACAGTTATTCCTACCTTGAAGTATGGTTCCAGGGATTCAGTGATATAATTAGTGGCATGCTCCAACAACATTATATACAAAACCGCTAATAAATATGTTTCCCTTACTTATTCCTTTTGTTTTGATACCTGAGTATGACTTTTTTAATACCCTACAGTCACTTCACAAGGGTAAAATAACCAGTGTTCAAGGTGTTCGTAGATTAGAGGTGGAGAGACAAGATGAATCATCACACCTAAACATGTCACATTTTATTCTATACTCCTGCCCAAAAAAACAACAGAAAAGCATATAGTGTGGGGTCTTAAAAAGAATGAAATCTACTGAACAAATAAAACATGACACATTTTATTCCTAACAGTTTCTCTACCACAGCAAGAACTATCTTTACACTCAACTGAAAAGATGGATATAACTCAGGTGGGTAAGATTTATAAATGTCATGAGACTAGATTAAAGTAAAATTCAAGCAAACACTTGCAATCACAAGGATTAAACTTCTTTCATTTCAGAAAAGTGCAACTGAAAATATCATTTAATCTTCCAATGATTTTCTTTGCTGATAGTTGCAATCATTGTAAAATACATAATTTGGACAGAACAAAAGAATGATCAAAATTCCAAGAAGCATGATGTTTAATTGTTCTATGATAAAGCTATTGACTTTTAAAAATACATTGCTAGAAATGTCATATAATCATTTGTTGATTACTTATGCTAAGGGAAAAGAGGGTTAACGATATTAAATTTTATCTAAAAACTTCTTGTAAGTATTCACTTATTTCAATTAGAACCAGAGCACTATTTTTCTCTTTTATTTTCTAAAACTATAGCTAGTGTCATTTCTCAAAGAGAAAAAAAGAGCAGGAATAGGTTTTGGGGTCTCAGGTTTCTAAAGTTTTTGACTGATGAAGAATCTTTACATCTATACCACATCTATACAATATATCATTTCCTTGATGTATTTAGTGCCAAATATAATTGTTCTTTAGATATCTTGAGATTGAAACACAACTGATAACAAAATACAAGAATTTGAGTGTCTAATGTAATAAGGATCCAAACCAATTTGTGATTTCATACTAGTGGGACTCTTGTTCCTAAAATTGTTCTGGATCTGGGTTCTTTAGGGTTGAACCCAAAATGTAAATTCCATTTTCTGTCTTTCTGAGACTACTGAATTAGCATATTTGTATAGTATAACTCTAGAACCAGTCCATCTAGCTAGGGGAGAAGGTCAACTCAAGAATGTTGGTGAAGTGGAATAATTTCAATATTTTAAGATTTTCCAATTGAAAGTACATTTGCTAAAGACATAGTGATCTTCTTGGTCTTTCTTTTTTTTTTTTTTTTTTTTTTTGGTATTATTTGGAGGTATCCGTATTTATACTTCTTTTGTAAATGACAATGTCCCTCCATGCTAAGGCTTAAGAACTCACTTCTGTGTCTCAGACACATTTTCCCCTGATGTCATCCACATCCATTGCTTCCAGGGAATACTAATTTTCTGATTATTCCTAATCTCTAGCTCTGGCTCAGATGGCAGTAAGTTCCTTCAGGTCCTCAAGGACTTCAAAATGAGTAAAACCAAACTCATTATTTCCCCTTCAAACTTACTCCCCACTCCAACTACATCTATTCACTTATGCTCTCCATTTTAGTTAGTAGTGCTATTTTTATTATTCTTCCATTCTTGAAAGCCAGAAATAGGGAATTAATCTTAGATACTTTTCTCCCTTTAATACCTATATCTAACCAGTCATTGAGATCTATCCAACTTCCTAATTGGATTTCAAATCTATTTATGTTCCCATTTCCTGCATCCACTTGAAGAAACATCATTTCTTGCTAGGATCACCACAAAAATCTTTTCAGTGATGTCGTTGCATTCAGTCTTCCCCCACCCCCTTTTCCCACTATGTACACTATAGCCAGAGTGATTCTAGAATGAAAAATTTCACATATTACCATCCATAAGCCTTCAGTATCTCCCCAGAGTACATAGAATAAAATCTAAACGTCCTAATTTAGATAACAAGACTCATGACTTGACCCATCCTTATCTCTCCAATACAAAATTCCATTATTTTATCAATTTATATTCCAGCTGCATGGTACTCCTTTTTTTTTTCTTTAAACTCATATGCTTTACACACTATCATTCAAAAGTATCCCCTTGTTTCTTCCTAGTTCCTTCTTATCATTCAATTCTTAGTCTAGATGTCCCTGCCTCTAGGAGCTCCTTCATGAACATTGTTCTCTACTGTTGACCCCAAAACCAGTGTGATGAGGAGAGAGTGGGAAAATTGTAACACACAATCTTCCCTACAGGGCTATGGTAGTGAAAAAGTGATAAGATGACTGCGTAAATTTACTGTTAATTTAATATAACTGAAGTGAAAAAATCTTTCTGCAAATTAAATTATGTTTTATCATAAGAGTGATATTAATAAATAGGAGTCACTATTTTTTCAACACACTAGATAATAGTGCTCTTGTGCTTATTTAAAATGAATCTAGGGGCTCCTGGGTCGCTTAGTCTGTTATGCGTCTGCCTTTGGCTCAGGTCATGATCTCAGGGTCCTGGGATCAAGCCCCGCGTCAGGCTCCCTACTCAGCAGGGAGTCTGCTTCTCCCTCTCCCTCTGTCTGCTGCTCCCCCTACTTTCTCTCTCTCTCTCTCTTTCTCTCTGTCAAATAAATAAATAAAATCTTAAAAAAAAAATTATAAATAAATAAATAAATAAATCTAATCTAATATCACCAAAACCAAAATAAGGAGGAAAAATGAAAAATACATATAAACAGATTTTAGCAGAGAAGTTAAGCTTTAGCTATTATTGCCAAATTGCTTAGGTTTAAATCCCAACTTCAATATTTGCCAGCACTATGAATGTGGGAAGTAGCTTAATTTGTTTTGAATTTTAGTGTCCTTGATTGAAAAAAAAAAAGTGATAAAAATAGTATCTTATAGAGTTGTTATGATAATTAAATAAGTTAATACACATAAAAAAAGTTCCTATAACAGTGTCTGGTATGTCGTAATCACCCAATAAATGTTAGTAGTAGTAGTAGTAGTAGTATTGGTGGTAGTTTTTAAAACGAGTCAATTCTCGTCAATAAGAGCAATTTAGAACTTAACATCTTTTATAAATGAAGAAAATCCATTATCTCTGGACAAATGTTTTTGAGCAAAAAATGAATTATCGTGTAAGTGATCCCTTTCACAGAGGGTCTTCAATATTACAAATGAAGCTAACTCTCATTAAGTGGTTTTTATTTCTAGAAATAGTGAATTGCTACAGAAAGGTATTTGAGAATTTCATCAAGTTTATATTTTGATCAGAATGATTCTGTCTCCAAAATCTTTTTTTTGTACAAAATTATGATATTAGATTTGAAAAACACTTTCTATCACCATAACAATAATAGCAGCACACCTGAGAAACATTAGCTTCAAGTGGAATGGATATAAAATCAAAAGGCCATTCATATTTAATAAAAAATAATTTTCAACAAGCCAGCTACAGCTTCGATAACAATTCATAAAACCTATTCAGTTACATGATACAAATTTTAAGAGCTTAATTGTACATTCTAACTGTTCATCTATTTATTATTTATTATGAGCTATAATTATGATCATTTCTTACCGTGTTGTGAAAGATCTAACCTCGATTATGACTTCATCTTCTGCCATCCTACCCTGTTCTAACCATTGTCTTCTTTCCTTTTCTGGAATAACCTCAGTCCCTCATCCACTTTGCACCTGGTAACAACTCTATATTCTATTCTATAACCTCAATCTCTCCTCCACTTTGCACATGGCAACAATTCTAAAAGCTCTTATCACTGCAAAATTTCTTCTCATCCTTCCTGCCTTCTCTTCAACATCATCTCATAGAATATGATTTTGGCCAAATTTTAGAAAGCAGTTTTCTGCACCCATCTTTCCCATATTTTCTCTTCTCTATCTCTAGCTTTTGTTTTCTTCATGCCATTTAAATTGCAATTTTAACACTTTTTTCTGTTATAGTTTTTCTTTCTGTATGGAAGTTAAACTCCACAAAGGAAAATATGGTTCAGCCTTTCACTCATCCACTGTTCTATTTCCACGCCTTGGAATGTTATCCAATATCTAGTATGTGCTCAATAAAAATTTTTCAGTGAATAAATTAACACATATGTTAATGTGATTTATTCTGAATACAAGAAAAGGAGGCATGGCTAGTTATAGATAGCTGAAGACGGATGGTCTTTTCCACGTTGTTAAAGACATCGTAGATGTTTGTCATCATGAAACAACACCTGAATTGATTGAATTGTAAAATCAGAAGGAAAGCCAGACACAAGAAAAAAATATATTTGTAAATATTATTTGATTCTTTAATAAGACAATTGTTTCTAAATATAAAAGCAGAAAGAAGACATAAAGTTAAAATCAGTAGATTTAACCACATACAACTTAAAACTTTAAAGATTTTATTTATTTATTTGACAGAGAGAGAGACAGCAAGAGTAGGAACATGAGCAGGGGGAGTGGGCGAGGGAAAGCAGGCCTCCCGCTGAGCAGGGATCCCGATGTGGGGCTCCATCCCAGGACCCTGGGATCATGACCCAAGCTGAAGATAGACACCCAATGACTGAGCCACCCAAGCGCCCCTCCAAAAAAATTTTTTAAATAAAATAAATGGGAAAAATATTTACAACATGAGTGGCATGTGAAAGGTCAGTTTTTAAGTTATAAATGTGTCATTCAGATTAGTAATAACAATACAACTACATCAAAAGTGAATAAGTAATGAACCAGAAATATACTTAATATATAAAATAGCAAGAAATAATTGAGTTTTTGCCATTGCTGTATTTGAGACAGTGTGCATATGCTTTATACACATTGCCTTATTTAATTCTTCCAATAATCTTGTGAGGATAGATATTATTATTAACTCTGTTTCGTAGAAGAGAATTTTGAGGAACAGATATTAACTAATTTGTTCACCATTACACACTTCAGAAGTGGGACATAGATTCAAACCTAGAACTGTCTAAAAAAACAAGTTTTAAGTTGCTAAGAGCTCCAGTAGATGATAATTCCAAAATAGGGAAATATACAAAGGAGAAAAAATACAATTCCACAAACAATTAGAGAATGCCCCTCTTGTCCCTTATTATTTTACTTCATTCTAGTTCCTGTCCCATTTATCTGTACTTTTGAATAAAACTCTGAAGAGTGTTCATTCTCCTTGTATCCAATTTCTTCCTTAATATTTCTTTCTTAAATTCACACATCTGGCTTTGACTTTTCCACTTTTCCAAAACTACTCTTGTCCAGATTGCCAATGACCCTCACTTGGCTAAATTCTGTGGTAAACTTCCAGTTATCATATTATTAGAGCAAGCTGTAGCATTTAACAGAGACAACCACAATTTTTTCTCCA
>CM052899.1:143189532-143406768 GCA_028534135.1 Potos flavus | reverse complement strand
TTGACCAAATGTAGTACTGTTATAATGTCCCTTTCTGCTGATTCTAAAGTTCAGGTCAGTTTTTATTGATGGATTATTCTCTCCATTGTGAGCTCTATTTTACCACCTTGAGTAATATTTGATTGAATGACAGACATTACGAGTTTTGCCTTGTTAAGTGCTGGATATATTTGCATTCTTATACATCTTCTTAAACTTCATCCTGCAATGTAGTGAATTTACTTGGAAATGGTTTGATCCTCTCAGGTCTTGCTTCTGTGATTTTGTAGGTAGGTCCTAAGTAGGGCTGTCTACGGCTAATTATCCCCTTGTACTGAGGCAAGATCTCCCTGAATTTTCTATTCAATGCCTTGTGAGTTACGAACATCTCTAATCCAGCTCATGAGACTAGGCATTTGTATCAGCCTGTGGGAGAGCAAAGAAAGGTTCCCTCTGTCTCTTTGGATGGTTCTTCCCCAAAGGTGATTGCTCATACATTTGCTCTAATGAGTAATTTTTCAGAACACTCAGGGCACTCTCTGCAAATCTCCAGAGTTCTCTCCCTCTGTGTGCTCTCTTAATTCTGGTAGTCTTCCCTGTGAACTATAATAGCTGGGTTGGTTTCTCCAGCTTCATCTCAACTTATGAAATACTTCAGGCTCTGCTTTAGTTGTCCCACCCATGCTATGGCTTCTAAAGTCTCTCAAAGCTATCAGCCTTACCTCATTTTTTGCCTGTTTCTCAGGGATCATTGTCCTCCATTGCCTGATATCTAATTTTTTTCCAAAATGTTGCTTTATCTATTTTGTCTGATTTTTTTGAGACCTTCAGATGTGAGAGCAAATCATATCCCTATTACTTCAATTGAAACAGCTGTAAAAGTTGCCCTGTGGATTTTTTTTAAAGGGGGAAAGAAAAAGAGATGTATCATATTTTCAAATATAGCTACATAACACATATATGTATTTCTTAATACAATTAAATTCTTATGCATTTTTCTTCTTTAAATTATTTCATATAACTTAATTATCCTAGTTATTCTTACAATGTTTATATCATTTAAATTTTGCTAAGCTATCAAGAAAGTTTACATTTGGGGCGCCTGGGTGGCTCAGTGGGTTAAGCCTCTGCCTTCGGCTCGGGTCATAATCCCTGGGATTGAGCCCCACATTGAGCCCCACACTGAACTTTCTCTGCTCAGCAGGGAGCCTGGTTCCCCCTCTCTCTGCCTGCCTCTCTGCCTACTTGTGATCTCTCTGCCAAATAAATAAATAAAATTAAAAAAAAAGAAAGTTTACATTCATTTGAATAAGTTACAATTAATGAGAAATAAAAACTATTACATTTTCTTATCTTCGATAGATAGACCAATTACAATTGTTCCTCAGAGATAGAAAGAAAATATATTGCCACCTGCAGTCTGACATATAGAAATAGTTTTTGAGATAATTAAAATTAACTTTCATCAAGAAATGGTTCTTGTCACCTAATATTGATATCTAATATTGAATACACCAGTAATTTGCAAAAATCATGCTCAATTTAAATTATTTCATAAAATCCCAGTTGACACAGATATGGACAAATATGAAAAACGATGATTAATTTTCAATCAGGAAATATACTCCCATGTCTTACTTCTTTTTGACAGATTATTGAGTCAGAAAAAATTTAAAGTGACTCCACATAATTCTCTTTTTTTTATGTAAGCCTGTCTGCAAAATCAGAAAAGAACCTAACAATATAGGCAATAGAGATAATGCAGGAAGATGAAAGTTAATGGTCTATTTTGATTCGTGTTGAGACAAATTAATGTTTTATGGACAAAAAATAGTGCTTTCTGAGGATTCAGTGAGTAGTAATACACTCAACTTGAAACAGAAAATTAAGTTAGTTTGGACTCAGCTTATGTTTGAGCTTTGCGAATTACTTAAATTTTCTGAGCAGAAATAATAAAATCACAATATTAATTCAATCTACAAATTTACTGTGAAAATTAAAGGAGATAATACATTTTGCAGAGCTTTATACATTCATGCTTATGATATGGTCATTCTGAATTATTAAATATTTCAATACCTATATTGGTATATAATATATAATTAAATGAAACATAGTATGAATTGTAGGAACCTGAGAGTGTATCTTCTCAATGATTTTTTATTTTTATTTTTTATTTTTTAAAAGATTTTATTTATTTATTAATTGATTATTTATTTATTTTATATAGAGTGTGTGTGAGCAGTCGGAAGGGCAGAGGGACAGAGGGAAGGAGAGGGAGAGAGAATCTCAACCAGACTCTGCACTGACCATGGAGCGTAATGCAGAGTTTGATCTCATGACCCTGAGATCATGACCTGAGCTGACACCAAGTGTCAGACACTTAAATGACTGAGACATCCAAGTGCCCCAAGTGAAAGCTTTATTTTAAATTTAATGTCCCCAGTTAGGTAAAAATTCTTTCTAATATGAACATTCAAATGTCACTCTCCCTGTCAATGAACACTTAAGAACACGTGTTGTATGGGGCGCTGGGTGGCTCAGTGGGTTAAAGCCTCTGCCTTTGGCTCAGGTCATGATCTCAGAGTCCTGGGATCGAGCCCCGCATTGGGCTCTCTGCTCAGCAGGGAGCCTGCTTCCTCCTCTCTCTCTGCCTGCCTCTCTGCCTACTTGTGATCTCTCTCTCTGTGTCAAATAAATAAATAAAATATTAAAAAAAAAGAACACATGTTGTTTTAGTTTCAAACTGCTGTTACAATTTAGTAAATAAGCAACCAGTATTCAGTGGTCTGCACATTGGAGGTTCTTTATGCTATATATACTACATATACTACAGAATATGCTATAAACTATAATATATTTTAAGCTATTCTTAAGTATTTCTAGATACTAAAACTATAAACTTCATTCAAGTAGAAGTAAGGAACGTGAAAAAAGAAATCATTCACAAACAAAAGACAACTACACACCATGGGACAGAGTTGTCTGTGGATATGTTAGGCAATCTGAAGAGAATCTTAATATAACTAGATCCTACATAAAACAGTATTATGAATTGAATGTCTAAGAATTCAACAAGGAAGAAAAATCTCTATAGAATATTTCCTCTACCCCAAAAAGCAAACACAAACAAATACCAGTAAGCTAAAAGGTGTGGAAGCCAGAAGGAAATACTAATATTAACTCGGAGACTCAACCTTGAATCCTGGTTAAGGTGATAACACTAACCCTGCATATCCTGTATTAATAAGAGACAAGGTCAGCTCAGAAAAGTAGAACCCTTGGAGCCCTGTGAGAGCGAATGCAAATTTTCTCTAGAATAAAAGATACCCAACATGGGTCCTTCTAGATTCACACATATTAAAATGAAAAATGTTGTGCTCATAAGCAAAAATCATCAAGCATATAAGAACATGGAATTACTAGGGTCAAAGAAACAAATATATTGATGAAACATTTCTAATTAAGTTAAATTCCCTACAATACTTTAGATAATAAAAGAAAATAGAAAATAGAAGCAATTCTGTAGAAAACATTTTCGAAGTAAAAGATAAAATTACAAAAGCATGAGTAAGAAACTAGTGAATATTAAAAATTCTCAGAAATATAAAAATGAAACAAAATAATTTTAGAAACATAACACATAATATTGACATAAAAACATCAATGAATGGGTTAAACAACAGATGAGATACAGTTGAAAGTTGTAGTGAACTGAAAGATCAGGAAGTTACTCAAAATGCAAAGCAGAGAGGTAAAGAGAGGAAATTATAAAGGAAAAAAATGAATTGATATAAAAGATAGAGTGTGATATTCTAACATTTAGTCAGACTATTAGAAAGGAGATTAGAGAAAATGAGAGAAATCTGATACTTAAAAAAAAGATGAGTAAACTCTACAATGGTGAAAGATATGAATTCACAAACGTAGAAAGCACAAGATATTCTAATAGAGGAGGATGAAAAAAACATATATAAATAAACTGGAAAACTTTTAGACACAAAGGGATGATCCTAAAAGAAATCAGTAATATTGAAATCAGACTTCTTACCAGAAACAGTGTAAGTCAGAGAACATAGGAATGGTTATATAAAGTTTGAGGATTTTTTTTTAAGGACAAACATACACTAGTAGAGTAGGGGTGACATGAGTATGTTTTGGAAAAGTTATTGCCTATAGAATTATATGACAGGGCTTTCTATGAAATGTAGAAAAGAGGAAAAAAGGAAATGAATTTGGAGAAGATGTGCAATTACAGACAGGATAGCTATCCACTAAAAGAACAAAAATAGAATGCATAAAGAAATTGAAGTTATAACCTCTAAACATATAAGAAGGAAAAATAGAGGCACCTGGGTGGCTCAGTTGGTTAAGTGGCTGCCTTCAGCTTAGGTCATGATCTCAGGGTCCTCGTATCATGCCCAGCATTGGGCACTACACTCAGCAGTGAGTCTGCTTCTCCCTCTCCTTCTGTAATCTCTCTTGCTTTCGCTTTCTCTTGAACAAATAAATAAAATCTTTTTTAAAAAAGGAAAACATACACTATGAAAGAAGAAAATGTCAAGTATTATAAAAAAAAAAAAGATAGAAAAAGAGAAAGCATAAAAAAGAAAGGATAAATAGAAATCAAGAAAATATGAAAGTAGAAATTAATACAAATATAGTTTTAAAAATTCTAAATAAACAAAAATAGATTAAACTTAATATTTAATGACAAATTGACAAAGAAGTTTAAAAGTATCCAGCTATTTGCTATTTTAAATTAACTCATTTAAAACATAAGGAAAGTTGAAGGTGTAAAGTCAAAAGATGAGAAAATGTCAAACCAGGAAAAATGTTCACACAAATGAAAATTAAATCCAGATAACATACGTAGGGATAAAAAAGATCACTACAAAATTATAAGATATTTATTTCACCAGGAGATACAATAATTCTAAATGCATATGCCCCTAATAAGATTGTCTTAACTGTAGAAGGTGAAAATTGGTAAAAACTACAGGGAAAATGATAAATGCACGCTCACAATTTTCTGTTATTGATAGATAAGGCAGAGAAAATTTTTATATTTATAAAATATATTTATATTTTATATTTTTATAAATATTTCTAATTTTGAATAATAAATAATAAAAAAGCTTATGAACAGTGAAGGAAACCATCAACAAAATGAAAAGGCAAGCTACTGAATGGGATGAGATATTTGCAAATCATATATCCAATAAGGAGTATATGAATGTATAAAGAAGTTATACAACTCAACACCAAAAATAAAAAAATAAATAAATAAATAAATAATCTGATTTAAAAAGACAGAGGACCCGAATAGATATTTTTCCCAAGAAGATATACAGATAGCCAACAGGCACATGAAAAGATGTTCAACATCACTAGTCGTCAGAGAAATGCAAATCAAAAGCACTATAAGATATCACTTCACACCTGTCAAACTGGCTAGAATCAAAAAGATAAGAAATAACAAGTATTGGTGAGGATGTGGGGAAAAGGGATCCTTCTGCACTACAGGTGAGAATGTAAATTGGTGCAACCAGGGTGGAAAACAGTGTGGAGAATCGCCCCAAAATTAAAAATACAAATGCCATATGATCCAATAATTCCACTACTGGGTGTTTAACCATAGAAAACAAAAACACTAATTTAAAAAGATATATGCACCCTTATATTTATTGCAGCATTGTTTATTAAAGCCAAGATATGGAAGCAACCAGTGCTCATCAACGGATGAGTGGATAAAGAAGATATGGTATGTATACACACAATGAAATATCAGCCATAAAAAAGTGTGCAATCTGCCATTTGTAACAACATGGATGAAACTCGAGGACATAATGCTAAGTGAAATAAGTCAAACAGAGGAAGACGAATACCTTATGGTTTCATTCATATATGGAATCAAAAAAATAAAAAAAGTAAAAATAAAAGAGACCAAAAAACAAAACAAAACAAAACAGACTCAAAATACAGAAAAACAAACTGGTGGTTGCCAGCGAGGAAGCTGGTGAAGGGATGGGTGAAATAGTTAAAGGAGATTATGAGGTACAAACTTCCAGTTACAAAATAAATAAGTCATGGAGATGAAAAGTATACCATAGAGAATATATAGTCAACAAGATTGTAATGTTTTGTGACAAAAGGTGACTATACTTATTACTCAGTAATGTGCAGAAATGTTGAATCATTATGTTGTACACTTGAAACTAATATGACACTGTATGTTATTTATATCTCAATAAAAAGTATAAGATAAAATAAAAAGGAAGACATGGGAAAATTTTTAAATAATACAAGTAACAATTTTGTTTTTAAAAGTTATATGTAGAACTCTCCACACAACATTTAAGGAATAAACATTGTTTTCACACACTTAGCTATAAAGCTAGTGTCAGCAAATCAAAAAGAAATCTGCATCAAATAGAACATCTTTCCTCAACTTAAACTGGAAAATCAACAACAAAAAATAAAACTTCCTCATTATTTTGGAAATTTTTAAAAAGTATACTTCTCTGTAACTATGACTAAAGAAATAAATTTTAAAGGAAATTTAAAAGTAAATATAATGAAATAATGAAAAATATTACACAGAAAATTTGTTGGAAACAACCAGATACAGGTTTTATCAGGAACGTGTTAAGGATGGAAAAGTATGGCAAAAAGTTGAGGGTGTTTGCCAGGTATCATCATAAATGAAGGACAAGACCCAGACGAGTCCAAAAGAAAAGTTAAGAAGTGAAGAAAAGGATGAGGTTGGTAGGCCATAGGTCTTAATGAAGTTTAAGAACTTTGTAGATACTTGGGAAGAGTTGTGGAGAATTTGAAGATTGTTGTCTGAGAGTAAGATGATTGAAATTGAATTTGAGATTTTCTAACTTCTCTTTCCAATACTGTTTCCCCCCTGCCCTGGTAAAAACAGGACTGGGCACAAAGTTGGGACAAATTGTCTTCTGTAGTTGCAAATAAGATAAAAATTGTTTAAAGTGAAAGCTTTAAACATTTCAAAAAAAGAAATAAAATGATCTTCAGAGAGACATGTTCCCAATGGCTACACACAAGGTCTTCCTGAAGTATAGAACCACTATTGCACAAAGAATTATTTTAGAAATTAGTATAAACATACAATGCTAATAAAAATATAGGCATCCTTCATCATGCAAACTCATGTGAACTGACAAACCTAATAGAATTATATTTTTTTGTAGATTCCTGTGGAGGAAACTATATCCTTGCCTATCTAAACTCTTACTACCTCAATTCTCCTTGATATTTGAAATAGGGAATCAAATATATTTTTATAATAAGAGAATACCTTTAGGTATATATGTTACAGTTTTCTTTATATCTTCAAACTAAGTGGATTTTTTATTTAAATTTTTTGTGGTCTCTTATTAATAAACCTTAGTAAAATATTTTAGCATTGCTCTTCACATTTATTCTTTGCATCTCCATTTAATATATCTGACTTCTTCAGTGATATCCTGCTGGCTTCCATCTTAAAAGTTTTCTGCTTCCTCAAACGTTTTTAAACCATTTTACTTTGATTTTTTTTGGGCTATGTTTTAAAAGACAAGCTTAATAAAAACATAAAATATACATTTAAAAACCTGTTTCTGAAATTTTTTCATGCTAAATGGCTTATAAGATTTCAAACAGCCGCATATGTCAGAAGTTATTTTCAAAGAGCAGTGTTCAATGTGCAGAGGTGGTCAGGCTTGGCCGAGATTGCTGCTATTAATGGGCATCTGCATCTCTTTTGTGTTTCCCAGGTGGGAGAAATAGCATAATAGCATAGTTCATTAGCATCGCCAAGTGATTTAAATTGGATAGGTTATGAGCATAATTTCAGATGCTTGAAAGTGTGCAAAGATCATAAATTATGGTATATGATTGTGGGAGTTAATTTCATTCTGAGTGGAATTAGGATTCTTGAAACAGACATAAGCTTTAACCTTCTTGCTATTCCCACTAAAGAGAAAAATCGAAAAAAAAAATCAGTATAACGTACAGATCATGAAGAATTATGAACTTTGAGAATTAATTGGAGGCATGATTTAAAATGAGCAGTGGAACTCACAGGCATCCATAGGCTATTAGCCTCGGATACATTGAACAGAGCCCAAAAGATAGACTGTCAGACTAAAACGAATATACTTTATTTAATAGGCATCATTCTCTACTCTTTAAACATAATAATTTCTTTAATTTAAAGATTTAATGAGGCTTAAATACAAAAACTAACTCTGGAAAATATAAAAATGATTCATGGAAAGAGAAGATTAAGAATAATTCACAGGTAAAATATGCCTTGAAGGGTTTTCAACAGGCAGAGATGAAAGGAAAATAAGGTACATGCCAGGGGAAAAGGGAAATACATACAAAAGTCACAAAGAAGGAATACATACTACCCACTGGGAGGTCAGGAAATCCCCCACTGCAGATAAAGGATAAAGTGCTTGAAGGAATGGACAAAGAAAAATAGGATCTATAATTTAGGATATGGCGATATTATGAAGGACTCTCTCTGTTTAGTTTGAATTTTGTCCTTGTGAATTGGTTAGCTATGAAGCAGTATCCTGACATGATCAGATCTGGATTTTGGAAGAAACTCTACTGGGGAGATGGAAGATGAACAGGAATGGAGAGAAAACAAGGTAAGGAAGTCATTCAGGGGGCTAAGGGAGAGAGAGACAGAAGCTAAGGGAAAGCAGTAGCATTGAGATAAAGAAAAGGGGAAAGATCCAAGGGAAGCTTCAGAGAAAGAAGCAGCAATTTATTTTTTCAACTGGACACAAGAATTGATGAGGGATTGAAGGTGAAGGTAGACGGAGACAACAGTGACTATAAGCATTATTTCTTGACCCAGATGGTCACCAAGATGGTCATTACCTGAGATACCTTTCTGAGTGGGTAGTTTTACCACTCAGATATTCACATGGTGGTAGTTGTGAGAATTTTCATACACATGAAAGTGTTAATAACAGGTTTCCACAAAGCCTTTCGGATACCACTCTCTTTGAAATTTCTTTTTCAATGAAAACAGAATGAAAAACAAACAAAAAAACAATAAAACTAATTGGGCAAATAAGGTAAATACAAAATCACTTTGCATTCAATAAAGAACGCTGGCAGTCAATTGCATGTTGCTCAGGCGAATCTGTTTTGGGAAACTGAGATGTTGACTATGAATCTATCCCCTAAATGCCACCACTATTACTTATTAACAAAAAGTATTACTAAAGCATTCACCTGTGTACAAAATGTTGCAAATTGGTCATACAAGTTAAAGACCACATCTTTGAGAGCCCACCAAGTTACAAAGCCTTATGAAGGAACATCAGCCTTCTGAAATGTTTCTCCTTTCTCCCACATTATCAATGGGCACTTACTAGTGACTGCTTAGAGATGGGCATTTGGGGGTTGATTTCTAAATAAGGAGCCTCATATAATCCATATCAAAGTTTATCAATCTGAAATAAGGGTGCCAGGGCAATTAATTATTGCCACCATCCTCACAAAACCACAGATCAATTCCTTATGTTATTCTCTTCATTAAGCACACAAACTCTGGAAATTACCAAAATGATAGTGCTACAAAGTTACTCAAATATCCCTTGAGAAGGAGATGTTAAGTGGATGCATCATATACCTCAAGGGAACTACAAATGCCTTTATTAGTCATTTCTCTATAAGCAATTGTGTTTCTGGACTTAAACATTGCTTTATTATTTTTTTTAAAGATTTTATTTATTTATTTGAGAGAGAGAGAGAAAGAAAGAGCTGAGCGGGGTTGGTGGGCAGAGGGCAAGGGAGAAGCAGACACCCTGCTAATGCCAGGCTCATTCTAAGACCCTGAGATTATGACCTCAGTCAGTCAGATGCTTAACGGACCGAGCCACCCACGCACTACCAAAATTGTTTTTTCTTGTGTACTAGAAATGTTTTTCTCTTTATACTGTAAGATGATATTAATGAATATAAAACTAAAAATTAAATCCTCATATTTGCGTTTGTTCCTAGGTTTCCTTGACCACCATGCAATTAAATTTATTGAGCATCTACTATAAAAAATTTTTTTCTTTTTTTAAAAAAGATTTTAGTTATTCCTTTGAGAGAGAGAGCATGAGTGGGAGGGGCAGAGGGAGAAGGAGAAGCAGGCTTCCAGCACGCAGGGAGCCCAACGTGGAGCTGGATCCCAGGATCCTGAGATCATGAACTGAGTGGAAAGGCAGACACTTAACCATCTGAGCACCCTTAAAAAACTGTTTATAAGAGGCAAATCATTTTTTAAAAGACTTAATTTATTTATTTGACAGAGAGAGAGAGATCACAAGAAGGCAGAGAGACAGGCAGAGAGAGGGAAACAGGCTTCCCACTGAGCAGAGAGCCCGATGTGGGGCTCGATCCCAGGACCCTGAGATCATGAGCTGAGCCAAAGGCAGAGGCTTTAACCCACTGAGCCACCCAGGCGCCCCAAGAGGAAAATCATTTTAATAGCATCACTACATTTTAAAATAGCATCCAAAATACAGCTAAATGAGTTAACTCCGTGGAACATGAGCAATTGTCAGATTTTTATTTAAAGAGGAAGGTGGAGCAAAAATTTTATCTTACTCAGGACTTGGACAAATCAGTAAAATTCACTATATTTTGTATATCAAAACCATGCAGGAGGGGTGCTTGGGTGACTCAGTCCTATAAGCATCGGACTCCTGATCCTAGCTCAGGTCTTTATCTCAGGGTTATGAGTTCAGGCTCCTCACTGGACTCCGTGCTGGGTGTGGCACCTACTTAAAAAAAAAAAGAAAAGAAAAAGAAAAAGAAAAAACTATGCACCAAAGAATCTAGTACAATTTGAGATTGTAAGAAACTAGTATAAAAAGTTGTGGCTGAGTTAACTGGTATATCCCTCCTCCCGGGCAATTTTCCCTTGTCCCATTTATAATTTACTAGTCTTTAGATATTCACTTCATGAGTAATCACAAAGAGTTTAAACAGACAGAAATGTTATCGAACATGTATATAAGCAAGATTTTCCACCCCCAGGAAATAATGTCAGCCCGTGCTGCATAATAACAAAACTGTTGCTTACGTTCCTTAACCTCTTTCTGGTAGTGTGATACTGGGCAAGTTACATAACTCCGCAATGCCTCAGCCATCCTACTGGTAAGATGGGCATAATATTAGAACTTGCCTTGTATTTTCTATGATCATTAAGTAAGTGGATTCATGAAAAAATTATTTATGCAGTGCCTACCAAAGTAAAACTAGCTCAATAATGTTAGTTATTATTGATAAGAACTGAACTGTGCAGAAAGGAAGAGAAAGAGACAACTTGAAAAGCAAAGAAAGAAATGGGCAAATCTGGATTCTGGTAGACTGAAGGGGAGGCTGATAAAAATGAAGACCTACTGAGGCACCTGGGTGGCTCAGTCGGTTAAGCATCTGACTTTTAATTTCCGCTCAGGTCATGATGTCAGGGTCATGGGATTGAGCCCCATTTCGGGCTCCACTCTCAGCACAGAGTCTGCTTATCCCTCTTCCTCTGCTCCTCCCCCTGCTCTCTCTCCCTCTCTCTCAAATAAATAAATAAAATATTTTTAAAAAAGAATGAAGCTCTCTCCATCAAGGGGACTTGAGAGCAGAATCAGAAGCTCACTCAAGGCCAAGTTGCTTGAGGAATTCATTCCCAAGCCAGAGCCTGGAAATCAGAATCTGTTGACAGCCAACCAACTCATGATGGAAGATAATCCCAAATACCTCTGAATGTGTGGATCTGGTAACTTCATAGAGAATCATAGCACAATGGGCCAGCTTTACCCTAGGACCAAGGTAGAACTGGAGATGAAAAAATAGAGATTTCCCTATGAGCAAGATCAGCAGTAGACGTGTTACCTCTGTTATACATTGTTCTGATTTGTGGACTCCAACACACTTTTCCACTTTTTAAATTTAAATATCAACATATTAATACACAGTAAAAATTTAAAAATTCAAACTACCACAATTAAAAAGTCTGAGAGTTAACCTCTTGCTAGTCTCCATAAAGCATTTTTGCTAATTACAAGAATGATGGAAACTTTATTTAAAAACAAAACGTGGACCACTTAGGCAAGTCTACCACCTAAAAGCAGACGCAGGATGATTCTTTCTTCTACCATTGATATATCCTCTGAAACAGAAAGTCCTGTAATACTATATAGTATACATACTAATTAATGCTAATGTTATATATTAATATTAATACTATTCATTCTTAATTAACAGCTTCCCATATAGTTGAATGGGAATTGGGAAACAGAAATGACACTTGTACACTGCACCGTGAAAAGCTTAATTCTCAAAACTTAAGTGTTTGGATGAAGAGAGGAAGATCTCTGGTAACAGTGCCTTCAGGTGATTGGATTTAGAATAATAATAATGATCACAAGAATGCCAATGATTTCTAACATTGATGGAACAATCTATGTGTACTGGAAACTGTATGTTATCTAATTCAGGGTGTGTATGATAATGAATATAAACAGCATTAAATGTATGGAGGAAATATAATGAGGATGTGACTGTGTTATCTTTAACGAGAGCAATAAGTTATGACTTGGTGAAAAATAAATGTGTGACTTTTCTCTTCCTAATCCAGTGATAGAGATGTAGGGGATACAGGATTTCCTCTAAAAAGACTCTCAGGACCTTGGTAATTTTAACCTCTATCGAATATCTGATCCAAAAATAAGACACTTTCAACAGATCACTGGTAACTCTTCTCTTGGTGACTGACTCGTAAGTAATAAAAATGTGAACGTGATGTATAAAATCAGAAGAATCATGAGGCTAATCTATAATAACAACACAAAACATTACGAAAGCAAGAACATTCCTACTCCATGTGTCTTAACACATTATCACAGTGTAGACTAAATGAGAAGCCAGATACTGATGAAGAGTTAGCTCAGCGCATAAGTGATCAGAACAAAGGAATGTGATAGATTGAATATTAGTTAAAATTAAGCTTACTTTGCATGACACAGCCATCTGGCAATAGGAATGATTTTGCCCATATTCAAGGACTGGGATATTCTGATGTTTGCTAAGTCTCTTTCTCCTCTGGTAGAGCTCAGAGGGGCACCACAGACATTTGCTTCTAAGGATCTTCGTTTATTAGGCTTCTGTGGTTGACTAAGAACACTTAGGTTTTAAATTTTCTGTTTTGAAATATTGAAACTTATAATCAGGTTATATTTCCAGTCCATAAGACCTGGAAGATATTTTGTCACATACATGTGAATTCTAAACTTCTTTTTTGACTTTTGTGTTTAACTCTCAGAGAACAGATTCAAATCTTTGATTTTCTGTACTTTGAGATTTTGGGGTACATACCTAATTGAGCCCCTAAATTCTTGACTTACAGAAAAAGTTCTGATTCTAAAATACATTATTAAGTCAATTTTCTGATTAGTAAAACATCTTCCAACTGAAATGTTCACTGTGCCATACAAGAGTTTACTGTGTAATTCTTGAATAGCCTGAGAATGATAATTGGAACCACATAAAAAGTGAGAGCACGTGCAGCCGTGATCTGCTTGCTCGGAAGCTCAGCAAGACACATCCCATTTTTCTTGACTTTCGGCCTGCAATTGTTATACCATAAATAACTTCTCTTTCTTTGTATATTATCTTTAAATATGCATACCCACTCATCCCATTATTCTTAACCTGCATGAACAGCTGGATTCATTACAAAAAACAGAACTTTCTTTTTCTTTTACAGAGAATAATTTAAAACATTTACAACAATGAGATGGCAAAGAGACAAGATGTGGACACCTTTCCTGGCTTCCTGTTCCAGTAGCTACTTGTTTCCCAGTCGCCAGAGTGCCTTGCTCTTCTTAATGAAGCCCGGGTGTTCTGTATTGCTTGCCCTAGAATTTTCTGGACAGAGTGAGCAGTTGTGTGTGCCAAGAGAGAACTCCACACTTCATTATCTTTTCAATTGGCCTGAAAATTATTTGTTTAAAAATCTTTCCCACTGCCATTTTTAGAAGTGTTTGCAAAAGTGATTGTTATAGATTTCCCTCTAATTATAATTTCAGACTTGCCTCACATTCATTCTCTCCTATAATTCCGTAAGAAACTGAACTTGGGAGTTTAAAATTCACCTGTCTTCCGTGGCTTTGTTTCTTTCCCAAGAGTTGCCCCGTCATTATTCATTGGTATTTTGGTTCACAAACTGCTCTCTTTTCATGCATTCAATCATTCGCTTTTCATTCTCATGAGAGTACTTCGCAGCGCATCTTCTGAGGGACAGATTGTACCATGCTCTTAATTTCTCCCTTCACTACCCACAAAATTATCACATAACAGCACAGGAAATTTATCCAGTACAGCACTCCATTGCCGATGTCATTTTAGCTTGAGGAATGCTATAATTTTAGGGTATTTTTCTGCCACATTTGCCTAGTGTACATTTCTAAAGCATTTCATCATTTAGTTCTCTAAACCTTTCTACGATTTCAAGAGTCTTATAGATTCAACTGTGATCTGTATATAGACAATTACATTAAAAAAGAATTCTGACCTAGCCTCCTCAATCCCCTTATTCTAGATCTATATAACTGCTAATGAACAAACCAATTTGAAATACTTTTGACTCCTGACATTATATTTTAATGTCTGACACATCATTTTTTTCTCACCAAATAGATTCTACTTCCCACAGTTATCTCTCATTTCCTAGTCTTCCTGCAATATGGCAGAAAAAGTTGTCCCTGCCTTAAGGAACTCACATCCATCATCTCAAGTCACTTTCTTTTTCAAACTAGTTTATAGTCATGAGCTCAAAAGGTAGCTCTCCCAACCCATCCACCTACATTAGGAGTAGCAGGAAGGCATCAGAAAATGAGATCTATGTGAAGTCCGTTTCCTGCTGTTTACTAGCTTCCAATTAAAAAAAAAAAAATCTATTCACATATAACTGTGATTTTTTTTTTTTAATGTTGTGGTTGCTTCAGAGCAGAGTTTATTTATACCACATTTGAAATCAATGTTTTATGAATAATTTGGTGGAGTAGTTGTTAATATCCCTTAGATCATACTGTAAGGAGCCAGGCTCGATTGCATGTTCATTTTTCAGACTCTTCTGTGGCTAGAGATCTAGATTTGATCTAGATTCAGCCAAACAGACAAACTCATACAAGATTGGAAAAGTGAAAGCCAGGAGAATGAAGGGCATCTCCCGTTTCTGTTTATTCTAGAGAAGCATAGTCTGGAAGATTTGGAAGTTTCTCCACTAATATTAGCCTTAGCTAAAAGTTCTTCTAACACTATAGGACTTAGAAGCAGGGCACAGACCTTTACCTAATCTGGATTGTGGAGAACAGCATTCTTCTGCATCTGGACATAATAGCAGTTACTGTGGCTTCCTGATTATAAAAGAGATACTAGTTTTCTTGGTAGCTGTTCTATAGCACATCTTTGAGAGACTTTCCTAACCTAGACCTCTACACAACTCATATCCTATAAGAAATCCATTCTTATTCTTTTGGTCTGCATCTTCACAATGATAAAATAACTGGTGGCAAGAGGGTTTGAAAGTAGTAGATTCTTAAGGAAATAAAAATTTGGAGTTGATTTAAGTGACCTGGTTCAGCTTTAAGAAGGCAGTGTTCTTACTAGAATGAGCTGGGCCATGGGTAGTCTATACCATGCAATGGGAAAGGGGTTACTTGAATTCTGAGGGGTGGTATATGCATTGGTTGAAGTCATAGACTTTGGAGAACTATGACCTATATTTGAAATCAGGTTCTACTATATACTCATAGTGTGATATTAGCCAAGTTATTTAATTTATCTGCCTCAATTTCATCATCTGTATGATAGTAATAACTTGTAGCTTTGTTATAAAGCTAAATAAAATAGTTGAAGTGCCTAGAAAGATGTCTGGCAAGAGTGTTTTGTTGTTGTTTTTATTTTAAGTATCATTGTTATTGTTACTATTATTGTTGTGGTGGTTGTTTTTCGTCAAGAGCTCTAAAGTCTTGTTCACAAGTTAACTAGCCATAGTTTTCTGAATTTTCTGGCAGAAGACATGAGACTCTTGGGTCAGAGACAAAATTCAGGTTTTTACTCAGTAACAATAGCCAGCATATCATCATGTAAGCATTCATTTCCTGAGCCCATTTCCTACAGAGCAACAAAAAGAGATTCAGGAGACACCTGTACATACAACGGGTTAGATTACAAGAGGGGAATTGAAAGTTCAAGGAACCTATTTTTTTTTTTAAGATTTTATTTATTTATTAAACAGAGAGAGAGAGAGGTCACAAGTAGGCAGAGAGTCAGGCAGAGAGAGAAGGGGGAAGCAGGCTCCCCGCTGAGCAGAGAGCCCGATGTGGGGCTCGATCCCAGGACCCTGAGATCATGACCTGAGCCGAAGGCAGAGGCTTTAACCCACTGAGCCACCCAGGTGCCCCAGAATCTATTTTTTTGTATGGGGAACAAGCCTGGCTTTTGTCCAAGAGAGAGACATTGCCTCTATCATACTTATCATAAACGACTTGACTTTGCGACTGTCTTTATCTTCCAAGGCTGTTTACTACACAAGCATGTTTGAAAAGATAATTTGAGACGAAGGCAGCCAGTGCCTTTGCAAATGTGCAGAAATGTGAACGGCCTGTGGGCCTGTGGGGGATTATTTCAAAAAGATATTCCCCTTGCTTCTATACTGTCTTGGCTTCTGGTGAATTTTTCCACGAGAATACACCACTTTATTGATTCCTCTGATAAATCTGACTGATAGAGACTTGGATTATATCTGTTCACTTTATCTCATATAGCATTTAACTAAGCCTATTATCAAAGCTCCTTTAAGAGACAGGATGAAGCAAACCCACAGTATTGACCACAGCAATGGTCTTCCAGGTTCTCAAACCCAACCAGCTGAGTAAATCCCATAAATCCTCAGGGTCCATCTTAGGAAGCCAGGAAATTTCCTCTATAAATTTTTGTATTAACCTTTACTCTTGTCCTGAGGCATTAATCCACATAGAACAGTATGTATTAACAATTGCATACACTGCCTTGACCTTCAAGAAGGAAGTCTTAGGACTATTCTCACATCTCTTACAACCCCAGCCAGTGAGTTGAGGGTGACCTGGATGTCTTTATGGGTCAAGGTGGTATCATTGATCACTTCAGATAAAGTCAGGAAACAAATTTCCTACTACCTTTTCTAACTGGGTGACTCTCATTATAGGGATAAACTGCCCTCGGGATGCATATAAATAATGAGTCAGTTATCTCACCAGGAAGTTCCCTTGAATAATCAAGGATAACCTCATTTTGGAAAAAGTTCTATAGTCTGAAGGCTAAATGATCTACTGGCAATGTTTCTTTAAATACCTGAAGGTCTCTAAAGTGCAATTTACCATGTTTTAAAGAGAAAAACAAGTTAGTGCCTGGTTTCCATTCAAGAATTATAGTACTGGAGCACACATGATTCCCTTGGGAAAAAGTGTTATTTGCAATTGTCAGGTATCTCCAGCTGGGACCTATATAAGTTAAGAGGGGCACAGGATGGCAGAGCCTCCAATGTGGCTGAGAACAAAATAAACATGAAATGGCCAGAAGAGGAGGACAGCTATGATTATGAAACATAGCTTTATCATCAGTTGGAAAACAATGAACAGAAGTATTTATTCATAATTTATCTTCCCCTATGATACATATATTTTCTTTCCTTCTTTCTTTCTGTTTCTCTCCTCCTTTTGTCCGTATTTCACATTTCCTATGGTTGTGGAGATAGGCTTTATACAGTTATGAACGTCAACATAGAATAATGACTGCACTAATGAAAGACTGAGATTGAATACTTCCCAAAGAAAAATTCAAAGACTGTTAAAATATTTTCTTTTCCTGGGGTGCCTGGGTGGCTCAGTCCGTTAAGCGTCTACCTTCAGCTCAGGTTATGACCCAGGGTCCTGGAATTGAGTCTCGCATCTGGCTCCCTGCTCAGCAAGGAATCCCCTTCTTCCTCTTCCTCTACCCCTCCCCTCTGATCATGCTTACCCTCTCTCTGTCTCTCTCTCAAATATATAAGTAAAATCATTTTAAAAAAAGAATTTTTGTTTCCTTTCGGAGAGTTCTTGAATGTATTTTTTTGCTGTTTGGTGATGATTTCATTGTGTTTTGTATGAGTTTATTGTTATTTCTTTCTTAAAAAATTTTGAAAATTTAAGTATGAGAAGAAGGGTCCTTGTGGAAATAGTATAGCCAAACTGTGGTTAATACAGTAAACTGATAGTGACTTCCTCTATTTTGGAAGTTTGAAAGCTCTATCTTACATAACCCAAGTTCTCGATGATTTATGTATGACCAGTCAAATGCAATTCTGTGAGATTTGGAGACTGACGCAAGATGAAGACTGTGCTTCTCTCTCAGCTGTTTCTGCGGGCAAGCAGAATTAGTAACGTTGGTTGATTTTATGGTGGCAGCAATATCAGACATCCCTGTCACTAACTAGAGAGATGTTAAGAGACAGGACAAACCTGTATGTAGCATAAGGTGGTTCTGGACCAAGCAAGATTATACTAGCTTCCCAAATAACTGTGGTGTTAAGGATCTTGAATCAGTGATTTCTTAATCATAGAACAGATAACAGCCTTGTTGGCCTGGTCCTCCCTAGTGTAGATATTGAAAATTTTTCTGAAAAATTCATCCCCTATTCTGTTTTATTAGCTTTCCTAACAATTCCATAGGCAATTTGAAAACTCTGTGATAAGTCAGTTCCTGCTTAAAATACCTAGGTAGACTGTTTTCTGCAACTGAGGTATGATTAATATAGCGCCATAGGTTTATTCCGAAAAATTACTTATTTATTTATGAAGTATACACCTTTAGTAAACTATGTATACACCCTATAAACTATGACCACAGATCACATAAGTATACCCCTCATGTTCCTATAGATATTTTTCCTAAAACTATATGCAATATTTTGGATTCTTTCAAACCCAAAATCAAAATCAATTCATTTAGGTTTTATGGTTTTGAGTAATTATCTCCTCCAGGCACTGAATTTTTAAATAGTTTCATATTTCAATGTTTATGGAGTTGCAGTTTTTCCATGAGCAGTTAATTACAAATGAAGTGGGTTTTTTTAATAGCAAATACTAACATGATGGCCCCAGCTGCATCTTGATGTATGCAATCTGAAGATGCTTTCTAGGCACTTATCTCTTTAATAAGATGAATCTGCTTTGTTATTCAATTGAATAATAGATGGCACAACTATCACAGACAATGACGCAAGATTGAATGCTTCAGCATCATCAAGATAAAGTCACTTTCCTTTGAGCTTTCAAGTAAAATCTGGCTGAAGTCAATTGTCAGAGTTTCTTTTTAGAGACTTATTCAGTCAAGAAATCTGTTCACATTTATTGAGCATTTAGTATACACAAAGAACCGAAGTCTGCAGTAGAGCATAGGAAAAACAATAAACAGACATCATTTTAAAATGGTGACATTCACTTACCCATGCTGTTTCATATGACTGAAACTACGTACAGAAAATGAAGCAAACAAAACTCTAATGGCTAGGATCTGAGGGCAACCAATTGAGTCGGTTTCCTTGAGTACCTTCCTTAGTGCTCTGCCACAGATCACAGAGTTTCAGCCTGGAGGTTCCCCACCGGCTAACGTGATTTTTGTGAAATATTATTAAATAGGTAAGGTATTTGTATTTATATTAATTACTTTCAGGACAAGAGGATTAGAGAATGATTGTGTAATTCAATGGCAATACCATAGAATTTGGAATTCAATATATTAAAAATGTGTTTTTGGGGTTTTTTTTAGACAAGGCATTTGGCCTTAGCTCAAGAATGTAGCACAGGAAGTTAAAGACGTGGAAAACAAAAAAGAGAGGTTAAGGAACATGAAGGATACAACAACAAGATTTAACATATATCTAATGAACATTCCAGAAAGGGTTGGGAGAAAGAAGAGAGGAGAAAGAATGATTTTTAAAGATACAATGACCGAGAATTTTTGAGAACTGAGAAAAGAACACACAGATTTGAAGAATCTCACTGGATTTCAGTCAAACACTTTGACATAAGATGGGCATAATCCTGGTCATTAAGAATATTACAGATTAATGGGGAAAACAAATATTGGTAAGTGTGCGCAACATAGGATCCCACTGATAAGCATGGGGTCATGCAACCATTCACAAGTTTTCCACAAATATGACTTGTGTTTCATGCACAGTCCAGGTCAATGGGAGGGGTGTGGAAACAGTACTAGCTTCATAGAAAAGCAGAACTCCTCCCCTCCAATGTAATGTCTATTTGTGAAATAACTAAGAAGTGCAAACAAAAAATGATGTAGACCCCAATTTTGCCCAGTGTAAATTTAAGAAGTGTTATGAAAGTTTGTCTATGCCTTGCTCAAATAATAAATTATAAATTATTTATAATAAATTATAAATTATTATAAAAATGTGTCAGGTCTCTTGTTAAAATATGAGCTAGAACTCCATCAAATTTAAAGTACTGACTGGGGTTCAGTATTATAAAAATTATAATGATGTATGCTTAATAATGATGTATGCTTAACAAGCCATTAATAGTGACACCCTGTATAAACAAAACCTCATTCTTCTGAGCAGAAAGTGAAATGATAAAATCATTCCTTCAGAAATTAGTATTGTACTACTGTGAAATATGCTAATCAAATAACTTACATCTGTATTAAATGTTAGATGTGATCACTATCCCTGTATCGAAATTTCTCAAATGGTATAAAAAGTACCTGAAGTAATTATGTTTGAATAAAGAAGCAGCAATATATCATGTACGCATTTAACTATAAAATTTACTATCAGGTAAATGGACAATTCTAGTTTTTGAAAATAAGGAAGACCAAGTCTTCAAATCTTGATTGCCACTTCCCTTTACTCAAATTCCAAAAGTAATTATTTTGTCACTGTCTTCTGCTACTGTCTCACTAAAATAAAATTGCATTCTCTTCTCAAAATGTCATTTCATCTTATCTAGTTTATGTAATGTTAGTGTTACCTAGCATGCATATACTCATAATGCATGCTGGGTAACACATAATGGGTAATGAAGACAAGGAAGGTTTTCTAGCTCCTTCTTGGTCGTCAATAGGGACTGTATTTCCTTCACTTACAACACGTGTTCCAATTCCACTCTACTCATCTCTTAACCTTGTTTAGGCACTGTTCCTGCAGTTGGAATATGTTGTTTGTAATTTTTCTGTAATCTTCCTTGCCAGAATAATTTCTGTTTGACATTAAGCTTTAGTCTCTATCTAGTCCTGGAAACAGAGAAGGCAAAACTTCTAATTCCATAGAGAGCACTTTGATACTTCAGTTCCTCCCTTTCTGAATCCTCTCTAGAACAAAGATAACATAAAAATTTTGTCTTCTTATATATGGAATCTAAAAAATAATTTAATTAAAAAACTGAATTCATAGTAGCAGAGTAGAATGGGGTTAATTAGAGGCTGAGATGTGGTGGGAAAAGGGGGATAAAAAATAGAGTGGTGGTTGCCAGAGGCTAACAGAAAGGGGTCTGTGGCAATAATTGTTTAGTGGTATAGAGTTTCAGTTTTGCAAGATGGAAAGAGTTCTGGAGATGGATGGTGGTGATGGTTGCACAAGAATATGATATACTTACTATCAGCAAACTGTAGACTTAAAATGGTGAAGGTAATACATATAATGTTATATATATTTACCACAATAAAAAAGTTGGAACAAAAGAGAGCACCTATGGAATATTTCTCTCCCATATTGCGTGATGAAAACATAATTCTTTTTCACTTTTCCAACAAGAATAATTTTTTCTATCAGAATATAATTTCTAATAAATTTCTTTGGTGGTGAAAACATTTGTCCTCTAGGAGGACTCCACATCTACATCATGACCCACTTACCTCAGTCACCAATCACCTCTGTACTTCTTGAGGGACAAGGCTGATAGGAGCGGTTGTCAGTGTCATAAAGTAGAGGGCTTCTCATCCTGATGTAAACTAAGGACACATAACTTTAACAATGGAGATGTTTATGATGAGATCTATGAAATACATGTGTTCTCTGCTCTCCTACATGTTCATTAGTTGCATTTTTATGTTATATACACGATGCAGACATATGCCTCTTAACAGCTCAGTTACAAATCATATCACCCTTAAGTGGTTGGTTTGTATTGATTGGAAAATATGATGGTATGTATAAGCATTGAGAACGATAGTTTTTTTATTGTCCTCTTTTTTTTTACATATTTTTAAATTGTGTTTTCGTTTTTGGAGTTTTCCGAAGTATATATTTAAAAAATCTCAATTGAGTGTAATAGCCAGTGTTTGAGGTGTATGCTGGATCTTTGCCCCTCTTCAGTGGGCACTGCCTCTCCCCCTGCAGCCGTGCTTATCTTTTTTACTTTATTTTATCTTAAAGATTTTATTTATTTGACACGGAGAGAGTGGGGAGAGCGAGCAGGTGCACACAAAGCAAGCGGAGAAGCAGGATGAGGTAGAAGCAGTCTCCCTGCTAAGCAGGGAGCCCCAGACAGGTGGGGCTGGATCTCAGGACCCTGGGATTGTGCCCTGAGCTGTAGGTAGACGCTTAGCCCACTAAGCCACCCAGGCGCCCTTTTTTTTTACTTTAAAAGATACAGCTGATTGAACCAAAATGCTCTGATTAGATTCTTTTACTCAAAAATTTGAATTGAGCTACCCAGGCACTGAGTTTTTACTCTAACACATCAGTGAAATCTGCAACCCCTCCTACCTTCCCTGACTTCAGGGCCTTTAATGTTTACTTTGAGAGGTCATATCATATGTCCTTTTTTTTTGAAAGATTTTATTTATTTATTTGTCAGAGAGAGAGAGCACAAGCAGGAAAAGTGGCAGGCAGAGGCAGAGAGAGAAGCAGGCTCCCCACTGAGCAAGGAGCCCGATGTGGGACTCGATCCCAGGACGTTGGGATCATGACCTGAGCCAAAGGTGGCTGCTTAACCGACTGAGCCACCCAGGCATCCCTCATATACCCTTTTGCTGAGTTCCTTTTGTGCTTAGGATAGCTGGAAGTTGCTCTTGCTCTTAGTGAAAGGAGTCATGGAGAAGATGCTGACTTTTAGTAAGGAGATACAACTTTCAGTAAAATACTCTACTGTAACTTCACCACTACCTCAAGTTACCTAGAGGAGTTAAAAAGTTCAATATAATTACTGGATAAGATACCAGAACATCAAAAAGAGGAATGTCATGATCAATATGAAGTAAAATTTAAAACAAGAAAAAGAACTAGAGAATTATAAACATTTTCTGCTCAGGTATAGACGCCATTGTCTGGAACCAAGTGGAGTGTGAGATAAGTCTTAGGGTGACCCTCTGAGCACACCAATTGTGGGGTCTTCCTGTAAGCTGATCGAAAGGGCAGGCATGATGACTTTCAAAGACTGATAAATTCTTTCATTTTTACATTTATCTGAGATTTCATATACATTTTAGTTTGGAAGTAAGGCCAACTTTAAAACAGTAAGTATAAAAGCAATTTAAAACTGATATTTTCCAGTTATTAGCTTAGATGTTTTTTTTATTATTCTACATGGTAAGACATAATTTAGGAATTCTCTACTTTTATTATTTTTGTTGATTCATGGAAGAAATGTATAAAATTTTAGTATATGTGCTGCCGAAGCGAGCACAATGTATAAAATTTTAAACCATTAATGGAATACGTGTTCCACAGGAGTGAATTTTCCAGGTAAATGGACACCAACTAATTAAGCTTCTACACCAGAGAAAAGGTTAAACTTTTAAAAAATATTCATTTCCTTAATTTCTTACACCAAGAACAGTGGATATAAATCAACATTTTCTCAAGGGGCAATTGAGGGATTTAGTGCTGTTTTTACTACTCGCTTCTGTTGTTCCACTTTTCTAGTTTTCTGCCTGCATCAGAAAACCTTCAAAAGTTAGTACTGACCACAGACTTGAGAATATAAACCTTTTTCCATGTGGCAGTGTAACCATCTTCAGGGACTACTATTATTTGAGTCTCATTGCTTTCTCAGCAGTTTCCTTGGATTTACATTTTAAAGGTGGGACACAACTTCCAACTCCACAGAAAGCCCTTTGAGAGCTCAGTTGTTTCTTTCCTGAATTCTTCAGAGTAGAGGTGACAAAATGCTTCCATTACAGCGTGTTTTCATCTACATGAATCTGAGGGAGCCTGGACTATAAATTGATACTGGGGAAACTGGCTGAATGCCGCTGAAGAATGTAGAATGTAGCATTTTGCGGGCTATAATTTTACTGAGATGTGACCTTGGGGCTGTAAATACTCACCTCAGTATATAAATTGAGCACGTATGTTCCCTCAGGAAAACTGTAACAAAAACATGTTAGTCTAAATAATTTTTGAAATATTTAATTAAAAAACTCAGGGTGAAATTACATTTGTTATATATATATATATATATGTACATAGACACACAATCATATTGTTCATAATAAACTACGGGGTACATATCATTGGGTATAAATGAAGAGTAAGAGTAATTCTAGTTAATTGATTACTAAATTTTAAGAATGAATACTTTGTTATGTAAGGTGTGAGATTGTCACTTAAATTCGCTATATGAAAAATTAACTTGTAACATTCATTTCATTTTATGATTGTTTCTTTTTTTCTAATATAGACTAAACTAAAAGCTATAGACAAGCAGTGTAGGACCAAACTCTTCAGGTGAGGGGTGCCTGGGTGGTGGATCAGGACCAACTCTTGATTTCAGCTCAGGTCATGATCTCAGGCTTATAAGATCTAGCCCCTGGTCTGCTGGGTGGAGAACCTACTTAAGATTATCTCTCTCTCTCTCTCCCTCTGCCCCCTCCATCTCACCTCTCTAAAAAGAAAACAAAAACAAAAACAAAAAACTCAGGTGATTTTAAAATATGGGTAGAGTTGAGAAATATTGCATGAGAACTTACCACGTTTATAAAAATTGCTTTGCTATTATATCTTTTTGATGTTTAGAAGTATTTCATTTCAGTGATACTTGCAATAATAATCAAGAGTAGGGCATTTAAATAATATTGCATTCAATTAAGAGAATAAGAAAGCTGCAATATTCCCCGTTTACAAACAGAATGATGAACTTGAGTCTATCTAACAAAAAAAAATTCTTATTTTATGCTTTCATGTAAATGTGAACTTTTTATGATAGAAAGTAGCCAATTTTCCAGGCGAACTTGTTTTCCAAATCACCACTTTCTTAACGTGTTGAAGGAATCAAGGTTAGCACTTCATGAACCCACCCTAAAATTTCAGGGTAGATTTATACTTTCCTTGTCATCCTATGTTTTATTTTAAAAAGAAATTTAAGAAATTACCAACATTTAAAATCGTTATTACAAAATATCACTGTTATATCCCAATGTAAAAAGGTCACAATAAATTCAATTCTTGTAAGCAAACATGTATGAATGACCAGAGTACAAAAAACACAATTGGCAGATCAAATATATTTAAATTAATTTTAATAAGTACAAAAAGATAATGTTTAGCATTAATTTGCGTGTATTTTTTTTTAAACAGCAAGCATAATGACACATTCAATAAAGGCCAAATTATCTTACATATGTGAAAAATAGTGACTTTTCCCAATTACAACAAGGTCACAAATTACAAATATTATTAGCTCTCGAATGATTTTCTCAAATGAGAAAACCTACCATACAAGTATATTGTCACCCAGAAAATTTCAAATTTCACCTAATGTGAATATTCAAAGTTTAGTGTTGGAGCTGTATCATGCATTCTCTATGCATGTAATTTTATTATTAATATGTAGTAAGGGGAAAACATTTCATACCTTTCTGGGTTTGTTTGTTTTTTTCAAATTTAGCAACAAATATGAAGCTTTCGTAAATTTTCATGCATGTCAACTCTAAAGGGAATATTTCATGAAAGGTCACATTCCTCATTTTAGAGCACGCCAGAACCTGAATTTGTATCTGCTCAGAAGAATCTTGAAGAAAATTGGATACCAACAAACTTGAAATAAATTATGGAGCAGGCACCTAAGATCAATAAGTAATTGAGGACTTATCTATGGATGGTAAAGTTTAATTCATAAAAATTGTGGCTCAAAGTTGAGTTTCATTTAAGCCATTCTAATCATACATTAAACTTCTTCACACATTATGCAGAGTTTAAAATAGAGCCAAGTACTTCAACTACTATGCTGAATATTTTTTAAAGTAAATAAATGGGAACGAATCTATCAGCCATTATTTCTAAAGTAATTCTATATCTAAATCCTTCGTTTTGCTTTCCTAATATCATTTGTTCTCACAAATGAACTTTGTGGGAAGTACTCATATTTATACAATAATCTATGCTAGAATTTGACAGCATGTTAGGGTAAAGTAAATCTTCTAAAACGAAGCATGAAAAACTGAAATTCTCACACCAACTGAGCTATTTCAACACTAACAATCCCAACTCTAAAATGTATTTGGGGTCCATTTAGACTTCTTTCTATAAATAGTAACTTGTAACAAACAGATGAAGTCAATACATAATTCTTTAAGTCCAATGAGTTTAAATGTCATGAAACCAACCATATGGCAAATAAAACAAAACCTTTCCAACACTTAACAAAACTGGCAAGAAAAAAAAAAAAAAAAAGAAAGTAAAGAAAAGATGGGAAAAGAAAAAGAAAACAAAATAGTGTGCTTAATCAATTTTAAGCATTTTTATACATTATCATCGCCTATCAAAAAAGAAAAACACAACATACTCCTAGAAACTAAATTGTAACCATTATTTGTGAATAAATAGTTTCACAAAAATGGGTTCTTGGTTGCTTTATAGTTCAGTGTTTACTTGGTTTTGTCATATAGAAAAGCAGATGGTGGAATTTTCAATGGATTGATGCCCCCCAAAAGGTATGAATATAAATTTGAATTAAAGAAAAAGACAGCTTTTTTTTTTTTTACTTTGTCTAAAATATGTGTTAGACTAGCATGTTGGTGTACTGTATAGAAATTCCAAACTTCCAGAACTTCAAGAATCACACAGTGATTTCCGGTTGTTGTGAGGACTAAATGAGGTACTCTATGTGAAGGGCTTAGAATATTGACTAGCGTGTGATGAGCTCTCTGTAAGAATAAACTCTGAACCATTTCAATTCAAGAAGGTATGAAACTGACCAATAATGAATATAGATAACTAGGCATTTGCATACGATCAACCAGATATTTAATTTAATGAACTCTTTTACAAACCTCCATTTACAAACTTGGAATTCAAATATTTTTCTATCTTGCCTTAAAAGCAAAATTGTGAAATCAATTTGAGTCAAGTAGAAATACATCAGGAAGATGTTTACAACTTTATAGAAACGATATTTCTAACCATAAGTGTGGCTCAAGACTAAATTCCAACTAATAAGTTTGTTATGGATCTATTGAAAAAAAACTATTGACTAAGTTGATGGCTAGTTAATAAGAACTATACTTGAGATTGGACCCATTAATAAAATAAATTGTTTAGATTTCATAAAATTTTCTGAATCTCTCAAACTGTTCTCTCATACCTGGAAATACACACACACATACATACTTACATACACACACACTTCTAATCAAAGCTAAGAACTTATTAAGGGTTTTTTGGGAACTATAAACTGAAACATCTATTGGTTGTTCTTCCCTAGTGGTCATATTAACTGATACTGCATATTAACTACAACATAGAGAAAGTGATTTAGAGTGGTGTATATAATTATATATATGAGAAAATAGAATATCTCAACTAAATAAAATTGAAAACAGTGGTATAAATATGTGTCTAATATTTATATGTCTAAATGACTAAGAATTTTCAAGAAAAACATGATAAAAATTCTTATTAGAAATAGATTTTGAATAATTTTTTTGGTTACTTTTCCCACATGCCTTCACATGAATTTCATCTATTTTAATATTTTAATCATGATGCTTGCCATGATGAAATCATAACTCTTAACATTTCTGTATACACTTATGCATATTTAATTTCTCCCTTTTCTTGGGAGTTAAAAAGGGTAAATGCTTCACTAGGTTTAAATTAGCCTCATTTTTTCTAGTTGATTTTTCTCTTTGATATTTCTTTCCCTGTTTTTGAGGTCCTAAATTTGTTTTTGAATTTGATGAAAATATGAGCGATTAAATTAAAGGAAAATATTGGTATCTTTTATACAAATGCTTGTTGTAAGAGATTATGATATTAAAAATTTCATTAAATACTGGATTTCATCTTTTAAAGCATGAATTCAATAAAGAAAAAAGATTATACTTTGTCTTATCCACTCTATTATGAGTAATTCTGATATAGTGTCTCTGGTTTCCAAGCATGGATATTAATAATAACCACAGCCCTCCTAGGTTTAAATGGTATGCTTCTATATACTCTGTATTAATAATAGGGAAACCCATGGTGCCCATGAAACCTCAATTAAAAGGAAAATAAATTCACTACAAGGTAGCAATGGGTCAGCTTGATTCCCTTGAAATTCTGAATTTTTTTATACAAATCCTGTCATATGCAACAACTGGATGGAACTAAAGAGTATTACGCTAACTAAGCAAAACAAGTCAATCAGAGAAAGACAGTTATGATATGATTTCACTCATATGTAGAATTTAAGAAACAAAACAGAGGGGCATGGGGAAGGGAGGGAAATATAAAACAAGAGGAAATCAGAGAGGGAGAAAAACCATAAGAGATTCTTAATCATAGGAAACAAACAGGGTTGCTGGAGGGGAGGGGAGTGGGGGGGATAGAGTAACTGGGTGATGGGCATTAAGGATGGCACGAGATGAATGAGCACTAGGTGTTATATGCAACTGATGAATCACCGAACTCTACCTCTGAAACTAATAATACGTTATGCTAATTGAATTTAATTTTTTTTAAAAAAGGTAAATAAATGCACTACAGGGTAGCAATGGGTCAACCTGGTTCCCTTGAAATTCTGAATCTTTTTATATGAAAAAAAATTCTGCAAATTGCTTCAAAAATATGCAAATTCATGTAAGAATGTCAGAAAACTAACATCAGGAACAACCTATAGTTTGGTGTTTAGTAAATTTATTATTAATAAACCTATTAATATGGTCTCAGATTTAAAGTTAAATAATAAACAGTTCCCTGTTTCACAGTCATTGTCTGAGACATCAAGAATGGAGCATTTGAAAAAAGTCTTAATAGATGCTGAAGAGCCATGACTTTGCTGAAGGTGATTTGACTTACTTCCCTTGTCCTCCCATTGAAATGATGACAGGTCATGCCAAAGTATGATAGTGACAGAATCCACAGAGCTTTGGTGCCTCTCTAGAATTTTTGATACCATGGCAGAATTCAGTTCCCTTAGCCAGGAATATAAAAAGAACCCATCGTAATTAAATACTGGATTAAATAATAGTGTCTGTGTTCTTTTTAAACAAACGAAATATTTAAGGAAAAAAAAAACTGGAAATGTCACTTAAGGGGATCACTTATCCAAACCTGAGATAAATTCGAGAGAGATCCCTGAAGATTGCTAAACAGTAACACTGGCATTTTAAAAATCTCTGACGTTTAAAATCATTACTAAATAGTTTTATTTATTCCATTTTTGTATTAAAAATATAGGAACATGAATAGGAGGAAAAAACAAAACAGCCACTATCTTAAGCACACTCATGATCTTATAGCTCATTAGAACAACTCTCAGTGCTAAATTAATTCATGTGTTCCATTTAGTCTTTGATCTTAAGTCTTTAGAAGAAGAAGGTCACTTTAATTTTCAACTAAATTCTGTGAGTGTGATATGAGTGTTACTAACACCATCCCCATGGTATGGCACATAGTAGAAGGTATAAAAATATTTGTTGAATAAATATTAGCTGAATCAGAGCAGCAGCTATACAATAATGAGACTATATCTCTGTATATGCACATGTTCTTATCTACATTTTGTACATACCATAACTCTTTATGTCAATGTACAACTGCATAAAAGAGGCATCAGATTATGGGCCAAAGAGACCTCTGTTAGTATATTAAAAATGTATTTCCTGAAAAATTGGTCTCATTTTAATAAATTCATGTCACTTCTATTTTGCATCTTTAAAATGGTTTATGGAAGGGAGAATGATTATAAACACTAGAGTTCTATAATTTAAAATCATTTTCCATGGAGCATCCACCCTCTCTCCTGCAAGACCAAAAGCTCCCTTTGATTTATCTAAACTTTAAGAAGTGCATAAAAAAATTTTTTTTATGAAGAAATAATAGAAAATCCTGATCTACGTTCTCAGAAAATCTGAACTGTTGAGATGTTATTAAGCTCAAATAAGATTTTGGCAATTAAAACTAAAAATAAGGATGACAATAAGAATAACTTTTCTGGGCCATCTACCATAAATGTTAAAAAAAACTGGTGCCATCAATGTAGGTGCAGCCCTTTGTCAAAGGTAAAGATGAGTCTTTTCTGTTTTCACACAGGAACTTATTTACAACTATTTTTTACATATGTACATATTTATAAATTTATAATTTATGGTCAGACATGAAGGGGGAAATGCAGAACTTAACAACATTTTTAAAGTGCCTGATAATGCATACCATACAAAACATTTTTATTGCTTGCTCTCAAACACGGTGCACTTTCTCAGACTCTTGTACATTTTCCTAAACGCTATCGAAGATCTAGGTTGTATTTAAACGTGTAGGAAAATAGGATCTCATATGTTAAAACTATTTAGATGACAAAAAAGCTGTAATTGGAAGGGAATTAAAGAAATACCTTTATTAGCTCATAACAATTTTATTTTATTAAGGATTATGGATTACCTTTTGTGAAGGAATTTTTAATGTCAAAGCTGTCTTCACGGCAAATTCTATTAATAAGATGCATTTGTGACCTTGGTATTAATACAGTCATGCAAAGCACATGATAGAATCACACTAAAACAAAGAAAATGAAAAAAAAATTTAAACGAGGCAAAGGAATAGCAATTTTTGTTGTGATTTTGCTTATTTCCATAAGATACTCCTTTTATTTGATTTTATGAACATACTTATATGCACTATACTGAAATACTGTACAAAACTCCAAGAAATGCCACTATTTGACTACTTATGTTTCTACAAAAACACCATCATAAGGGTGTATCTATTAATAAAAGCCAACTAATAACTGCTAATGTTGATGTGAGTCAAAAGGATTTCAGGTTTCCCAAAAATGTTAAATCTAGGCATGAGACACAATTGTTAACTTCTATTAACACTTTCAGGGGCACAGAGAGTATATTTTAAATATTAAAAGAAAAATGAATTTTACCCATTAATAATTAGTAATTATATAAAATTGAAAACTGTGGTTTCTAATTTAGTTATTTGTGTGTGTTTTAATTTAATCAGAGTGTGTGTGTGTGTGTGTGTGCACGCACATTTATGTGTGTGCGTGTGAACTAATCCACAATCTGTTGGTGATGCTTTAAAGTTTCTATTTAAAAATGTTCAACTCTTACCAAAACCTCTTCTGGTATACAAAGCTGTTGTAAATTTGAGTCAGTGAAATTTAAAGTTGCAATTTACAAAAGCAGATTTACATTAATTCTTATCTGAAAGCGCTGCTTCAAGACAGAAAAATGTGCCAATTAACTGCCCTTTCCTTTGTAATTAGTGGCTTCTGAGTCCTGATGACGAGAAGCCTTAAGGCAGAATTTGCAGTAAACAGGAAAGAAGAGAATCGTGTAAGTGCTCATCTAAATGCTGGGACACCTATGAATTCTCGTCGGCGGGAGTTTTTGGCACAATTTTCTAATCGATATGAATGTTCTACAGCAGCCAAACGGGATGCTTTTTCCAGTCTCCAGCACCAAGAAAATGTAGCTGATCAATTTCAATACAACACATACCTGGAAATAGTAAGACACGTTTGTCTTTTTTTTTTTTTTTTAATTTAAGGTAGTTTCCAATGGTTAAAATCTGTAGGATTTCAATTATTACTCCCAAATAAACTCTGAGGCTAAAATGTAATGACTATGACATTCTGATAGTTATTAAAGTCTAGGCATAATTAACATCCTGTCAGGAGTGACTCGTAATTATTTGAGCTTGTCATGCGGTAATATGTTGCTGTAGATGCTATACAGAGTAATTAAAAGCTGATTTCAGATCTCTAGTTTTCTTCTGATGTGTGCTAAGCTTCCAATTACACTAGCAGGGTTTCTGAGCACTCATGAAGGGAACGGATGTGGCAGATACGAGGTTCTGTGATTTAGAAGAATTCATCTTGGAACGACAGTGTTATCTTACGTTATAGTTAGGCTACAGTAGAAAATAGTCCTATTTAAGACCTAAATCAAAAGAGTTCATCAAGTGTGGTATAGGAACCCCATTTTCATCACTAGTAGGAAACAAATCAGGTCATGAGAAAGCCACTTTAAACGAGTTCCTAGGGTAAATCTTTAAAAAAAGGCAATGGCTCTTTGGGTATGGGGTGCTTTCTGCCTGCAGTGCCACAAGTTAGCAAATGCGTGTCTCCATTAGAGGTCTACTGGTAAGCTATATAGCTATATACATACTGTACATATTGGTTCACAAATTAGCAGTTATTAGTCAGACTGTACATAGCAAAACAAACAAATTTCTATGTTGCTATACATCCCAAAGATAACCTGTGTCTAGATTCAAGGACTGACCCCTAATACAGGTTCTCTGTTTAAATACGTAGCCCAGTAAACTAAATTAAATGTACCAAACAAAACTGGGAAAACTATTCTAGACATTCTGTCAATTTTGCTAACACTGTTGAAGGTTTTCTTGGCTTCCGCTGGCTTGTTTTCCGGCTTCTTATTGGGTTCTGGCGTGGTTGCACTCTTGGAGATGGTGGAGAGAACTGGGTCTTTTGAAAGATTCGGGGCATAATTGGCAACAGCCACCGCATAAGCATTGTTCTGTATCATGACAGAGGCTTTTTCTTTTTTCTATCGAAAAATACAAGAATTAAGACAATGTGGGTTGAGCCCGCTACTTAACATTTTCCAAACTCCAGTTCAAATTCTGAAGAAAAGTATCTTGATAAACATCATTATACATTAGAAAGATGAAATTTAGGAAAATAAATAAAAGGAGTCCTGAAACCATGAGGAAAGCTCCAGAGTAAAATTAATGATACCATTTTCCCGGAGAACCATATTTTGTTGCTGTTTACATGGAAAACAAACAATCAAAACCACACATTTAATAAACAATACAACATTTTGACTCTTGTAAGTTAATCAAATATTTGTTGAATGGATGAGAGAATGAATAAATGAAATGTGGAAATATTTTAACCAGAGGAATGATCATCTACAATGACCACAATTTCTGATAAAGAAATTTAACTTCTTTAACTAGAAAACAGGATTTCTCTTTTTCACGTCAAACGCTTTACTCATATGATGGGAACCTAACCATATACAGTTGGCAGTGAAATAAATACTAAAAATGTGGGACAAAGATAAAATACAAACTTTGTTTTTTTGCCTAGCTCATCCACAACCTGCTTCTCCTCCTAATCCCCACCCACTCGAATGTGACTCACAGTTATCTCCTGCCTGGACCAAACAACATGCTTTGTGCTTTCCCAGCTTTCACTTGACCTTGTCCAATCATTAGACACACTCTGGCCACAGGGGTTTTTTTTTTTAAGACATCAATGGGATCACATCACTCCTCAGCTTAAATCTCTTGAATACTATCTCATGGAACTTAGAATAAAATCAGTAGTTCTTACCATGGCTTCTTTATTTCATTAATTATACACCAGTCACATGAAATAAGATCGGTTTTCAAGAGTACTTCCTTGTTTGATGCCTATGGCCGTGCTACTTCCTAGACTGGAAGGCCTTCCCTCCATCCTGCTTTTCATGTCATCAATCTGCTCTCATATTTTGGTCTTGGCTTAGTTTTGGTCCTCAAGAAGACTTTCCTACCACTCCAGCTAGAACAGTCTTTTTGACCATTTGCACTCTTCACAGCACTCAGATTACTTCTATCATGGATTTTTCAAAACATATAACTTCTTTCTTTAGTTGTATAATTATTTGATTGAAATATTCCTTTCTCTTTAGAATCTAAGTTCAATAAAGGCTGGTGCTACTTCTGCCTTGTTTACCATTATAAACTTACGCTTAGCATGATGCCTTCCACCAGGTAGACACATAAATACAGCTGAGTTAGTGAACCTAAAAATATAAATAATATGTACCCGCATTTCTCTACTAGTATAAATGTCTTCTTAGTTATCTAAATGCAAAAAAATTGAGCCATCTATGAATTACCCAAAATAACAGATTTAGAGTACCAATTGGCCTAAAACAGAATTTCAAATATCAGTTATTTTCAATTAAGAATTCTCAAAATGTTCAGGTAAAATGAAATAAGAAAGGGCCTCTGAGAGCCCAGGAGGATCTGAAAACAGGCCTGGATTTCCTGTCCTTCACTGGCATTGGGTTTCTCCCTCTCCTCTTTCCCTTGCTGAGGAGGCATTCTTCCAGACCTGGCTGGAGTATAGAAGGAAAGGGTTGAGGGTCTACCATTATGAAAGCTATAAAACAGATTTTATTCCATAATGACACACGAAGTTCCCATGTTGCAAATGGAGAGTCATCCCCAAGAGTCATCCCCAAATGATAGCCAGATGATCCTAACACATTTTGAGCACTAGGATGTCTCAGGTTGAGTGTTAAGCATGAGTGTCTTTTTTTTTTTTTTTTTTACAATTTTTTAATTATGTTATGTTAGTCACCATTGAGGGTGTCATTTGTGAAAAACTTCACTTCTGGATAGGAGGTAACTTCTATCCAAATTCCTGTGTTATAAATTCCCAAATAGAGGCTAAAGAGGTATCATGACATAGGCAGGTCTCCTATTAAGTGGCTGAAAGAGCACACAAACTCAGATGTGTGTGACTTCTAAACTTCTGCTTTAAACATCATACTGTGTGACTCTCTCTTTGAGGAAGCTATTTGAAACCTGGGAGTACACTTTTTCCTAAATTTTTCCAATTAAAGTTTATATCACCAGGTCAATCTTCTAAAAAGACTCTTTAAATCATAAAGTATGTAACATACAGAGTTTATGTTATTGTTATTTCAATTCAACCTAAATATCATTTAAAATAATATCAAATTGCACTTAGAATTTGGACTTAGGGAATGTTCCTTAACCTCTCCCTGCTTCAGTTTCTAGTTTGAAAAAAAAAAGGGGGGGATAATTATATTAAAGCCATAATGAACTGCTGTGAGAATTAAATGAATAAATGAATATTCAAAACACTGAAAAGCACAGCCTCTTAGTGGAGAGTAGTAATAGTTATAACTCTATTACAAGCTAAACAAGATTACTGGCTTATAAAATGTATAGACAATATACTTTATATCTTTGGAAGAAGACATACACATTGCATAGAGGACCTCAAAAAAGGTGTCTTGGAAGAGGGACATTTAAGTTAGGTCAAGATTTATGGTGCAGGGCTTAGACATTTTGACAAAGAAGCATAAATGCCAACATCCTTTGTTGCAAGAGGAGTCTACAGATAGCAACTCTGTACTGACTCTTACCAACTCCCTTCCTGCCCATCGCAAAGAGCCTTCATGTATATAAACCCACAGTTGATGCTAAAATTACTTAACAAACTCTGAAACAGATGCACTAACAAATCAGAACAGGTACTCTAACTAATCTGAATGAATATCAGCTATAAATACCCAGAGGATTGTACCAGTATGCACCGGCAAATATCACCCCTGCGTGTTTGTATGTTGGTGTTTTTCTTTCTTTTTTTTTAATCCCAATACTGTGGATACTATAATAAGCAGCGTTAAAAATAATTTCAATGTATGTTTGTAACTTTTATTACTTAACTACAGAGAACAAAATTTCATGATATTTCTTCTTCATTGCTCAAAGTATGGCTTCAATCTCAGTACCTGACAAGACGTTGGCTTGACTTTGCAATGCTCTCTTGGAACTTGGAAACTTATTTTCAGAACTAACAGCAAGTAAAAGTGCAACAGTCACGGATACTATCTTTAGTCAAAACCCAATGGTGGACACCTGTAATTTCTTACCAATTAAGAAATTAAGCACAGAGCACCCACCCTCATGGTGCTAAACCTTCTCAATTCCTAGCCATAGCCCAGTAAAGCCTTTCTGGCTCAGATCTTATGAAGTCTTGTTTTAAAGGATAAAATAACTCCCCTCAGTCCGTTTGAAAGTAATTGTCACAAATCTGCAGTAAAGCAAATTGTTCCTATTTAAGATTATTAATATCATGTATATAGAGAAAAAATACTGTTGAATTCATAGATGACTTACAGTTCTTAGATCTGCTAAAGCCGAGTACACAGATTAAGTCCACACAATATATTCTATTACCGTTCTTTGTAAGACGGAGATCTGCTAGTGATAGTATTAAAAAATACTTGTACTCTAGGCCATTACTAGAAGATATTACCTCGCCCTATTCATTACTAACTTCTATTAAAAAGAACCAAACTGATATGTTATAAATCCTCTAAAAATATCATACAAGCCTCTGATTGAGGCAGACCGTCAGCAGGCTGAGTCCTTGGGCCAATGATGTTGACCCTTCTAGATTAATTTTACTTTATTCAGTGTTACCCTTGGCCTACACTCAGACCCTCAGAGCCTTGAAGAGAAATAATGCAATGAAGTCTATTGTTGCGTTAACTGCTCAAACCAGTACTAACTGCCACAAGATAATTTTTTTCATGTTCATGTCCCTATATAAAGTTTTTGTTTCTTTCTGAGAATTAGGCAAGTTCTGATAGTTCACACTACCTAATTTCTCATAGTCTAATTTTATCATTCTGTATTTCTGTTTTACGTCTCTTAGGTAGGCCACTTCATATAAGAATAAAGCCAGGTATGACCGAAAATATAAGTAAAGAAAACAATATTAAATGTGAAGAATGAAATCAAGGAGAAGGAGAATGGGGGAAATGAAGGCAAGTGGACACTGCTATTTTCTATTAATTTTAAGTAACTGCTAAGGCTTTTGTTACCAATACACGGATGACTGACATAATACCTCTCACCAGAATTCTTACCCATCATGTTTCACTAGGCTTCTCTATAAACATATTCCATAGGTAATTAAAACATAAAATATCCAGAAATGAACTGGGGTTACTTTTACTCCCAACCCAATTCTTTTACTCCCTCCCAACTTGGAATGATACCACAATTGAGCCAGGAAATGATAACCAACCCACACTGACCCCCTCGTCAGATCCATTTTATACCGACTCAGCTCAAAATCACTTCTTATTGCAATAAGTACTCCGTCCATGTGCTTCCATAGCACCCTAGTGTTTGTCTCAATAATGGCACATATACTTTTTTCATTTATTTTTTTCTTCCATTTGATTGTGAGCTCCTTGAAAGCATAGACTGTGCAATGCAGAGCTCCTAGCATAATTTCTAGCACAGAAAACGCTCAAAAAATGTTTACTTTATAAGGAATGACATGTACAAGAATAATTACTGTGATCAAAAATACACATTTAGAAAATATATATAAAATATAAAGTATTTTATAGAGTAGGCATTTACTAGCTTCATAAAAACTAGATTCCATAGTATATCCTACAACTCTGCTATGTAATTATCTTGAAAGTCCTCAATTTTCCTATTCCACATGTCTGTGGCAGTTGTTTTACTATAATTGAGACTCGTATAACTGGAAAGGGGGAAAATATGGCTAAACACAAAATCAGTAAATTATGTATTTTTACACATTACTTGGGGAAAAGAGTAAAATGCGCCGCTATAGAATTTGTTGATGATGTTACTGAACTGGAATGAAAATGAAATATAGTGCATACTATTAAATTTTATATTTTTTAAACAATGCTTTATAGGATTCAGAATATTCTGAGTTTATTACTTTATTAGAATGTCTGAATATGTATTTAAGATTTCAAGTCTGGAAAATTCCTCATTATAGACATCAAAATGTCTTACACCATGGGGCAAACCAATCTCAGCTTCCTTAGAATATTAGATAAAATAATGTGTTAATAACTTGAACAAATGCTCTATCTAAAATATAGCCATCTATTTGCAAAGTGACCTGGGATATAAATAAAAATAATAACCACATGGTTTCAGAATTGGAAAGAATAGCAGAGATTGCCCTTAGGATGAGGAAATGGAGCTCTCATAAATGTAACACTAAAGAAGACAGACTTTGGAAAAAACCCAAGGTAGCCAAAGTGGCAAGTCTATGCTCTTACTATATACACCATGTTGCTTTTTCAGTCTATTGTGGCTACCATCCAGCCCATTAATTGTAAAGCAGCAACATGCTCCTTGGTCCAATAATGCTGCTGTTAACTGTCTGCTAACCATCCTGACTGAGAAAAGTGATACTTACAGAAGATTGTTTGAAGGTTATACAGTCCATCCACTTCTCTAAGTACTCTAAAGTCTTTTCTTGGATTAAATTGGGCCATGAGAAAGCTATATACTTGGACCATATTAGCTTAGCTCCTTGAAGAATTGCCTTCACTGAGTTGTATGTTAATGTAATGCCTTCAGCTTTTATTGAAGGGGACTACAAGAAACATCAATATGAAATTCATTACTGCATTTATTGGGAAAATGCTGACATTACTTTCAACAGTACCCAGCTTTCCCTAATATAAAACCCATATGATAATGTTTTATATAATTCAGTGTAGGAAAATATTTTCCCTAAGAAAGTTTATATTTCCATTACTTGATTTAAAAAAAAAAAGATAATAACCCCCCACCCCCACCCCATGGTTTACTCTGGTAGCCAAGAAACTCCAAATTTAAAGCTCAACTTCTCTAGCTATGGATTACACTTAATGTTCTGGCTCAAATGGTGGACATACTTACATTCTATTTTCCTTCATCCTGATATCCTACCTCTACTTATGTTTTATAATAGTTTAAGTACATGCATTCTTTTGGTAGACTGCCTGAAATGCTTTTGGAACAAGGCTGATATTAAAAAAATGCAAACAAATGAATAAAACACTTGAAATGTGATGTTTTCTATGAATTGCATGGCATGAATCACAAAACAATGGCACATTTCATGTTAGTTTGGATATTATGTTGTTAAGTCTGTGTTTTAAGTAATTTAATATCTAGGGAGTTTCCATAAAATATGCTTTTTTGGCCAGTGTAGAACCACTTACTCAGATTTAGAAATGGAAACAATCCCAAGAGACTAAAGTTATTTATTTTTAATTTAATTCAAATAAACTATGTGCTAACTGTTATGCCAGGTAATAGAGAAAATGATGAGTAGGACAAAACTATTGTCCTCTTAGATCATGTAACCTACTGTTGGAAACAAAATTGTTTATAGTAAAAGTACAATTTAATAAGGTTACACAAAAGGAATTTGTGTTGGGTACTTTAGAAACATAATAGGGGGTGGCAATTACATTCATTTAGAAATTCCAATATTAAGTAAAATCATATGGATATTAAGAAGTAAGTAGGATTTCATCAGTTAGGGAAGGAAGGAGGGGGCATTTTAACAAGAGGGATCACAGAGAGGTGTAGCAGCATGGATATTTGGGGATGTTTGTAATGGCTAGAGGAAGAATATGAGCATGCACTTTAGCTCTGTGTTCAATCCTGGATGCACCACTTATTAGATGTGATCCTGAGCAAGTAACATTATGTGATCAATCCTATAGTTTCTCAGTACTATTTTTTAAAAGATTTTATTTATTTTTATTTATTGTCACAGAGAGCGAGCGTGCAAGCTCAAGCAGGGGGAGTGGCAGGCAGAGGGAGAAGCAGGCTCCCCGCTGAGCAAGAAGCCAGATGTTGAGGCTCAATCCCAGGACCTTGGATCATGACCTGAGCTGAAGGTCTACACTTAACTGACTGAGCCACCCAGGTGTCCCTAATTTCTCATTTCTAACACAGAGATATTCCCAGGCACACACATAGTAGTAAGTGCACAATAACTAACAGTAATATTTTCCTTGTTATTCTATATATATATATATATATATATATATATAAATATATATATATACACACTTATGAGAAAGCTACATACTTGGACCATATTAGCTGAACAGCTTGAAGAAATCATTCAAGAGTTCAGCAGTTAACATTAAGAATTCAACAATTCCTTAAAAAGCTGGAAAATGAAATGATCAGATATCCATTTTAGAAAGACAACCCTAGCTCTAATGTGGAGGATGGATTGGAGGGAAATATGACTAGGAACTGTGATAAATAAAGAGACTCAAAATAATGAGAGACAGTGAGGGCATAGTTCATGACATAGTAAAACAAGCACCATCTGATGACAGGTTAGATGTTAAGGGATACTTCCAAGTTGTTGGTATATGAAATTAGGTTTTGCCATAAATAAATAAATAAATAAATAAATAAATAAATAAATGCATGTGGGCAGGAGAAAGATAGAAAATCAATTTAGAAGGTTTTGTTTTTGTTTGTTCTTTCTTCAAAAAAAAAAAAAGAGACACAAAGATTGGGATTGTTATATTCACGTAGAAATGCCTAGGGAGCAGGTTTGATATATGATCCTGGAAGTTAAAAGGAAGGTATGGGGTGCAGTTGTAGATAATAACTGTAGAAGGTAAAATAAAGGCATGAGCTGTAGATTTCATTTGGTTTTATTTCATTCATTCATCTCATATTTATTGAACAACGAATATTACAAGACCCTGTGAAAGGGCCAAGGATAAATGATTTATTGAAATAAATATGGTCATTATTATAATGATGAATGAAGGAAAGGAGACATAAATATGTAATTACAAACTGTGATAAAGGATCTAATATAAAGGGCAGGGTACGATACGCATTTACAATTGGATCAAATCATTTAGGGGACATAGGGTTCAGAAACTTCCTGACGATGGACATTTCTGCTGAGGATGAATAAGGATTATCTATTTGGGGACAGTAAATGGGTAGACAGTGTGCTTAATGTTGCAGACATTCCCACAAATATTGTCAGAAAAACCTTTACAGTAAGAATCACATAGTGATTAATAAAGACAAAAACAATATAATAAAGCCAAATGGCTGTCTTTGGGGATAAACAAGGGCAGATGCTAGGGAGATTGGATCTTCTCTGAACTCAGGCTGAGACTCTCAGAATAGAATGAATAGAGGCAGCTGCCAGGATTTGAGGGCAAGAGGTTGATATTCTGAGGCCTGTTTTAAAGACAGAAAGAAGAGAAAACGCTGCTGACTTGGGCCTGTAATGGAGTTCTGAAACATAGCAGTATTCAATGAGTTCAAGGAGATCCTCTGAGAAAAATGAAAAATTATTATCTGATCTGAATATGTGGAGGCTATTGGTGTTCTTCAGTTAACAGGACAATAAATGAAAAGGAAATCAGATTATAGTGGGCTGAGAATTAAATTGAAAATGAGAACACAGACATTGTAAGAAATGCTTTCAAAAAGCTTGAATGGAGAAAAAGGATAGAATCTGAGGGTGGGGGTATGGGTCACATAGGATCTGGAGAGAGTTTTGGTTTCGCTTCATGGTAAGTTAGGCATATTACGCATACTCTTTAACTGAAAGGAAGGAGGCAGTCAAAAAGGAGAAGATGGCTTTGAAGAAAGAAGAAGAAAGTACTGATGGTTCAAGCCTGAGAAAAGAAGAAGAAAGAAAGAGATTAAGAGCTGGAGTGGAAGAATTAGTCTTGGCCATGTGGAAGAACATCGGGTATCTGAGAAGGTTCCAGAAGAACTTGGGGAGTTTCACAAGATGATACTTTTATAAATGGAAGGGCACAAAAACTGGACTTGGGTCATTTGATCCAGCACTACATTTTTAGGATGATAAGGTTTCGTTATCTAGTTTCACACCTGAGGCTAAAAGTGGTATAACAACTTGTCCAAGATCATAGAGCAGGGTAGGCTGTATCTTCTAACAGAGGGCTCAAACGCAGCTTGAATATGGATTGAGTGGATTTATGTATCGGCATAAACTAGCTTTAAAGATCATCGGAGCACAATCTACACAAAAATTGAATGTTAAATACATATTTCTTTTTTTCAAACGTATACTACTGATAATATGTGTCTTCAAGACATTATTCTTATGAGGCAATGGAATATTTGCCAGTTTACAAATGTTTAAGAACTTTTCATTTGCTCTTTGGATTGACGGATAATTTAACTGAATTTGCTTATGATACCAACTTCAAAAGCAGAGGACTTCTATTTGTCTGATAAAACTGGAAGGACGCCCATATGGACAGTGGATAAAAACTCTGTAATTCAAGAAAATTATCATTTTTCCACTTAAAAATTAAATCTAAGGAAAACTAAAGCAGTGGTAGCTGAAAGTAGACCATACTGTAATATTTTTTTAGGCAGATATGCTAGTTTGGGGCACTCCACTTGATTTCCTTTCATTTTTAAGGACCTGGTTATTTCCAAACTAGTTTAGGAAGCACCTCCCAAAATTCATTTGAATCAAGAAATTGGGTTGAGTACCCATTGATAAATTCACCATTGCCAAGTTCTAAAATCCTTTCCATGAAGGCAAAGAAGTCTTCTCACTGGTGTTGCATTGCCAGACCTAATAAGGGAAACACATTTATTGTTTTATTCAGCGAAAAACTCTGAAGTGCCTAGCGAGTGCCTGTCATTGTGTTTGGCCCCTTTAGCTATGGAAAAGTGATTAAGAACAAGCAACAGGCTGAATGTAATATTCCCTTTAACTTAACCATGAACTTGAACCACTTAGAACTGAAATAATATAGAATTTATTAGTTATTTTCCTGCAGATTAGGTTGGAACATCAATGATTTTGTCCTAGATTTGTCTTTACTCTGTGTTTGACTTAAATCCAATATTCATTAGTACCAAGTTATTGCTTTGGAATGCATTATCAAGAATGTGTTTTTTGCATTTATAAGTACCTCTATTTTTCAAGTTCAGGGAGAAGGTATTTTATTTGATATGCCAAATCACAATGTCAATTTGACTGGCACCCTCAGAGCATTAAAATGTGACATATCAATAGATATCTATACAGAGCATTCATACCACAAACCGCTATTTATCTTTTGTGACAAATTTATAAATATGTCTGGCATTTAGAAATATAACTAGCATTTAATCTTCAAAAAAAGTTAGTATGAAAGTGCATGTATAACTAATATAACGAAAAAGAAGTAATTGCATAGACAGCAATGAAAAAGCAGTACATTATATGGAAAATGAAAACATAAATCAACAATAAAATGTAATGGAAATTCTGAAATAGCCTTGAAGTTAAGCATAGAAAATTAATCAGATTCCCTTTAACGTTCACTCAGTGACTGTTAGTATGCAAAACATCACTTATAAAATGAAATAGACCAGCACTTATTAAAACTGACACAGTTTATAAAATTAAGAAAAAAGAGCGAGACTTTTAAATTATAACATCAACCATTTATATGCTTAAACTTCAATATGGTCTTAGAAATAAGAAAAAAATATATTTAAATAACTAATAAAGAAGTAAAATCATCAAGTATGTTATTCCAAATTTAATAGAAGTATTTTAATAGATATATTGTTAAAAAGAAGCCCTCCAAGTAGAACTGAACTATTAAGAAAACTTTATATATCTCATTGTGATATATCCAGAGCTTCCTCTTAATGCAGATGAATAATAATCTACAAAATAAATGGAACAGCTATTATATTAATGCTCAAAACTCCCACTAGCTTCAGTACTTGCAACCTGAAAATGGACACCAATAATTCCCAAAGAAATTAATCTTAAAAACAAATAACTCTCATAGACTACAGGAGCAACTTAAAATTTCTAGGCATTCCAGCACCTAGTTAGTTATTCCATACAACATGGGAGGAGAATAATGTTGCCTGAAATTTTCTATCCAAGCAACAGAGATGAAGGTAGGTTAAGAGTAACTCAACCCACTGATACGGTCTGAAATTCTATAACAGGTAAAGTTAATGCCCACTTTCTTTTCCAAATCTCTTGATTGAAAAGTGGTATGGTATTTAAGAGCATGAATTTAATGGTCAGATAGATCTGCATTCAAGTATACTTATTAACTAGTTGTGTGAGCTTGGGCAAGTAAATAACTTCACTAAGCCTTAGCTTCTTCATTAGAAAAATGAGAGTTAAAAAGAGACCCTAATCATAAAATTTAAAGATTACATGATAGAACATATGTAAATAACTTAGCACAATGCCTTACACACAGTCAGAGCTCAACAGATGCTAGGGAGTTTGAACAGAAGTAATACTATAACAAGCACTCCTAAAGAATTTCAGGCAAGAGCATACTTTAAAAGAAATCTGTGTGATTTATATATATCTATATCTATGACATAGATATAAAGATACAGATAATTTACATTCAAATGTTCTCCATGTCAATTTTTAGGAACAGATCTGTTACAAGCTAAATCTGTTAGGGGATTCTCTTAATCATGGTGAGAAGGAAGTTCTCACTTACCTTGTCATTTACTACACTCTTCCCATCCCAAGCCCATCCTCTTTTGGTGAAGTAGTTAACAGTTGCAAATTCAATTAGGGCAGAGAACACAAATGCATAACAAACAGCAATAAACCAGTCCATGGCAGTTGCATATGCCACTTTGGGGAGGGAATTCCGTGCACTGATGCTTAGAGTTGTCATTGTTAGAACAGTTGTTACTCCTGCAGAAAGACAGGAACAAAAACATCAACAGATACTATCAAGACAGAATTGGAAATATTCTTTTTTTCAAAGCTACTTTCACTGCCAGTTCTATCCACTAAAAACAAAAAACAAAAAAACAAAACCTGGAAGAACAGTGCAAAGTTAATTATCACAAATGGCTATTATAATTCTTTAAGTAATAACTCTGAAATGTCTTGTTTTTATTTTTGTTTGTATGAATCTCCTTTTTCTCTTTTAAGTATTGTTAAGGTTAAAAATACGGCTTATTTTGAAAGTAGAATTTCCTAGGAGGAAAGCAGTTACTTTAAATTGATCCATCGCGCATTAACATTAATTTTTAAAAAATCCTACACAAAAACTCACATGAATTTGTTCATCATTTATTTAAATGATGCTCAGCAATGGACCAATCATCCACACCAGTGATCACAATGGAACTATGATTAAGAAGTTCTTTATTCCAAGTATAGCTACCTAAATATGAAATTAATTCTGGATCACTTAGCATTGTGAGGACATAATTTCTTTCATAATGAAGCTTAGAATCTATAGAAAATAAAGCAAGCAACCAAACCTCAAACTTTATAAAAATGCAAATCACTACTTTTAAGGAATATTTTATGCCTCTGTTGTTTAAAAAGTAATTTAGTCCCTTTCATTGTAAAGCTTTTCTGCCAGTAGTCAGGGAAGTCACAATAATTAAGTAAAAAGAAAGCAATAACTCAGGAGGTGAGCTGCAATATCAGCTGTCAAAATCTCCGCAATTACCTGTTTTATCAGAGATCCAATAGAACTTTAATTATGTACATAGGGGATACATTAAATTAAAAGAGAGTTAAAATGTTAAAGAAATGTTCATTCATATATTAAAGTTTTATTGTATTATATTTTTTGCTTTCCCTTAGGATAAATAAAGCAGCTTTTTCTTCTCATCTACAACAGTTAGTAATTCAAAACAGCAAAATAATTCTATTTAATCATGAGTGAATGCATATAGGAATATGATGGTAGTAGTAGAAATAAAAGATAGAAAAATAAATTTAGTTCACCTGCTGCTAAGTCAATATTAAAAACCCATCTACAAAACGCATTGCCTTTTCATGCATCAAAGTGAAAGGTTTTAGATTGTGAGGATGTTTTCTTTTGAGAATTTGGTACAGTAGAATAATTAAATAGAAGACATGATAGATACAACCACATACACCCATAAGCAAAATCATATCCTCCTTCAACCCCTATATGCATACCCACGTGCGTACACACACATACATAATAAAGCAATGCAAATGACAAATCAGTATATGAAAATATACCTGACTTCGCTAGCAGTTAAGGAAATACAAACGAAGAGATAATAACATACCAGGCTTACACATTTCACAGCACTTACCATAGCACATACCCTCCCCAATGTCCAGCCACCCTATCCCTACCCCTCAACCCCTCAGCAACCCTCAGTTTGTTTCGTGAGATTGAGAGTCTCTTATGGTTTGTCTCCCTCCTGATCCCACATTGATTGAGTTCTGTATGTTGAACCAAACTTTTATTCCTGGGATAAATCCCATTTGGTCATCACATGTAATCCTTTTTATATGTGGCTGGTTTCAGTTTGCTAGTTTTTTTGAAGACATTCTATATATCTAAGGAATGTTGATCTGCAGAGTTGTTTTTTTGTCACTGTTTTTTGTCTTTTTACTTGTTATTTGTCTGTTTTTGGTTTTCTTGGTAAATGGTCCCACAGAATGAGTCAAGAAGGTCCCTCATTTATTTTTTCAGAGTCTGAGAAAGAATGGAGTTAATTCTTTTTTCGACGTTTGGTAAAATTCATCAGCAAGACCATCCGGCCTAGGACTTCTATTGATTTTTCATTGTTGCTCACTTCATAGCTTTACTTGTTATAGATTTGCTCAGACTCTTGGGCCGTTTTTGGTAATTTGTTGTTTCTAGGAATTGGTCCATTCCAGGTTATCTAATTTAGGGGGATACAATTGTTCACCGATTCCCTTAGGATCTCTTTTATTTCCATAAGGTCAGTAGTAATGTTCCCTCTTACTTCCGAAATTTAAAGTTTTGAGTTTTCTCACTTTTTTCTTGGTCAGTCTAGCTGAAGTCTTGCTCAATTTTGTTGATCTTTATGGTAGTGTGTTGATTTTCTCTAATGTGATTTCTATTCTCTATTCCATTGATCTCTGCTCAAATTTGTATTAATTCCCTTCTTCTTGCTTAGGGTTGTGTTTGCTTTTACAGAAGCAAAAGCAGAAGCAAGGAAAACATTTGCCCATAAATTCTTTCAGTGGCATATCCCTGGCAGCAACTTTTGCACTAGGAAATTCTGAGTCAGGTAATATACAAAGACAAGCTTTTTGCAAATGTCTTCCAGGAAGACACCATAAAGTGAGGACAATACTTCCTGAAGGAACTCCACTTTCCTCCCTCTAATACCAGGAGACTTTTAGTTGGAATGTCTTACTCCACCATTTTTGCAGGTATCTACCTTAAGCCCCAGCAATTCTTCTAGATGGGGCAGAGCAGTATAAGATACTGATTAATGGCATTGCTATGTCCTCAGATGACCTCACAGTTGGATGCCCTGGTTTTGAATCCTGGCTCCCCTACTTGCTGTTTATGTGACTTGAGCAAGTTCCTCAACTATTCTCACTACTTTCCTCAACTACAAAACAGAATTATAAACTATACCTTCTTCAGAAGTGCGTTGTGAATGTTAAGTATGCATTTGGCACAAAGCCTGGCACACTATTAAGTATTCAATAAATGGTAGCTATTTTAATTCTTTTTGTTTTTGTTGTCATCATTACTGCTATTATTAGAAATCTATCTTACTGAAATGACAGCAGGAAAATACATAGTGATAAACGATACGCAAGTCTCATTACACATCTGCAAAAGTAAAAAAGAGTGGCAAACACTGGCATATTAATTAATTGGGAAATAGTTTAATAAATTGTTGATTACCTATACTAGTAATACCACAACGATATTACAAAGAGTAAAGCAGGGTTATTCATTGACTGCAAATATATCTATAATATGTTTTGCTTAAAACATTTCATGATTTAGTTTTCATGAAAATATATGCACTTGGATTTGTGTAACAGTATAGATATACCTGCATGAGCTTGGTAAATAAAAAATAAAATAAAAATGAGACTCCAGTTATCACTGTGGGGAGAAGGTATTTTGTGATTTGGATAGATGAATTATAAAATGGACTTATACCTGAGTTTTTATTGTTTTATTTCTTTGGTATTTTACCAGAAAAACTTGCAAGGATACAATCTAAGATGGTAGTATTAGTAACTTTGGGGCAATTAACATTGAAGGGAATCCATTTTTTCTTTTTTCCCTGTAGTGGACTTGCTTTGCTTTTGTGATAAGAAAAAAAATACAAAATTTTTCATTTAAATGAGGGATATTTGATGACATTTAACATTTGCAATTCAAGCGTGAATTTCTGGGAATGATTGATGGACACATTAATGCTAACTTAAAGAAAATCTATCAAAAAATGCAAGTTTAAATTAGGCAACCATAAATTTAATTATGATTCTAATTCTACACTGCTCGTTTAAAATTAGATCTGGGTCTAGTCATTCAAACCAATAAAACATTATATCAATTTTAATATGAATCTATCTACTATGAGGCGATTTTTCACCATATTCAAATCTTCCCCATAACTAAATTTTATTTTCTTTCATCTGATTTTGTAAACTTGAAAATAAAATTGTTAACATTGACTGTACACTTCTACCTCTTTTCCTCCTTTCCCTTTTTTTCTTTTCACTGGAAGGATGTGATTCTCATATGCCAGCTTTTCTGCCTGCTAGTTCAGCTTTGCCTGTTCCCATCACACTATAATAGAAGAGCTGGGCATTAAATAAAGAGGTGCATTTACCTGGAAGCTCACAGACCTTCCACATGCCCTCCCCCCAACAATGGGCATTTTTCTATACCTACTAGGGTCTCCAAAAATGAATGTTCCCACATTTCTTTAACAGGCTATCTCTTTCCTCATCTTCTCTGTGTGACTGCCATAAAGCAATGCTTCCGGGAGGCTTCAGTTTCTTTTTCAGTAAAATAAAAGACAAGTATCTTAAAGTGCTTTCAGCATTAAAATGCCATGCATATATGTGAAATATGTGACGATTCCCCATACACAGACAATATCGCACATACAGCTCTTTGATATTCTGGTTTTATTCTATGTTAATATTTCTTATTTCGAGGTGGAGGTGCCAAAACCTCAACTCATAGTAGCCAAGCAAATAGTGCCAAAGTGAAGGAATGCCAAGCGTTGGGTGCAAATATGCTCTGATAGAATAAAATCAAATCAGGGGAAGTGATTGCAGCACAGAGACTGACCTTGTGAGCTCCATGGTCACATGCCTAAATCTTAATCTTGAGGACATTCCCTAGCTCTTTTGTCCCACAGTATCTTCATTTGTGAAGTGAGGATTAAGAATAGTGTTTTCTGGGGTGCCTGGGTGGCTCAGGTGGTTAACTATCTGTCTCATGATTTCGGCTCAGGTCTTGATCTCAGGGTCATGAGACTGAGTTCTGCATCAGGCTTGGGATTCTCTCTCCCTCTCCCTCTGCCCCTCCCTCTGCTCACGCATGCACCTGTGCTCCCTCCGCTTCTCCTACAACAAATAAATAAAATCTTAAAAAAAAAAGGAATAGTGTTTTCCTATAGTGTTGATATAGTGACCACATGAGTTACTACATGTAAAGCAGTGCCTCTATTATAAAAAGATACTTCAGGGGGTTCCTGGGTGGCTCAGTGGGTTAAAGCCTCTGCCTTTGGCCCAGGTCATGATCTCAGGGTCCTGGGATCAAGTCCCACATTGGGCTCTCTGCTCAGCGGGGAGCCTACTTCCCCCTCTCTCTCTGCCTGCCTCTCTGCCTCCTTGTGCGCTTTCTCTCTCTGTCAAATAAATAAAACCTTTAAAAAATAAAAAAAATTTTTTTTAAAAAGATATCTCAATGCACGTGCAAAAAAAATTACCCTGAAAGCAAAGTCAAGACAGATTTACATCAGAGAAATAAAATGAAATAGAATGCAATCTTCCTTTAGGTCTTTATCCCCATCAAATGCTTGTGCATGAGTGTTTGTTGTTGGGGTATGGGGTGGAAGTTAGGAAGAAGTTTCAGAAACCAAACAGGCACAAAAACTGCAATAGAACACAAATGTAAAATTGTTTGATACCACCTGCTGGTTACTGCTAGAAGTAGCAGAAAAAACAGACATTCTGATAAAACAAGTTCTAGATTTTTGTTAACACTTACAAATCGAGTATGAATGCACTATGAAAGGTTACAATTTTATTTTATTTTTAAGGTTGCAATTTTAACTCATAACCATGGTACATCTGAATGATAAAAACGTTGACACTTCACGTTAGAGACAGAAATTAGAACTTAGATGACGTATCTTGTCATAAAACCTAATTAAGTCAAACTCCACTAATTTGAAATTTTGTGAAAATTTAGAAACTATCAATTATAATCTAGAAGAAGGTGTTTGAAAGGGTACTTTTAGTGTGCACAATACTGTGAAGGATTATATTTTTTTCTTTTTGCTTACCTGAATGTATTCTGGATATAATAAATTGAAAACTCATATCCCTCTACTAAATCCTTTTCTCCTGAAGCCCTTTTCTCAGTGAAAAGCCCCTATGATCTAAAACCATTTTCATATTGGAGGTTGAAGCTGGAGTTGATGTGAATATTTTCTTTGTTTGGGTAATTTGTCACTCTAGGCAACATGTTCTTTCCTCTACCTTGGATCTTTTCCTTCTCACTTATCCCTCTTTTTTGACTTAGCTAATTCCTATTTCTTCCCTAAGTAAATTATTGAGTGCCTACTATATGCCAAGTATTTTTATGGGCACAGGGAACACACCAATGAACAAAATAGCAAAGATTCCTGCACCCTGCTAAGGCTACAGTAGATAGCACGGTTTGCTCCTTCTGCAGGATTTCACACCCCTAAAGGCATCTGTGACCTGGTCTTACACATACTTCTATCAAATTGTCTTTCTTGAATTTATGTTGGCTTACATGACTATATCCCTCAGTAAACTATATGGAGTAGAGTCTTGTCTTCTCGTCCAATGGTAAAGGGTGCTCAGTCAAAAGTAGGAGGTCATTAAATAGTGTTTAAATGAACCAATAAATATTTACTGGAACTACTCTCCAGTAGATCTGCAATTGATAAGAATTCATTTATTAGGATAACCATAAGAAATTTATTCCTTCTTTTCTAACACAAGTAGGCATTTTGTCCTCATTTTGTGCTGTACATGGTAGAGCTGTGAGTGCAATGTGAGCAAAACCAAAAAAAGATAAAAATATAGCTTTTAAAAGAGCACAACGAAATCTAATATTATGATGGGGCAAGGTCTATGATGAACTGTAATCGGGTGATCTACCTAGCCTGTGAATTTGAGTTAGGCTTCTCTAGGAAATGAGGGGAAAAGTTAAAGCGGTCACCAGGCAAGGGAGCATAATGCTAGACCAGGGAAAGAACATGCACTGGAAGTCAGGAATATGAGGAAACATGGCATTTAAAAGGGACCGAAAGAAGCCTGAAAGGTGGGAAGACAGAAGATAAGAGTTTCATGGAAGATGCCCATACTTCGTCTCCAGCAATTCATGAAAATGAGCATTTAAGTGCCTCTACCCATGTGTGATGCTTTAAGCAGCATCTCTTCCAGGTAAAAAAAAAAAAAAAAAAAAAAATCTTAGCTATGTCTCTCTGAATGTGCCTGCCTCTTCACAATTTGGGATGGCAGTTTGCCTGTCACCTCGATTCTCTTACAAATGCAATAAAAGTCGTTAATTTTCAGTTTGTTCAGCTTTCTCTTGTTGCAAGGATGAAAGTGACAACCTGCAAGCTCTTCACATGTCAGTGCTGAAACCTGAAGCCCAGTGCCTTGATGTTAAAACAAGATTTTTTTATAACAAGATTTTTTATTAGTCAAATGTCTATTTTTTCTACTTCTGAATTTCTGGTTGTGTTCTGGGTAGTGGGGTTTGACAGATCATCAGAAAAACTGGGGACTATTTCACAATCAATATAATATAGGCAACCTTCTGGAACTAATGTCAGCAGATGACTGATAGTCAACAAGGCAAATTCACAGATCTCTGAATTTGGCCAGCATAATTAAATTTGAAACATAGGTGCTCTAACAATCCACTGTGTTCCTGCTAGCTGAATCTTAGAAGGGGAAATTTAAAAGCATATAAAAATGAATTAAAATGAATTATAATATGGGAGTATTGCTATAATACTGCTGTATTTACATCACTTTAAAATAACTCATGAAAACTAGAAAAACCAAAGAAATTAGCCAAGTTTTTAATCCTTTTTACCTGATTTATTCACTCAGCTTACCTAATCTTCTCCCCACCCCACCCCCACACTAACTGGTTTGATTGTATTTTTGGCAAAACTATTACCTATGAAGTTTGGCCAATTATTTAATACTTTCACCGTAAGTATAATCTAAATTATATTTTAAGATTGAAAGTAAGAAGAAAGTTCATACAATAATGGTACTGACCCTAATTTAACATGTATATATACTAACTGTTAAATTAGTAATAGGTTAAAAATCTTCACGGATATAGACTAAAATTTATTTGCAATCATTATGAATGCGAAGTAACATACATGAAAATGTATACATAATATTCAGGAATTCTGGGGAATCAGGAGTGGAGCCCCAAGCTATAAGGATCAGTTAATATTCCAAATCTAGGTTGAATGCCCCTTCCATGTTTTCAGAGAGCATCCTGCATATTCTTAGAATATTACATACTGTAATTTTTGCAATTGTTTACCTTCCCACCTTCTCAAACAGACTGCAACCTCTGTGAGATTAAGTATCATTCTTGTTCACTTTGTATCTGAAAGCTCTAGCATAGTGCCTGGCACTTATTTTCAAACCGAATGAATGAAAATATTCTATGAAGCAAATATACCTATTTGTGTGGATATAGACAGAGAAATGACTGGATATATTTGTGTGTGTTTGGAGCTAAATACATAAATACATAAAAATAGCCTGATGACAGCTATTTTTTCTAGAATTCAATGACTAGGGAAATGGATGCCTTGTAGTATTTAAGATTAGAGCAAAGTATGACTATTGCAAGTGTTTTTATGTAAACATTTTATGCGCTCAACAACCCTATTCAAAATACTGTATATATGAGTGTGTATATAATATATAGAGTGTAATTAGTGTGGATATATAAAATATATATGTAAATATATACCATATTACATATATATAATGTTACAGTTAAATCTTGGAAAAGGTATTAAGCTAAGCACCAGGTAAAGACTATTTTCTGGAGTGAGCAGGTAAGAAAGCAGATAAAATACAATGAAAGCCCCAAACTTTCCTTTGACAATTTTGGTATAAGGCATCCAAGGCTATGAAGGCCCTGGTACCAAAGATCTAGGCTTCCTCTTTCTACTTTTTACTTCTCTGCCATTTTTAAGGTATTGCCCATATTCTGGAGGTTTGAGAGGGCTTGCCAACACTTGATCTACATTCTGGCAAACAGAAAGGGAAAGGAGGAGAACCACACCTTTCACTTCAGGGCATGTTTCTGAGCTGAAGCCCACAAAGGGCAAATTATACATCTAATTTTTACTCCTAGGTCTTTGAGAACTAGTCATCTGACTACATCTAGCAGTAAGAGTGGCAAAGAATGGTAGTCTTGATTTGGTGCACTCTACTAGAATCAAAATTTCTAGTATTCTGTGACTCACTAAAAGACAATCATCTCTGACAGATGCAGGCCTGTGACTATCCAGAAATTTTCCTATGAAAATTTAGGAAAGGAAGAAAGGAGTGTTTTGTACTTATTGACTCTCTAACACACCAAACTACCTGATAAATAAAACCAAACCAAACATGCAGACACTGGCCTCTTGCTAGCCATGCCAATGTGCTTGCTGTGCAAATGCAACTTCCGGGCAGTCCCCAGCCCCACTTCCAGACAGTCTGGTCGCACCTCGGTAGAGATTCCACAGATACTGGTATTCATTCCATAAACATTCGATCTTTTAACTACTCTTCCTGTATTCTTTTTGTAGGCTGTCCTTCACCACTGGTCACTGAATTGCTCATAATCCACAAAGCAATGTATTGTTCTTCTACTCATCTTATGTTACTGCTCTCTCTTGACAATAGCATTTCTTCCCTTTTGCTAAACCTCTTCCGTACCCAGAAGTTCATCAAGGGTATATATATATATCTCATAAGCTCCCAGTCCCAAATATCTGACCATCTCTTGAATATCTCCACATGGACTCAATAAAATTTTACTGAACTTTCTATATCACATTCATTTTTTCATTAAAAATGTATTCAGTCTACTACATACCTGTCACTTTGTTAGATGTGTATATAAAAAAAAACATAAATGCTCAAGGAGAATAGAACCTACTAGAAGATGCAGATAATTGGTAGGAATGTTTTACAGACAGTATAACAAGTGATGGAGAAGGTATGGGGTGCTATAAGACTCCCTAAGGACACCTATCAAGATTTTGGAGTGAAAGAAGGCTTCCTGGAAGAAATGATACATAAAAGGAGATTTGAAGAGTCTGCGAAATATGCTTAATGAAGAAAAAACATGCTCCTAAGTCTGTTGTAGGTCAATATAGTAAAAGGTGGGATCGCAGTAGGTTAGGCTTGGGAGGCCTCACAAAGATCTTAGAATCCTATAAAAGTTTCAGTAGTGGCTACAATGTAGAGTCATAGGAAGGTTTCATACAGGAGAGGGTTATATAACTAAATTGAGTTTTAGAAAGATCACTTTTGCTGCGCTGTGTAGAATGGAATGGAGAAGGTAAGACTAAGGACAGGGAGACCAGAGAAAACTTTTATAGTAATCTGACAGAGATGAGTTCCACAGAAACCTCAAATTTTAAACACTCACACCTATTATGTCTTCCATAATTCTCTATTATTTAGGGAATAACATTACATTTATTTAATCACTCAGTTAGAAATCTAGGCGTGTTCTGCAATGACTACATTTCTCACCCCTTCAGATTCACTGTGTCCCGCATATTTTCCTTCCCTAGTATCTCTCAAATCTATAGCTCTCTCTTCCACCAATATTTATTGTCCTATTTTATGCTTTTATTATTTCTCACCCAGATGATGCCAATAATCTCTCAATAATCACCCTGCATCATTATACCATTTCAATCTATTTACCCAAGATTCCTCATAATACTCTACCCTAAACTCAAGTATGTCAATTTTACTCCTTTGCTAAAATATCTTTCAAGCAGTTTCCATGGCTCTAGCATGGGATGTAAGGCAGCACATGAACTGGCTTCCATCTATCCAACCATCGTTACGAATAAATGAATCCCATGCTTAAGATATCCCAGTCAATAATTGGTTGTTCTCCATATGCTTCATGTTGCTTTTAATAATTACGTACCTTCTGCTTAGAATATGTCCTTTTCTATAATGTTAATTTGCAAGACTTGACTTGATTCTTCTTCCCTTTGGGCTTCTCTGAAGGCTTCTTCCTTAGATATAATTGTTTCTTCTTTTTGCTCTTACCTATTATAATACATTTCTCTCTTGGCACCCATAATCCTTTACTTCACTTACTTATTTACACATCTATCTCACTCTTCCACACTCTGAGTGGCTTGTGGGCATTTGGCTCATTGTGTCTTTTTAAAATGATGCTGCTGAGGGGCACCTGGGTGGCTCAGTTGGTTAAATGTCTGCCTTTGGCTCAAGTCCTGATCCCAGGGTTCTGGGATTGAACCCTGCGTTAGGCTCCCTACTCGGTAGGGAGTCTGCTTGTCCCTCTCCCTATGCTGCTCCCCCTGCTTGTGCTCTCTCTCTCTCTCTGTCAAATAAATAAATAAATAAAATCTTTAAAAAATTAAAAAATAAATAAAATGCTGCCGCTGAACTCAGATTCTGGCAACAGTGCATACTCATTATCTGTTGGTTCACTGATTGAAAAAACTGATTTTAAAAATTGAACAGTAACAGTGGTGGACCATATTTATAGTTCTATAGGAAAGCCTATACAAATTCAGAATCTAGTAAGCTTTAAAATAAAACAGAGGTTTAATCAGAAAATTGTAATATAAATGTGATGTAATTATATTTGTAAATTGTAAAGATAGCATACATAAAATTGTAAAGATAGCATAAATCTTTTGCACGTAAGTCTTACATTCTTATATTACTCCAGATTGGATAATAAAAAGTGTCACTGAGAAGTGCCTACCATAGCTATTATTATCATCTTCATTTGCAGTTGAGAAAACCGAGGCCAAGTGAGTTGAGCACCTTACTGAAGATCACACTGTTATCAAGTAGGAGAAGTGGTATACAGACCTAGCGGTCTGTCTCAAAAGTCCATACTACTAGATTATACTGCCTAATCTATAAACAGTCAGTTGTATGTCCATATCACGTATTTTTCAGTATCATGAATCCAACCCTTGCATTCTACTGCTAAAGCCCTTAAGATCTTAATAAACGTTAACGTTATATCATACATTAAAGTGTTCCTTGAGAAGTGGCTTTACACAGAAAAATGTGCACTACAGTCAGGCAAGGGTTTGGATTCTGCTTCTGCCACAGCAGTTAGGGGACTTTGCTAAGCTTCAGTACCTCCCCCATCTGCCAAATGGAAATGATAGTTTTTACAGATATGGAGGATGGTACAAGCATATATGCCCGGCACATAGAATTGCTCAAAAAATACTAAATTCTCCCTTCCCTCTCTCTCTTTCTCTCTCCCAGCCTCAGTGACTTTATCTCTAAAATGGGAATTATAATATATATTTTATATGCTACAACATTAAATGACATATGCAAATGTCCCACTTAGATCTGTCAAATAAAGAGCACTATAGTTTCCCTGTTATTGCTGAGTTTATTAGGCCCCCAAAGTGTGGATAAAGAAGCTGAGAATCCAAACCAAGGATGCAAGAGTCCCATCTAGTGGTGGTTTAAGTAAAATCAAAAGACATAGGGATTACACTGCTTAAATGGATGTCTAGAAAGCCTCGGGCTATTTTATTCATTTCCTACCTTGAGAAATAGCCTAACGTGGCTTACAAGAGAAGAGAAAGGAAAGCTTTGAACTGGATTCCCCTCCATCCTTCCATAGTTCCAAGAAAACCCCGAGTCTTTTCAGAGTGGATCCTCATATTTCTGGTCTTGTTAAACCCATCATCTTCATGACTGAACTACCCTGTTCCTAGATTTCTAAAAGGATATGAATGAGCTCCTTTGATAGACTTTTGCTATCAAATCAATTTGGTAATGTCATTATGACTTAAGACCAATCTTTTGTAAGAACTACCCATCAATCATCATCTATTACATTTGAGAAGTGACTTCCACGAAACCTAGCAAGGTTCACATCTAAGCTCATATAATGTCAGGAATGAGATGGAAGTTCTGGATTAACGTGTAAAGCTGGATCTAAAAATAGCTGAATACAGCCTGCCAGGAGTATCACTCTAGGATCCCTGTAACTCTATTCCATTACCCAAGAAATTCCAGTCTGGTGTCACTGCTAAATGTCACAGTAGTTATTACAAACTGCATGTCTGTGTTCCCCTCAAATTCTTATGTTGAAATCTGATCCCCAGTGTGACAGAGGTAGAGCCTTTAGGAGGTGATTTGGTCATAAAGGTGGAGCCCTCTTGAATGGGATTAGTGCCCTTTTAAGAAGAGGCCAAAGAGCTAACTCTCTTTCAGCCATGTGAGGACACAATGAGAAGCTGACAATCTACAACTGAGAAGAGGGCCCTCACCAGAACCCCACCATGCTGGCATCCTGATCTCAGACTTCTGGCCTCCAAAACTGTGTGAAATAAATTTCTATCGTCTACAAGCCACCCAGTCTATGTACTTTGTTGAAGCGGCTTGAACTAAAACAGTAAAATTCTGATTTCATGAATTTAAAAGAAAATAATACATTCAGTATGATGACAATAAGACAATAAAAGAATAGGAGACTACATAAAACACTATCCTGTATAAACTCTCCATTGTTATCAAATCCTTTTACTATTTCAGTCTTGTAATTGCATTGCCATAAAATGCAGGGTGGCTGTTCAAATATTACTAGTCTTGGTGATTTCTTATAGCTCCCTGAGGTGATTTAACAGGGGAGATAGTATGTTATTTGTGATGAATAATGCATTAATAAAAATATTTTATCACAAAAAAGTCACCCAAATGGAAATCATTTCCTTGAAAGTCTAGGATATTTGAAAATAAATAATAGCCTTGATTTTTTTTTTTTGAGAGTTTAAAACCTAAGGATAAACATGCACTCAAAATTTTGCTATAGTGAAACTAAATATTTAATGACCTACACCGGTATGAACAATAAAAAAAAATAATAATAATAACAATATAAAAAAACCAAAATAATCAGAGTAGAAAAGCCATTACTTTCCATTTTGTTATTTCAAAGCTTAAGGGAAGAAAAAAAATTATATTTACAAGAAAATTTAAACAAAACAACAAAAACAAAAACCCTCCTCTTGAAACACATGGATTCTCTCTCATATACACTATAAGGTTATCAAACTCTCACGGATGAGTTCTAAAACAAAGTAAATCAAAGAGAAATGGTTTTATAGACTGCAGTCAAAAGCAATAATCAAATTCTTCACCTAAGATTAAGCAGGAGTTTCTAATAACTAAGGTGATGTTATTTTAAGAAGCTATACTTTTTAAAGACCTGGATTAACCAGGGTTAATTTTGCTTAAAAATTCAGATTATGACATCTGGAAGGACTGAACTTTGAAAAGTCATTCAATGTATTAGTTGCTGTACCATAATCGGATTTCATCAACTTCAGGGCAAGGAATAGGGCCAGGAATCTGGAATACCTCAATAAGCAGCTGCTGATCCTAACAGTTAACTAGCAAATTCAAATCTGAAAGTTCGCCTCAAGTTCTGATCTATGTTTAGTAAGCCTGACTCTCAAACAGAAATTGCCCCTGTGAGAAGCAACCCTCCAGCATATTTCTGACTTCAGGCTCTAAAAGAAGAAGGGAAAGAAGAGGAAAGTTGTCTGACAACACAACAATACAGTAGAACACGCACTGGAGTCAGAACGCTGCAAGGTCAAATTCTTTCCTTGTTACTGACCTGCCGTCTGATAATGACATAATTGCTTATACCTTCGGGTTCCAATGTTCTTGTCTGAAAAGACGGGGTAATTAACTTTCCTAACTGGAGTTTTGTTTTGTTTTATTTTCAGAATTAAATAGTGAGTAAATTTGAAGTGCCTGAAAACATAGGACCAACAGACGGTGCTCAATAAACGCTATTATATAATTTTTTTCTCATTATTATGAGCTTTCAGTGACTGGATAACCTGTCCTTGTGACTTGAGTGGTTATAACTGTATTGAAGTGATACTTGCACATCCTGGACAAAATCTAAAAATTAAAAAAAATGCAAAAATCAGACAAAACACTAGCATATACTTTTAATTATTTTCCCATGCCCTCACTAATAATTCATTCTCATCAATCAAGCTTAACCAGGCCACCTATATTCCCGAAACAACTTCTTAAATCTGCCTCCAGAGTAGAACTAGCAAGGCTTTCTAATTTTCCTTGCCATGGTTTATTAATGTATTTTGCCTCAGTCACTTTCCTAATTGGCAGCGGCTGACTAGGATGAGTCTCTGACAGTGGGAAGGAGGGTGGCTGGTTGGCAGCTTGCTGATTAGCATGTGCTGCCTTGTGCCAAAGTCAATTCTGGGATGCCAGGTGTGCCTCCTGTTAGCACTCTGCAGCCCAAGCCTCGTGGAAGGCAGGGATCTGGAATGCGGTTTGCAGAGACTGTGTGTGCCCCGCACCTGCTTTCGTTCCTTGGTTTCATGTCCTATTACCACCCAGGCATCTACTCTCGATGTCACCTTCTCGCTACTTTCCAGTTAAAACCATCTATGTCTCCTTCCAAGGCTGGCCTGAGATACTTTCTGATTTTCTCTCTCTTTTTTTTTTTTTGTTAAAATTTTTTCAGCTTTACTGAGGTATAATTGACAAATCAACTTGTAGCATATTTAAAGTATACTATGTGACAAATTGATATACATGGAGAAAGAATTCCTGCTAGAGAGTTAATTAATACAGCCATCACCTCACATATTTACCTTTTTCCCCCTTTTTTGGTGAAAACACTGGAATTCTAGTCACTCAGCCAATTTCCAATACAATACAGTAGTATCAACCCCAGTTACCATGTCACACATTAGATCTTCGTTCCTTATTCATTTTATAACTGAAATTTGTGCCCTTTTACCAGCTTCTTCTGGTTCCCCTCATCTGCCAGCCACTGGCAGCCACCATTCTACTCTCTGTTTCTGTGAGTTCAAGTTTCTCTTGCTTTGCTTTTGATTTTTTTGTCCAGTTCCTGTGGAATGCTCTTTCCTACCTCTTCATGCCTTGATCATAGGCTGCAAATTCCAGAGTCCACAGGGACTGGGCAGGGAATATACACAGGTAAGGTGGGCAACAGGGGGAGGCAGGGGCTGTGGTAGACTAGAGCTTGCATGTCCGAAGGGGCTATCGCTACTCAGTTCTACTTCTGTGTTGTCCCTCAAGAATACGAGTCCCTGTTTTACCAAATTTTCTGATTTTTTCAGACAATGAAAACTATTAGCATCTATAAAAATATGTGCTCACCATTGTATATACATATATTAAGACAATAAAAGATGTTAAAATCTATCATCTTTTATGTCCTATGTAACCCAATGGTATTCAGCAGCTGGTTCAGACAAAGTAATACAAGAAAGAGTTTTATATACGCATATGAGAAGTAGTTGAAACTTGGTAGAACTGGAGATTATAAACTCTGGCTAAAGGAATTTACATTCAAGAAAGAAACACACACATACACCACTTGAATTGAGAGAATATCCTACCTACAGTATCCTTCGTTCTCAGGAAATACTCAAACCTGCTATTTGTAGAATATATGAAGGATACAATGAAAGTCTATGTTTACTCTAAGACTTCATAAGCCCTGTGCACATGCTGATTCCTCTCAGCACTTCGATGAGGTAGCTGGCACACATTTTACATCTATTTACAGTGGAGAAAATCCTGTTTAGAAAGGCTACACACTTGCTTAATCTAGAAGTGGAGACAGGACCTGACAGAAGTTCTCTTTGTTCCTGATGCAGTATTTTTCCAAACACTACTTTTTCCAAAGTAGTAAGAACTCAAGAATGTTAATTGCTTCATTAATAAGGAGATCATATATATTCAGATCTAGTCTACTTCAGATCATGATTCTCTTTATGAGTCGACAACCCCCTCATTATTAGGGAATTTTCTGCCAGACAGATGACTGGAATCTCAAAGTTTTAGTGGAATGTTCTTATGGATCGATTTTATGACCACCTTCAGTATGTAGCTGTGTTTCATATACCAAGTGCACAGAGCCCATTCTGTGTATCGCTTTCTAGAACTAAATGAAGAAGCGTGTTTTTCACTCACCAATTCCACTGTAAACAAGATGTTTGGGTTTTTTTTAAGATTTTATTTATTTGACAGAGAGAGAGATCACAACTAGGCAGAGAGGCAGGCAGAGAGAGGGGAAGCAGGCTTCCTGCTGAGCAGAGAGCCTGATGCGGGGCTCGATCCCAGGACCCTGAGATCATGACCTGAGCCGAAGGCAGAGGTTTAACCCACTGAGCCACCCAGGCGCCCCGACAAGATATTTCTAATACTAAATGACTTGCCGGACAGGCTGGCGAGAGGAAAGGAATGCGGCACAGTAGGACTAAATGTTGAGAGAATTAGACAATGATAAAGGAAACAGGATAAAGGGAAGGTAAGAATGTGGGAAGGGAGAGAGAAAATGAGAGACAATATTGATAAAGGCATGAAGTAAGCAGATGTATTGATAACTCAAAATGACAATTTAATAATTAGATATTTAACATTTGATTTCATAATGTATATTGTACATTTAATAAAAAAAAATTAACCTCACCCTGAGAGAGGTCTGGTCTTTGCCCTCAGCTTCTGGGAGGTATTCTCTAGGCCTTGGAAGGATATACATCTGAGAGGAGGGGCTTAGTTTGCCTGGGGGCTATGGGCCAGTCAGCCAGTAATGCTGGATTTAGAATGTTTTTGTTTTTTGTTCTTTTGTTTCTTTGTTTGTTGTTATTTTTTTTAAGCAGGCCACATCAGCTTATCCTCCTAAGCAGCTGGAAACTGAGATCAGCCACGAGACCAGTCAATCATGCCCCTGTGACAGAGCCCCAGCAAAGACTCTGGACATCAAGGTGCAGGTAAGCCTTCCTGGTGAGCAATGCTCTGTGTGTATCCTCACATATCAGTGCCAGGAAAGTAATGCTGTCCATGGCTCTATGTGAACGTGACAATGGAAGTGCTGCCTCTTAACTTTGCCCGTACTCTATGCACTTCTTCTCCTGGCTGATTGTAGTCTGTTATCTCTTCCCTGTAATAAACCATAACTGTGAGTGTAACAACTTTCAGAATATTCTGTAAATTCCAGTGAATTATTAAACCTGAAGGTAGTTTTAGGAACCCCCGATCTTACAATTAATATCAAAATGATTGCAGCCCTCTGTACTGTGTTCCTTCTAAACACAGTTGGCTAACCAATTGCAATGGATAGTTTTCATTTATTTATTTTTTTCCCAATAGTCATTTAACCTTCTTTTGCAAATAGTCCTCTGACTTCCAAATTTAAAGAATTAGGAAACTACCTTTTAGTTTATATGATTTTCTTATGCCAATCTACCTCTTTTGAACTCACAAATGTCTGTGCTTATCTGTTTATCTGTGTCTCTATCATTTATCTATTTAAAATCATTTTGCATTTACTTATTGTCTCAGTTAAACTTACTTATTTTCTATCACTTTAAAGAGAGGCAAAAATAACTGCACTTCTGAAATTTAAATTCTAGAGGGAGAGACAAATTATGTAAAAAATATTTTTCTATAACATATTCAGAGATGATATGTGCAATAAAGACAAAATTAGAGTAGGCTGGGGAACAGAATCAGTATTGGGAAGCAGTTAACAATTTTAAGTTAGACTGTTAGGTAGTCTTCTTTGAAAAAATGAGAGTTTAGAAAATCCCTAAGGAAATGGAAGGAATGAGCCACACAAGTATCTGGGGAAAAAAAGAGGTCCAGGTAGAGAGAAGGGACAAAGCTCATAAGTGAATGACTTCCATGTCCATAAGGAAGAGGCCAGTGTGGATGTTAGGGGAAGGGTAAGAAACAGGAAGGGTAGCAGAAATAGAGGTTGGAGGCTGAGGGATTTCATACTGCATTAGGACTTATTGACCTCTGAAGGGCCTTTCATTTTTACTCTGACGATACTGGTCAGCCAATGGGCTTAGAGACCAGGGCTGACTTCCATTTTGAAAGTATCCCAATGATTACCACGTTGGGAACATAGTCCCATAAGAGTGGAAGCAAGAAACAGTAAAAAATCTAGTGTGGTGTTATGGATTGAATATTTACATCCTTCCAAGATTCATATGTTGAAGCCTTAACATTTAGTGTGGCTGTATTTGGAGATGGAGTCTCTAAGGAAGTAATTAAAATTAATTGAGGTTGTAAGGATGGGATCCTGATTCAATAGGATTGAATAGGATTAGTGTCCTTATTGTAAGACACAGCAGAGAGCTTTCTCCCTCTCTTTCTCTCTCTTGCCTCAACCCCATGTGCACACACCAAAGAAGGCCAAGTGAGGACATAATGAGAAGGTAGCCATCTATAAGCCAGGAAGAAAGCTCTCACCAGAAACCAACCCTGCTGGGCCTTGAACATGGATCTTTAGCCTCTAGAACTGTGAGAAAATAAATTTCTATTGTTTAAGCCTCCCAGTCTGTGGTATTATGTTATGGCATCCCACACAGAATAAGACATTCAGTGATCAAGGAGAGAAATGACAGTGTTTCAGTCTAGGGTATGAGCAAGGTCACAGGTTTTAAGGAGAGGAATATTGAAAGTTCAATTTCGTGCATAGCGAGTTTGAGATGTATACCGGAAATCCAAGTGGAGATGTAAGGAAGACCACTGGATGAAGATGTCTAAAGGGAAGGGGTCTGGACATAAGCTATAAATTTGGTAATTATCACATGAACATTATACTATCCCATGATAAAGGATGGGGTCACCAAAGTAGAAAATACAGAGAAGAAAGTGGTTGAATATTGAGCCTGGAGCCCTCCGGTATTTAAGCAGTCTGAGAAAGAGTATGGACCTGCAAAGGAGACTAGGAAGGGATACATCAGAGTATGTGACTATCTTGGAAACCAAATGAAGAAATTCTTTCCAACAAATGTCCTCTCATTTACTGGGAGGAAACTACCTTATCAAAGGCTACTATTAGATCAAGTAAACTGATCTGAGAATCGGCCACTGGATTTAGCAATGACAAGGACCTCAACAGGTGTCCTTTTGGAGACAAAAGCTTGATTTGAGTGGGTTTGAGAGATCAGAGGAGAAGAAAAATTGAGGAGAGTAAATAAACACAAATCTTCCAAGTAAAACTACTGAAAAGGAGAGCAATCAAATGAGGTGGAAGCCAGTGGTTTAGGAGTCATGGGAATCTGATTTGAGGATTGGGTAAATGACACCACAAATTTGTATTTCTGTTAGGATGATTAAGGATCACAGACATTGCTGACATTAGAGAGAATGGAGAGGATTGCTGGAATGATGTCCTTAAAGCCGCTGAGGTGGGATATATCTTAGTGCACAGGTGGAAGGGTCAGCATCATATAGAAATGTAGTTAAGCAGAGTCTGTGAGTGTAGACGCTTGAATAGATGAGGCTATGGGATTCTAGGGAGGTTTTTTCTAGTTGCTTTAGTTTTCTCAATGAAGTAGAAATCAAGATCATCATCACAGAGCTAAGTGAGATATAAATGAGATACAAAGAGCAGAGTGAGGATGTGTGAGGAATTACTTCCTTCTAATAGAAGCCTGTAATTCTTCTTTCCTTTAGGAACTACTCCTTTGCCATTTGTGTAGTGGATCTGACAATACCCACTGGCCCAAGGAGTGGCTGCTAATAATTGTGTGCACGGCCATGAAAATTGCATCAGGGATGAAAATGTGAACCTGTCTAACCAATAAGACTCAATTATGGGGCTTTGAGATGGGACACACATCTAATATGTGTTTCTTGTCTACACCTATACAAGCTCATGGTTAATTAAGAATGAAGTTAACAAGTAGGCGCAAGCCAGCTTGACTTGGGGTTTGTTTCACTATAATTAAAGGAGCCTTGACTAAACTGAACATACACTGGTGTGTTACACTTCAATAAAGCAATATGAAAGATTCTGAAATTCCCTTCAAACAAACCAAACACTAATATGTCAAAGAAGCTGAATTTCTGCCCAGATCTTTCTTACCTAAGGATTTATAGAGTTCAAGACTCTTGAAATAAGCAACCTTGGGAACTGATTACTGCTACTCAAACTAAAACAAGATCTGACTGGCCTTAATGTATATCTTGACAGAAGGAAAGAATTAAGTAGTAGGTGACAAGCAGTAATTTAATAGCAAATAATTACATAGTACTTACTATGTGCCATAATTATTCTAAATGTTCTATGTGTGTGTGTGTGTGTGTGTGTGTGTGTGTGTTTATTCCATAAATTACCTCACGAGGGAGATATTATAATCCCAATTTTATAGAGGGATGATAACTAAGGTGCAAAGAGGTTAAAAAAAAAAAAACTTGCCAAAGTGACCTAATTTATTAATTGCAGAGCCAGTATCTTTTGAACCAAGATACTGTGGTTCCAAAACATGTGCTTTAAATTTTATGGCCTTTATAGCAAACAACTATTTTTCTCTTATGGTAGCAGAACCCACGAACTACAATCCAATATTTAGTCAGTCTATAATATTAGAACACTGAATTTATTCCAGATGGCAATTTCTCAGAGTCTCAGTTATAAGACCAAGTTGGGCTAATGATATATAAATAGAAATTATTGGGAGGGACTTCTGGGAAAGCTTATTAATGGCAAATAGAGAGCTGAAAGAGGTCTTTTGCCCTTTTCGTTTATTCCTTCCTGTTTCCTGGATATGAATGTGATCACTGGAGCAACAACAGCCTTTTTGGCCTATGAAGCAAAACTCCTTGCTAAGGATATCAAAGAAGAAAGACAGAAAGAGAGTGAGTCCCTGATACCCATTGCCATACTAATCTTGGACCATCTACTTGTAGATTTATTTTACATGGAAAAACAAAACTTCATATATTCAAGCCACTATATTTGGAGTTTCCTAATATAAACAGTCAAACTGAATAGTGGAAATATATAGAAGTAAGAAGAAAAATGAGCAATCCAAACATATCCTTTTTGGAGTTCTAATTATCCCAGAATTCATATAGGATAAATAGCTAAGGCCCTTGCATATGCCATGAACAATGCATGAAATAAAAGCATTTGAACTCCCTGTACTCTTTTACCTGACAAACCTAAACCCTAACAGCTATTTGTTATTTAATTTTATTAAAAAAAATTTTTTTTTCTTTATCCATTTGAGAGAGAGAGGGAGAAAGAGAAAGAACACAAGAGAGCACAAGCAGGGGGGAGGGGCAGAGGGAGAGGGAGAAACAGGATCCCCACTGAGCAGGGAGCCTGACACAGGGCTCCATCTCAGGACCCCAAGATTATAACCTGAGCCAAAGGCAGATGCTTAACCAACTGAGCCACCCAGGCACCCCTGATTTTAGTTTTTAATAGCTAACATCTCTATTCCATGCTAAATATATTAAGACAAAAATACCAGTACATACTTCTTATATATAAGCTTATTCATATATTCACATGTTCATATATAAACTTAGATATTCATAAACTTATCCATAAATTTGAAAAATGATTTGGATTCAAATATGGAGATAATAATTGCCAAATTTGTTATGATTATTTCTCATTTATATGAAGTGCTGAAGGGTGTTAATCAACTAAAAGAACCAGGGCCACAATTTCACAAAATAAGGGAATGTATATGTTTATACAAACACAAAATGAAGTTGGTATATTGAAAATGCATCCCATCTGCTCACAGGAACTTTGAAAGCACAAAACCCAAGGTATAAGGGTAAAAGTTTCCCAACTGCTTTCTTATACTATTGACAACGGAGGGCAGTTACCTCATCATGAATACAATGTTGTTCGGTTTTTATTCAGGGACTTACCCCAGACATCTACAACAGTGCTGTTAAATAGATCCTCAGTAAGTATTCTGTTAGTGCTCAGTGAATTGGGCATGAACACCCAGAGAAAGTCAAAGGAGGCTTCTATCATCACAAGATACACAGGCAGTCCCTTCGAAGAAGGATCTTTGGGAAAAAAAATCAGGCTGGCTCCACAGCCATGAAATAAATGCAAAATACAAAAAACTGAATAGTAAAACCCTATATAATGGAACAAAGTCTCTGATATCAAGGGATGTGCATTAGAATTTCAACTCCCATGCCTACCATCTTGTTTGCTCTGCTTTCTTATTCTGTTCACAGTATGAAACCAGATCTCAAAGGGTGAAAAATTTGACGTCTGTCTCTCTGGGCATATTAATTTCTTAACTGTAGTCATTTTTTACTTGGGTGGGTTATCCATCACAGAAAGCCTTACAAGCATGAGGAAGGCAGATGATTTAATGATCTCTCACTAGCTTGTAAACCTATGAATTCAGAGAGAGAAATTTGAAGAGGGTAGACATTTGCCTTAGGTAACTGCTGTGTATCAGTCAGATGATAGTATTCAAATCAAAAAGAGGCAGGAAACAGTGAAAGATGGGATGAGGGTGTGGAGTAGGATGGCTGGATGGCCGGGCAGCTTTCAAGGACCATTCCGGGCAAAACATAAGATTTTTGTTTATCTTTTACTTGCACACACACATACATACTCATACACTCACACGGAATTGTATTTATTACAAACTTTACACAGAAAAACTTGTAGAGATAATACTTAAAATGCTCTTACCACCTACTGGTTTCAATCAATATGAAAATCTGACTTTTGCCTACACCTGTATTGTAAATAATTCATAACAAATTTACACATTCAAATATAGCCTGGATTTTTAATTTTATATGTGTTACTTTTATAACCAATCTTTAAAAACTTTTGTACATTTGTTATTGCCCAATTTAGCAGCCCTGACACTAAAACATTTCTATTCATTCAAAGTTAAATATTTATTCATCTATTTATCTCTCTTCTGTATTTAAATAGACTACTATTGGCCTCTTCTAACATATGCATCTATGTGATTTATGCTATGAAATCTGTCTTTATTTGCCTCAATATTTTATTTTCTTCACCACCTTTGTTAAACAAATACTTCATTATTTTATTTCATCTGACTTATTATATATTTACATATAAATTTAGATCGTTCTGGAATATCAATTCAACATCAATTGTGTAATTTCTTCCCAAAACTTTTCTTCTGTATTATTTGTGCTCTGAAAATCACGCAATTTTATTGTTTAAACCTTCTGAATGGAAATTTTCTATTTTTGGCCACATCATTTTTTGTTTTTTTTATTTAAAAATTTGCAATTTTTGAAATGGATATCTGAAAAGATACTACTGAGTCTAAATCCTGGGAAAGCTTTGATGCGCTCATTCCTTGCTTTTTTTTTTTTTCCAACTCATGACTTTTAAAATTATTTCACTGAAGTGAAATTCATCAGTATACGATTAACCATTTTGAAGTGTACAATTCAGTGGCATTTATGCATTCACGAAGCTCTGCCAACCACCATCTCTCTCTAGTTTCAAACTTTTTCATCACGCTAGGAGAACATCCTACTCTTACTAAGTAATAACTCCCCATTTCCCCTGCCTCCATCTACTAGCAACCACTAAACTGTTGTCTGTCTTTATGATTTACCTGTTCTGAATAATTCTTATGAAGGAACCATACAATATGTGACCTTTTGTGTCCACCTTCTTTCACTTAACACAATGCTTTTGAAGTTCATCCATACTGCAGCATGCTATTAGTACTTAATCACTTTTATGGGTGGATAATACCGTATTGTAAGTATAAAGCACATTTTAGTTATCCATTCATCTATTGGAGGAAATCTAGGTTGTTTCTACTTTTTGACTATAAGGAACAATGTTGCTATAAACATTTGTGTGCAAGTTTTCTTGTGAGCATATGTTTTCACTAATCTTGGATATATACCTCAAGGTGGAATTGGCAGGTTGTATGGGAATTCTATGTTTAACTTTTCAAGGAATGGTCAAACTGCTGTCCACAGAGGTTGCATCATTTTACATTCCTGCCAACAATATATAAATGTTTCTATTTCTCCACATCCTCACCAACACTTATTTCTTGTCTTTTGTTTTGTTTTATTTTATTATTATTATTATAGACATCCCAGTGTATGTGAAAAGTATTTTATTGCGGTATTTATTTGTGTTTCTTTGATGTCCAATGTTGTTATATATCATTTTATGTACTTGTTTGCCATTTGTATACTTTCTTTAGAGAAAAAAAAAAGTCTATTCAAGTTCTTTGCCCATTTCTTAAATCTAGCTTTTGTTTTTTTGTTTTGTTTTGTTTTTGAGTTTTAAGAATTCTTTATTTAGTCAAGATATTAAATCCTTATCAGATATACGATTTGCAAATATTTTCTCCCATATGTAAGTTGTCTTCACACTTTTGATAATGTTCCTTGAGGCACAAAAAAGTTTTCAATTTTTATGAAATCCAATTTATTTTTTCATTGTTACTCATGCTTTTGGTGTCAAATCCAAGAATCCATTGCTAGATCTAAGACGGTAAAGATTTGTCATATGTTTTCTTCTCCTAACTTTCAAGTTTTAGATTTTATATTGAAGTTTTGTATCCATTTGTGTTCAATGCTGTATCCGAAGTGAGGTAGGTATTCCACTTCATCCCTTTGCATGTGGTGGTCATTGAGCTTCTGGTATCCTTGATGAAAATCCCATAAAATGTTCTTAATACACTTGTTGAAAATCAATTCACCATGAATACTTGAGTTTGTTTCTTTTTCTTTTTTTTAATTTGTCAGAAAGAGGGAGACAGCGAGCACAAGCAGGGGGAGTGGCAGGCGGAGGCAGAAGCAGGCTCCCAGCTGAGCAGGGAGCGCAATGCGGGACTCAATCCCAGGACCCTGGAATCATGACCTGAGCCAAAGGCAGATGCTTAACTGACTGAGCCACCCAGACATCCCTTGAGTTTGTTTCTATCCTGATTTTATCCTATTGATCTTTATGTCTATCCTTATGACACTACTACAGTTTGATTAATGTAGCTTTTTTTGTACTAAGTTTTGAAACTGGGAACTGTGAAGTCACCAACTTTGTTTTTCTTTATCAATATTGTTTTGGCTATTTGGAGCCTCTTGTAATTCCATATGAATTTGAGGATTGGCTTTTTCCATTTCTGCAAAATAAGAACATTGGACTTTTGACAGGTATCGAATTGAATCTATAAATCACTTCAAGGATTATTCCCATTTTAATAGTATTGTTTTCTAATCCATGAACATGGGATGTCTTTCCCATTTAATTAAATTTTTAATTAGGTATTTAATTAGGTAATCTTTAATTTCTCTCAGCAAAGTCTGGTAGTTTTCCGTGGACAAGTTTTATACATACTTGGTTAGATTTATCCTAGGTATTTTATTCTTTTGGATGCCATTGTAAATAGAATTATTTTCTTAATTTCCTTTTGAGTTATTCATTGATGGTGTTGAAAATCAAACTGATTTTTGTGCATTGATAATGAGAATAGCTAATGCTATATAGCATGTATTAAATGGCAGGCATTGTTCTAAAAGTTTTACATATTTATACCTTCAGAATACTAAAGTGGGTTGCTATAGCCCGTAACATAAAGGTACACTGTATTAGCATGGCATACAAGGCCGTTCTCATCTAGGCCTCAAACTATAATTCTATCTAATGTGTCTACACTGACACTGAAACAGCTCACTGTCACTGGACATACTATGTGCTTTCATCCCTTGATGTTATGCACAATTGATCCTTTTAGGCTAAGATTTTTGCCCCATCTCATCTGTCTGAGAAACTCCTGCTCATCCTTCAAGCCTTAGCCCAATAACTTTAACTGAGGGTACCCATTTAAAATACAGCATTTCAGGGGCGCCTGGGTGGCTCAGTGGGTTAAAGCCTCTGCCCTCGGCTCAGGTCATGATCTCAGGGTCCTGGGATCGAGCCCCGCATCAGGCTCTCTGCTCAGCAGGGAGCCTGCTTCCCCTCTCTCTCTGCCTGCCTCTCTGCCTACTTGTGATCTCTCTCTCTCTGTCAAATAAATAAATAAAATCTTTAAAATAAAAAATAAAATAAAATAAAATACAGCATTTCAGAGGGGAGCTGGGTGGGGGGATGGGTGAAATAGGTGAAGGGGGTTAAGAACACACTTATGATAAGCACTGAGTAATGATGTATAGAATTGTTAAATCACCATATTGTACACCTGAAACTAATATAACGCATGTTGAATATACTGGAATTAAAATGAAACAAAAACTTAACTAAAAAGAAAGAGACTTAGCTCAAATGTTAACTAAGCTACTTAATCAGCTCTCTTGTTATCTTGGGACAACTTGCATGTACCTCTTTTATAACCCATTAATCTGTGTTGCCATTATCTTTTCGGTCTATTCTGTTGCCCTCCACTATACTGAACTGGCTAGATGTAGGGACTATATTTTACATGTATTTGAGCTCTAGGGCTTGGTGCAATATCCAACAGACTGGATTTCCCATAAAACTTTCCTAAATGAATGAGGGTACCAAACACAAAAAGATAATCTGCTTTGCACAAAATGTGTTCAGCCTAGTTCCTTCATCCAAAATGCAGTCATTCGCCTGCCTGGTTTTTTTTTAAGATTTTATTTATTTATTTGAGAGAGAGAGAGAGAGAGAGCTCCAGTGAGAGCAAGAGCATGAGAGAGAGCAGGAGCAGGAGCAGGGGGGAGGGGGAGAAGGAAAAGCCATCTCCCGCCCCCTGCATGGTTTAAATCAAGAGAATTAACTGCTATTAAACACACTAGTGGTTGTGAATGAGGGGTCTAGTGGTAGTGAATGAGGGGTCTCTTTATCTTTCTCTTCTTCCCTTTCTCTCTCTAACCTGAAACACAAAGATCCTCTTGTCCATCTAAAAACAAAACAAAGCAAAAATAAACATGGAAAGCCTAGAAATATGGTACTGTTATATGCCAAGTCAAAGCCTCTAAGAATATTCTCCTTATACTAACATGAAAACAACAAATGATGAAAAGCAAAATGAAAAGAGGGGCAAAATAGGAAGAAGATTGAATGTGTTTCCAGAAGATTTGAGTAGTGTTAATATCTTCTATTAATAGTGTGGCACTGACTCTGTATTTTGCCTCTGTGAGCCTCAGCTTCCTCATCTATAAGGTGGAGCCAATATGCCCTGCCCCACACACCACAAATTATTGGTGTGAGTCTCAAGAGAGAGAAAGCCTTTGAAAGTACGCTAAAAAACATAATGTGCTACACAAGAGAGTGTGTAGCTATTCACTCACCGAACACAGTTCTTGCAGGCACAGATTCTCTGTTAAGCCAGAATGACACTTGGGAGAGAATGACAGTCATGATGCAAGGCAGATATGTCTGAATCACAAAATACCCAATTTTCCTTTTCAAATGGAAATGAGCTGTCATTACGGTATATTCACCTAGAAGAAAAATTTAAGAAGCTTAAGGAACTGTAATAGTCAATAGTTTGAACATTTTGGAAATGGAACGGATTTGAGGAAGAACAGTCCCTGATTTAAAAAAAAAAAAAAAGAATTTATCACATATACGACATGAAAAGTATAAACCTTTAAATGCCTCTTTAGCACAGCAAGAATTTTTAAGAGAGAATTTTAATAATACCAAGAAACTTGCACTACATGTCCAAGGTATGACATTTGTTTTTCTCTCCAGGTCATGCCTACTGACCAAGGAGATACAGGATTCGCAAATGCTCTCTGATGATCTTACGTGCTCAGATCTCTCATCCCCACTGGTACCAACTTCAAGTCTCTGCTTCGATTGTTCTAATTCCCTGGCTTTTTAAAGTGTCAGTCTCTGGCCACATCTCTAAGACTGAACCCAGGCTTCTGGCCCAAATTTTCCACTTTTGACCCTGTCACCTATTCTGAATCTCTCAATTGTGTACGTCGACTCTAGTCTACTGCCGTCATTTCTATCCAATCCTGAGAGCTACTTTCCTTTCTGCTCCCCAGCGTTACAGTTGCCAGAGGTAAAATCATTAGTTTAACATGGTGGCTTTTTCTTAGATGAGTGTGGCCCTTAGGAAGCGCATCAGCTTTCCCACACGGGCCAGTAGTAATGTTCCATAAATCAAGAGTTGAACAGGGGCGCCTGGGTGGCTCGATGGGTGAAAGCCTCTGCCTTCGGCTCAGGTCATGATCTCAGGGTCCTGGCGAACCCTGCATCAGGCTCTCAGGCTCTCTGCTCGGCAGGGACCCTGCTTCCCCCTCTCTCTCTGCCTGCCTCTGCCTACTTGTGATCTCTCTCTCTCTGTCAAATAAATGAATAAAATCTTAAAAAAAAAAAAAGAGTTGAATAGTCACAAATTATCCAAACTAAGGAGGAAAAGAAATAGAAAACTAGAAAAATTGTGACACTGAAGATAAAATTGGCTTGTCTGCAAAGTCACACTCTTTTTGAATTGACAGTATATTTTAGCCCAGTATTTCTCAAACTGATGTAAACCTCCTTGAAATCTCCTTGGATCTTGTTAAAATGCAGATCTTGATTTAGTAAGGGGTCAGGTCTGAGACTATTAATATCTAAAAAGCTCCTACAATCTATGTTGCTAGTTCTTGGGCCCCAAGAACAAAACTTTTTAAGCAAACTAACATATTTTAGTGACTTCAACCCCTCAATTTTCTTAGAAACTAGTTTAAGAGTCATTTTACTAACCTGTACTGGATTTGATTGTTTCCTTTCCAATTGATTGGCCCAGCAGATCATACTGATTTAACCTGGAGCCATCAGGAGCAACTTGTACTGAATCAGATGCATTATAAGTCCAAATATAAGTGACTTCTGAGGTTGTATAGGCATCTGTAGGAAATCAGAAAAAAACTTAAGCACTTTAGTAAGAACCATCACAAAGTACAACATCGAGAGTTATATATTGCATAGAATCATTCTTTATTATAAAATTTGTTTTTACAGATCCTATTTTGTATAGTAAAAAATATCTTTAAATTTACAGTTTTCAATATGAAGAGTGTGAAGTGGATCAAGAGAGAAAATCATGACCATAGAATATTTTCGTTGCAACCACTTTGAGAATTGAAAAGCAAATTTCTCTTCAGAGCCTGCAAAAATCACTGGGCCCTGAGATGGTTAAAATGTCCTCCATAGTTCCAAGGTAGTAGATGAAGACATTGTAGTACAAAAGTTATAAATGCCTAAAGCCCACTTAAGTGGCTTATTTGTAAATAGCAATCACTCATGAAATAATATCTATAATTCAAAATGATATCACTCTCTGGACATCAAAGTAACTTATTATCATATGAGAATACTGATAAAATGCATTGTATTTATTTTAAGTACTATTTTTGTAGTTCATTTTGTAGGTTTTTCTTCAAAACCTTCACCTAGTTAAGAATTAAATGACTTAGCTATCATGATACAATGCATTCCCCTAAAAGAATGAGAACTAATTATTGCAGAACATGTAGAATAAGTCAGAATGCTATAGTTTCATCAAGATATAAAAATACTCCTTAAAACATGTTCATTTTGAAATTAATGCATACAGACCTCACTGGGCTATACTTTCAAAGGACCTCCATTATGGATTGGCAGGAGACAAAACACATACAGACCAGTATAACCTTCTGATTTATCTGACCAAAGATACAGAACTCAGCTGAAGTTAGATAATTCCAGCCCTGGAAGACAGGCAGCATATCTTGTTTTAGCCATTCTCTGGCCCTGACATTTCCTTTATGCCTGTATGTCCGGGTGGGGAACAGCTGACCTCTCCATGCGGGAAGTCTCTCCACAGTTGAATTAACAGACCATTCGTGCTAGAGTATTGACCTTTTGAAGAACTTCTTTGTACTTTTGCTCATGGGAATGTTTAGAAGTATTAGTTACTCCTGGTTCTTGAGCAAAACTCAGCATCACATTTATGTTCTCAGTTGAAGAACTAGCTGTCTCCAACAATATCTCTGCCCCTAATCTCTGGGACTCTGGAAAGTTCATTTACCAGCCATATACAAGTCATCTGGTTTGATAACGTTGTTCTGGGGTGGTCCTGCTACTTACCTTGATCCGAAGTTGACAGATCACAAACCACTTCACACTTAAGCATCAGTCACAATAAAGTGAATGTTTATGAGTTTGTGTCTTATTTGTTGTGTGGTCTCTTAATGACATACTACAATGTTGTCTGGTTTCTGCACATGTTACTACTAAATGTTCCTATCAATGAAATACTGTTTTCATTGTACACATATTCACCTTATCTATAATTAAATTACATTCTGTGAAACAATTTTTTTGTGTGTGAAACAATTTTTTAAATAGGACTCTAAAAATATGTAGATGTGTGTGTATCTTTATAAGTGTGCGTGTATATATATATTTTTAATAGCAAATATAGTCCTATAGTTTGCATATGAATGAATTCTAGTTACTCTAAGATCTAAATTTGTATTAATTTCAATTAATCATTGATTCTGCTGCTATGATTAAATAAGGGATATTAGTAATATGGATAACTTGCAACCCATTTGCACATTATCAAGTGGTTTTTTTTTTCCTATGAATACACATTAGTAGTTGTGAATATTAATAAATTATGAACTTTTCTTAAGTATAATGATTCTGCTCTTGAAGTTCGATGTTTATTTTTAAACATAAATAAGAGAAAATGAAACCCTACAAATGCTTTGACATTTTTAAGAAACTAGCGAGACACTGAGGGGCAGGGACTCTATCTTATTCATAACTACACTGCTTGCACCTGGCACAGAGCCTGTCACCCAGAAAAAGTTCTCAGTTCATTTTTGCTAGCTTAATCAATAAAGTCATAATATTTTAATTATGTTATGTACTTTTATGGAAGACGGAAATCCGCATAGGATCCCAAGAATATGCTAAAGAAGGTGAGTGATACTCCCCATGTCTTTTATGAAAAAGCAATTATAGCATTTCATTAGTTAGATAGGAATATGTTTTTTAGATTTTGAATCTAGTAAGAGAAAATAGAGCAGAAAGTCACGCAGCTTAGAGGCACTCCTGCTCCACTGCCGGAGACCACTGCAATGTTTTTCAGTAAAGTATAAAGGAGAGAAAGATAGTTTTGTTTTACAAATTTCACTGTAAATTCCATCTCTAAATGAGATTTTCATTAAATAATTTCATTTAATTCTGTTAAATAACCCATTTTTCAGTCATAATCTGCATTAAATATCAAATGCATGTTGACTGATTCTTAGTATTTGGTAACCAAAAAAAAAAAACCCAAATCATTTTTAATTATTAATTTTTATCCCAAAAGATGATTTACAATTTCTTTTGGACTAATGCACAGAACACATCCAGACTTCCACTTAGGAACTTTTAAATCATGTTAAACAGCAAGAAAATATATAAAGATGTGAAGCAACAGTAACAAAACAAAACAAAAATGAATTCAAAATTATAAACTTATGCAAAAGATGCTTCTTTAAGAACGATGATAAATTTCCAGAAATTCTATCATTTTAGGGGGCTTTTAAGCAAGAGAATATTAAAGGACTAGAAGGCAAAGCCATGGGCAGCTTCTGCCAAATTCCGCTGTGTCAACATTTTAAGACTTGTGTTGGCTTCTTAATCTATTACACCATGATTAATGCCCATACTTTTTTGTTTTGTTTTTGTTTTTTTGAGAGAGAGAGGGAGAACTGGGGGTGGGAGGAAGGGAGAGTGAAAGAGAGAATCTCAAACAGGCTCCATGCTCTCTGAGGGTCCCTAAGACAGGGTTTGATCTCAAGAACCTGAGATCATGACCTGGGCTGAAATCAAGTGTCTGATGCTTAACCCACTGCGCCACCCACGTGGCCCTTAAAGTCCATCCTTTTAACACTTACATATCAACCGCTTAATATTGGTAAGGATAAATAAAAGAGTATGCAAATCAAATTGTTTATTCAATGTGTCGGAAAATGAACATGAAGAAAATTAAATAAAAAGCAATTACTTAGAGAATGCCTAACAATAAACTTTGCTTGTTGTCTATCACTTCTAGATACAGAAATTCATGCATGCAATATTTCACTACTCTGCAGATACACTACAAGGGATTTTTAAATTTTATTTAAAATATTTTCAGGCATATTTATTTCACATTCAGAATTAAGACCTCACATCATTTATATTTGTTGCTTTAATGGCACTAACTTGTCCAGTGAAAAATTCCTTTCCTTCTTATACCATTACTGAATTTTGAATAAATCCTTTCGCTGGTTATCAAGGCTTTTCAATTTTCTCTTTAATGCCATTTATGTAATGCAAATGAGTTTTTTCGGCTGCATCTGCTGTAGTTTTCTCTGCATCATGTTTACGTCCTATAACATGATTGACTATCTTAAATAATTTTGGGGAAAATGCCAGTATTGAAGTGATGGTTTCCATGACAATAAAAGAAGGCTTTGTAGTTAAACAAAGAAGAGCTTCTCAAAGAAAATTGAGAGCCGACACCTTTTGTAAGAATGAACAGAACAAACAAGATTGAACTTCTCATTCCACAAAACTATAGTCATCAAAATAATTAGAGGAGTTTGCATTCATCTTAGCCATCATTCTCTTTTCTTTCACTTAATACAGTCTGTGGGGTGAAGGCACCTATTCAATCACACATATTTTTAACCAGGTGAGGGAACTGCATTTCTGTTCAAGTGAATGAAAAGTCAAAAGGTGCCCTGAATGGATAAATTTGTGGATAACAGAAAGAGCAAGGTTTCTGAAAAGGTCAGGTGATGGGACATGCTAACACCAGAGAGAAACGGCTCCAGCTGTGTCTGTGAATTTATTGTGAACCTGCCCTAAATGTAGGCCTAGGGAGATGATTTGACCTCTCTTCTTTTCAATTATTCTAGGAGAGTGAATGCTTCTACTTGACATACAAGATATAACCTCAGTGACCTAGAGAATGGCCAAATGCACAGAGCCTTTTCTGAAATATTTTATGTAAGCAGAAGATACCTACACTGCACATAACAATCCAGTTACAACATCTCCTTAAAATTTATTTTAGGAAATTAAAAAAAAAAAAATCCCTTCCATTATTTGGAAAGTAGGAAGATAATTGCACAGAGCCAGCTTCTGTGCCTGCCATTTGCAAAAGGCTGATGACTACTTAACAAACAATACCATCTATCCTTTATAGTTCATTCTTAGTTACGAAAAAAAATGTATTTTGCATTTTTAAGGGGCTAGCACTTGGAAAAGAAGGTAAGTGACATGGTCTTGACCTTCGCCAGGAGCTCCTGGACTACCATCCACCATGTATAAAAACACATGATGTTCTTTATTAGCAGTAAAGTGGTAATTTAAACATCATGATTAAAATATAATGATATTTGAGAGTGCAATAGGGCTAGCCAATTAGTTCCTTGAGGGAAATCAGCAAGTCTTTCTCTTCTATATTTTTCTGGACAAATATTAAGCATTCCATAATATTAGAAGAAATTATACTGGTAAGCAATGTGGCTGACTATCCTTGATTTTACAGGCCCAAAATATGTACCTTCATCCCCCATACTTACAGCTGCCAAATTTCAGAGGACATGAATGAGCATCCATAGGAAAATCCTCCAAGTGCATTGGGCATTCAGCTTGAACCGTAAGCCTAAAAGCAAAAATTTCACTCTTTGTTTAAGTAAATTGACAAGTCAAGATAAATCACTCCTTCTTGTTCTCAACAGCATCAAGGATGAGGTACGACCTTCATTATAGCATTGTATTAGGCTAATTCACATATAAATGTTTTTGTTCCTTCATATTTAGGTGATCCTTCAGAAGACATTAGCATATACGAAAGCTGAGCTCAAATAACAATATTTGTTTGCAAATACACTTAACATTTGGAACTTTGTGGTTTGTTAAGAACTAAAGAAGTTTTTTTTTTAATTAAGAAGTGAAGAAGTTATATACACATTTTTGAAGGGCTACTTTCACATTACCATTCACCATTACATTTAAAATCCTAGGGAAAAAAAAGAAAAAAAAATCTCTATCATGAAAAGAATGCTACTTTCCTCCCTCATGTCATCAGCAACCATATAGCAAAACTGATACAAGAATCCAATACTAGCTCATAGGAGCTCCTTCAAAAATACGTCAACTGTGAATGAATATCACATACTATATACAGGTGCATGGATTTAAATATAGAAGTAGTATAGATAATATATCGTTATGCCTCTTAGAAATATCTTGTTGAAACTAGACTATTAGCTAAATTATGGACACAAGTAATGTATTGTCAAATAAATATTTTTTTCTGCATCTACACAATCACATTAAAGAGTAATCACAGCAAAAAAAAAGAGTAGTCATAGCAAACTTGTTATAAAGACAGTCATCAATTATTCCATTTCACACACAGGTAAAATGGATAGAAATGGTATTAGACTGAACTTACAGAAGACTCTTATGATGAACAAAACAAATGTGGCCAACAATTTAATTTAATTATAACTTATATACTTATATATAAGTTATATATATAACTTATATACTTATATACTTATATATAAGTTATATATATATAACTTATATACTTATATATATATATATAACTTATATACTTATATATATATATATAACTTATATACTTATAACTTATATACTTCTAAGAGAGTATTTAAGTAGAACTCCATGCAATATTTTCCAAAACTCTGCATGTTCTCTGCCAATATTTTGTTTAAAGCCAAAATTTCCCATCATTGTCTTAAGCCACGGGAATGTTCAAAGTGTAAAACCAACAGGGATATTGCATCTGTATTATAAAATTCAGAGAGAGGCAAAAAATAGCTAGCACTTCCATTTTAGGCAATGGTCATTTAGTAATGAGTCCTCAAGAATTCTTTCTTTAAAGATCGGGATTGTCTTTTTGTCCCTTTTTAAATAACTTACACAACTGAAATCTACCACCTAACATTTCATATAAAATAATAACACATCAAATATCTAGAATACATGTCTAATATATTTAATGCTGATAGAAGTTACCCATGCTTTAAAGCCTTTATTAAGCATTTAAATTTTAGATTACACATCACTTTATTAGGTTTGTGATTTTCTTTTTTATATAAGTAACTTATTTTAAAAGATTAATTAATGAGAAGAGTTAAAATGGAATAGTTGCCACACTATAAATATACATATATAAATACACAGTCAGCAACTGTGTATTTCTTTACTTTTTTAAAAGGATTTTAAAAAGATTTTATTTATTTATTTATTTGAGAGAGAGAGACAGAGAGCATGGGCAGGGGGAGGGGCAAAGGGAGGTGGACAAGCAGACTTCCCACCAGGCTGGGAGCTTAACACTGGGCTGATCCCAGGATCCCGAGATCATGACTTGAGCCAAAGTCAGATGCTTAACCAACTGAGCCGTTCAGATGCCCTTCTTTAGATAATTTTTTAAAGGTTGAATCATACGAAATTTATGCTACATGATACTATTTGACTTACAAAATGGCAATTTATATTGTTCAATCTAATATATATGCTTATGGTACTTGTAAACCTTATTAAATAAAAACTACCTCTTTAAAAAAGTTTTTTTTCTTTAGATTAACTTTATAAGGAGGATCAAAATATTAAGTAAAAGCTTGTTTAAAAAATCACTTAAAATTTTGATGGCATATCTGACGAAATGTTAAAAATAAAATTACATGATGGTATGAAGGAAATTTTAAATCATGGTATTCAAGCTGTACTTAATTAAAATGTAGTGTGAAAAATAGCCAAAAACAATTAATTCTTAATAGTTAAGGCAATTCTTCAGTTTTAAAAATCAGATGAGAATCAATCTCATAAACACTATTTTATCTTATTTTATTTATCTTTTTAGAGAGAGAGAGAGCGTGTGCAAATGTGCATGAAGGGGAGGGGCAGAGGGACAGAGAGAGAGAGAGAATCTTTTTAAGCAGTCTCCATGCCCAGCACAAAGCAGACATGGGGCTGAATCTCGCGGCCCCGAGATCACGATGTGAGCAGAAATCAGGAGTCACATGCTTGACCGACTGAGTCACTCAGGCACCCCTACTTTATCTTATTTTAATATCCAGGGACTTACAAAGCATGCTATGGATACCTCAATAATCTGTTATAAAAATGTTCAATTTGTGCTAATACTTGACAACTAGGTTGGCTGTTTGTTTAATACATGGATTTCTCAGTACTTAAATACAATAATCAAACCTGAAAGCATACCTCATTGTGTACAGCAGAGTCCCGTCGTCCTGGATTCGAAGAAGCTTATTTGGCATTGTCATATTATGAGCTACTGATTTTTTCCCATTGTGAAAGAAGGTATCAGGAGTCCAGATTTTGCTAGCCATTAAATTGTTAAGTCGAAGAATGTTCATAGGACCTTTAAATTTTAACCGTTCATCCTTCCATTTTTGTCGAAAGAAAACATCAATTGTATATTCCTGAAATATAAAATAGAATTCCTTGGAAAATAATAAATGTTTCAGACACAAGGTCACTATAAAATTCCAACAAAAATAATAATAAAAAGAGTGTAAAAAGAGAGAATACTATACTGAGAGAAGTTTTGAAAGATTATTTCTTTGTCAATAAATGTTGCCACTTATAATGAGATAAGCATGTGTGTTTACACAATTAGCCACATATCATGAAAAGAATAAGTCTACTTTATTCTGGCCTCTTTCAATTGAACAAGATCTTAAACTGCTTTCCTGCATCCTATAACTTATGAGTATAGGAGAGGGAGCATGCTTGGAAGCAGGGTCTTGGTTATTGTTCTAAGTAGTTTATCTCAAGAAAGAGTAAGCAGGCAGCCTTCTCAGTAGACAAAAAAAAGAAGGAAAAAAGAAACAACTATTAAACATATTGTCAAATCTGTATGAGTCATCATCTGCTGTTGCCAAAGGAACTATAAAATATCATATTTCTTTTTTAATCCTAAAAAAATGGTGAGATACCATATTGCTAGCAAGAACATATTAGGGGATGATAATTTCAACAGAGTTTATTTTATAAAATTAGTTGTAATAAAAATACTTAGACAAGTTATTGTGATAATTAAAATACAAAATTTTGCAAATAAATGCCCTCAGGTTAAAATGTACTTTTAAATATTCATACAGATGAGCTAGTGGTCAATTCCTATATTACCATTGTTCAACACTTTGAGGTCGCTTAATCAATCAATATGTCTTTCTCACCCTCTCCTTCTCATTCCCCTGCTCCCTGCCTTCCTCTCTCTCTCTCTCTCTCTCTGTCTTTCTTAGAAGAGAATGTATACATTTTTGACAAGAGGTACAATTCACAATTGTGATTAATACTGATAATCTATTAGATACTAAAAGTTTTGTCAATGTGCTTTTGTGCACTCACATGATAGATCACCAAAGTATTCAATTACACACCTAAGAATGGAAATTCAGAAACTATCTTTTGAGCCCAAAGCCACAGTCATAACATTTGAAATAAACACCTTAGCAATTGGCAATTTCATTCAACCAAAATTATGCATATAAAAAAGGACAGATTAAAAAGGCCTTGTGCTAATGAAAATATCAAATTATTTGTACAAACTTTAATCAAGTAAATGATTCCAATGATCTCTCAAAAACTGAATGAATGAAGAGAATAAGTATCAGCCATAAGTCATGATATATGAACAGGAAATAAGCAATGGCTCTGGGCTGTGTCCCTGATCCTTAGGAGACAATTTCATGATTGCATTGACACTCACTCTCAGTGGTTTAGTCTTGTTTTAAAATGTTTAATTTCATATAGCTATAACTCAATTTTAAAAAAAATCTGGATTAAGAGATGAGTCTTCACTATCTAAGTTTTTATGCAAGTGTTTCTTTCCAACTATGGTTCCCTCAAATCCAAGCCTAATGTGAATACATAAGACATTTATTTGTCCAGGAAAATTGAATGCATTTTACAACTTTTTATAAAACATCGAACTCAAATTTTCCATTTCTGTAAAATTATGATAGGTTTTATCTGTTTCAGAAGCTGTTGCTAAGGCAATCATTTCCTGTGGATTTATCCCATAGAAGATATGCAAGGTTTATAAACAGGAAGTTTCAGGGGAGTTATTTTTAAAAAGTGTTCTCAGAAACACTGTTTCTGAGCATTCATGGTGTCCCAAATGTGTCTGTCAACCTGTTGAGAATGATCTGTGCCTTTTTCTCCCCCACCCACTCCAACCAGGCACTCACATTATGTTCTAGGCAATTTTAACAATCCCCACTTCTTACCATTTCTCACCTAAAGCAAGTTTCCTACCTGCCTGAGTCAGGAACTACTCCTAACCACACTCCCAGTCCTTTGAACACCCAGAAAATATATAGCCAGATGTCTGTGTATCTTCATTACTCAGGTTCTATTATTATTGTAAGATCCCATGCTGCAATTGTATGCTTGTTCCTCCGCCTCTAGACAAGTTTGCAAATCTTCACAAAAGGCACCATGGCTTTCATTTGTGTATTATCTTAGTTTGATTTCAGACATATATGAGAGTATAAAGTATATAATAAACATCTGGTAATCATTACCAGCAGAAATGCCATCATAAATATTATTGAAGCCTTCTCTCTCATTTATTCCTCCTCAATCACATTCTCCTAACTCTCCAAGGAATTAATTACCTTGGATTTGGTGTTTATCATTCCCATACATGTGCTTAAATATTTTCCACATAAATATATGTGTTTCTATATCACATTTTCAACATTTATGTAAAAGGTATCATATAGTGTGTATACTTTCCTGACACTAACTTTTTTAGCTACATTATTGAAATTCATTCATGGTAATATATCTAGTACTTTGATTCATTTTCATTGCTACATAGCATTATCTTTTAAGAATATTTCACAATATTCACCCTTTATCTATGTTCTTAATTTTTTTTTTCTATTCCCAATCTGTCACTATAGCAAGCAATACTGCTGTAAGCATTATTATACTACACTTTCAGGACAAAAACCTAATGGTTACTCTAAACCAGAGCAAACTTTCTCTGTAAAGGGCTAATTAGTAAACATTGTAGGCTTCACAGGTTGTATGGTATTACAACCACCCAATTTTGCTATTGTAGCGTGAAAGCCTTCACTGATGATACGTAAATGAGTCAGCGTGGTTACATTCCAATAAGTCTTTGTTTATAAAAATAGGTAACTGATAGGATTTGGCCCATGGCCCACGATATGCCCACCACTGCTCTAGAGTAAATCTATAAGTCGGATTACCGTAATGTATTATATGTACATCCTCAACATAACAAGATATTTTCAAATTGAAATCCTAGAGGTCTGTACCCATGAACTCTCTTGGTTCTCTACAACTTGATATAAATAGAATATTTCATTTTAGCCATTAGGATTAGTGTGAAATGACTGATACTGCTACCATTGGATTTCTCTATTGACTAGTAAAATTTAACATATTTTCGTATATTTATTAAAAACTCTACTTTTTAAGAAGGGCCTGTTTATTTCATGTATTCTGTTTCCTTTTAGGTTGTTTTTTTCTTATTGAGTTATAGAAATTATTTACATTTTCTACATATAAATATTTTATTAAATATACTACTCAGTAAGAATTATAACAAAGATTATAAAGGTGTGCAAATATCATAAATACATCTCTGTACCTTTCTTCTAAAGATGTAAAAGTTCTGCTTTTTAACATCTGGGTTTTGGAATTATTATGTATTACATGAGAAAAAGATTCAATGTTGTTTTTTGTTTGTTTTCAAATGGAAAAATAACTTTCTAGTACTATTTATTGACTGATTTATCTTTCTCCACAGGTATGTAATGGCATTTCTCCCATGTATATAGTGTCCATACCTATGTACCTAGTGTCCATGTTTCTGAGATTTCTCTTCTTTTCTATTGTTTATCTATCCCTGCATTAATTCCCAAGTCATGATTACTACAGTTATATAATAAGCACAATTAATAGTATTTTCAGGATTATTCAAAGACAATTTTTAATTCCCATTATGACTTTTCTTTTTCTTTATGTAGGAGATACTGTGAAGTGCTTTTGTAGTTCCAAATGTCTTGGTTTCCTTAATTATATTTTGTCATTGATGTTTAATTTTACTGCATTTTAATAAGAGACTATGTTCTGAAGATACTATTTCCAATTTATTAAAAATATCTTCAGAGATATTGGTAATTCAGCCCATTTACATTTAATGTGATTACTAATTATTGGACATATCCCCAGGCTATATTGTTTTTAGCAGTGACAATTAAAATTATGAAGATAGAAGGGATCACTTATATAGATGTGTCATGATTAACTTATAAAAATAAGGAAGAAAAAAATTCTAGAAAATTAAAGAAAATGAACCATTGAAGAATGCAAACACACACACACATACACACACAAAAGAAAAATGCCAAATTAAAAAAAAGAAAATTTAAGAAGCATGTAGAGATAAACAGTGTCAAACAGTGCTGAAAGATCTTGAGCTTAGATTAGAAAAGAGAGTTCAGAAGGCAGAATGCAATGGGTTGAAGAGTGAACAGAGAGGACAAATGGGGGAAGTTAAAGTACTCTCCCTACCCCTGAGTTTGTAAATGCCATTAAGGGAAATCAGAGTTTAACCAGCAAAACCTAGAGATTAGTTAATATCATTTAGCTATTGTTGTGTAAAAACATCTAAAATGAAGTAGCTTTTCATAGCAACCATTTATTATTACCTCAGAAGACGTGAGACTGGGGGTCAGTTGATCTCACCTGAGCTCTGTTGACCTCAGCTGTTCTTGCTTGTGCATCTGTGGGTTAGCTGGCCATTGGCTGATCTAAGCTGCCATTGTGTAGGACCACTGGGGCAACTCAGCTCTGCTCCATATGCCTCTTTTCCTCCTCTAGGGACCACAAGGTTACCTTGGGCTTATCTTTCTCATGATAATGGCAGAAGTACAAAAGAACAAACCCTAGTGGCATTTCAAGTCATCACTTGTGTAATGTCTGTTAACGTCCCATTGGCCAAAGCAAGTCACATGGTTGAATTTAATGACAAGTATTATAGCAAGTCGTCCCACGCTTACTGGAAGGGCATTATACAGTTAAATGGAAAAAGATATGGATATAATAAGGGGTAAAGAATGGGGGCCATGACTGCAACCTATCACACTAACCCTCATAAGAGAATATTAAAGATTGCTGTGAATGAATAAAGAGTTTGAGAACATCTGAAACTTTACTTCATCATGTGACTCTAATGAAAGTTACATGGGTCAAATATCAGGGAGGCAGGTTGGTTTTACATCAGTAAATATAACTGTAATCAACTGTATTGTACCTAAATGAAGAGAGAGATTGTGAGCACAAACACGATATTCAGCTTAGAGCAGTTGTTTGCAAAGTGGGGTATATACATCCTTTTAGCTATATGAAGAAAATATTGAATCTTTAAGTAAAATTCTCATCTAAATATAAGAAGTAAGTGAAGCTTTGCTAATAGATAATATGAAGAATGATATTGGCACTCTCACTGTGCCCATTAAGTCGATGCTGGTCATAGGGGTAAGTCATTCTATGGGAAGAGAAGACACAACAGGAATGGTCAAGTGATGTCTCCTTTATTTGCTCTCAGTGTTTTGTGATGTGGAATCAGGTGAATTTGCAAGTTATAGTAGTTAGTTTTGATTAACTCTAACAAAAATAGACAGATGGCTTCAAAAGATCATTGTTAAATGACAGCATGGATTGAAGAAAACACCAATCATTACGCAAGCACAAGAGAACAACAGCAGCAAACAAGGACTATCAGTTCTATGCCTAACATGAGGTCTTCGTTAGCCACATAGGAATGGTGAACTAATCAAGCCTAAAAAGAAATCTGCAAAAAAACTTATAATTATCAATGAGGCTATTTAAAGTATGAGTTTGTAACCACTGTTTCTTAATGATGACATTCATCTTAAGCATATATTGTACCTTGAAATACTGGTTACTGTGGCATAAGGCCATTGCAAACAGCAAGTTGTTTTAAAAACTAAGCATTCAGAACATGAGGAGAAGCATCTATAATTGGTGGATGACTTTTTAAAAATTAGCATGATGGTTCAGTAACTATTAGCCAATGATGGATTTCTTAGATTTGAATTTACATCTTTTTGATTTATAAGTTATCAAAATAAGTATTAAAATATAAATTTAGAATCAGATCTTTGTTATTATTTTAAAGTACTTAAGAAATATATTTTAAAATAATAAAGTATAGTTAAACAGATTAATTGCTAAAATACTATCATGAATAGCAATCTTAAGAGAGCAAAAATAAATCTACTTTATTAATAAATATAATTTTTTCTGAAATAATAATATGCATTTACCTTTTATTATTCCAATTTCTGCATTATTGTTTATCTTAAAATATTTTAATATATTAATAAAACTATACAGATATATGAACATATAAATAAATACAGTTGATTCACCAGTTTTTGTGGTTTTGTTTTCTAGATTAAAAGGGCAGGGTAAGGAGTATTTCAATCAAATAACATTTATTGCTTATCCACTAAGAATAACAGGATTTCCAAATTATTTGCACTTGATCTCCTTAAATGCATATAAAATGCATATTCTCAGTATTTGAAAAGAATTTTCTTTACAGGTTCCTTAAAATAAACCTCAGGTTTGCCATGAGTATGTACTAGTAGAGTAAGTCATTGCTTGATTTGTGTGTCAAAAGAAAATTGCCAGAAATACAAAATAATGCAATTTCTTAAATTTAAGACTTAGACCCATGAATTGAGATTCTAAAAGGAATAAATAACAACAAGATCAACTACAAAATCCCTCAGGGAATATACAAATGACGAAGAAGCACATTTAGAAACAAAGACGGATTAGCATGCAGCTATCCCACAGTCTATGTTCAGGAGACGTGACTCTGACTGTTGGGTGAGACTGAAGAGTTGAAGAATCCACACACCACAAGATTTGAAAAATTCTTTAAAGGAAACTTCATCTAAATTCTCTTTTTTTTTATAGCTGGGGTTATAGATAAATTGCATCAGTTTCCTGTTTCCAAGCTTGGTAGAGGCAAAACCCATACAAGGATACAATTTCCAGTCCAATGTTTTAACTACCAATAAGTATTATTTCCGTAATTGGTATTGCAAACAAGGAAATCACTCTTTATTGCATAGTTCATTGTATAAACATGATTTCAAGGACACGTTAACTTAGTGAAGGCAGAGTATTTTTTAGTGCCTGACTACATTAATTATAAGTCAATGCATGTAGCCAATTTCTGAAGAATTCTATCTACTCACTGAAACATAACCAAGTTGCAGGACTGCTCTTGGGGTGACTTCTCATTTACTTTGATTTACTGAGCATATTTTAAAGCACCAAAATTTATTTCATTTTACCCTTTTTGCTAATAAAGGCTAGTCTCCTCTGAGTGAATTTCAACCAGCATATTTCTTCTATAACAAAGAAAAATGTGGTTCATGAAGCAGGTATGTAGCTATTAAAGAAACAACACCCTTGGAATATACAAGAACGGTTAAGCTTGAACACTTCCAGTTGGTACTCAAAAGGGTGTGAATAGTGCATGTAGCCCAGTATTAGCATTGCAAAAATTGCAAAAAAATGGAGAAGCTTTAGAACAGAGCCCAGCTTGCCAATCAACCCAGTTAATACAAGACCATGAAACATTTTTATGCAAAGAAGCTCACACAAACAGAGACTCAGAATACCACAGCTACTGCATGCTCTGACCATTGTGCAGGTAAGGCATCTAGGCTTTCTCTTTGGAACTAGGGGCTGGGCAAGTTTCACGAACAAATTAAAAACTGATACTACAGATTCAGAATCTGATGGTAGATTATTAAAATATATCTAATTAAAATATTAAAAATGATGAATAGTTATAATAGTTCATTGTAATTCGCTTTAATAGAATTTTTAAACTTCACAATTACTGTATTAAAATATGCAAAATATCCTAATTTCACAGGTGGAAAATACCTCAGAAACCATAGCCATTTAAAAAGAGAGAATGCCAAGCTTTGAATTCAATTGTGCTTCCTAATACCATGCCCTTTTTGTTACATCATATGTAGAAATAATCCTTGAAGGTAGGACGTCAGACTGAAATTTCCATCTTTTATAGACCAGTAAATAGATGTTAGTCATGGATTGTGGAAGGTTATAAGGAGAATTTAGTTGCAAAATTGAGAATGGAGTTTTAGAATCTCTGTCAAAGTCTTCTTTCCACATTGAAAACTGACTTAAACATTAGATCAAAAGATAACAAAAATAATAAATTAAGTAATTTAAAATAGATGTTAAGAGCTTGGGCTCTGAAGTCGGGTTCATTAGGGTACTTGACCTTGAGCAGGTTTTTTAATCTCACTATTGCAGATGACTTATCTATAAAATGGTGATGATAATAAAATCTTCTTCTTCTTCTAAGGACAAAGTGGATAATATGTGTAAAGTTCTTGGAGACAGTTTGGATATTAAGGAAGTTAGCTTGATATAAACCGTCTTCAAAATATATTTCTGCCCCCATCCCCCATACTCAACAATAGGGCAGTCTGACAAGTGAGGGACACCCAGCAGCAAAAGGTCATGAAGTAAAGTGCCAAGAGCATGGGCTGAGCCACACAAAGCCCATTAAGGAATAAGCCACCTGTGTTTTTGGTGTTTGGGGCAATAAAGAGGTCACCGAGAAGAAATCACAAATGTGCCCCATGAGAGAGCCTGCATTTGCCAGCTATACAAACGGTACTAATCGCCAAGAGAGAACCACCAACAGAACAAGCTAAGTAAAAACATATTTTCCTCCATTTTTATAATCTCCCTTTCCCTTGCCTCAACTCTGGCAGACCCAAAAAGAGGAGAGGAAGAGCAGATTATAGCCTTTTGCCCACTGCACATCTCTTAGCTGTGACCATGGCTGTGAAAAGAAGAGAAGATCCAACCAGCATCAAAGACTGATGTATAAATTGGCGTGCACTGGACTCTGATATTTGAAAGTGAACAGAAAGCTACAGGATACACTCAAGATATTGTTACGATGTTGGGGGGGAAAGGAGATCCAAAAATGAAGTGTTGTTGAATTTGATCAGCTGAATTTCTAAAGCCCTTGGGGTGAAGTCCAAACACTTTCTTACAGTGTCCAAGTCCCAGCATGATCTCTCCCTCCCTTTTCTCTCTAGCCTGGTGTTTGGCAGTCCCCACCTTCCCACTCCACTCTGCCTGGAGCAGTACTGATACTGCGGGGCTTCTGATGTGTCATGTTCCAACTAAGTCCCCAAACTCACTGATCTCTACTGCAGAGGCTCTTCCCTGCCAGTCCCTACATTTGGCCAACTTTTATTCCACACTAACAAGGACTGGGATCACCTTCTTCAATGCTGTAAAACCAGCATCTAACAAACTGGCCGGAACACGGGAAATAAACAATAATTAGTCAATGAATGAATGCATGAATGAGAGGCATCATTAAAAATTAAATGTAGTAACAACGATTCTGGGCAACAAGAGCTCCAATTCCATAAAGAGAAAGGCATCAGGAGAGGCATATGGTAGATAAGTTCTCAGATATCTTATGGCAGTCACCTGCAGGCAATACCTTAATCCTTAAATTTAACAAGTGTGAAGTGTATAATGTTTGCATGTGTGTTTTTGTGTAACTATGTTAAACTAACCACAGTAGTCTTTTAGTCTGTACAGTGGTTACATTTTAAAGAATGTTGACACATATCAAAAAAGCTATAACCAATAACCATAACCAATCCTCTGGTAAAAGAGACTTACTGTGCTTTAAAGTTTCATTTGGGGATGGTTTTGCAGCTTTCCTTTTTGGGCAATTGGCCATAAGGCCTTTGTGATCTGGCTCTGTGTTTTTTCTAGCCTCCTCTCCACCCCCCCACCCCCCCCCCGGTTCCCTTAAAGCATTCTGAGCTCAAGTCACAATGAATTTTCTCATTTTACTAAATTCAACCAGCCCTTCCAGTTTGTGCTAAAACACTCCCCTCATTTGTCCTCTGCAGTTATCTTCTTTTCCTAGAAACCTTCTCAGATATAGATATCCTATACCCACATACCCTCTGCTACATAGTCATCCATAAATACTTCAATAAAAGCATGATCCCACTGTTTCAAAGTTGATAACTTTTCTTAGCTGTTTCCCCACATCACTGTGCACAACTTGAGGACAAGCACTGGTTATACTTAGGGATTTCAGCTCCCACACGGTGACAGACAGAGCACGTACTTAGTAAATCTTGTTGAAATGAGCAAACACAACTCACGCCTTATAGTAGCTCAGACAGCAGTAAAGAAGAAAGACATGTGAAGATTTTTATAATCCAGTAGGTGAAGGCATAAAAACGTGAGTACACCATGTGGTGGAACACAAGGACAAGAAGTACTGACCCTACTTGGAGTGGCCAGCAAAGACATTGGAGAAGATGAAATTTGAGCTTGGCCTTGAATAAATGAAAGATCTCCAGCTGGCAAAGGAGGGAAGCATCACAAGAAAAGTGAAAAACATCTCCACAGAGTTGTTAAAGATAATGGCATATTCAGAAAACAGTGAGTTCAATGCAATCTTTAAAAAGAAAAACCTCACTGATAGTTATAATGCCTTACAGCTACTGCCCTCTGTCTCGCCTCCTCTCCTCAACCATGTTACTTAAAAACGTTGCCTCCACGATTTCTCCATTTCCTCACCTCCCACATGCTCAACCCACTGCAATCTGGTTGCTTTTACCATGATCAGCAAATACCTCCGTGTTCTTAATCTAATGGCACATTTGAATCCTTTCCTTGGCTTTTCCATAACATGATACCCTTGTTCTCTCTCTACTTTTGCAGTGCTCTCTTGCATTGGTACGAAATTATATTCTCCTGGTTTTGTAGGAAACCACTGGGAAAATCCTCACCATGGGATCCGAGACCTTCTGTGTCTGCCAACAATCTAACCCCTAGAAAATATATGGGAGTAGCATCAATAGACAATATCTATTATTCTTGACTAGGGCAAACAAATTCTGTGTGACTTCCCCCAGAAGAGAGAGTCCACCCTTGAAATCTAGAGAAAGAACATGCAACCTCTGCAATTTTAATTTTAAAAAATAATTCATGCTCAGAAATTATAGCTGTTTATTATTTAGTTTATAAAAAGGAATGGGGGAATGTTAAGGAATGCCCCTCTCCATAGGAAGTTAAGGGAACTATCACCTGAACTCTCCCTCTTGCAGGAAGGTAGGATGGAGTCAATCTAGTCAAGCTGCCTTTATTTGCTCTCTTTTCTGAAACTGTTACCCCAACTCCCTAGGTTAGATTTTACTCTGGACAAAACCCGTGAGTCCTTCCCATTACCACATGAACAATACCACCATCAGTATACAGAATCCTTCCTTGACAAAGAACTGGAAGTGATGCAAACATCTGACTATTGTGTATCATTGCATCTGATAAAGAATAAAAGGCAGTGTTTTCTAACTTTTGTAGTTAAGGATCAAAACATAGTCTGTTTCATAGAAGGAAATCCCCCCTTTGTGTTGACAGACATCTATAGAGGCTTCACAGCCTCCTCAAAAATCTGTTTTATTCTCTTGTATTCTAAAGTTTTTGTGAAAGTACAATGACCATTTCACTCGAAATTTCTTTCTTGCACAATGTTATACATGCCCATGGTTTCAACTACCATCAGATGGTTCCCCATACCATTTGCACCCCAGCCTTTCTCCCAAGCTCTGGATATATGTCGGCACCCAGACATCTCCAGTTAAATCTCTCACAAAGGCCCAAACTCAGTGTATCCAAAACATAAGTACTCATCACCCAAACACCAAAACAACAGCAAAGTAAACTTTCCCTCCTGTGTATCAAATCCCCATGAATGGTACCACCCCCCCCAATCTTCCGAGACTTCATCCTGAGCTTCCTTCAACCCCTGCATCCAACAGCTCGCCAAGTCTGACTAATACTTACCATGTGGAGATCTTCTAAATTTTTTCAGTTTTTCCAGCTTTGGTACCACTAATCTGGCCCAGTCCACAGTCATTTTTGTGTGGAATAAAAGAGCTTTCAAACTATTTTTTCCTTTCCCTATCCTCTAATACGAATTATTGGACTGCAGAAAATCTGACTCCATCATATGTTCTCTGTATTACCCCAACCCCCGTACCCTAAAATGGCTTTTTGCTACCTTCAGCATAAAGTCATAAACTCAAATACCTTAACCTGCTAAAACGTAGACTGACATACTCCACAACCAGCAATTATGATTCCACAGAATGTAGAAGGAACCCAGGAAACAATCCAATCCAAGTGTCTATGAGTCACATTTTAAGGGACAATATTAAAAACTTTAAGAGGATACTGGAAAATACTGACTGACCGAATGAATGCTCTCAAAGTCTAATTTCTATCCTTCCAAAATAGCAATAACTTTCCAGTAATTAACTTCTACATGCCAATTTTAAAGTGAATAAAATGACTATTTTACTTGTGGTAAACAGTATTTGCCATGTTTATAACAGGTTTCCTTATCTAGCTACATTTATAAATGACAACTTCTGATAAGAGTTAGCACCTAAGTTCAGTGTCAATTTTTGACCAAATGTCAAGATCTAACAACTCTCTAAACCTCCTTATGATGTTAACCACCAAAATACATAATATCTCAATAGCTTCTGGTGAGTCTAAAAGATAATGAACTCTGTTTTCAAAGGGACAGAAAAGTATTAACCGAGGGGATTTAAACGATCAATAAACCAAAGTCATAACTTACCTGACTGCCTGCTTCTTAATAGCCTAATGGGAAACTCAGGTTCAGAAATCTTGAGGTGATTTCAAAATTTGCTCTGCTTAATTTCTAACCCTAACACTTAGCACTGCAAGATATTACCATTTGGACTGAGGTTCTTAGTTTAGGTTTTAGTGCAGTAATTGGTAGCTATAGCAGTTATGCCTGAAGAATACACACACCCAGTGAAAATGTTTACTAATATGGGAAAAGACCTATATAGAAACTAAGGAGAAAAGAGAAACAAAAATAACAGAGGAGTGAATTATAAATTGCTAAAATGCACATGCCTACTACAAACTTTGTCAACTGTCAGCCACTAGTACATTCCCAACTTTAATTACCTTCTTACTCATGAATTTTTTAAATGTTGAAATAAAAGATTTTTAAAATTAATTGCAGACACTGTAATTAGAATCTTTAATTATAATTTAGATCTGCAACTTTCTTTGGACAATTACACTAGTTAATGATTCTGAGATAAGAGAATGTGTGTGTGTGTGTGTATGTGTGTGTTCTCTTGGTTCTTAATTCTTTTTGCTATGCTGCTTTTTCCCCTCAGGCTAATGTCACAACATATCTACATTACTGACCTGAACAGGATGTAGGGGTTTGGGTCTATGCACACTGCATAGAAATTAGTGTATTAGCTAAGCTGTTAAAAGTGAAATTAAATATATTCTTTAACTTTTTCTCATTACCAGACTGCTTCTGTAAGACATGAGTTAGATATCTTCATGTCCACTTGCACATGTGGTTAATAATAATGCATCTTCCTTCCACATATAACAAATTTCTTCCTCTTTAGAGTGTCACATGTAAGTTTCATTTCTTGGCCATCCATAGTAACATAAATTCAAATTTTTCCTCATGTATTTATCTTGCTTTCCAGCAAAAGTAATATCAGTATTGAAAATCATTCTATTTGGTAATGATGAAGACCAAAACATTTCTCTTTATAAAATGTATATATGTTTTTAAGTTGGGTTCTGTCTTATTTAATAGGTTTATAATATGAGTGTGTGTTTGTGTGTGCATACGTGCATGTGTGTTTTACATGTGTACAGAGGTTGCTCAACTTTAATCTCCCCCAGTTTCATCTTTCTTCTTAGATTTGGACAAATAACAAACAATACCTGTTGAGTGATGAAACTATCTCTTGTCTTTCACTCAAAATCCTTCCCATATCACACATTATCATGTACACCAATTATTAGTGTATTTTCTCTCAGCTCCAAATTGTAAGATAGCTCTGTGTGTGTGTGTGTGTGTTTCCTTGCTTGTTCATGATGCTTCACCCCAAATGTAGACACTGCCTTTTGCATTTACTAGTTCTGTATTACTTAGAGCCTTCTTTTACCCTGTTTTATTATTAAAGCACCTTGTTCTAGTTAATAATTCATTTCATTAGATTTTCCCTGTTCAAACTACATTTATAGATCCTTTCCTCTGACTGGACCAGGATGACAAAGTATGTGACCCTTGGTGGTCTTGCAATTCATAAGACTTCCTCCAAGCCAGCTATTGATAGGACTGAGTAAACAAGGTGAATAAAGATGGGAATAATGTAGAAAATCTCACATGACCAAAAGAATTCTAGAGGACCATGTTAGGCTAGGTAATTCAAGGAAGATGAATCATTAGCAAAAAGGTCTAAGGCCTTCAAGTGTCTCAAGAGCTTACCAAGATGTTAAATATGTACTTCATTTAGGGAATATCTCCACATACAAGTGCACGTGCACATTACTCTTTCTCTCTCACGCACACACACTACAAAATAGAAAAGGAAAACTAAAAAACCAAAGTAATTTTTTATTTAAATGTTTCCAACTACTACTCTACTTTAATTCAATTTAACCTAGATCATTTGGATCTAGGTTAGATTGCATTTTAATGTTTAATGTAATGTGTAGTAGGGTCCTCCCAAATATGAAGCATATTTGGAGCCTGTTAAAATTTTTTAAAGTTCCTGAACTAGATTCACTGAAGAGGGCAAAATTTTTAATTCAATTCAGACGAAAGAGTTTAAATTTGTTCTGTTGCTAATGACCGCACACCTAACAACAGCTATCAGCTTTTTACTTTTATTTTCTGTGCATCGGCTTGTTAATATGTACCCTGTTTTTAAGAATGACAGCAGCACACAGAACCACAGACCCATAACCGCTAAAAGCATGACTGCCTGCCCCAGTTCTGGGGCAGGCTGTCCTTAACCTCTGAGTCTTCAACTTCACATGTCACCAGTCCCTGTGCTGCCTTTCAACTTGACATCAGTGGATTCCTTATGTTGACTGCTAAGCTTTTGTTCTTGCTGCAGAATTACAATACTTTTTCCATTTTTTTTCTTAGTTGATTTTTCCCAGAATTTAGGATTTGTAAAAACACATAAACTTCCCAACAAATGTCTGCGAGGAATTTCTACGTGGAAACACTTACCGAATGATCACAATTTCTTTTCCTTTTTTCTTTCTTTCTTTTTTTTTTCCTAAACTTCAGCTTTACTAAGGTATAATTGACAAATAAAATTATAAGCTATTAAAGTGTACACAGTAGTGATATACATACACATTGTGAAAGCATTCCCCCATCTAGTCAATTAACACATCCATCAACTTATATTTATCTTTGTGTGTGTGTGTGTGAAAACATTTAAGCTCTATTCTCTTAGCAAATTTCAATTATACAATGCAGTGTTATTAACTATAGTCACCATGTTTTACATTAGATGCTCAGACCTTATTCATCTTGTAGCTGAAAATTTGTACTCTTTTACCAACCCCTCCCTATTACCCCACCCCCAACCCCTGGCAACTACTTATCTACTCTCTGTTTCCGAGTTTGACTTAAAAAAATTTTATTTCTCATGTAAGTGATAGCATTCAGTATTTGTCTTCCTCTGTTTGGCTTATTTCACATACCATAATGCCTTCAAGGTCCATCATGTTGCCACAAATCCAGATTTTGGTTTTTTTCCATGGCCAAAAAATATTCATATATATAATATATGAATTACATATGAACTATATATATGTAAAATATATATAATGTTTCCATATCTTGGCTCTTATGAATAATGCTTCAATGAACATGGGAGTCCAAAAATCTATTTGAAATCCTGTTTTCATTTCCTTTGAATATATACCCAGAAATGGAATTAATAAATCATATAATAGTTCCCTTTTGGGACACCTGGGTGGCTCAGTCCGTTAAGTGTCTGCTTTCCATTCAGGTCATGATCCCAGGGTCCTGGGATTGAACCCCTCATAGGCTCCCTGCTCAGTGGGGAGCCTGCTTCTCCCTCTCCCTCTGCCATTCCCCCTGCTTGTGCTCTCTCACTCTCTCTCTGTCAAATAAATAAATAAAATCTTAAAAAAAAAATGAGTTCCCTTTTTAAATTTTGAGAGATCTCCTTACAGTTTTCCATAGTGGCTGCACCAATTTATACCTTCACCAATAGTGCACAAGGGTTCCTTTTTCTCCACATCATAAACAACACTAATCTCTTGTCTTTTTAATGACAACCATACTGACAGGTATGAGGTGATATCTCATGGTGTTAAAGATTTGCATTTTCCTGATGATTAGTAATGCTTGGCGCCTGTCATGTATCTGTTGGCTATCTGTACATCTTCTTTGTAAAAATGTCTGTTCGGTTTGTCTTCCTTTTTTAAACTGGATTGTTTGGGGGACTTTTTTTTTCTTTCTTTCTTTTTTTTGCTACTGAGTTGTGTTGGTTCTTTATTTATTTTGGTTATTAACACCTTATCAGATATATGATTTACAAGTATTTTCCCACATTGTGTAGGTTGCCTTTCCATTTTGTTGATGGTTTCTTTTGCTGTGAAAAAGCTTTTCAGTTTGATGTAGACCCACTTCTTTATTTTCGGTTTTGATCTCAGATCTGAAAAACCATTACTAAGACTGATGTCAAATGGCTTCTCTCCCATGTTTTCTTTTAGTGGTTTTATGGTTTCAGTCATTCTGTTCAAGTCTTTAATTCATTTTGAGTTGAAGCTACCTGCTTTCTAAATGTGTGTTAGTAATCTACCATAAGGTCAGAACAAAGAAAATTAGTCTAATCCATTGTCACCACTGGAAAAAAGTCACCTTCCACATTTTGCCAAAAATATATGCATAAATTTGTCCGAAATCTCCAGAAAACAAACATTTCATATGTCTAAGACAAGTATACATTTTTCTATTTTTGAGTTTTTAGGTAGAATAATTCCCTTTGTAAAAAAAAATAAAAATAAAAACCAAAAACATTAAAAGTAACTGTGAACACTAATATTCACAACACAAGATAGACAACATTGAAAACTATGATATTTTGGGTCCTATATTATTTGCCTTTCTGTTTTGGCTGGTAATAATACACCAAAGGTAACCATAAAAGAACCATGTATATACCATCTTGCTAGTTTTTCAGTGTCAGATGAAATTCTAACTCTCCTTGATTCCACATAGAGGTTAGGTGCTCATTCTCACTGTGTCTTTCTAATATTTGGGAGCTTCTACTGAGACAAACAGCACGAATACATTGTCTTTTCAGTCAACCAATAATGTTTGGAATGCATATTCTTCCTAAATATGTCTCTGTCACCTTTCAATTCGTGTACACCTATGGAAAGAGGCAGATTAATATTTCAGATTATAATAGAAGATACCACCAAGGAGGGGGAAGGATTATGTTGAAAGGGTTTTTTTCTGCTGCTGTGGAATTATGGCTAAAGCCTGGAGTTAAGAGGGGGAAAAAAAGCACTTAAATATTCGTATTAGAATTTGAAAGAACTTCAAAGACCTGCCAATGTTTGGTATCAACCAAGTCCCCAAAGTTGGTGGTCATTATCCTTATGCCACCTTACAGTTTGAGCTCTCCAAGTCAATTTAAGAAAAGGACCATAAAGTCAGAGAAGAGTCTCTGGTAGAAGACAAAGCAAATGTTTTCAATGATAGAAATGGCATATCTGCTTCCTGGAGGAAAGGTAAAGCGGTCCCAATGAATTGGCTAATGTTTATTGATGTCTGCATTAAAGGAAAACTTAGTTTTTGTGTGTTTATCCCAGTGAAAAGCCACCAAACTTGGTGTTCTTCACCTTGGGTTGTCAGAGAAAGAGAATAAGTTGGGGAAAGGTGACATGATGGAGGATGACCAGGCAAAGAAAGGATAAGGGCATTTCCTCTAACCCACATTCTGGGCCATAAGGAAGGTGGATGAAAAGTGTTTCAACCAAAATTTCTATTACTGAGCACTACAGTTAGCAGTAGAAAAGGAAGACCGAATACTAAAATTTTGATGCTTAATCAATAATTATCTATAATGTTTCTAGCCTGCCAGTTTCTAACCCAACAGACCAATTTTCCTCTTTCACCCATCTCATTTTAGAGAAAAATAAATACCAATTCCATGGAATCCAAGAATGTCAAGATTCTAGTTTTCTCTAGATTGATTTATATATGCCTACTATGCATGTAGCTTGTAGGTATTGTATGTGTTCAGATAATGTGAGAAGGAACCCACCTCCCATGGAAGGTTTGCATTTATAGCACTGATCATGAGCACATTGTACAAAAAGTGGTTGTCTATGAAACTACACAGATTTTACTTATCAAAGTCTGAGCAGGTCATTGAATCTTAGAAAATGGATCTTAGTAATATAATTATTTGTATTTAACTAATTGTTTACCACACTGTAGCTAGGTAGGCAAATTCTGAAAGAATATAAAATGCAAAGGGTTAATATAAACCCTCAAGGAGGAATAGTGTACCACTGACACAAATAAGTATCTTTAAGTCTCCAAGTATTTGGATCGATTAGGCATGAGACAAACACATAATTCTATAACACTAAAAATACTTGTTTATTCTAACCTCCCCCCTTATAATGGGAACATAATATGAAGTAAAAATACTATTTAATGCAAAACTCACCATATCTGTATCTGAGACAGGGCCAAAACTGGTCACGTAGATGTTAGTGAAGACTTCAGTAATACTGTCTGATATGAGAAAAAGAGATTAAATATAGATAATATACAATGAGAGCCACTGAAAAAGAAGAGGTCAAGTACACGGAATGACTAGAAAGCTGTGTGATATTTAGGAATATTGCTTTTTACTTTCTTTCCAACCTTCACAAACAACAAAAATTTCTATATTGCTCAATTATTTCATAAGTTCTCACAATCCTAAATGCTAAATGCCTAGAAGTATTATGGCATTCTTACTTGGAAACTACACCTGATTTAGAGCATTCTGTTTTAAACATATTTCTGAGAATTAATAGTGTTTTAGAATCTGTCTTAACTGAACTGGTTTACAATAAATTGACTACCAGTACTAAAAATAAAGTGTTAGTGTGGTTGCTATTTGATATAGTCCTAAATCTGGTTTTTAAAGTAAATATTTCAAATGGTACTTCATGATGGTAGAGGCTTAGTTTGTAGATTGTAAATTAGTATATCTTCTCAATAAAGCACGGAAATGAATTGTTATTTATTAGAAATAAATATAATTCAAATTAACATAAAAGCTTCATTATCCAGTGATATAAAAATAAAAGCAATTAACAGATATTAATCAAAATGGATTATTTACAAACAAACTTGTCTTTAAAGGTATTTATAAATGTATGAAATGTTAAGACTTACTTGAGTTAGATTCAAATGTAACTTATTAACTGTAACACAATGAACTGGATTGCTTTTTTTTGTAAGGTTTTATTTATTTATTTAACAGAGAGAGACAGACAATGAGAGAGGGAACACAAGCAAGGAGAGTGGGAGAGGGAGAAAGTCTTCGCACTGAGCAGGGAGACGATGCAGGGCTCCATCCCAGGACCCTGGGATCATGACCTGAGCCAAAGGCAGACACTTAATGACTGACCCACCCAGACGCCCCTGCATTGCTTTTCTAACCAGGTGATTTAGATCTTTGATTTTAAATAAGCCAAATGGTGATGGAGGAAAGGCTCAAAGAAAAGACTTGAAAAAAAAATTCTTCCAACGTACTTATAGAAAAAAACAATTCATCATTAATTTCTATCATCATGAACTGAGTGCCTTATTTACTATCAAATTTGTAATTCCACAGAAGAAATATCACAAAATATGTTTAATATTATACTGGACACTAATTCACAACCATAAAAAAGAGAGTAAACTAAGTCTGGGTATATTGTAAGACCAAATAAGACCAAAATAAGAAGTAAAAAGGAGTTTGAAATAACAGAGCAGACTTTGAATGCTTAGGCTTCAAATGTCTTGAAATGTGATAATCTGCATGACAATCCTATGAGGTAGGTTCTCTGTTATTATCTCAATAACTACATGAACACTTATCTACATACAGAAAGGTAAGGAAATGTGCCTAATGACCCACACTTGGTAGAGTGTATAGAGCCAGGTTTCAGAACCCAAGCAATCTGGCTCCTAAGCCCTAAGGATAAGCCAAAGCTTAAAGTGTTTTCTCATTAACTAAGTATTTCTATTCACCGTATTCATCCTAATACTCTGCACCCAAAATATACAGTGTTCCAAATAAATATATTTCTTCAGCTTTATTATTTTCTATTCTATTTTATTCTAAAAACTTTTTCATGAAATTTTACCATAAAACTCATTTGGGACATAAATATGTTTATAAAGTTAATTCTCAGCTGCCAGCTGCCCCAAAGACTTGCACAGAGTCAGTTTTGTGGGCATGTAGCTTGTGCAGTCTCATACAGCCCTGCGCTTAGAAAAGCCCCATGCTTGCTTTAGTGTTTTGTTTTTCTCTTTTAAAATTCGTAATTATCTTTTGAATAAAGGGCCCTGCATTTGCATCTTGGACTAGGTCCCACAAATCATGTAGCTGGTCCTAGACGTGAATTATATATGCTATTAGAAAGAAAGTATAAAAATGGGACTCAGGTTTGTTGGCTTTTTCCTCTTATTCATGCCAAATCAATACTGTAACACTTATTCAATAAACAATTGAATAAAACTTTAGTTATTATAGATATTGATTTAAAATGTTCCAGAGAAGAAAAATCTTCACCTAAATAGAGGCAAATGAAATTATTCTCCTTAGTCTGAAGTAGCAAAACTAGAGAAGAGAGATGACAAAATGTGGGAATATATTCATGCTGAGGATATGAAGAATATCCTTTATATGCCAAATGACAAGTAAAGGGTACGGAAGGTTGTTATCAGTACCTTGTGGCTGCAAGGAAATGGCAGCTAAGAATCCAAGGAGAAAAAGAAAATTACCTCAAAGCTCTAAGCAGTAAGAGCAACACCTAAAGACACAGAACACAGATGTGCAAAATTACCTTAAATAAATGATTTCATGGTTTATCAACTTCATAAGCACAGTGAAAGAATATAGGCATTGCAAGGAATATTCTCCAGCTATGCAAGTTCAAAAAAAGGAAAATCAACAAGGCAAACACTGACCATGAATACCCAACAGCTACGAGATTGAGAAAGTGATTCTTGGTTGTAGCAACAAAGCTGTCAACAATCAACATGAGTTAGTAAAATATTTTAGGGTAATGACTATGGATATTTGATGCATCCGACATAGTTTCCTAAGGTTCTATACTCAACATGCTACCTTTGATTACAATTTGGCTTTCCATAAGAGAAGAGAAGGGAAAAGAAAGAAAGAGGAGACCAGGAGAGAAGAAATAAGATTTTACGCATATTGGCGATTTGGGGATCTTGTGACACTAATTTGTCAAGTCCATAGTATCTTCTGGTTAATTGTTGTTTTCCCATATGGATTTAGAACAGGGTTAAATTGTGTTGCTAATTAATATCTGTTATAATATTCGGATCCATGTGACAGATGTCTGTCACAGAGTAAAGAAATGTACTGATATTCTGGCGGCAACCTCAGTCTCTTCACTTTAAGTACCATGAGTTACCTTCTCAAGTCCTGATCACACTGAGTGGACTCACCCTCCACTGTCCTGACTCAGGACCTCCACCTTAGCTAGTGCCGCTCTCTCTTCCCTTCTTAGGTGATTGCTTATCTGCCTTTAAGTTTCTATTTAAATGTCCTCTCCTCAGAGCAGATGTGCTCTATGCCCCCTGTATAATGTAAGTTGGCTTCCCTTATTTTCTCCCTGACACTTCCTTTTCATAGGAGTTTTTAGAATTTACCATTATTTTCATGCCTTAATTTTTTTTACTCACTTTTAGGTTTTGTTTTTGTTTGGTCTATCTCCCCAACCAGGATTCAGATTCACGAAAAGACAATGATACATCATTTCTGTCCACTGTCCTATCACCAGTGCTTAGCACAATGTCTGCCACATATTAGGTGTCTTATATTTGAATTAATAAATAATTTCTAATTATAGTTCATGTAGAATGTAAACTTTTTCCCAAGATATTTCACCAATGTTACAAATGACCATGAATAGCAGAATGAGTACTGTCATTAGTGAAGATAGAGCCCAAACTATCCATTGATAGAGGGAGGTTGAAAGCCTAGGGAACTGGATCCCAGTGAAGAAACTTTATTTTTTTTAATTAAAAATACTTTTTGCTGGTGGAGGATCTTGTCTCAGTGTTAATGGCTACTAACTGATCAAGGTGCTATTTGCTGAAAGTTGGGGTAGGCTATATCAAGCAAAAGGAAAGAATATATTTAGGGAAAGCACTATTTCAGTGGAAACCAAAATTTAACTTTTGAACAAACAATAAGTAGCTTTTAACAGAAACGTATACCATAAGTTACCTCAAAATAATTGTTTATAACTTAAATTCTTGGCTTTAGAAATGCCAACAGCAAAATATGCAAAAGAGGATCTTCTATATAGATTTTTCCAAAGGCAAAACACCATGAGGTTAATAATAAGTACTTGAGGAGAAGTAAGGATTGCATGTAGTACACATAAAAGGTGTGATCCTGGGACGCCTAAGTGGCCTTCTGCCTTCTGCCATCTGCCTTCAGCTCAGGTCATGATCCCAGAGTCCTAGGATCCAGTCCTGCATTGGGCTCCCTGCTCAGCAAGGAGCCTGCTTCTCCCTCTGCCTGCCTCTCCCCCTGCTTGCATTGTCTATCTCTCTCTCTCTTTGACAAATAAATAATAATGAAAATAAAAGCTTTAAAAAATAACAAAAGGTGTGATCTTTTTTTTTTATTTTTATTTTTTTTTAATTAAAGCATAATGTATTATTTGCCCCAGGGTACATGTCTGTGGATCCTCAACAAAAGGTGTGATCTTTAGGAGTAATTATCAAATTTAGGATTTGAAAGGCAGTTATCATTGGGGAGAGAGAAGCGGGATAACCTTCTCAGGGTTACAGAGGGGGTTTCTAATGGTTTCTAATGTATTCTCTTATTTCCTTCTTTTAAAATTGATCTTAATTTTGGCAAATTTGATTATTTGATGAAACTGGTCATCAGGTAAATCATACTATTCTCTGTATTCTCTTGAATGTTTGAAATACTTCATAGAAAAAAATAATAAATGGCCCTGAAGGATATTCAAAATGAACATGTAAATAATTTCAAGAAGGGTTTAAATTAATTGATAAAAACTGTTCTTCATTGGGTAATGCTGCATACAATAAAATTAAATTGTTATTTAAATTTCAGTTAACATACAGAGCAATATTGGTTTCAGGAGTAAAATTTAGTGATCATCACTTACATACAACACCCAGTGCTCAATCACAAGTGTCCTCTTTAATTTCCATCACCCATGTAGCCCATCCCCCACTCACCTCCCTCCACCAACCCTCAGTTTGTTCTCTATTGTTAAGAGTCTCTCATGGTTTGTTTCCCTTTCTCCTTTCCCCCTCTTCCCATATGCTCCTCTGTTTTGTTGCTTAAATACTATAATGAGTGAAAACATATATTATTTGTATTTTTCTGATTGATTTATATCTTTAAGCATAATACATTCTAGCTCCATTCACATCATTGCAAATGTCAAGATTTCATTCTTTTTGATGGCTGAGTAATATTCCATTGTGTATATATTGAAAATATATTGAAGGTAGACATAGCCTCTGCTATCATAGTGCTATAGCATTAGAAGAGAGATACTATGCAAAATCAACTAAACACACAATTACTGACATGATAATATGCTATGAGAACATGTAAGAAAAGACTCCCTCTCCTAGAAACTCTTTATTCTCTTGGTCTCTGGACCACCACAATCTCTCAATTTTATTCCAACCTTACTGGTTGCTTTACTCTTATACCAGCAACCTGTTAATATTGGAATGTCCCAACATTCAGTTTTTGGTCCTCTTTATTTATACTTCTTGATGATTTATTTTATGTAGACAAAGACTACTGAAATTCTATTTTGAGCCAGAGCTTCTAAAGTCTAGGCTCCTATACCTAACTGGCCAGTTGACATTTCCACATGACTATCTGATAGATTCTTAAACTCATTGTATCCCAAACAAAACTGATTTTTCTCTCCAAAATCAATCATACTAATGATTCCCTATTGTATCTGATTATTGTTCCAATGCTCTGGGCCACAAACCTTAGTTTCATCCACAACTTCTCTGTTTTCAACAGTAAGTCTGGTTGGCTCTCCAAGATATCCATAATCCAACAGCTTCTCACCTCTTCTCCATTACTACTGTTTTTTTTTGTTTGTTTGTTATTAAGATTTTATGTATTTATTTGACAGAGAGAGGGACAGAAACAGAGGGACCACAAGCAGGGGGAATGGGGGAGGGAGAAACAGGCTTCTCGCTGAGCAGGGAGTCCAATGCGGGGCTCAATCCCAGGACCCTGGGATCATGATCTGAGCCAAAGGCAGAGGCTTAATGACCGAGCTACCCAGGCGCCCTTCCATTACTACTGTTATACTGTTACTCTCTATAGTAACACTGCTTCTACCTATTCACCCATACAGTCTCTTTTTTATAATAGCTTTCTTGAGATACAATTCACATAATATAAAATACACCCTTTTTAAAAAATGCAATTCAGTAGTTTTAGGATAAGGTTGTACAACATCACTACTATCTAACCTTTGAACGTTTTTAATATCAGAAAGAAACCCTGTACAGATTCCCTATCTTCCTTCCCTCCAGGCTCTGACAACTAGTAATTCAGTTTCTGTTTCTATGGATTTGCTTATTCTGGACATTTCATATAAATGGAATCCCTTCTATTCCTAGTTTATAGAGAGTTGGTTTTTTTTTTTAACTGATGAATATGTAGGTGTTGGATATTGCCAAATACTTTTTATGGAATATGAATATGATCATGAATTATTTGCCCTTTTTTCTACTACTACGGTATATTATACCAATTTATTTTCATGCATTAAAACAACTTCGCATTCCTGGGATAAGACTCACTTGGTTTTGGTGCACAATTTTTTATATGTTGCTGTACTTAATTTGCTAGTATTATTTTGAGCATACATATGTCTATGTTCACAAGGCATATTAGTCTACAATTTTCTTTTCTTACAAGATCTTTGTTTCATTTTAGTATCAGAGTAATACTGGACTAATAGAATGAGCTGAGAATTCTCTTCTATTTTAAGGAGAATTTATGAAGTATTGGTGTTAATTCTCCTATAAGTGTTTAGTAAGATTCATCAGCGAAGCCATATAAACCTGTGATTTGTTTTGATGAAAGTTTTATATTATTTTTATTAATTCTGTATCTTTCCTTATATAAGTCTATTCAGAGTTTCTGTTTCTTTTTGAGTTAGCTTTGGTAGTTTGAACCTTTCAAGGAAGTTGTCCATTTCTTCTAGGTTATTTAATTTGATGTCATACAAATGCAATAAAAATGTATTATCCTATAGTATTTCTGTAAGATCATAGGAGCCTTATTTACAACAGCCAAGATATGGAAGCAACTGAAGTGCCCATCAACCAATGAATGGATAAAGAAGATGTGGTATATATAATAGAATATTACTCAGCCATAAAAAAGAAAGATCGTGCCATTTGCAACAACATGGATGGACCTAGAAGGTATTACACTAAGTAAAATAGGTCAGAAAGAAAAAGAAAATACCATATGATTTCATTTATGTGGAATCTAAAAAGCAAAATGAACAAACAAAACCTAACAGACTTTCAAAACAGAGAACAAACTGGTGGTTGCCAGAGGGAAGGTGGGTGGAGGGATGGGCAAAATAGAAGAAGAAGATTAACAGGCACAAAAAAAAACCCAAAACCAAAAACAAACAAACAAAACACCTCGTAAAAGAAAATGAGCCAGGAAATTAGCCAGGAAGGAGAATCCAGAGAAATAGTGGAATCAAAAGTAGAGGAGAATATGGTGTCCCAAAGATTAGAGATAAGAGTGCTAAAAAAAAAAAAAAAAAAAAAAAAGAGTGTTACAAAGGCAGGGAGCCTGGGTGGCTTATCTGGTTAATCATCCAACTCTTGATTTCTACTAAGGTCATGGTCTCAGGGTAATGAACTCGAGGTGGTGAGATCAAGCCCCACATGGGGCTCCGTGCTCAGCAGTCAGTTTGGAGTCTGCTTGAGATTCTCCCTCTCCCTCTGCCTCGCCTGCTCATGCTCATTCACTCTCTCTTAAATAAAGAAATATTTTTTAAAAAGAGTGTTACAAAGGGAATTTAAACCCCTATGAAGAGGAGAGTTGTGGACAGTCACTGCTGCTGAGAGATCAAGTAATCCTAGGTCTGGAATATCCACTGCATTTGGAGACCTAGGAGCCATTAGTGGAGGAAAGAATATGCACAAAGGCCAGCATGGACTTAGAGAAGGGGGAGAAGAGGAAAAGGCTAAGAGTGATTCGAAACAGCTCTTGAGGAGTTTGATTGTGAAGGGGAGGAGAACTCTAACAACAGAGGAAGGTGAGGGAAAAGAGACACTTGTTTAAGGTGGAAGATGTCTGAGCATATGGCAATACAGATGGAGGGACTGGAGTAGAGAGAAAAAATCGGTGAAAGAGGAACATTCCTGGGTAGGCAGCACATGCATTAAGGGACTGACAATGCATACACAGAAGGAAGGAGGAGGAGGGAATATCCTTGATTATATCAGGAGTGAATAGAAAGAGTGTGGAAATAAATTGAAGGAGGTTTTTAGGTCTGGTGGCGGGAAAGTTAAGGAAGTTCTTGAAGAGGAGAGAAATTTCAAGTTATGTGCAAAATATCTGTCCATAATTCTTAGTATACTAGATAATGATTTCTAGTAAAAAGTTTGATATTTAAACGATTATATTAACAACATTTAAAATAGTATATATCCATAGAAGACCAATGTCACATCTGCTGCCATTTCTTTGTCCATACTCCCTTGACAATCACAATTGCTCTACCTGCTGTGGTGTTCTGCTGCAATAGCCTTTGATTCTCTGCCTGGGGGCTTTCCCTGGCTGTGCAGGGTAGACTGGAAGTGCAGAGAAGCTCATGCTCCTGGGAACAAGCAATGCCTGATGGGAGTTGGAGGAAATATAATAGTTTTCTCTCCTCCTTATTGGAGACAACTCTAAGGCATGCCCCACACCATTTCCTAGAGGACGTTAGTGGGAGGGGATACTAAACCCCAGTAGTGTTCAGCAGAAACCTGCTCAATAACTAATACCTGTACCCTGTTTTGGCCCCCCTCTCCCTTCCCTCTGTCACTTAGCCATCTCCTCTTCTAGTGCCTCCCGATGGGACTTCCGAAGTCAATGCATATCTTACAGTCTGCTTCTGAGAGAAACCAAAGCTAAATGCAAACATTATTCAGTTATTCTAAGAAGAAAAAAATGATAATAATTAAAGACACAAAAAAGATACTAACTGTATTCGCCAGGGCTAACTATCCAGCAATAAGCCACATTGTCTTTACTTCTATAATTTGGACAGTAACAGTGATATTAATAAGGACATGAACTTACAATACTAAGAGCAAAATCAAACTGTGGAGGATATCTCTTCAAGAAGACCAGGATGCTAATAATTTTGCTTATCATGTATCATAAATAGAATGTCAAGCATATATTTTAGAACGAGTTAGTCATTGCTGTGTTTTACTTTAACTCTCTCAGCAACAACAAGACATTTTGATTCCTGGGATGATTCCCATAACACCTACGTGTGCCATTTGTCATTATTCAATTTTGTTAAAGCCAAAAAATACTTATTAAGTGACTTTTGTGTATATGGCGCTTAGTGTTCCCTATCAAAAGCTGAAAACTTTGAATTTGATAATGCAATCTGTTGCCATTCTATCACAAAGGAATTATTGCACCTTGCCCAATACCTTCCTCCCAGTAGGGACTCAATATGTTTTATTTATTTTTATTTATTTTTATTTATTTATCTATATTTATTTTATTTTTGTTTTATTTATTTTTATTGATAAAAAGGAATGGCAAACAATACAGGGCTGCATTTGAATGTTCAACAAAGTGCCCACAAAAGTAGGAAGAATTAAGAACAATAATAAAATCAGTATGTACTGTGTTTCAGTACAATCATTTTTCATTATAGCTCTACATTTGGATCTTCAATTCTTTGTGATGATTTGGAAATGTGAAATATCAACATATATTAAATATATGAAATTTCCTCCCAGTGTAAGATTTCTGGTGTTTTTAAATTGCTGCTTCTTTATACATTGTTTGTTCTTGTAGTTTTGTTTTACTTTGATTTTTTCCTACTAACGAAAATGGATTTTTTTAAAAAGCATAGCTCATTTAAGAATCCTGAACAAGAAAAAAAAAAGAATTCTGAACAAGTGTCAAGATGACTATATCTTGTGAACAGGATACAAAAAATCCTTAAAGAATAAACTAAATACATCCCATCATGACAGTCATTGATTCTGAGCTGCAAATTAATCTGAATAAAATTCACTGCAGGTTTTATTTATCCCCAAAGGGGTTTTGGCCTATTCTGGCCCTTAGAACCATCACCAGGTAGAACACTGTAGTGCCTCTCTCTTTTTGAAATGTCTTTCTTTAATATCTAATGATTCAGCTTACTCTGGTGAGGAAACTGAAGACACACCTCTCTCCCCAAACCACTCATAAAGGAAATCAAATAGGTAAGTGAAGGGGAGCCTGAATACACCCTGATTCCCATCAGTTTATGGGGCCATTTGGCCCAATTAACAAATAACCACTAAGAGTTTACTAAGTACAGTCCAGAGACATCCACAGCCTGACAGACGAGGGAGAGAATGTTTCCAAAGGGAAGTTGTATGTGGTACCGGAAGCAATTTATGTTCCTCAAGGTAATGTTTCATTAAGCAGTAGCTACATGCTCAGCCTGGGATTCTGACAAGCCAAAGACAGAATATGTGCTCAAAGGTATCACTTCTACTACTTCAAGTTAGATTCTCTTGTGGTGAGATTCTAGTAATCCCATCTTTTCAAATTGTAAAAGATGACCTCTAGAGCACATGGGATATGCTAGGGTACTAAGTCCATATTTCAGTCTGGGCACAGGCTATTACAAATCTAGTATTCCTACGTTTGTAACTTGGAGCTTATTAGTTGTTCTCCAAGTACCAATAGAAACCAGATTAACAACTAACTTGTGAGAATTTAAAAATGAAAACTATGCTCATATAAATTTACATTTTCCTCCCCAAATGCATATTAATAAGAAAGGATTCGCATATCCAACATATAATAAAGATAAAGTTTTATCTTCTTATCTTAAGATAATGAATTATTTTATGTCAACATGAATTGGGAATTTTTTTTTTTAAGATTTTATTTATTTATTTGAGAGAGAGAGAGCACCCGTGCACAAGCAGGGGGAATGGCAGAGGGAGAGAGAGAAGCAGGCTCCCCGCTAAGCAGGGCGCCCGACGCGGGGCTCGATCACAGGACCCTAGAATCATGACCTGAGCTGAAGGCAGACGCCCAACCGACTGCGCCACCCAGGCGCCCCGAATTGGGAATTCTTAATACACTAAGAAATATAATTCATATATATTGCTAATATCAAGGGATCGAAAAACCTTACTATATTCATTTTCTTTATTATAAAAAGGTATGTAAGTTAAAGCCTGCCAACTGACTTTATTTTATGATGTTTTCATCATCCCCACAGAATAATGTTGTCAACAGCAAAATAATGTTCGCCCTGCAAAATGACTTTTCTGTTCTTTGTTTACTATTTTGTAGAAGGGAAGCATTTAAATGTAATACAAGTATAACTATTGGAAGACACAATCCAAACAATCTCAAAAGTTCATATTGAACGTGGCTTTCAAATATGCAAAATTCCATCTCTCTATTTCTAGTCTTGGTAAAGGTACCACAACAGTTGTCAAACTCTTAGACTCAGCCTGACCTTCTTACTCATATTCTACATTTTAATTGCTCACCAGGCTCTGTCAATTACATTTCCTACATATTTCTTGAATTTTCCTTTCCTCCCCAGCCTCACTAGCGTAGCCTTTGGAATGGCCTCTTTTAGTCCTCCTGCCTCCCATCTTGCCAACTCCTATCCACTTTCCATGATACCACTAGAGTATTCCCCCCTAAGTAGAAATTGTGTGATGTTTCTTCTCTGATCAAACTTTTTTTCAGTGACTCTCCTTTGCCTAAAGACCAAGTTTGAAGATTAGAGCATGGCACTTAAGACCCTTCATGATCTGTCTTTGTCCACATTTCCATCCTGATCCAATGCTCTTCTATAATGCCTACCTCAGCAATACAACACTCCATGTCTTTCTCCTTCATTTCTTTGTGTGTGTGTGTGTGTGTGTGTGTGTGTGTGTGTGTGTGTGTGTGTTTTTTCCAGACTTGCTCTTTCCTCTATATAAAGCGTCCTCTCATTTAAACCTTGTTCTTAAAACATAAGCTCAGATAACACATCCTCTGTGAAGCTATCCTTGCCATTCCTGGGGTATTTAATTAGTCTTTCTGTTGGTTCCAAAAATTTTTACTCCTTAAAATGAAATAATCAAATCATCTTGTAACTTTTAACGCATGGGAAGTTATCAGATGGTCCTGTGTTCCCCTCACTCTATTCACCACTCAAAAGCTCCCAGCACTTCGTTTCATGTGATAACATGGAGCATCACAGATAATCATAAAATGATATAAAGCAACATCCTAAAAACAATCATTTATCATTCACTGTTTGCTATCACGTAGTTTACATTTTTTTAGAAATATGGCTTAAGTAGGAAATTCATTTCGATCTTGTTCAACTCTAAATGAACAGCAGATTATGATCAAGGATAAGTCTGTATGAATCCTGACACACTTAAATATGAAATACATCAAGTTTCTCTTTATGCCTTAGATAATCTGAAATAAATTGCATGTAGGAATATTATGATGGTGGTAAAATTGCTGAATTACATTAATCATACATGGAAAATTTTAAGGCAAAGTTTTAGATTAAGATGCTAAAAACATTAGATCATTTGCTTTTTTTTGAAGTAGAATACAGTTCTCACATTCAAAAATCCAACATTTTTCAGCTACAACATTCCAAAGTTAAGCGCATGGGGAGCCTTGTTGGCAATATTACAAACCGTTGCTGTCTTTCCCTGAATCTCCTGGATCAGCCTCAAAAGAAACTGTACTTATAACATAGAGCTTATTGATATTCTAATTTGATGATAGTATCACTTTTCTTCTTAAAAATAAATTTGGCTTAAAGTAGTGTAGAAGGAAAAAAGGTGTCTCCTAAAGTAATTAACTTTATCACTGATCACTGGATGCTGTTTCTTGATGGCATGTGCACTAGAAAATGTTATGATTACTCTACACTAAACCTATAATCAGGAACTTTTAGAAACTTACATAGCAACCTTTAAGACCTGTCCTATCTGTTGAAGTCCCATTGTGTGATAATAAAAGGAACTTACTGCCTATTAAGCATTTACTGTATGCCTGGACTAGGTTATTTTATATAAATATGATTAAAATTGATTTTTATGATCATCCTATGAACTATAAATAAGTATATTCAATGTATCCCTCATCTAAATTCAATAGCTGAAACATTTTTCTCTGGCGTCATCCTAACTACCTCCTAACTACCTCAATAATAAAATGTCATTCAAAAATACAAGGATTTTTAATTTAGCTTAAGACTATTTTGTATCTTCAGTAGTCAGTATAATCAAACCATATACATTTATTACACATCTGTCAGACACTGGCTTCAAGTTACCTATTTAGAGAGATATAATAATACAGAAATAATAAAGAAACCTGTCATCTAGTTAGGTAGTCAGTGCTAGTTTGTGTGTGTGGTTTTTTTTTTTTTTAAAGATTTTATTTATTTATTTGACAGAGAGAGAGAGATCACAAGCAGGCAGAGAGGCAGGCAGAGAGAGAGGGGGAAGCAGGCTCCCTGCTGAGCAGAGAGCCCGATGGGGGGCTTGATCCCAGGATCCTGAGATCATGACCTGAGCTGAAGGCAGAGGCTTTAACCCACTGAGCCACCCAGGCGCCCCAGTCAGTGCTAGTTTTATGCAAAACATAATGTCATTGAAAATTCAGCATGAAAACTTTATATGGATATGTATGTGATACACACACATTTATACTTTTCATTTTATCATATATATCATATATGTGTCTTATATGTATACACATATGTCCTATATAAATGTGTGTTAAATATTGATATAAATATTTTAACATGGGTTATATGTATGTGTGTACATGCACACATGTAAATATAAAAATTTGGTGTTGAACCGCCCCTTATTTAAATCAAAAGACCTATCACTCTAGCTTAAATCTGGAACTTCTGAAAACAGCTACATGTAGAAAGACATGGAGAAATAGAGAAATGAATTTTCTTCCCTTCCTCCTTTCTTTCTTCCTGTTTTTCTTCCTTCAAAATGAAACATATTTGAGTGCCTGTTACACCATGTAATTCACTTAGATAAAAGGCAAGGAACATAGTATGTAGCCATCATGGTCTTGGAGGGAAAATAAGCAAATAAATAGAAGTGTGCATAGATGGTAAAAATCATCAAACCTGCTAAGGCGTGGTGTGAGGAGGTCGGAAGTGGGAGACGGTAAGGAGAGAAGCAGCAGCACTGAACTCAGAGCTGGGGAGTCAGAGAAGGCTTTGTAAGCTATCCTTTTATCCACAAAACATGCTTCCTTTTACTTATTTTTTCTTCTGGTCTCAGAACATTTCCCTTCCATCATTTCAACTCATTTTATTACAATCTCACAGTTGCAAGATAAGAAGAAAAGGAAGGATAGCTATTACCTTTACTAAATATTTATACTTGTGATAGGCCAATTTTAGAAATGTGCTAGATGTGGTCAGGAAATGCTCATTTTAATTTAATTCAAGTTCCCAAACTCAGCATTCTTTGCAATTCGCAACACTATTTTACTTTGATCTGTTCTAGATCTGTCCCTGAATCTTAATTAGTTCTACACATTTTCCAAACAAAAAATATTATTTTAAACCATTGCTACTAAAAAATTGTAGAGATATCAGAATTTTTTTCCAATCAAAAATTTTAAAGCCAGAATATTTGAAAAGATATATATGCAATAACATTCAATACTTATGCATGAAAAATTGACCTTTCAAAAAGAGCAACTACAGACCATACTTGAAATCAAAATTGGGGGGCACCTGGGTGGCTCAGTGGGTTAAGCCTCTGCCTTCAGCTCAGGTCATGATCTCAGGGTCCTGGGATCGAGTCCCACATCTGGCTCTCTGCTCAGCAGGGAGCCTGCTTCCCCCTCTCTCTCTGCCTGCCTCTCTGCCTACTTGTGATCTCTCTCTCTCTCTCTCTGTCAAATAAATAAATAAAATCTTAAAAAAAAAAAGAAATCAAAATTGGATTTACTGTTTGTTAGTGTAGAGCATACCTTTAATTTCTCAGCTGTGATCACATCTCTCACATAAATTTCTATGTAAGTATTCAAGTTGCTTCATTCCTCTTTCATTTGCACTTAAATTTTTTCTTTTTTCCTTCCATGCTCTGACACAATGTTAAGAACAGTTGATTTTCCCCCATCCTAAATTCAGATTCCAGCACCACTTCCTACAGAAGTATTTGTTATATAAATTTGTAAGTTGATACATTTGAGGTTTTACCAGAAAACGATTCCCGCTGTTCACCTTTACTTATTCTATTCATTCCTGGTAGTCTTTTAAAGTGCTGTTTCAACTCTCCAGACAGTTTTAAAAGGCAGCTCTGGTACAACCCCAGCTAATAGATCAAAGAGATTCACCCCATGTTTGCCTTCACTGAGCTCAGAAGTAGGACTCAGCCCTTTGCTGGAAGGGCAGAGAATGCCTGATAAATGAGCCTTTGCACCTCGTGCAATAAAAACACATCCAGTTTATAGTGACAGGGACAGTTATAGCTAAATCAAGGTATTTCATTTGTGCCCTGATAGTCCTCACCTTCAGCTTTCCTGTCTGGAACAGACACTACATTCTGAACTCTATTTACAACTGTTGAGATTCAACATTCTGCTTATATTTGTGACTCACTGATTACGATGACAAAACAGAAATAGTAAGTGAGCTACATAATTTATTTTTCCTTTGGTCTTCCCAGAAATAATGTTTGCTTCTCCTCTCAGTGTGAAAGTTTTTATGTATCCCATCTGTAAATGTTCACGAGAATATAAATCCAATGCAGAAATGAAATACATCATTTCCAGAATATACTGGGCAGTTCTCTTTAGTTCCTAAGAATATATCACCACATAAAGAGAAGAACTTAAATCCCCTTTTGCCCATGTAAGAAGAAATTTAGACTTTTTAGGACTTATTTATTCACGTAATTTCATCCAGTGTCCACTCCCATGCACCGTACTTGTCTCTTTGTGGCCAGAAAACAATAAGGCCAGATCACTACCAAGGCTCCTAACAAGGGAGACTATTTTCTGCAATCAAGAAGGCTGTGTGCATCCATATTGATTTTGGAGAATGTCTGGAGCAGAGTGCCTGGATCAGACAATTTGATGGGGGATGAAGAGTCAGGGATGGACCTTTATCAAGCTGTAAAGTAATTTTCTCTGAAAGGCCTCACTATTTTTTCATGCCTAATATTTTCTCTGAGCAATAGAGTTGTCCCCATGCCCTTCCAAAGGTTCAACAATTATTTACTCAGCACCAACTTTGGGCGTACCATTTTCACGGTGCTGTGGAGGATGGAAAGAAGCACGAGTGAGTTCACTGTTCTTTTTTAAGTGTATAAAACAAGAAGCCACAAATTGTAAGAATATGAGTATTATATTTATTATAATCATTCTTGATGGTCCTGATAGCCAAGACCTGGTAATTAATCTTGACTTCCATTTTCCACATCTGTGGAAATCTGATGGCTTTGTCCTCAAAATACCCCAATTCCTGCCACCTGTCATGATCCCTATTGCTACCTCTGTGGTCCAAGCCATCTCTGTCTCTCACCTGCATAATAATAATGCCATCCTAACTGGTCTCCCAGCTTCCATCTTTGTCCTTGGACAATCTGCTTTCATTACCTCACACAGAGTGGATCTTATAAAATGTAAGAAAATGGAATGGAATCGTGCGACCATTCTGCTTGGAACTCTGAAATAATTACCCATTTCACATAGAGTAAAAGCCAAGGCTCATCTAATGGCCAACAAAGCCCTAAGCAATGCAGCCATCCTCTCCATTCCATATCTAACTTCATCTCCCACAAATTTCCCCCACCATCAACCTTCCCTCTTACTCTAGGCACGCTTTCACCTTAAAGCCTTTGAGCTGACTGCACTTTTCCCTATCCTAAAGTGCTCTTTACCCACCTGTCCACATAGGCGACTCCTTCAACCTTCTTTAAATCTTCATGGGAATGTCAACATCTCAATGCGGCCAATATTGATGACCCTGTATAAACTGGAAAATGCTCTCTTACTCCCAGTTTTCCCACTATTCATGCCCCTGCTCTACTTTTATTTGTTTATTTTTATTTTCTCCATAGGATTCATCACTTACGGCCAGACTCGATATTGCATTTATTTACTATGTTTATTTATTTCTGCTCTACTCACAAAGACGTCGACTTAGGAGCAGGAAAATGTTTTGTTCCCTGATGCATTCCAATGGATTAAAACAGTTGCTGGCAATACTTGGCACCCAATAAATACTTACTAAATAAATGAATACATTTATGAAAGAAAGCATTAAAAATAGCTATCTTTGGGGCGCCTGGGTGGCTCAGTGGGTTAAGCCTATGCCTTTGGCTCAGGTCATGATCTCAGGGTCCTGAGATCGAGCCTCACATTGGGTTCTCTGCTCAGCGGGGAGACTGCTTCCCACTCTCTCTCTCTGCCTGTCTCTCTGCCTACTTGTGATCTCTCTGTCAAATAAATAAATAAAATCTTTTAAAAAAATTTAATTAATTAATTAATTAATTAATTAAAAATAGCTATCTTTTACTGAATGCCTACTATATGTCAGTGCTCTGGTAAATGTTTTGTACTCATTACCTTGCCTCCTCTCACAAAACCCCACATGTGAGGTAAATACTATTCCTCCTCTTAGCAAATGCAGAAGCTGACATTTAGAAAGGTTTGTTACTTGTACAAGGTTACACAGCAGGTAAGTGGCAGAGCCAGGATTGCAACTCATGTCCAACTCTAAGACTTTGGATGTTAGCACTGTGACACGCTGAAAATAGCAACTTGATTCGCTATACAGTTCTACATAATCATAAGATATTAGGTGTAGGAAAGGATTTAAGTTGGAGAATGGGAAGCAGAAAGTAATTATCAAGTGAGAAGTTATTCCCAGAGTCTAATCCTAATTTACAAAAAATTGTAAAGATACTGGCTCATAATTTTTTATAGAAAAAGGCAAGAAAAACACAAGGAACATGGGTAAATTTTAATTGGTTATCCTTTTAATTCATTTCATTGTATCTTGATTCTCAAATTTTCTCCTGGGAATTACTCCTTAGATTCTCTAATGCTTGACCTCTGTTCTTGACCTTCAATTAATGTAATACCTATACTTGTCCCTCTTCTTGTGCACAGTAGCTCATTTCAGATTTGCATTTGTCATCCACTTCTGCCCCATCTATGTCAGACTTGGCACCACTTGTGTCTTAGATTCCAAAATTCTTTGGAGGAGGAGAGGCCTGGATATAATTACACACACTAACTCGCTTTATACATACCTTACAGGCAGCCGTCAACTGAGTAGACTCTTAATATGTGCATTCTGATAAAAATATCCCGGTCTACTCCCTTCGGAGGCACCCTCCACCCACTCCAACACTTCACTTTCTTTCTCATTTGCCTGGTGAGTCATATCAGTACTGGCAATTTATATTAAATGCTTCAATCCCAAATTCTTGCTTTCTTTTTTTGTCCATATTTTCTTAACCTGAATAGTCCTTCTAACTGCAATTGTTCACTTCTTATGGTATAAATATGGAGGAATGTATAGCAGTCAATAGACTCCTAGCATTTTAATATGCTAAACAATATTTTTGAGGACTAAACATCCATCATGCTTTAAAAATACTTCAACAGATTGTCTTTCTAAATGGTGCCTTAAACAGCAGTTGTCCCTTCCTTTGCAAGCTCAGTGAAGAGATAATATATCCTTTGGGGTCAGGCTCTGTTCCATTTTCTCCTCAGTAGACCCTTCAACTGCAAATAACTTTTCTTAAATGGATTCTCAAATTTCTTTTTAAATTAAAGTTATTATTAAATTACAGAAAATAAGAGAAGAATTGTTACATGTAAAAAGCATTCACTTTAGCACTTTCTGCAGGATAGCTCGTTTAAATATGTAGGATTCCTGATTTTCCCACTGCCAAACATGCCCCCTGAGCACAAGAACCCTCAAATAATCCGGACTATGCTCGGCACAGAACTACCAGAGCACTATTGGAAGAAACTGCATCACAGTCTAATATGCTACAAGTTTTCTGCCTTGTTTTCATTTATTTATCATCTTCCGCATTACTTTAAAATACAACTGGGTCAATTAGAATGGCAGTTCAACTGTAAGACTCTTAAAGGCTCTTTCTAAATATATGGTTCATCAGCTTATTAGACCACTTGGAACTAAATGTAGTTACAACAGTTTTGTTTACATTTCTCTTCCATTATTCTCATAATGGCACCGATGTCTAACCTATTCCAAGAGCCATGAGCACTCATCTCCAGCTTCGTTGAACCTGCTGGGATGTAACATCTCTTGCCTCACATAAGGCTCCAACATCATGTCCTGTTAACTGCTATTTGGATCACAGCCTTCAGTGCCCCAGCCACATCGATCCTCGTGGAAAAATAGCACTTACTTCTAAATGCACCCTTTAAGATCCTAAAATCAATTTCCTCAACTGCTATTCTACTATGCTCCTCATAGATCTTTAATAATTCTGAAGTTCTCCAAAAATCAAAATCCACTTTCCTTTGTTCAGCTTGTAATCTCTTTTCCCAAGATCTCTGATTTTATCCTGTCCAGTCCTTCTCTGTAAATCTGCCAAAGCCAGTCTGCCAGCCAATTTTCTGACTTTCTTGAAATCTCCCATTCAAGAACCTTTTTGCCATAGCTTCTTCTTCTTCTTCACACTCTTGCCCATACACAAAGTGTCTCGCAATTATCATCATTATGGGGGAGTGGGGTATGGCAAACCCACTGAGCAGAAAGTGACCACTACTTTTCAGCTTCCCAAATCGATGGCCTGGAATACCTCTTCTTCTTGATGTTTATCAGGCAGTTACAGGGATTGGTGGCAGCTGCACGGGAATAAGTAAGCCTTTGAGGGATTTAGAATCTGCATATCTAAATCACCAAGATTTACATGAGCCCTGGGTCTACAGAGATTGTCATAGGACAATCAGGGACAAATCTAATGGTTTCAAAATTAGCATAGTCTGCTTTCCTAGGGAGGTGGAAAGACCAAGACTACATGGCTGCCCAGCAAAGGTTTGATCTAGTCTTAGGGAGAACGCTTATTTCCCATTCTTCACACTTTCATAGACGTTCCCCTCCCTAGAGGGAACAATCTGAAACAACACTTTTTAACTCCTCTTGTGGTGAGCATAGCATATCGGATAGAGATGCTGAATCACTATGTTCTATACCTTAAGCTAATATAACATTGTGTGTCAACTATACTCAAATATAATAATAATAATAATAATAATAATATCCAAAGAAGCCCACTGAGGGAAAAGAAAGGAAAAAGAAATAACACTTCTAGCCCGGGTCACTACTCGTTCATATCTCCCCTGAGAGAGAAGTAATTTTTATGACAAGGGAGGTTAGGAGAAGGAACTGAACATGTCAGCTCTGCCACCTTCTCTGGTTTGCCATCTACTTGGCCCAGGAGAACTGTACCCCATGTTCTTCTTTCTTTTCACGATAAATATTCATCAGGCTATGCTGGTTATCTAGAAACAGATTTGACAGTGCCCCTTTCTGGTTCTATGTTTTGGGGTTCTACACACATGAAACAGTGGCCAGGAGTACGTGTCTGCATCCTCAGGCCCAAATACTCTCTGGGGTGAAGTGTTAGGGCGACCCAACATCTAAGCCACATTCTCCAATCTAGGCTTGTCAGTAGCAAAACTGACACTCTGATCTCCATGTGTCTGCTTTTTATGTCTAGGTTCTATTTGATTTGGGGTTTAGGAAGGAAATAATAGAATCTTAATGCTGGCCTCATAGACCCTCAATAGCTGGAAAGGAGCAATTCTACATGCTTTTCACTCAAAATGTTGAGTTTCTCTTGACTAGTGCCTCAGTTACCTCAATTGTGCATTCAACTAATATTTGATGAGCACAGACTAAGTGCCAGGCACTGTTCTAGGGTCGGAGGACATACAATGTCTAAAACATCTGCACTCACAGAGCTTTCATTCTGTACAACTGAAACGGTTAAAGGACTTAAGGTCAGTACGAGGATTATGTGGGTTAGCATATCAGATGCACTCACAGTGGTGCCTGGAGCATAGTAAGAGCTTGATAAGTGATGATGATGATGATGATGAAGACAACGGCGATGACACTCTGCTTCAGTTAAGGAAGCAGTGCCAACTCTAACTGAACAATTCCTGGTACTAATGCATTCTTCTTTCTTTCTCTGTGATTATCTCTGAGCTTCAGAAGCCCCAGGATGTAATGATGCTTCTCAGGTGAAAATATTTTTTAACTTCTGACTTCTCAACTCCACTTGCAAACCCTACACTCAGATCCTTAGAGGATACGGTTGTTTAATATGCCATGCCGTGTCAGGAGGAATTTTTTCTGACTTGGAAAATACAGGGCTTTCATTTGGCATGTGTGTTTTGTTTTGCAATGTTCAAGTAAAACGTGCTCTGTATATCACACTTTTAATTGGATTGTGGTAGGAAATATTGAAAAAACTATTTTCTCATAGTCTCCTTTATGACAGTAGGGCATTGCTAAATAAATAAGGCTATGAAGTCAATGAGGATGTTGACAAAGAAAGCTGGAATTTCTTTCTTTTGTTTTTTTTAACTCACAATTTAGGATTTTATTTAACTATTGAAGGAACTAGGCAGACGTGTAGAGAAAGAGGGAGTGGAGAGGATGGGAAGGGAAGGGAGAGAGAGAAGGAAGATGCTTGGCGGGTGGGGGATGGTGAAGATCTCAGTGAGGCCTTTCTTTGCACAATTACTGGCTCATTCAACTTGCTTTTGCCATTGCAGAGACAGGTCATTAGGCTTCACTGGATTTTATCCTCCTCCTACTCACAGGGTTCATCCCAACCGTAGAGCTCAAAACCCCCTGGGCCTCCCACCCCACCCAGAGCTTCTGCACATAGAATTGTCATCTCTAAGAGTGTTCTAATTTTTATCTCAGTTACACACATTTACTAGTGAGGGATTCCAGGCTTATGTATTTGCTGGGTTGGTTCTAGTACAGAACTGGCTATAGAACCACACTCCTGACCTTAGGTTCACATATAGCCACTGTCTCCCATGCAACTGATCTAGATTTGTCTCAGACAAAACTCCCTGAATACTCTTCGATCAGAGTCCTTTTATCCACATGCCACGCCAGTTATGAGGATCTTATGTACTACCTTGGTTGTTAGAGTTTGTCCATTTGAATTCCTGTTTAACCATCTGTGACAGATCTATTTATCTCAGCCACACTAATGTTCTGTACAGAAGGATTGATGAATTGTGTTCCCAGGTAATGGATTAACTATCAAACACAGCTCATTTCTTATCCATTCTTTCAACCATCAAGACACATGTTGTTATTTACGAATGTTGTGATCTGCAATTTTGTCTTCATTTTGAAATAGGAAATCGAAACTCGCAGAACTTAAATATTACAGAGTATACGGAGTCATAAAGATAATAATAAGTAGCGGAGGCATTAACCAAAATATGTTCCTCCTGACCCAAAGTCTATGAAACTACAGACACCGAGCTGCAGAATTTTATCAAAAACTGGCCATTCATGTTTTAAAGTCTAATGAAAATCACTCACTGCAAATTTAAAGAGATATTCTGAAACAAACTCCTTATGAGACCTACCACTCTCTGACACATTCTCCCCACTTACGTTGTGAAGTCTAATGCAAATCACTCACTCCAAATTTAAGGAGATATTCTTAAGCTAAACCTTAATGGGACTTGACATTTCTGACACTTTTGGGTCCACATTTTATTGTAGCCTCTTGTGATATTCATTATACTTTACTCTGTAGGACCCAGACAAAGGCACTGGCAGCCTTGTCAAATACAATCAATAAGTATCCTACCTTTCTCTACTCAGTTATGTGTTGGTTATTTTAAACAACATATCTACAATTGCCCGATTCTAATATATTTTTAATAACCAAGTAATATTTGGAAAGCATCTGATGATCCTTCTACTCCTCAGAATTCTATTTTTTTTTTCCAAAAATCATTACTTTCAGCATGGAAGAACTCCTCATATAGTGACTTTTATTTGTACATTACAATGCAATGCTAAGTGACAGCAAGAGCAGTGGGATCTCCACTCACACCCCTGAAAAGATAGGCGTGGAAAGAAGAAAACCAACTAATGAAGAATTGCTTCTCCTGCCCTTCTAGTTCTGGGGGCAATGAAACTAGATACAATGTCTTAAAGCTCTATAGGAAATATGATACATTCAGGAAATCCACGAATAATAAAGACAGCATTCCTTAAAGCTTGAAAAAAGAAACTGCATTAAAAAAAAAACAACATTTTGCATGGTTAGAGGTTAATTTATATTCTATTCAATAAGAAAAGCACAGTTTCGAAACAGAGCTAGATTCAAGTATCTTCAGATGATATCATCACAACAAAACCATAAAAAGCTACTAAGCAAACGATTTGGGATTGTTTCGAAACTTTTAATGACTGGTTATAAGCATCTGCCATATGGCTGCTGGTCATTATTAAGAAGAGAGAAAGTCAAGTCTTAGCGGACTTACATATAGCAAAACTATGATTTGCCAAAGGACAAAGATGACGATGTTAAACCAGCTTATTTAATGATTAACATTTACTGAGTGACACTCTCCACAGTGTGTCGTACTCAGTGCTGTGGGGATAAGACAATCAAGAAGACTTAGTTCCTATAGTCAAGAAAGTCATAATCTTCTCAGGAAGCTAAGGCATGTACAAAAATAACCATAATTCAGATTTTTCCTGTTTAAGTCAACGTCAGCAATTTTTCCACCAAATGCACGTAAGTCAGAAACCTTTGAGCTATCCTTGGCTCATTTAGTCTAACAAGTTATATATGTACTCACTGCAAGACACACTCAAAATCAGGTGTTTTTAAGAATGAATAAGGCAGCAGTAGGTAAGATAGATGCTAAAGGATGGATAACGAATGTAGGGAATGAAAGAATAAAGTATTTTGACAGGCCAGAAAGAAGACAGGTGGCAGGAGGAGTGTTAAAAATCTGGGGAGACAGCTAATAGGTAAGCATTGATGGGCTGTACTAGGAGATGTTTACACTTGCAGAGGTATGGCAAATGTGAGGTCTCCAAGCTAAGAAAAGACTTTAGAAGTATGAACACATGTGGGCAGCTAAATCCTTGGGAAGAGATGAGACCCCTATCAAGAATGAAAATGGGAGGAAGAAATATCTACATGTATTGAAGGAGAATGAGAAGAGGTCATCAGAGAGAAAAGACCCAGAAATGCACTAATACTAACACAACAAGCTAATGACACATTTGAGAATATGTAATGACTTTTTACTAAAGACAAATTTAGCAGTGGAATGCTTAAAGAAAAAAAAATACTTTATTATATAGAATACCTAATGTGTAATAGCCTTTCAGCTATAAAGTTAATATTCTGAGAATATTTCGTAAAATATTTAATAAAGATGCAAAACCATTAACAATCTTAAAATGGTTTCCAAAGGCATTTATTCAATATAGGCAAGGATGATAAAAATAAAAATAATTATTATGAATTATCAATAATGCACTTTAAAAGTCAGTCATTTCAGAATATGTAATTTTATTCAGATTAACATCAATTTTGAGCAACAACCGTCATCTGAAAAAATTGTTGAACCTAATTCAACTTTTCCGTAACAATTTTAAAGGAAAAATGCTTTCACACATAATGGCTCAAAACTACAACATCTACAGCTGATAATCTTGCCACATAAAAAATAAAATGAAGTTTCTTATCTTGTCAAGGTTGCACAAAAAAGATATTTTGTAGATCAAGTATAACATCAATGTCATATCTCATCCTGTAGGTGGCATGTTATAAGCTCCATGAAATTCCATTCCTTCACATTATGGGACATGTAAGATCCCAAAACTGGGAATCAGAGAAATCTAAGTTCAGATCAGAGTTATGCATTAAGAAATTTGTGGACCTACACACATTACTTAAATTGTATATGTTAGCAATTTTCCCACAGATGGGGTTTAGAATGCTAATCTCACAGTGTTTTTATAATAATTAAATGAAATAATGTTTGTAAAGTATATTGTGTCTGGCACAGGTTAAACAATTTTAAGAAAATGCTATATTTTAATTAATCAATTGCAATTGTATTAATTTTTATGCATAACAAATTATTCCAGACTGAAACAACACACGTATCTTAGTTCTATAGGTCAGAAATCCAGCTTGGTGTAACTGGGTTCTCTGCTCAGGGTCTGAGGCTTGAGTCAAGGCATCAGGTGCCTGGGGACAGAGCAGTTGACATGCTCATTCAAATTGTTGACTGAATTCAGTTCCTTGCAATGGTAAAACTCCACATCCTTGTTCACTGCCATGTCTCATCTTCTAGTGGCCATCCACATTCCTTGCCATGTGCTCTCTTCCCCCAGTGGAGAATCCCCTTCAAGTTAACTCCCCATCCTGTTTCAACTCTCTCTGACTTCTCCATCTCTGACCTCCAGAACCAGATTTAAAGGGTTTATAAGATTAGATCAAGTCCACTGAATAATCTCTCTTTCTTAAAGGCAAAGTGCCCTATAACAAAGCCTACTCATGATGCTAGATAAAATCCCAGGGATTTTAAAGGACTTGTAAAACTTGCTGCAGGAATCATGGGGGACTTAGAATTCTATCTACCACAGTAGTTGTGGTAACAGTCTTAATAATTGTCTATTGTATAATACTTTCAATCATTTAAAAAAGGTATCAATTTTAAGATTTGAAGAAATAGGTAATTATGATTAGAAACCTAATAAAACCCCTTATGTTGTCATACCGTCAGTATTTAATTATATTTATACACAGGAGATACAACATATTTATGGGAATTTGAATTTCTAAAGAAGAGCCAGAAGAAACTAGACTATCTTTTACCTGCCAGCTCATGTTTTCCAAGAACACCTTATTTTCCTGGTTTGTTCTGCACTTCCATAGACATAATTTTGAAAGCAGAAATTCTCTTTCATTTAGCTCCAATGTGTGGTAAGAAATATCAAGCAATTCACAGATTCTGACAAATTTCTGAAGTTTGGTTCTATAACAAACTTCTACTGGAAAGGCATCCCGTAAAGGAAAAGTTTAATCACAGCTAACCCCAGGGTAAGTAGTTAAAAATCATCCAGTTTCATGAATGCTCTTAAAATAATAGCCACTCATGTCCTATTTTTAAAGGATCTCTCATTTGAATTCATTATTTCCTAAATTGTGAACAAACCTCTATGTTATGACATGTTAGCAAAAATCAAAGAGCAACCGGGAAGTTGGCCACTAATGAACCTACCACATGCTAGATATTCTTATGGGAACATTGTACACATATTGTCATTGAATTTTTTTAACATTCCTGTGAATGCTAGTTATTTTATACCTATTTTACCTCTAAACAAACTGAGGCTTAGAGAAGGTAACTAATGTGTACAAAAACCACATAAATAGAACATTCTAAAGCCAGAATTCAAACTCAGGTTTATCAGACTCCAAAGCCTGACCTGATCTCTTTCCAAAGTACACTATAGTACCTCTTCAAACTAACATGGGTCAAATGGTGGCAAAAGAAAATGCATGTAAGAGAAAGATCTCTTGCATTTAATAATCCTTCATTTATTTGGCTTTCGTAGACTTATACTTTTCACATTTCCTATTCTTTAAATTTAACTTACAATAAGCCAATCAAAGCTGAAATTTGTATGAATGATTGCATCAGTGCATTACTAACTGTACAAATAAGCTAAAGGACCAATATATTACATAGCAAATAATGTTTATCTACCCAAACCACATGGTCATCTTATGTCCTCATTAGCTATTCTTAAGCATAGTAACAGTAAAAATTCTGACTCACATCAAGTAAGGGGTAAAACCAGAAGAGTGAAAATGAAAGATTCTGGCATTCATTCACCAGCGCCCTTAGAGATTTTCTACTAATAAATGTTCTTTCTGTCTCTCAGATCCAAGCCCCAGATATATGTCAACGTCAGATCCAAGCCCCAGATATATGTCAACGTCAAGGCTGACGAAGAAATATGGTAATAAGAATCCCCAAGCAAATAAATGAGTAGTGTTGCAAACCATCCTTTTCTTTCCCAAAGTACTTATCCAGAGGCTAATGGTTACACAATTGTAATAAACAATGACCTCTTGACATCCAGAGCAGAAATATTCTCATTGCTATTCAGCACCTTTGTTGGATTTGGGGGTTCTTAATTTCTGATTTATCAGACAAAGTCTCTGGAGAGAGATGCATCTGTTGGAATGCCCAGTCTATCACAAAATAATTACGTGACAAAGGGCAGATAATTGGTCTCTGGATCTCTTTTTCTTACTAGGAAAATGAGGATCATCAAACTACCTACCTCATGACACTAATAATGAGCATTAAATCATAGGTAAAGTGCTTAGCATATTACCTGGCACTCGAAACATGTTAGGTATTATTATTAATTTATTATGATTAGTAATATTTTATAATATTTAATTAGATGCCCTCCACAAGACAACTGAAAATTTAAATAGACTGCATGAAGCTAATAATGGTTTTGCATAATCTCAACATAAAAAAAAAACATTTTAGACTTAAGCTGCTCAGGCTTTTGAAATGCATTTCTGTCATTTTGTTTTTTGTTTCTATCCTATGCAACTGGTGCCCCCCAACCCCCCACCTCGGGCTTTTGTTTCAGTGTTAGAAGGCAGTGCCAAGTGCATTCATCTATTTTCCTGTATTAAGTCCAAGCCCATCCTAATGGCTCTAATTTTATGTGTTACTGACTTCCACGTTCAGCCCAGCCACTATATATCCCATATATCAATCAACACTGTTTCTGAGAAAGATGACTCATTGTAAGGGATGTCACAAGTCTGAATCACTAAAATTTAAAGGCAAAACTGATTGCTAAATGCCACAATGTATGTGAGAACCCAAAATCAGTAGCTATCCTAAGGAAGGCTGTGTCTATGTATTTATATGTATAGGAATGTTGGAGTCACATAAATAATCATTGACAAATAATGAATTCTAGGTACCATGCCTGCCGCTGAGGCCACAGGAGTGAACTAGAACGACATGACCTCTGCTCCTCGTCCATTTAATTCCACTCTCCCTAGCAATTACTGTCACAGAGGTTTGAGATTTCAGGCTAAGACTTCAAAGACTATCTCCTCTTCAATACCTGCAATTCAGGCTATGGTTTTACAGCCCAAGTGGCAAAGTTCTTCATTGCTGGGAGCTAGGAAAGGCTCTGAAGGTATATCAAGTCAATTTGTCAAAAAAAAAAAAAGCATAACAATTAACTAATAAACATGCTACGTATGTGATACACAAAACATAGTTCATAGATTATATATCTTGAAACAAGATATGACCTGTGCCACCAAACGGTGTATTAGCTGTCACTACTGAAGATGAGTTGCACCCTGAGAAAGGGGGACTTCTTGCTAATTATGGTAGTCATTAAGCTGCCAAGTATCTCCAAGTCTACTTCTGAGTTGTACTTCCCCTCACCCTTGAAGTTAAGCATGTCTATATACCTTCCTTTGAGCAAAGAATCAGAGCAGAGGTGACATAGTATTTAAGGAACACTGTGCTTCTCACCATGCGTCCTTTCCCTGACACAATAATCAGCAATATTTCAAATGGTAGAAATCTACCAGCCTAAGACCTTAAGTAAGGATGATGTATAGGAGAGCCCAACCCCTACAGACCCATCCACCCTCAGTGGACAGTGTTGGGTCATAAGCAAGATATATGAGAGAGAAATAAAACTTGATGTTTTGAGCTAAGAGTTGTTAATTCAGACTAACCAATTTAATAAACAAACCTAGGTATCTGACCCGATGAAACAGCTAGCTCAAAAGGGTAGGGCAAAAACCCCCTATTTAAAGTTATTGAGGAGGGGTGCCTGGGTGGCTCAGTGGCTCAGTGGGTTAAGCCTCTGCCTTCGGCTCAGGTCATGATCTCAGGGTCCTGGGATCGAGCCCCACATTGGACTCTGCTCAGCAGGGAGCCTGCTTCCCCCTCTCTCTCTGCCTGCCTCTCTGCCTACTTGTGATCTCTCTCTCTCTCTCTCTCTGTCAAATAAATAAATAAAATATTTTTTATGGGCCCAGCACGCTACCGCTGCGCCACTCTGCTCCTTAAAATATTTTTTAAAAATAAAAATAAAGTTATTGCGGAAAATGTTACCAGACTCATCTGGTTACAGACTGATCTTACTATACACACTGATTTCTCACTGTTAACTAAAAGGATACAAATAAAGTACTATTAGAGAATGGAAGAAGACAGCATCATTTCTAAACAGAAACTCAAAGACACATGAATCCACCCAGTGAATCCAAAAAGACACTTGCAACAGAATCAAGAACATTTGATGAAATGCAGATTCCTGGGCCCAAACCAAAGCCAATCAAATTTCTGAGGATTGGTTAAATTCGTATTTAACAAATTCCCCAATTGATTCCTTCATAACTGTTATAAAATATCTTAGTTTGGAACCCAAGGCTATAAACTAATAATACTCAGGTGTATTTTGTTTGGGATGCACAAGATTTTGTTTGTTTTGATTTCAGTTAGAATTGGTTGGCCTTTAAAAATTAAGAAATTTCTCATAAGAATTGGTATTTCCACTTTTGAAAAATAATTGGAATATCAGGCAATTTATCTCAAACACTTATATGGCAATAATCAGATAAAACTCAACCGCCTTTGCACAAAGCATATCTGTGCCTCAGGTCTTCTCTCCATAATGTCAACTCATTTTTTTATTTGACCTGCCCAAGGCGGTAATAGAGTTTGGGTCCCTTTATTCTGATTTCTGTTATACAGACTAGAGATTGTGTTCTGGAAAGTGAGAGAAAGGAAAATCATTGAAGACTGTTGAGCAAAAGAATTACATAATCAAATTTAACTAAAAAATAAAAATCTGGCAATATAGAAAATAGGATAGGGCTTTGCACATGCAAGTGTTTGGAGGTGGGGGGAGGGGGCAGGGGGGTGGGCAGCACATTATTTACTGGCCAAGCAGGTAACCTGACTGAGTGACATGAACTAAATGAGATCTCTGGCTAAATGTGAAGGACATACCTCCTCCCTTTAGAAAACTTAGTTTCAATTGCTATCATCAATTCAATTTCTATTTCAATCTCTGTCATAAGTTTCAGCCTGGGTTGACCAGACCTGCAATTTTTGAAAGATAAGATCAAAATCCACATTTTTTATTGGAAATGTCCTGATTTCTAAATGACTTAAGTTATTTTTTTTAAACCAAAAAACAAGTCAATCTATTGGTTGTTATCTGTGTATTAGAGGACAGCAGAATTAGAGTCAGGAGACTGGAAAAAAGTAAGGAGAATTTGAAAAACTTTTTTCAATGGATTTTTAGCCCTGGTAGATTGACAAATATGGACTCCATTAAGAACCACAGAATGAAAAGCAATTTTAGGTGATAAAATTATGAATTTAGTTTCTGGAAGTTTAAGAAATTCATATATGAAAGGATACAGCTCATCATTAATTTGTTATCTATTCAATAGGTATTACGATTACTACCTACCTCCTACATATGGTACTGGGGCTAGAACAAGAGACAAGGAGTCACAAATCTCTGCCTGTAGAGATCTTAGATTCCAACAGGCGGAACACAGAGTTACAAAACACTACACTCATGTTATGCCAAATGTAGTAATGGATGATTTGTTCCACAGAAATGCGTGTGTGTGTGTGTGTGTGCGCGCGTGTGTACATACACACTAAAGGACATCTAGAAAGTAGTGACGTCTAAGCTAGAAACTGAAGAAAGGATAATGTATGTCCTCAATAGAAGCAAAAGCCTGTGTAAAGGCTAGAGAAAGCCAAATGCATTATAAAAATAAACACTGAGACAAGGAGAGTTGATCTAAAGTACTCAGTGAAAGGTAATGATTTGTAGCAAGAAATGAGTAGAGAAAAGCAAGCAGAGGCCAGAATGTGGAGAGACTGCCTTAAGTGCTCTGGACTTGCTCCAGAAAGCTGTGGGTGGTCATAGAAGGGAGTTCATCTGGACAAAGACAAGCAAATCCACGTCAGAAAACAGCTTCAGAACCAGAGATAATCTGCATATGGGTCAATATTTAAGGATACGGAATTGAATGAGATTGTTCTGAGAAAATCATTAAGGTGATAAGCGGTTAAGTGTTGAAAGTACAGAACCTGGGGGAGCACATTTAAGAAAAGAGAAGATAAAGAGAAACCAAAGAATGAGACAGATAAAGAAGGGGGGAAAAGACCAAGACCCAGCTAACAGGAGTGAGTTTCAAGAGGGGGTAGATCTATAATATCAAACAGAGTGGAAAAGTCACAGAGGGTGTGCTTTGAAGAGATGCTGTGGTTCACATCACCTACACAAAGAGTGCAGAGTAATGTTTCGGAACATAAACACTGATATTGGTCAATATAATTTGTGCATTTATCACTACCTCTCTGTAACAATCACTTCCTAATCAAACTTTACTCAGCTTTAAGAGAAGTTCTTAACTGAAATTTTCATGCAATGGAACTACCTAGTTTTGTACAAACTCCTAATTGCTGGCAGTTGGAAGACCGAACAGCCTTTGTATGTTCCTTGGCAGGCCAGACTTCAGAGGGTTAGCCGCCTTATTCTGCTTGCTTGTATTCAGGCCCACACTCTGTCTATTTCTCTACAATGAAGAAAAAATTGGTTTTAGATTTCTGTTCCAAGAACCTTATTTTCTACTCTATTCGCCTTGAAACAAGCCACAAAAGATGAGAGAAATTTAGATGGAAGGGACATCGCAGGTCTTAGCTACAGTCTTCTCCTCTTCGTGTTTTAGAAACTGAGGCACAGAGATGCTAACTGGCTTGCTCAAGGTCATAGAGCTTTTATAAAAACAAAGGGGTTTTTCATGTATAAATAGTGGTTTTCATGCTTTTATAGACTGCTTTGCCATCACAGCTTCCCCTGAAGGCAAAAGCCTTTTCCCTCTTAGTGTCTTTTAAAATTAAAATAGAATCAGTTATTTAAGAATTTAGGAGCCTCCAGGATTATAATCTGGTCTCTGGCAGGCACTCAAATACAAACTATGTATAATATGTTTTAAAGGAAATCACATTTTTTTTGTCTGTCCAAAAAGAAAATTTTGAAGCATCTTAAATAGAAAATACAACAAGAAGAGAGCTCTATTATTTTTCTACCCTGGAGATTACACATGTGGCAAAATGTTATTTACCACAATACTATATTTAAGGATTATATTTGTTTTTTATAATCAGTTATTTATACTACCTTAGTTTACAACCTTCATGTCAATATTATTTTTGCCACAACTAGTAAGAGCTGCAATACCCAACACATTTTAATCAAGCAGAGTTCAAATATCACCATAGCATTGTCGGAGATTAGTTGTTTTCAATTAAACAGAGATATGTTCTTATTTACAGAATATGGTAGAATTACAGTGTACTGATAACTAAAGAAATTATACTTAATATTATGCAGCATATTCACAGGAATTAATGGTCAAGCTAATATTTACTAGCAATATTGTAAAAGCATATCATAAAGAATAAATTTGTCTATGATTATGTTCTGATCAAAATAAGGTTTATTACCACAAACTTTAGAAACAGAAATTATGGGGGTGCCTGGGTGGCTCAGTCGTTAAGCATCTGCCTTCAGCTCAGGTCATGATCCTAGGGTCTAGGATCGAGACCCACATTGGGATTCCTGCTCAGTGGGAAGCCTGCTTCTCCCTCTCCCACTCCCCCTGCTTATGTTCCCTCTCTTGCTGTCTCTTTCTCTGTCAAATAAATAAATAAAATCTTTAAAAAAAAAAAAAAGAAACAGAAATTATGAATTCCTAATTGTCAGAGTAAACCATGACTAATAGTAGCAATAGTAGTAATAATAATAATAATAACAGCAACAACAACGACGACGACACCATTTAGTGAGCAGTCAATGAACCTCTCCATTGCATTACATTCTTTATGGAGGCCCCTGAAGCTTATATAACATGGTAACATTAGCTAAGTTTACCTCGTGGCTACTCAAAGTGTAGCCCAAGGACCAGCAACATTGATATCACCTGGGGGCTTGTTACAAAGGCAGCATCTTGAGCTCCAGACTCACAGACAGCATCAAAATCTACATTTTGACAATCACCACTATCTAGGTTATTCATATGCAAATTAGAGTTTTAAGTACTTCAGATAAATCAACTAACCATTGGAACTAATATTTTCCATTTTACAGAGAAGGAAATTGAGGCATAAAGAGATTAAGTAATTTTTCTATTAGTAGCAGTAGATGTGACAGGCATTGCTAGAAGCCTACTGAATATCAAACACATCTTCCTTCTTTCTAATAGATCTCCAATTTTCCCAGATGCTTTTCTAGTTTGAAATAGCTATGAGATAAATGTGGAAATCAGCTGCAAGAGCTGGGAAGGTTTATTTTTCTAATGAAAGGAACTAAAAGAGCTAGTGTCATCCCTTCCTTTTATTCCAGCCTTTACCGTGGACATGAAAGCTGGAGCTGCAGCAGCCATCTCGGGATCATGTGGTGACAGCATAAGGACAGAAGCCAATGTAAAAAAAGAGGAAGTGGAAAAACAAAAACAGTCTGCGTTCCTGAAGTTTTTGATGCCATCGCTTAAGAGCTCAGTCTTCACCTGAAGCCACCTACATACAGACCTTTTTTTTGGTGAGAATGACCCCCAGTGAAGTCACTATTGATAGATTTTTCTGTTAGTTTCTGACAAACACATCCCTAACGAATATAGGCTATAATATTCTTTCACCTATCTTTTACTGTTTTATTCCAATGCTTGCTCCCTCCTGTATTTCCAACTGGCACCAAATTTGCACTATAAAAAGCCACTTGGCATTACTACATCCTCTTCTAATGTCTTCAAACAGAAGTGGATAAAGTGTTAGACCACCCTCTCCGACCAAGTGGGTAAAATTATAGAAATGACAGATGACAACACAGTTCCCTAAAAGGAAAGGATCTGAAGAGACATGTGCTTTCCACCCCACTAACTTTCATATCCACTCACTTAAACATGCACCTGCCCACTTTCCCTATCTGCCGATAAGTTTTGCTTAACCTCCCAGCTGTTCCAAGGCAGGAATTGCAGCTGCTCTCTGCACCTGGTGGCAATCAGATGTCTGAGAGTAAGATGCCTATATTAGAAGCTGTCATCAAAAATGACAAAGTCTAGATCGGGCGTGGCAGCAGTCAAAGGAGAGTGACAAAGGCAGCAGCAGTGTAACAAGCAGAACTGCATCTAAATGTATATATCTCTGAGTCAGCAGCTGGGTCCCATGGGACTTTTCATCAGCCCCATATTTCACAGATAATAATGTAAATCCTAAATGACCCACCCTGCCCAATGAAGTCATGAGGCATACCATCAGTTCGGTGGCAGCCAAAACACCTTCAGGAGCCCTTCAGATTATCTGGGAACCTTGAAAGAAGGGAAGTTGGAAAGAATTCTGCTACAGCAATGCTCTCCTCACTACTTTATCTTCCTGGTCCTTTAAGAATTCAGACACTATTACTCGATTTTGTATGTTTTAAGAATAATGAGTCATTTTTTTTTGCATTTAATCTATTTTAAATGCCGACATACTTTAATATAAGTACTACTAATCATGTGGTTCTATATATAGTTTCTTGTTAGTTATCTTTGATCCTGCAATTCTGTTATCATTATTAAGGCAGAAGCTACTCAAGACGATGAAAGGATACTTAGTTTTAATTTTTAGTTATCAAGGGACTTACTGTTCTCCCAGGAATGCTCCAATGATGACCTCCTTTAAAATGGTTCTACATTCACTCCCATTCTTTTATGACATTTTCATCACCTCAAGCCACCCCACCCACTTATTTTCTTAAGGAACTATAGTTTCTCTTCCCCCTATATCTGTTGGATGATTCTTATGCCATTCTACAAAGCACAATCATCAGCCTCACATTTTTTTTTTTTTTGCTCCAAAGATTATCCTCTTACATGCCCTAGATAACTAATTAAATCTACCCTCCCATATTCCCCTCTACCCGACCTGAACACCAGCCTCGCGATTTCATTTTCTTTTAATTAAGCCTACCTCTCTCTTGGTATCCAAACTTTAATCTTCCATATAAACCTGGCTGGCATTTTAGTCCACTGTTTCCTTTCTTGAGAAACTGGAGTGTTTATGTAATCATGGTAACAAAAGTGAATTTGTTCCATTTACCCTAATTTTCTGACAATGGCTGATTTGCTTAATTTCTATTGTAAAGGCTTCTAAAGAGTTCATATAATTGAATACATTGGGGCTCTCCAACTCAAATATCTAAGTAGTAACTCAGTATCTTTTGCTTCAAAAGCTAAAATCTTCTTATGAGTAATTAGAGGTAGAGTGGACCTCTCCCTTCTTTATTTTTATTTTTTCATCCTTTTCTAAGTCCCCCATGACATTCCTCTTTCTCTCCAAATCACTCCTCCTGGTCGCGTCTGGAGATCTTTTCTGTCCTGGAAAGCTTGTAACACATACCATTCTAAAAGCACCCAATCCTTTTACCTTTTTAATAAAAGCCAAATGTCTCCCTAATACTTACTTAAATACTGTAGGTATCCCCACAAAACATAGTCTAAATACAGGTTTGGGAATGCTATGAAAAAACATTTATAATTTTTATCCTCTCTTCAACTTTCTTTAATCTTGTGACATAACTCTACTCTTCTATTCAGACACAAAATCCAATTGTACTACTCATTATATCATATCCTGAAATATCCCTAAAATCTGTTTCAATTTACTAACCATCTCCAGAAAATAGCTGAAATAGCAGTATCTTCTTTTTGACATATTTTACTTGTGGGTACTATATCAGAAGAAGAGCCATACATTTTTTTTTATTGTGTTTTAAATCAAATTAACAATGCCCTAACTAAACATATCCTCCAAGAATACTGAAAAATGTTTAAGGAGAAAGAATGTCACCACACATGCTCTTGGAACAATCTTTGTGCTACATTTTGCATTCATCCCCATAAAAAAAAACAAAAAACAAACAAACAAACAAAAACCCTAACATCCCAAATGGCTAATAAAGATACTTGTTCAAATGATGCTTTTATGACATTGTACTATTTTTTTAAATTTTATGTGAAAACTTTTGTTTTAACATGTTTTAAACATTGAAATAAATAAGAAGGCACATAAAAAAGATAAAATAAAAACATTGACATCATAACTTACGTCAAACTAAGATAGAGATAGACTCATATTTTCTATACACCAGTTTTTGAATTTTTTGAAAAAGTATAATAAAAATATACAAAGATATCAAAATTACTACTTAAAGTTTCTTAAAATGCAAAAAACTATGGAGAATTTGAGGGATTTACATCTCATCATAAGTGATATCCCTAATATGATGAACTTCTATATAAAGTATGTTTAGATTTAAACATGAATTTTATTCTTACATATTACTTTTAAATAAGATCTGTACCTCCAGGGATGAGGTATTTCAAGTTACAAACAAATTTTCAGAATTCTGTATGGTGTTAAGACCATTAAAAATTCAAAAGAAATAAAGTTAATACTCATTACATTGCACATCATGAAATTTATTTCTTTTATTTCACAAGAAATGTCTAGTTATTTAACTCATCTCTAGTTCAAAAGAAATTAAAATAAAGCAAAAAAATTTTTATTTAAAAAAAGAAATGAGGAATGTCTAGAAGTTTCAACTGGAATTAACACTTACCTTACTACCTCCGAGATTGCTACTCTTAACGTAAATACCCCCACACAACAACTCTCTGCTACAGACCCAAAAAGATATGCTCTTTGGATTTTATACTCCTCTACAGATAAAATTCTCAGCCTGACAGTAAATATATCAAAAATCACTCTTCCCATTATGAGAAAAGACAATCAATAATGTTCAATAAAGAAAACACAGGGTGCTTATATGGCATATTTAATTAAGGAGGGAAAGAAGAAACCAATGTCTAGGACATTTGAAAGGCAGAAAGAACCAAAATATGGTGTGATATGAATTTCTGCAAAGTCTGGGTCTTATTCCTCAAAATATTTTCAGCATTTAAAATAAGACTTAGCAAATAGTTGGCCCTTAATAAGAAATAGTTGACTGCATGAACCATGATTATAGATATAGAAATTTGGCCAACTCCAGTTATATGGTACAAGAAAAATGAATTCTTACTTCTCTGAACTTCAGTAGCATGTTCTTATAATGGAACATATGTTGTAATATTTCAAGTTATTTTGAGAATCATAGTGTATCTACCTTATCTGTCCTCCGAGGGACTTCAACCACCAGAGACCAATACCACATCCTATATATCTTTATATCCTGCAGAATGGCTGGCACATCATAAGCCTTCAATAGACATGTGTTAAGAAACAGACTACGAGAGGGCGCCTGGGTGGCTCAGTGGGTTCAGCCTCTGCCTTCGGCTCAGGTCATGATCTCAGGGTCCTGGGATCAAACCCCACATTGGGCTCTCTGCTCATCGGGAAGCCTGCTTCCCCTTCTCCCTCTGCCTGCCTCTCTGCCTACTTGTGATCTCTTTCTCTCTGTCAAATAAATAAATAAAATCTTGAAGAAAAAAAAAAAAGAAACAGAATATGAGAATAATTTAATTTGACTCTTTCCATGTTAACACATTGAAAAGTAATGAATTGCTGACTGGCCAAGCTGTCCACTTGGCCATCTGCACTACCAATATAGATTTCTACAATATGATTGAGCTGTAGCAATCAAAAAATAACACTAAAACAAATGGATCCGTCATGCCTATGGTCCAATTTATCCACTGTGTTAAGGAGGTAAAAAGAGAAACGCTGATTGCACCTGAGCTTAAATGCCAGTGAGAAAACACAGTGAGTGAGGCATGCTTGTGTCTGAAAAAGCAAAAATAATAATCCCTCAGTATCATGACTGAGGGCAGTGCTTTTCTAGATGCAATGGTTGAGAGAAAAAAATGGCTAACCAAGTATGTTTTAAGGTGAAAACAAAGCATTAGCGTTGGTTTATGAAAACATGAGTAGTATTCTCTTGGTCATGCATTTCAATGATGTCACCTTGAATTTTGCTGGAGAGATGCTGTTTGGGGAGAAAGGGTCACCATCTAATCTAACGCACACCCTTGCTGCCATGTATCCAGTCTGCCTTTTCTATAAAATAAATCACAAGCTATGTACCTAGTTCAAACAACAAACTGAGAAAGAATTCTGCAAAATGACCTCAAGCTAAAGAGTCTGTCTTAGTGCCATTCTCTGATGGGCAGTGAACAAGCAACACAGCGTTAGAGAGGGTGTGCTAAGATGTTCTTTAGTCATGCCTCAAAATATTAAAAAGAATCCAGAAAACTGTACCTAACATTACCATGCTTCTAGTTTAAGCCAGCATGCACTGTGATGAAGCCCATATTATTTCAATGCCAGAGAGAGAGAGTAGGACAACAGGTGCCAGACAAAAACTGAAGGAACTGATTTTTGGAGGTCAGACCCAGAGTTTCCAGCCTCCCCAAAGCTCCCCACTTTGGGCAGCCAGTACCTTTCTGCTTTTAATCTTTTGTGCCTCCCACAAAATAATTTTAAATAGACAGCCAGTGACAAATGATAATGGTTCTTTACAGTTTTATCAAAAGCACTTCTGCACACCTGTGTGAAATCTCCCCAACTTACTTCCATTTTCTCACTCATGAAATAATCAGATGCAGGGTTCCCTGTGACCTTTAGGCAAACTCAAACGGGTGGAGAAGATGGTGGCCGGGAGCATAAAAAGGCTCTGAAATCTTCTTTTGCCTACTACAGCTTATTCTGAAGGTTATCCTACTCCAGACACTGCAGAGAACCCCAGAAGCCTGAGTCAGGAAGGAAAGGGACACCGATATTCTCAGCTGCCTCAGGCATCTTTGGGAACATCAGCCCCAACCACAGCCATGGAAAGAGGAGCAGAATGCCAAATGTCACAGCTTTACAGAGAAGGGGATGCCCCAGGCCAGAGTTTACCCTGCCTCTGTCCAAGACCAGAACTTCTTAACATTCAATCTCTCTTTTCCCGCTCATCTTGCAACCCACTTTTCCCCTTCCCCCCTTCCAAGTCTATGTAAAGATTTCACACTATTCTTCATGTGTTCTTTTAGTCCCAATGCCTCCATCACCTGTCATCTCAAAAGACACCGTCAAGCCACACTCTGTGGCCACAAGACCCAGTTTTTGGCATTCAAGTACCTAGTCCAATCCCAAGTAAGGTTGATGGACACACTTTCGGCTTTATGTCCCTAAAATCATCATTAATGTCACATAGTAAGGTTTTATTCTGTAACTATATCTTTCCTCCTGCAGGCAAATATACTACCATGAACTGATGATGCCAAATCAGTATGTCATGATAATAATTACAAAGAGAGACACATATGTCATACTTCTTTTGTGACTGGCTTTGTTTCCAGACATTCTGTACATATACAAAGGGATGTCTACAAAATGAAACTGATTGCATAAGAAATATACGACCTCTCCTTTCTTTGAAACGGGGTTATGTGAGGGCCCCCGGGTGGTGCAGTCAGTTAAGCATCCTCTTGGTTTCAGCTCAGGTCGTAATCTCAGGGTCCTGAGATCAAGCCCCGTGTCGGGCTCCCCGCTCAGCATGGACTCTGCTTAAGTTTCTCTCTCTCCCTCTCCCTCTGCCCCTCCCCATGCTCCTTCTCTCTCTTTCCTTCTATTCCGAATAAATAAGTCTTTAAAAAATTAAATAAAACTGGGTTATACGTACTACAAATTTATCATTTTTTAAGAAGTCATAGCTTTTATATATTAACTGAAACACTGGGTGACGCTCTCTATTGCGTTCTATCACAATAGCAGCAGCAAGAACACTTATATGTATGGTGTTCCTGCTCTGCTTGCCATACACTATCCAAAGGATCTAGATATCAAAAAAAAAAAAATTTAAATCCCCAAGAAACCAGTAAGTCACATATTTTTACTCCTATTTTACGAATAAAGAAACCAAAGCAAGGAGAGATTGAGCAGCATGACGAAAGCTTTGTAGATATCATGTGGTGGCAACAGAATTCAAAACCAAAGGTGCTGACATCCAGAGGCCCTGATCTTAAGCATTACTTTATAAAGTAATATGATGCTATTTTAAGGTCAGAATCCCTCTTAGGTTGTGGGAGATATCAGATTTTTCTATATTAATTTTTCCCACTGAATAGCCTATGTTTTATTTTTATAAATTTGAGAGGAGTGCAATTCATGGAAACGTGTTGTCATCCATCTCTCTACAGCCTGAAGGTAAACATCTAAGAGTGAAGTTAGAAACTGACCCTCAGACCCTAAGCCTATGATCTGACATCATATTTTTCATGGCTTTAAGCATAAAGTTTCTTCAAGGTTTCAGAGTATAAAACAAGAGCATGGAAGGAAAAAAATCTATCGGGATGACCTCTTCAAAACAGCTTTTCCAAATGCAGTTAAGCATGGCTCTCAATCTAGATTTTCCAGATTGAATCTATAACTTAGATACCAAGCCTTGTCATTTCTAATAGTTGTCACTGTTGAGCATTGTGGATGTTAGCTGTCACAAATGGACAAGGCCTGCCTACACATTCATTTTTCCAATGACCCCATAAAATTGGTCCAAAAACAAATACTGCTCTTTTTATTCAGTTAACAAATTGAAAGCCTCTTAAGGAATGAAAAAACCCATGTGTAGTACTCCAAGTTGTTAGCGCTACTGACTAAAATGAAGACAAGAGGAAAAATTAATTCAGTTATTAGTTCTAGCTAATCTAAATGCATGGTCTAATATATAAAAGCTATGAGATAGGCCAAGCCCATCTCAGGTTTCCAGGCTCACAAAGAAGTAAGCCTACCAAAGGTACAAGACATATCAGTATTTTCTTGGTATGTTTTCAAAGGACACTACCTCCTAAGAAGTTCTTCTGGAAGAATGATAATACTAACACTTATCAACTGCATGTCACATTATGCTCTCTCAAGAACTTTAATTTACTTTAACCACATCATATCCTTGTGAGATATAAATAGAATAAGTAGATCCTCTCCTGCCATTTCACAGATGAGTAAATTAAGTCACAGATGGGATAAATGAATCACCCAAAATCACGCAGTTCAAGGCAGAATCACAGTGGACATTAAGTCAGGATTTGAGTAACTGGTGTAATAATAGCTCTAATTCACCAAGATGTCAGCCTAAAATGTGCTGATGCTAACAGTGGAAGGCCAGTGTGTTAATTAAATAATAAATGCTCCACTGATTTAAGGATCAGGTAAGTTCTCTAGTCAATTCTTTTCATGATAGCACAGTAAAATTAAAATAAAACAAAGGAATACAATTAAAATTCAATCCAGAAATACTTGAGTGCTTACTATTGCCAGGTATTGTTCTAGATGCTTGGGATAGATGATGCATCAGCGAATCGAGCAATAAAACAGATACAAATCCCGACTTCAATAAGCCTACATTCTAGCAAAAGAGACACAAGTAAGCAATTGACATACTAGTAATAAAGAAATAAATTATCTTACATATTAAAGGATAATAAGTACTAAAGAAAAAAAGAAAAAATGAAGCTGTGTAAGTGGGATCGGAATTATTAACAGGCAGATAGGTTATAGGATTTATCTGGTTGGTCAAGGTAGGCCTCATTGAGAAGGTAGATCAAAAGATATCGGGGGAAGAGGGAACAGCCAGGGAGAAAGCTCTAAGGAGTATCCTGGTACCTTCAAAGAACAGAAAGAAAGCCAATGTGACTGCAGCAGTGTTAGCAAGAAGGTGAGTTATGTGCGGTGAGGTCAAAGAAAGAATAAGGAGACAGATCATGCAGGGCCTTGGAGACCACCACAAAGAGCCTGATTTTATTCCGAATGAAGTAGAAATGACTGCAGAATTTTGGGCAGTTGAGTGACATGATGTTAATTTAAATTTTAAAGAGACTCTATTATTAATCATAAAATATCTTAAAATTTTAACACTCACTGTATTGTATAATCCTTATCATATATATGAATCTCAATTTACCCTCCTCCTTTCAAGATAAAAGAAGATTATTTCCATTTTCCCAAAGAAAATACCAAGGGTCAGAATGCCTAGGTAACTTGGCTAGGGTAAAATCTACTAGTGGTAGAGCCAGGTGAAAAGAACAATTTTTCTAATTCAGAGTCCAAAACTGATTGCTGCTTCTTATATACTCATTTATATTAAAGTTATAAAGGAAAGAAAATAATAATTGAGATTAATTGTCCAGATTTTTCATCAATAGAGATGTTCAGCTTGATATATTAAAATTGAATCAAATCTCTTTTTTCCTTCTTTTCAATTTCTGGGACATAATGATGCAAGTAATTTCCTTGGGCTTACTATTTGAAATGACATATGAACATATAGGCTAAGAATTTGGGATGCAGAAGTATTCATAATTATTTAAATTTACAACAGTACACTTAGAAAGCTTTTGAAAGTCTTTAAGGTATCGTTATTTATTAGCTCTCTACTATGTGCCAGTCACTGTGCTAAATTCTTTGTATATATCATTGTATTTCATTTTCGTCAAATGCTTTAAGAATAATATAAGTAATCACACTTTATAGATGACAGCTGTGGACCTAGAGAGGCTCAATATTTAAAGGTTAGAACTGCTCAGTACCAGAGCTGGGATTTTACCTAAATCTCCAAAATCTAAAGTTAGGCAGGTCTTCACTAAGATACACTACTATCCCGCCACATGATGCCTGACATATCACTTCAACACTTCCAACTAAAAGGTCAGCTAAATATGAGTAGTTCCATTTTTCAGATGATTAACTGGTTACAGAAAAGTTAAGCAAGCAATCAACATTTATTTGATAGCCACAATATGCAAATCAATATTTAGTTGCTGAGAGCATAGGAGATTTATGATACAATATCTTGCCTGAACAAGCTTACAATCTTGTTAAGGTAACAAGAGACACACAAAAAGATAATAAATAATCCAAGCTAGCACATAACAAGTTCCAAATGAGATATAGAGCCAACAACGACTGGAGAAGTTCAACAGAGAGAAAATTGAATCTGGGTGCTTCAATTCAGTTAAGAAAGATCTTTACTAGAGGACCAGTGTTGAGGTGGTCTTTATAGAAAAGGAAAGGTTTTGATCATCAGAAAAGATGAGAAAAATACTTCCGATGAGAGGAAATAATAGGACCAAAGGCCAAGGGAGCAGATAGGACTGGATTATCAAGAGAAAGTGAACAGATGCGATTGAAGTACAGGATGAACGAGAGGCAAAATAAAAATGAAGTCCGAGAAATAGAACGTAGAAAACCTTGACTGGCAAATTAGGAATCTAAGGGAGGAGGGAAGAACTAGATTTTTGCTGAATTGCTACTATATGGCACCAGCTTCATATACACTTTCTGTTTATACAATCCTCCCAACAACCCTATAATGCAGAAAGGTAGATATAGCGTGACCATTTTAAATGAAAGGAGACAGAGATTATCTGGCCAAGACACAGTTTTGTGTGTGGATGGAACTGAAATTCCACCTAGGTTTATCTGCCTCCAAGGCCTATATTCCTTCTATTACCTTCTTCTATTCCTACTGAAGGCAAAGAGCCACTGAAGGTATATGATCAAGAAAAGAAAAGGGTATGTGGAAAGCACTATAAGAATAAAAGAAAACTAACCTGAATGGGAAATATTAACATATGTACAATATCAGAGAAGGATTGGGGAAGGAAGACACTAGACAAGAAGAGCCATTTAACCCAAATAATATAGTGACAAGGGTCCATATTGGAGTGGTGACAATGGAAGTAAAAAAGAACGTAGGAGGTATTACAGAAGATATTACAAAAAAGAAATATGAAGAGCTAAATAGCAAGACTCACGTCCTGAAACAGGTAGTTTCTACTCCCCGGCTCCATGCCCACAGTGTAGATATTTCCCCTAAAAACTCACAGATACAAAACCCAAGGTCTACTTCAAATATTAAGATTTTTGACAGTATACTATGTATTTTAAAAAATAAAATCTATGATTTAAGAAAAATATCTGCCTTAGGGCAATCTACCTCTTAAACCACCATCATGAATTATGACAGATGTATGCTGGGCACACTTCTACCGTGTGAGTTTGGCAATAGCTCATTGTCATATGCTAACATAGAGAGTGATTCCCTATATTCATGCTCTTTAGAAATATTAATTACTAAAGAAATATCATTTTCCTTTTAGTTTTTCCTTTTAGAAAACTGTGTATTAAACAATTGACTTTGCTCTGAATGATACAATGGCCATATTTCTGAGTATTATTCCTCTCTGTACTTCTTTTAAAATGAGAGATACCTCTCAGGGATTCTAGTAAAAACTAACAGCATTAAACAGCATATTATTTAACAAGTTGGGTCTTTTCTGACTTTTTCTGACTCCTGGATGCTCCAAACAATACACTAGCAAATATACATAGAATTAACTACCACCTACATTTTTCAAAGAAAGTCTTTTCATAAACATAGAAGCATTTAGTCAAAGCACATCTTTACCAGCAATTTCATATTACAAAGTTGCCAGTAATAACCTGACTAACTGTATAAATCTTTGATTAGTATCAATTCTTCAACTATTTTTTCTTAATTTTTAATAAATGGTTAAACTAAACATACAAATAAGTATAACATACATGTGATAAATGTGTGTATGGAGATACATAGCTCATGTTATAACTGATGAGTAATAATATTTTGATTCAGAATCCTTTAGGAATTATACACCTACTTCACCTTCCTTCACCTAATCTCCTTAGTATCACCTAGCTGAGGATAATTAAAATTTAACATATTAAAAAAATCAACATTTTAGCCAAGACTAATTCTTTATGGATAAAGACAGATTTGTTTTTCTGAGCTGAAAATCAACATTTAAATTTGAAATCAAACTGTGCCACAGTTCAATAAATTTAGGCCTACAGCTAATATATAGCTAAAATGTCTTTGAAAGTTTCAAGAACGCGAAACCAGTGCTACATTTTAGAAATATCGTATGTATGTGTAAAGAAATACCATCATAAAATCCTAAACTGTGTATTTGTTAAAATGCAACCCAGATACTTTTTTAAAAAGTCTCAATTCTTTGTATGTATACTGCTGTGAAAATAGGCATCTGTAAAATGTGAAGATACTACACAAGCATAGGTTCTCAGTATTTCATTTTAATATACTTTAAGTTTGAAAAACTTAGCTATTATAAATAAACTAATTTAAGAACTCTTCATGCAGGAAGTCTGGCCTCTACATGACTTTCGGCATTCTTAAAAAATATGTTAAGTACAGTGTATGTGCATAAAAGGAATCCCAGATAATGTGTACTTCATATACCTTACTTTCTATTATTTATGGTTTTTTAATACATGCATTCATATATAAGATGTATCAGAATATGAATATTACCCTTGATGTTTAAAAGCATTATTTCGTGAGAGTTTAAAAAAAAGTAAAACTACTTTTACCTCCCAGTCCTGGTCTAAGCCGATTATCGTAACCATCCAGAAGTCTGTCTAGAATTCTTGTAAAGATGGTGATGTTATTTTTAGCCTCATCTTCTTGGATATTAGCCAGCACCAACCTAAGGAGATAATTTTACAAGCTGATATACACACACACACACACACACACACACACACACACACGTGTGTGTGTGTTGTACAAGTGTCAACATGCTTTTCTTCCTTGGTTTGAATTTTAAGTCTCTCTAAGCTATTAGAGCCACCCATTTCCCCCCTTTATCACTTCTATAAATACCAGCATATCTGTGGAGGAGATAAACATGTTGTTGAAAATGGACACTAAATACTAGATTATCAGAAAGTTTGATGTCAAAATTATTCCACGTTTCTATTACTTAGCATTCAGTGTAGAATATTCATTTTCTTCTCAAAGCCATCCCCTAGAATATATTATGACTGTAGGTGATCACATGCAGACACTATTAGTAATGTTATTCCGCATTAAGAAAGGTACAATAACCAAAATGACTCCTGAAATAATACTTCAGTGCTCTGAATATTAATTGGAAAACAAATCGCCTCCTTGGAGGCAGAAAATTTCTCTATCTTCCTCATAAATGCTTTTTTTTTTTTTTCCTTTATGTCATTTTTCTCTTTTAAACCAAGATTACTTCCTTACTTTGGGTATACCTCCACCCAATGGCCAAGTGCAATATAGACATCAGGGAAACTCCACTGGCTGTTCTCCAGGCTCCGCTGTAGCCAGGCGGTGGAGGTGGGCTCTGAAAGGGACAGGAACACACACAGGGCTGCGGAGAGCCTTGGAGGAGTACCCCTCCTGACTGGTCTCTGAGGAGAGCGATAGGGGTTGCCTAAAGATTAAAACGCCTTGCTACTTTTGTGTGCGTGCGTGACAAATTTGCGGAAAGAACAAATGGTCTTAAAATATCGCCAGAAAAGGGTTAGAAACAGTGATTTTCTCCATTATTTCTCCATCAGAAAGCCAGAGACCTGATTTTGTGACATCCAGCAATTTGGTGCAGAAGCAACTGGATGCACAAAACAGACTGTCCCTTTTCACTGCCATTTTTTTCCCCTAGAATGATTCAGAGATTTAAATTACTAGCCCAAAAAAAGAATCATTTATATAATAGAATAAAATACTGGCATGAGCATTACTGGTCAAATATAGAACAGAAAACTAGTAGAGGGAAATACGGTTAAGCACTGAGGATCTTCAATGATTATTAACTGACCATGGTGTGTTCACTCCTTTCAAATCAAAGATTATATGTAATTGCATTCTGGTCAAGGTGTAGTGTATAAAACATCATTGACAGAGTCCATTGCATTTAAATGATTACACAGCTAGTAACTAACAATAGTCATGATACATTAAAAAAATTGGTAACCAACTTCAAACAAATATCGTTTGAGGGCAGAGAAAATATTAAAACACTGGTCTAAAGGTAAATATTTAAAAATTACGTAAGCAAATTAGTTCATCGAAACTCCAGCATCAAAAGTTTCTATATTACTTTAAGCTAATTTTAAAACCAATCACTATGATAATCATAAAGTTCCACACAGAGGTTTTCACTGAAAAGTATTATTTGATCACATGTCATATTCTTTTTCTAAATTCAATATTAAGATAAATGAGGAGCTATTTTCCAATTAAAAATAAGACTTATGAAGAGATTTCTTCTCAATTCTAGAAAGTGTTTTCATATTTTGACAATTACTTGGACAGGAAAAGGAAAAATTAAAAAGGAAATAAAGATATAATAAAGACATTATTTTTTAAAGGAATGGTTACATGGACATTCTTATAACTCTTATATTTCAAGTCCTCTAATATTTTGAAAATCATATCCTAAATTTAGACAATAAATAAAAAATACCCAGTGATGATAAAAATCAGAAAAGAATACAATTAAGATGATGTTATTGAAAGCAATAAAAATTAACTTCATGTTAGTAGAACATAGGCAAAATAAAATTAGTTACATGTTTAAAGTAAGTACTGTTTATGACAGTAACTATTTTAGGAATAAAAGATCTCTAAATCAAAAATATGAAAAGTTGATTAATAAATCAAGCTTTTGTTTTATTGTTTGTGATTGTGAACTTGTATGCTACCTCCACCTAGAGGTTAAAGACTCACACATCCTTTGGGTTTTCTATGTTGACTAAAAGAGCCAAGACCATTTAAAAAAAGGTGAAAGAAAGAAAGAAGAAAGAAGGAAGGAAGAAAAAATAATAAGTTAATCACATCATTTTAGCTTGTGCTTTTCTTTTTGGCTTAAAGAAAAAACTGTTGGCTATTTTACTGAATCTTGGTGTTATTATAAATGCATATAACTTAACCACTTCAATTCCTTGCAAGAATATGCCATTCAAGAGATATCTTGTCTTTGGAGAGTTTCTTTTCTTTTTAAGAAAATGTTTCTGATCACTTTTGTGTTGTATCACTAAAAACAAGAAGCAGTGAACTTTTTACAGCCTCTATCACTTCATGTTCAATATCCTGATACAACCTTTTTTCATTAGAATTGACTCTTCAAAATACTTCAGCTTCTCAAAGGCCACCTCAGCATTGATAGCATTCAAGAAACACACCGTTTACCCTGAATTTAAAAAGTCAAATACAATAAATAAATGTCTCACCTGGCTGGGTCCCACACCAAGAAAACAAGAAGCATCAACTGCATGTTGTAGGTGTTTAATTTCGTCTTCATTGCCGCTCTTTGTAAAGCCATGGAAGAAAAATAAAATATACTTAAAATTACATTCAGTTCCACCATCCGAATAGCCCCAAAGAACGTCAATTCAATTGAGAATTGGAGTTAAGGCTATAGAATTATTCCAACGGAGCAAGTGTAGGGCGTGATGATGGGGCGGAGGGTGAGAGTGGAGGGAGTGCGGGGGGTTGTCTTGTCTTTTTCTTTTTTTTTCTTTTGACAGCAAGATGACCAAATAATCAGACTTTGCTCTGCCGGGAACTTCCCCAGCCCCATCGTCAGCAAACTGTTTTGTGCTCACACACACGTAATAATAATACGCGGGACCCTGAACTGACATAGGAGCTAGAGAAGAGAATGGGTCGGAGGGGAGAATGAAAAGGGGGAGGAGAGATGGGTACTTGGTGCCCCAATCTCCTCTACCAAGACCACCCCCGCAACCCCAGCGGGAAAAGCAAGGGGCGGACAGCCCACTTTTCCGATTTTTTCTTTTCATTACAGTGAGCTGCGGTCCTCACGTCTTCACTTCTTCCCTCCGTCTAAAATAATATAAAAGAAAAGAAAAGAACCTCCCACCCTGCCCGGGCACAGTTTGCCCAAGACCACGTCTTGGAGGCAGCCGGGTTCGGATCAACTGCTGCGAAACGACGCGTTGGACAGCTGTTCCGGAGCCGAGGACCACAATCCGAGCAGGAGCGTGAGGCTCCCGGATCCAGCCGCGGCAGGCAGGCAGCGGCAATCACAGTGTGCAAAGTTGGAGACTATAAAAGAGCCAGGCTAACGTGCTGCCTGCCGCGCGGGCGGGCGGGCATCTCGGATCTTATTGTAGTTGCACCTACGCTTCTGGTGATGAGTATCGAAATTATTTTTTAAATGTGCTGGGGAGGAGGAGGCGACCTGAACCTCCCGGGTTTCAGGGAGCATCGGAGAGTGGGGCGGGGGAGACGAGGCATGCACCGGAGGCAAAGGCAAATGGGAAGGGGGTCCCTGCTGGGACCGACGTGTGCGACCTTACCTGAAACGGCAAGCAGAATCGCGTGTTTTCCTCCCTTTGCCCTGATCTGAGGAGATAGGAAACTTGAGGGAGAGCGAGAGAGAGCGCGAGTGAGAGAGAGAGAGAGAGAGAGAGAGAGCGACTGCAGCAGCCGAGCGAGCGGGGAGTGAAGGGCTGGTGGAAGCCGGAGGGGAGCGCGGAGAGCGGCGGCCGCCGTGCGCGGAGTAGATGGAGGAAAAGGCGTCCGTAGTGGCGCTGATGGGCGGAGGAGGAGGAAGAGGAGGAGGGGAAGCGTTGGCAGGAGCGGGCGGGGTGGGGGGACGCGAGCCGAGGCGCGGTGCGCGCAGGCTGTGGCGGGCACGAGCCCCACGCCTGGAGGAGGAGGAGCCAGGCCCGGGAGGAGGGCTAACGAGGTTCCCCGGAACGCAGGGACCCCCACCCCCGCCCGGATCCGGGGTAACCGCCCGCCCCCCGCCGGGCACCTGCAGCGGCACAGCCCCGGGCGGCGGCACGCTCCGCCGCGCGCCCCGGTCGCTGCTCCCCGCGCCGGTGCCCACGCCCCGCCGGAGGAGCGGAGACCACGCGCCGCCCCGGACTGCTCCCGGCGGCCACCCGCCGGGGCTCCCCCGAAGCCCCGAGGTTCCTGGGGGCGGGGGCTGCCAGTGGGTGTTGGTGCGGAGTCGGGAACGCAGTGTGTCTGTGCGGCCCTAGATCCCCGGGGCCTCGCCCTGCCTCCCGCCCCCCAACATCCCCTGGCTCCGGAGCGACGTGGCTGCTGAGCAGAGGTAAAGAGGTACCACTCCCGCTGGAGGGCGAGGGGACTCTAATCAGCCTCTACTTAGTCATCAGCCCATCCACGCAGGATCAAGTTCAACGCATGTTGCGTGGAATCAGACAGCAGGAAGTTTCTTTGATTTCCTGAGCCTTCTTGATATACCACTCATTCCTTCACACTTTTGCAATCAGGACCAATTTCCCCTCAAAGCTCTGAGAGCTGGAGACTTCCCTCCAGCGGGTCAGTAAAGTCCATTTGCAGATTATGCTAACCTTGGGATACCTCCCGCTTACTCTGGGCAATTCTTTTTCCCAACGTCTTTTCACGGGCGTCCTCCCTAAGTGATGATCAAACTCAATCAACAAAGCTCTAAAAAAGTTTACATTCCACACCCCCGCACCCACCCCACCCCAGCAAAAAGGTACATTCTGTGCTTCTACTACCCCTGCAGTTCTTAGGGCGGGGGTAAGGGGGGGAGGCACGGAGAGGAGATGTAGTCTAGCAGGGTTTGAGGTTTTCCCCCTTCGGGCTTTTTGCTGGTAAAGGACCTGTTGTAATTCCACTCCCAAAGTACACTTTCAGTATTGTGTTTGATCTGTCTGATTTCTCTTCTATTTTATCTGAGGCGATAAAATCCAAACGTGCAACTTGAACAGAAAAAAAGAAAGAAAGAAAAAGAAAAAAGAGAGAGAAAAGGACATTTTCCTTTTTGTACTGCACGTAAGAGAGAATGTTATCCACACCCTACTAAGGCAAGACCCAGAGGCTGTTTATCTCTCAAGTAGTTGTTATAAACGTTAGACACTTAAAAAGGGAGAAAAAGATAAGTATGCTGATATGTTTTTCTCATATTACATTCAGAGTCAAGATGTGCCAAACACTTCAATTTCGTTAGTTATGAACCAAAAATTCAGATGTTTTTCCTAGATGGTGCAGTTTTCATAACAACAGACACTGCTAATCTACAGTAAATTTTAGCTTTGCTTTGAAGATTATGTGAGGAGAGTAAAACCTTTACATTGTAAATATTTCAAGCTGTTCTTTTTAACCTATTAATCACCACTTTCTGAATGAGCATTTAATATGCTACAACCTAAACAAACATTTGCTCTCTTATTTAGCTGGCTCTGTGAAGAATGGAACACCACCCAGCCTTTTCCTCCATCATTAATATTCCCTTCCTGACTTGCCCATTGCAGAATCTAATTGAAATTCACAAAGATAAAAAGCATGCCATTTAAAACCTTGCAACTAGGGAATCTAAACATCTTCTACTTGGTATGAACACTTTGCTTCCTACTGTAATTTCCTATTTTCCGTTTCTATGAATCAATCTGCATTAAGATCTCTATCACTTTGCCATTTATATTACTACTGAATTGTTTATATTTTGATCATGGAAGTTGAACAGCTCATGGTTTCTTCCCAACCTTATCTCTATGTTCCACAAAATTTCTCTTTTATGAATGTCACAATTTTTGTAAATATCCTCAGAGGTTATTTTCATATTTACCAGTGTAGTTTTTTTCCCTGGATTTTAATGATGAATTATAGGTTTTAGGTTTGTTTTATCTCAAAATCTGTATCTATTTGAATAATTTATTCTAAAAGAAAATTCGGCTTTCCCATTAGCACCCTTAATAAATTTGTAATCTCATTGTCATATGACCCATTTACCTGGAACTTCACAAATTTCAAGGCATTTGGGATGATTTTCACCTTTTTTTAAAACTATATGTTAGAACAGTCTATAGATTTGGGTATGAACTTACTTGAGACAGACCAGTAAAAACTAGATTCCAAAAATTCATTATAAGCCATAATTTTTAGTTCTTCCCCACAAAATGTTTTGCATTGTTATTGAAGTTGGGTAGCTGTGATTTGATTTCAAAGCACATTAAAGGAGATGGAAATCAGAAAAGCTTATTGCAGGCAGTGGACCTCTACTTTAATTGCTGTATATATATTGATATTTCACTGTGTTGCCAGTCCAGGCAAATATCTTTGAGGATCATCCAGCTTCCACAAATACCCGACAAATCCGGTCTGATTTCTTTCTTCTCTCTCTGTGATGGAGCACAGTGCACTGCCTGTGATTTGAGAGCCAGCCTGGGTAGGTCGTGACTAAGCTCTTCCTACCCACTCCTTTTGGAGCATGTCCTAAGGCAACCAATCCTGTAGACAAATTGACAACTAATTGGTTGCCAGTAAATCTAAATTTGTTTCTGCCCAGGCTAGGGCAGTGCAAAACCTTCTGGCTGAATTCGTTTGGATTATTCTCTCACAAATGGGATTGGGAGGTGGGGGGTCACTTATAAATTCCTTATCCTTAACACCCTAGTCTCTAAGAAGATTTCCATGTGAGGAACAAGAATAAAAGAAAGACAAGGAATTGGGGGGATCTTGGTTTTGTCTGAATTTTCTTTCCTGATATCTTACAATATTGCATGTTTTTAAAACTCATTCTAAAACTGTTTGTGTTTTTGAACAGATATTTTGGAGAACTTCCCTTTTTAGGGCCCAGCCATATAGACTTATCAGTACTGTTCCAGGAAACTATTACTCTACATGCCCTAGGGGACCTCATAAATCCTAAGGTTCTATAGGTAATATGTGTTATATTAATGTATATTAATATATATTTATTATGTTAATAATATAGGTAATATGTGTACATTAATATATATGTATGTATGATATATAATACACATATATTATATACACACATGCATACAGATATACAATATTTATCTGTAGATAGATATCTGAACTAATAAAGATAGGCATAAGGATTTTAATGAGAATAGCGTTTATATAATGCATCTCTACAAAATGTATTTAGCCTCACTAACATAATTTATCATAGTGATTTTTATACACTTTGAAGAATTCAACAATAGCCTCTCACTGTATTTACAAATTTTTAAATATTGGAGGTATTCTATATAATAAATTTATATACACTTTAACTGCACCTTACCATCCGAGTCATCCATTCGAATGAGAATATAAATTTGTGAAAAATTAAGAACTAAAGCATAAATTTTCCTGTTTTCACAAAATTAAATATTATCCCATACTTTTCCCCAGATTGCTTTACTAATTTCAAAGTTTACTTGGAGTGCAAGTCTGTTCTCATATATTCACCACATTATCATTAAAAACAAAACAAACAAACAAAAACTAGAAAAATACCCATTGGTCAAAACCGTAGGTTGGGCAAGCTCCATTTTTCCCTGGGAGCTGAGTTTAGATGGATGGTTCTAATATGTCCTCTAGGCTCCAAGCTTCTGAAAGAAGAAACAGCTGGAAAGTGGGAGTAACTAGCCTTATAAACAAGTAATTCCAAAACTACTCTGTTACATTAATGTATTTAGGTCACATTTCATTAGAACTAAATATATCATGTACACTAGCTTGGATGAACTATGCATATTACCTTCTTCAAACAGAGTAACTCTGTTTATAAAGCAATTTTGCAAATCCTTATCTAACTTGCAAATCAAATTTATCATGCATTCAGGATATCCTGGTGGTTTCTGAGATTTTAAAGACTACTTACATCAAACATTTATAAAGAGTAATTTGTAAGGAAATCCTTTTGCTTTCTTTTCATGAAATTATAGGTAAAATTTATTTTCAAGTTATTGAACTTCTTCCTAAAACAAAGATAACATTCCAGTAATTCTAAACAAAAATATGCTGGGCATTTCATGAAGCCACATGATTGGCAGCTTTTGCCTGGGAGGCGTGTTTTGTAAATAATAATCATAGTAATGGAAATAGTAAAAAATAAACCTGTAATGTCTTCACCTGTATGACAAAATAGATCCCATTCCAAATATTTTGCATGTATTAATTGACTTAATCTTCACAAGTCAGGATTAGGTTTTTATTATTCCCATTTTACTGGTGAGAAATTTGAGGCAGCTTAATCTGGCTCAAGGTCTCCTACTGGTAGAGCCAGGAGTAGAGCCCAAAAATATGGCTCCATAGTCTCCATGCTTAACTACTATACTGTATTGCCTCTATGTTACTCCATGGCAGCCAAACTTCTAACTTCTTATGTGCAGTCTCACCATTGAAGCTTTGGATGAGATATTTAACTGTTAATGTGTTAGTGTTATGAAGGTAGTGTAAATCTGTGAATAACAGCCATATATTCATTCAACAAGTCTTACTGAGTGTCTGCAATTTACAAGACACTCTGTTATGTACCACTCTGGATATAATGATGATTAAGACATGGTCCTTACCTTCAGAAAGCATGAAGTATCATATGTTGTTAATTGCAAACAAATTAATAACCAAGGCTTATACATACACTCTAAAAACTTTTGAATGTTTCCAAAAGAACACTATCTTTACTAAGGAGTAACATACAGCTTAAGAAAAAGAATGCAACACAGAGAGCTTTACATTTAATTAACAATTTATAAATCTAGTTGTTCCCGTATAACAATTAATAAATGGATTATTATTAAGAACATAATTAAGCACTTTCTATGACACAAAACCCACTTAAGGACTCCCAGGGCCAGGAAAAGTTTATGTCTAGAATGAAAAATTTTCCAGTTTATATGGATACTTTCTGAATAATAACACTTCCTCAGGTAAAATTATGCAGAAGTCAATAACAATAACAACAACAAAATCAGAGAATAGAGGGAATCCAGGACCTAATTTTGGCCCATCTACGTACATTTCAAGTGCGCTATATTGATCCCAAGTGAAGAATTATTTCAATATCATTATTTTTAGCATCAAAACTGTTCCATCTTGAGAGGAAGAGAGAATATATGTATTGCGAAGAAATAAATCAAAAATATAATCAGCCTATGAGTATTTCATGGTCAAAGAAACATCAAAGAGAAAATAGAAACCAATTATTTCTAAGAACAAGCGAATAATGCCATGGCAAATTAATTATGGATATCAAATTATTTTAAATAATAATATGTAGATCATTTCTCCTTGCTAGAGACCTCTTTGTATTTGCCAAAGGAACTTGCTCATAGATGCACATTAAATAATTGCTGATTTCTTCATAGAGTTAAGCACTTTGGAATACAAATTGGGAGCCTTGGTACCAGAGTTAAAAATGGCATGATCTAGGGCCATCTCTGCTGTAATATCTACTGGAAAATCTCAAAGCTCTCTGTGTCTAACAGCTCACTGTGTATTCCCAGTAGAATTTTTTTTTTTCCCTCAGAAAGTATCTCCACTAATGTTCTCTATTTTACCATCATCCCCCCACCCAAATCCTGAAAACCGGGAGTCATTCTAGACTTTTTTTCTCAACACACACACATATACCACCACCCCCCATGCTCCCTCACTCTCATTCTCTCTCTCTCAAATAAATAAAATAAAATAAAATAAAATAAAATAAAAAATAAAATGAAATAAAATCCTCTCTTGATAAAAGTATAGGATGTGAACTCTTTTGCATATCACCACTAACCACTATATCTCCGGCCTCAATTCTGCTCTTTCCACACACATTTTTTTAAGAGAGGGAGAGAGAGGAGCAGGGAGGGGCAGAAGGAGAGAGAGAGAATCTTAAGCAGGCTCCACACCCTGTGTGGAGCCCAACACGAGGCTCCACCTCACGACCCTGAGATCATGACCAAAATCAAGAGTTAGACACTTAACCGACTGAGCCACCCCTCTTTCCACACACATGTTGTCACGCATGTGCATATGCACGTACACACATACACCTTCCATTATCAGCTGTAATGTCTCAACATTGTCCTGTCCTCTTTGCTCCCTACAAATGAAATTGTTTATATTTCTCTCAATAACCAAATATTTCACGCCTCTGCTTTTGTTTCTCATTGTCCCCTTCAACTGGAATGCCACTTTCTTACTATCTACCTGGCAACACTTCAAGTTTCAGCCCTATAAACTATTTTTTACCCTTTCAGATAAAATTGTCCACACCATCTTTTGTACTCCTGCTGAACATAGCACAGGCAAGTAACATGAAACCCAAAGACTATCCAATTAAATATATGTACTAACTTTTCTATCTTACCGTATTAGCCTGTGAGCCCTTTAAAAGCAATGAGCCTCATCTTAATCATCTTTTCCTAACAAGTGTCTAGCACAGAACCAGGCATATATGATCTCAAGAAATTCTTGAGGAATGAATGAAAGAAAAAAATCAATGCATGAACAACCTAATGAATAAATGAGAGAATACATGAGCATCTGTGCCTTCGTATGTACATGAGAACCACACTACTACTTACTTCCAAGGAAATGAGATGCAATAGAAAATCACAGTTGGAGTTAAGCACTTGAACTCTGGTGATAACACAGGTTCAAATCCTAGTTCTATTACTTACTTGTTATGCAACTTTAGATTCATTCTTTAGCGTTGCTACCCCTCGTTTTCTTACCTACAGAGTAAGTCTAACTACAAATCTACTTCACATGACCTTTGCGAATATTCTGTGAGTTGATATTTGTGCACAGAATGACACCTAGATCATAGACAATACCGCACAGTGTTGGCTGATATTACTGACGTATTTGAGAGCTCTTAGTTCACTGCCTCGACATTGAGTAGATGAGATGAGTGGCACTCCTCGCCACTAAATTTATTGAATTTTTTGACTCATCTTTTTCCATATGTTCCCATCCACTCTTTTCTAACATTCATGTTCCCACCTTTGCAAAACAATCAGTCAGAACCCTCCGCAAATACAATCTCTTATGGTGTCTTTTTTTTTCCCTCATGAATACATTGTTTCCCTCATTCTCTCTCTCTCTCTCTCTCTCGCTCACACGCGCGCGTGCGCCCAGATACTCTTTCTTTTTCCCTTCTCTTTTTTGCCTGTCCTCTTTTTTAGTATACCATGCTCTCCTTTTTATTCCAGATTGGCCTGCATTTTCACCTTTTATTAGTTCGCTATTGTTCTCTTTTCCTTCTCCCTTTCTCAATAATATTCATATACAGCATAAATCCGCATTTGTCTGTATACTTGTCTTTTGTCATATGGAAGAAGGGGTGTTAGAGTAGACATGGAGAAGAAAATGTCTATTTAGGCATAGAAATGTGAGTGTCAACATTGCAAAGGTCCGGGCATCCCTGCCTGTGTTTCTGTGTGTAGGTCTCTGTATAAATCATGCTATGAAATCCACTCGAGTGTATTTTATTGATTCATTATATGAACTGCATAGAAAAGTCAAATGACTTTCTCCTTTGAAGTGGGTACTGGTTGGCCAGCAACAAAGAAATTGCTACACTTTGAATCTTCTTTAAAAGAAATTCACATCTGAAATATGCAGAGAGCCAAAATCAGTAATCCCCATTGAAGCTTCCAGCTATCCTGCTAGTCAAACCCTAGATTAAAAGTTACAAGTTGGTTACAAGTTGCTCTTCCTTTTTTTTCTGTGTATGATTTCCAGGTATCCAGTATCCTTATGCTACTCAGTTGGAAACAAGAAATAAGGGAAGTCTTTGCGTTATGAGTTCGGAGGTTACAAATTATCCTTCAAGGCTGTTTTGTGGTTTTTGTTTTTTGTGGTTTTTTTGAAGAAAGACATTTTCAAAGAGACTTATGACAGACATTAGTGCCATCCAGCAAATATTGCCAGTTTCCAGCCTAGGTGTGTGAACAGATTGAATTTCCTTACTCTCCTTGAAATTACAGGTAACAGTGAAACTTGCTCTGATCAATGGAAGGTGAGCAGAAGAAATATGAGCCATTTCTAGATGGAGGCTGAATGAACCAGTGTCAGGCTCACTGTGCTGCCTCCTTCCCCAATGTCTGCTTGTGGCCAGTGAGAATTCCACATGGTGATCACTCAGTGGGACCTTGAGTGAGGATAACAAAGATTGGAGCTCCCAGATGACCTGTACTGAACATATAGCGTGAACTAGAAATAAATATTTGTCTTAAGACTCTAAAATTTGGGGTGGTATTTAATCACAAAATAACTTGGTCTATTTTGACTTCTGAAGGATGAAAAGGAAATTTTGCTGTGTCTTTTTAATACAAACTCTGGAATGATGAAGTGGCACAGAAAATATTTTCTGGCAGGAGAGACTTTCTTAAAGATCTTGAAATCACAGCATATAAATAGTTGTTTGCCTAAGTCTGAATGAATTGGTCTTTGGTAATATCTGTGCTTTGTGTCCATCTATTAACAGTCCTTTGCTTTCTTTCTGCGCCTGAGCATCCAGAGGGATTGAGTCAATGTCTGAGGTTATTTCTGACAAACAGTACTGAGTCTCTACTTCATCCTTCCCCACTGAGGGCAGGTATTGAAAGTAGTGGTAATGGGGGCATAGGGGGTAGATGGGATGATACTCGTTGAATTCCAACAGGAACCCTCATCCACTAGGTCCCAGAAATAAAATGGAAAATGATAAAAAAAGAAGGGGGGAGAAAAGAGGCCTAACTGGATAGCAAGTGCTAGATGTTAAAGTTGAAGAGAGATGGGTAAGAAGACTGGTTATGAATAGAAATTGTTAGGGATTGTTCTCCCTATGTCTATGACATAAAGAAAAATAGAAGAAATTGACTCTGACCTAAATATAGAGTGTGAAAATTTTAAAGCCATTTCCAGATATTTCCAACAAGGTAGAAAAGGCCAGTTAGTCATGGATTTTAATGCGAATTATGTTGTTGTCATTACACAAGTCACTGGAGCAAAAATTTCTAAGTTCAAACTGCTTTCAGCTAGTCAGTCAACATCATTCAAATACCAACCATCACAACAATTTAACATCCAAATTGTGAGAAGAAAAATACGTAAGTTTTTAATAAGCTCTCAAGAGACCAGAAACTATGATTTTTCTCTCTTTTTATCCCTTACCAGGCTTCTCATATTGTAAGTGCTCAATAAATGTTAATTGAAGGAAGAATAAATGAGTAAATAAATAAATGAGTAAATTAATAAATTAATGCAAGGATGTGTCAAAGAGCTCATAAATGTGTTCACTGTAGCTCATCTGTTCTCCCCTTATACATTTTGACCTTTCTTGTCTGTCCTCCATGCAGTGGTCTGAGTGATCTTTCCAAAAATACAGATCTGTTCATGTCACCGCATAACTTAAAATCCTTCAGGTATTTCCTATTTCTCATAAGGTTAAGACCAAGAGCCTTATCATGAACATTGTCCTGGATGCCTTGACTCCTGCCTGGCCTTGAACCACTGTTTCCCTAGCTCCATGAGCAGCAGCCTTTCAATTCCTGGAATGTGCCTGGACTCCTACTGTCATTTCTCCTCCTGCCATAAGGCATTGTAGCACATGTTCTCTCTGCTGGAAAGCTTCTGCCCCCTCTACACACCTGTTCAGGTTTCGTATAAAAAATTAGGAAGCACTCCCTCAATAAGGCTCCCTAACAGAGCCCCTACCCACTAGTCTCTGTTAGATTCCTTTATTAAATAAGCTTTCTCCTAGAGAATTTGTCTCAGTTTTTTTTTTTTTTATCATTATGTGTGATTATTTGACTAACATCTGTTATCCAATTACATTATATGTTCCAGGAGTTTAGAGACCATGTTTATTTTTACTTAACATTGTATCCCCTGCAATTCATACACTGCCTGACTTAGAGTGAGCACTCAAGAAATAGTTGCTGGGGGGAAATGAAGGAATAAATGAATGTATAACAAACACAGGTTTAGATGTATAATGTCACTTTCAAAACTAGCATCTCATATCCCTAAAAATAAATGCTGCAGTTCAGTAACTTGGATTGTTGCCACATTCATAGAGTCTATGGAGAACTAATAGCTGAAGACCATGTCATGAGAAATGAGAAGAGGGCACACTTTGTTGATACCAAGGGGGTGGGAGGCATTTCAATCAAGGTAGACCAGCAAAAGGAAATGATGAGAAAGATAACCATGTGGTAACAATGGAGGTCAATGGAATCGACTTCAAAGGATAAGACCAAATGCATGTATTTTCCAGTGTTCAAGAATTGAGCATTCCAATAAATCTTGCTGTAGTATTATCTGCTTAGGATGGGGTGATCTATCCTTATTTAGCTAGACTCCATGACTAATTAGCAGCCTCATATGAACCAAGTGGATGCAAGTTCAACAAGTATTCACTAAGATCTTTGTCATGAAGGTGTCATAGTAGATGAACTATAAGATGCCTTTTATTACTTACATATTCTTATTTTATAAAAATTCTCCTTGTTTAATTTCCCTAGGAATTTTATTACAAATGGTAATTATCCCTCTATCAGTTTTTACTAAATCCTAAGTGCTTGAGTCCAATGAACTGCTCATCTGTTCTATATCCTTATCAACCCAAGTATATGTTCAGAGAAATGTATTTTACCTAGCATAAATATATAACTAACTGAAAATTTGCACATTTGTATATACATGTATTTATAGCATGATCTGAACTAGTCAGTTAAGACATAGGAGTTAGTAAATAGCTGTTGCACAAATCTGTTCTGCCACCTGCTTTTGTATATGAAAGTTTATTGGGTCATAGCCATGGACATTCATTTATGTATTTCACTCTTCTGTGCTGCAATGACAGAACCGAGCAGTTGCAACAGAGTCCGTGTAGCCCACAAAGCCCAAAACATTTCTCTCTGATCCTTTAAGACAAAAGCTTACCAATGTCTGAACTAAGTAAGAGAGTTTCACATTAAGCTCCATAACAAGACGGTTCTTTTATACCTTCCTTCAACAATTACTATTTGGAAGGCTCCTTTCTAGCTCCTGTGGGAATATTGTTCAATTAGTATCCAAAAAATGACTCAGGGAATTAAATAGTTACCCTTGTTTTTCCAAAAGAAGAATTAAAAATATTTGTATATACAACTTATAAAATGTAAAGCCAACTATGGTCGGCCTTATTTTAAAATAAAAACAAACAAAACAAAACAAAACAGGTTCACCACCTCTTCAAGAAACAGTTTGGTGAAAGAATGTGTGATTTGTACCAAAAACTAAAGTGAAAGGTGTATCCTCTGTATAGATGTATGCCCTTCCCTCGTGCCCATACATATCATCTTCTGCTCAAATTATCACACTATATTGCCAAAATATGTTCACCCATCTCCCCAGGTGGAATGTGAACTCTTTGAGGGCAGAAGCTAATGATTTATTTCTGTGTCCCCTTCTGTAAACATCTTCTTACCTGATAATTCTATAAATACTCATGTTGATGGCACCTGTCCATTGTTACCTATACTCAATGTAGGAAGTCCCTGGTGTTTTAGCATAGTTTGTCTTTTGTCACAGGATTATTCTAAAATATTTCTACTATTTAACTTACAAAATGCAATAAACTAAGAAATAACAATTCACATTGATTGAAGTTTTATCAAAGTATATGAAAGCAGAGATAAAACTAAATTAAATTAAACAAGAGCAGATTGAATTCTTTATTCAGGTATCATTGCCTGCCAATTGTCAAGCGATTGATTCTTTTCAAAATCAAATTCTAACATGTTGGTCTCTCTACAAATGAATGTGAACTCTTGGGCTTTGACTTTTCTACTATTATCTAGTAGAAGTGATGAATATCTAAAACAGGGAAGTGGCTATGGAAAGAGTGAGAGATTTCTTTCAAATATACAGTGAAATTATTAGTGTAATGACCTAACTATTCTTAACACTAGGAAAACATTTGGGGGAAAAAGCAAGGAGGTGCTATTTTGTTCCTATGAAATTTTTATAGGTCCTTTAACTGCTCCCAAAGGTGGATCCCACCCTAGGCTCTGAAAAGAACTAGAGCTAAATAATATAGAAAGTCCTGGAGCAAGAATTTGATAACCAGACCTCTCAAGTCAGCCTTTGAGGGTTCCATTGTGATCTGTCCCTTTTTTTTTTTTTTTTTGTTAATTTAAATTCAATTAGCCACGTATAGTACATCATCAGTTTTTGATGTAGTGTTCAATGATTGATTAGTTGGGTATAACACCCAGTGTTCATCACATCACGTGCCTTCCTCATTTGTCCTTACAGTTGTAGTAAGTAATAGAGTTCTTTGGTTGAGATTAATTCCCAACCAACACTTGGTTCTAATAAACTGGATCTCACTTTATTATTTCACACCCGACTCCTGCTTTGGCTTCTTCTTTAATATCCCCTCTCTCTAGAAAGAATCAGTAACTATTTTGTTCTTCCTAGTCCTCTGGGGACCTCAAATCATAATTTTGAGCTCTGTGTCCCCCTAGCTCTGTACTTACTTTTTTCTTTAATTTCTTCCTTTGCCTTTTCTTTGGGTTTTATCTAAAAGTGAAAAAGGGTCTGGCCCATAAAATAGCACAATCCTAGAAAAGGCTAACAAAGCCTAATGGATAGAACACTGACTTGAGAGAATTATAGCCTCAAATGTTACAAGATCTTAAATGCCTTCCATACCAATTCTACTATCCCGTTCTACCTGGAGTATATCTGATCTATAAAGCTGAATAACTTCAAGATTCCATTGACTTTATTTATTAAGTCATCTAGAACATTACTGAAGAGTCCTCTCACCACCACCATCCCACCAGCTAGTTTACTTGTTATATTTTTCTGGATGTAATTAACTTTAAATAATTCAGTATAAGTACTATGACATATATGTATAGACAAATTAAATTTAACTAACACTCTAGAGAGAGTTAATTAGCCTAAGAAATGGCTCACTACCAATCAGCCCCTTTGGGTTAATTAATTTACATTAGACTGATAGGAAATAACCTTTTCTTGGAGACAGTAATGCAATTGGGGATATGTGAAAAGTAAAGAGGAGTTTAAGATCCTTCATGACTGAAGTATGAGAAGATCATGCTCAATGATAACCAATGCCCGGAATGCAACATCCATCTCTAGGACCTTCCATCTGGAGACATTTTGTCACTGTTTCCAGTCACACAGCCTGCAGATCCTGCCATTACCACCTCTTGTTCCTCCTTCAGAGTGTTTTTCATGGATGAGGCTCATCTGTGAACCTGAGGGCAAAAGAACAAATCTTCCTTAATGAAGCTTAAAAAGTTCTGTTATTATGTCTGCTTGTTAATAAATGTCTTCTATTTGGCAGATTTTGGCTTAAGATGTGTTTTTACGGTGGCTTAACATCTGCCAGAGAGGTTGCAGGGTAGGGATTGCCTCTAACCAGAGGTGGTTACTGATGTTTACCAAGAAAACCTGACATTCACTGAAGGACCGAATTGGTTTTGGCACACTTGAGTAATTTGGAACTGTTCAAAAGAACTGTAGAGTTTGAAAATGAGAAAACAAGGAGTGAGCAGCTGGTGTTTAAGAAAATGTTGCCAGGGCTTTCTAGTTGGCATAGGGCTAAAGGTAGCGATAGTGACACAAGTTGACTGAAGTGGGTACAGAAAGGGAAGGCTTACTCACATCTGAGTCTAGGCTCTTAAACTTGGACAGGGTCTCCCTGGGAAAAGAAACTCACCACATAGACAGGAGAGTTTGGGGCAGAAAAGTTGTTTTATTTCTAGAACACTTGCAGATAATATGGAAAGAAACTCTTGAACATAGTTGTTGATACACAAGCCAGAGCCAAAGCTATTTTAAGTGTTAGTATCTTTCCCCAAAGAAGGCTCACCATGGCACATGCTAGCATGAGTAGAATTGAAACTGAAAGATGACAGATATATAGCCACAGATCAGAGCTCAAGAAAGATGAAAAGTTAGAAAATCTAAGCTACTGGCCAAGAAATCATTAGATACTATCAGATTCTCTACTTGGGGGAGGGCATGGTTAATGAGTTAATAACCAGGATTGGGAAGGTTAGAATAGTGCAGGAACACAAAACCCAGCAGAGTCTTACACCATCTGACCTCGGGAAGGTCTATACTGTCCCCACGTGCAGACTGACACTTACATTAGAGTCTGTTCAGAGAAGATTGATGTTCAGATGCCTCTTTCCCTTCACTCTCTATCATCTTTTTACCAAAAAGCAGCAAATAAGATTAGGAATGTTTCTGGTTTTTTTTTCTATTTGGCTGAAATGCTGGCTTCCATCACTGGCTGCTTGGGAAGGAAAGATACTTGACTTTATTTTCATCAATTACTTTTCGTAAGAATTCTACCGTACTTCCTGTGGTAGAAGTAGGGTTTATACACAATCCTTTTTTAAATTAAAAGAAATTATCGCTAGTCATTTTTTTTTAAGATTTTATTTATTTATTCGACAGAGAGAGAGGAACGCAAGCAGGGGGAGTAGGAGAGGGAGAAGCAGGCCTCTTGCTGAGCAGGGAGCCTGATGCAGGTGGTGGGGGTGGGGGAGGGGCCTCCATCCCAGGACCCTGGGATCATGACCTGAGCTGAAGGCAGAGGCTTAACTGACTGAGCCACCCAGGCACCCTATCCGTTGGTTATCTTTATAAAGAACTTTTCTAATTGAATTTACCAAACCTCTCAATCACCTTCATCCAGTAGCAATGTAGTAAGCAGTATTAAAAGAAAGAGGAAAAACAGGGGCTCCTGTGCCCCTGTGCCGGGGTGGCACTGTAGGTTAAGCGACCAACTCTTGGTTTTGGCTCAGGTCATCTTCTCCTGGTCCTGAGATTAAGCACTGCATAAGGCTCTGCCCTCAGTGTGGAGTCTGCTTAAGACGCTTTCTTCCACTCCTGCCCCTCCCTCTTGCGCTCTCTGTCATCCTCTCTCTCAAATTAATAGATACATCTTTTAAAAAAATATTTTGTGAGTCTCTGAAAAAAAACAAAACAAAACAAAACAAAACCATGGGCCCACATACCATGCCTACTGTGCCTAAGAGTTATACTGGCTGTCCAGACATGGGATTCAAACTTAATGGCTATGAAGTGAATTCAGAAACCATGTTCCTCCATTTCTCTCATTCTGACCATCAGATCACCAGTCTCAAATTTTTTCTCACTTCTCCCAAATTAAAATAATAATAATAATAATAATAATAATATAACAACCTTATCTGCCTGAATCCTATGAGTTTGTAGAACTCCGATTTCTTTGCTTCCAAGATATAAAGCTCCAGAATTCAGGAATTTACCAAGAAAGTTGTCACAGTGTTTGCGATGCTACAAAGTGAAAGGAAATGCTTTGTTCATAATCATTTGAACCCTTAAAGCCATAAAGAACAAAGATGCCTAACCTATCTTTATCATTCATTTCTGTATTATTGAACCAAAACTGCCTGCAGGTGCATGTGGCTATTTAAAGGGAATTGTAAATCGCTTTCATATCTTACTAATGTAGTGAGGATGTATAAATAGTTGCACATGGCAGATAATTAGTTTACGCCAACACATTGTGCTTACGAGCATCTGGATATCAACTACTTGGCAAAGGAGCCAAAGGAAGTTATTGCTAACAAAATACTATGAAGTCATTTGCAAAACGCTGAGCGGCGAATATTTAAGCGACAAAAGGAATATTTTAAACTTGTGCTAATGTATAAGATTTAAGTTAACAAAATTCAGAGAAAGTAGCTTGGCAATCAAGTAATGGTTGTGCATAATATTAATGTTTCTTGAAACCAGTTCTGTTTTCCTTTCATTCTTATAAAACAATAGATGAGAACAAGTGCATAGATATAGATACACATATTATATAAATTATGCTTTTTCTCCTTTACAATATATTATTAGAAAAATTTAGAAATGTTTATTTCATATATATATATATATACACCATACTTTAAAAATTCTAAAAGAAACTGGGCTAAATTGGCATTCTTTCTTTTGTCAGGCAGTCTGAAATCTGTCTATCCATAGAGTAGGCTAAATTGCATATAGTGCCCATAAACTGGGGCCGTCTATCCCATGTACCACTCAGCTTGAAGGCGGATAAGCCTCCTATTTGCTACTCATTCCAATAGCCAGACCACTATCTTCCCTAAATACCCAGCTTCTTTGAAGCGAATGTCTTCAATACCCAGCCTCTTACCCCTTCTTGCTGCCTCTATTCTCCTACCTCTCACTCCTCTTTTCTTCTACCTCAATTCCGTAATTCCATAAATATGTGACACCCACTGACCCTACTGCCTCAGCATCGACCATGCGCTCTCATCTTTTCTCACCTGACTTCAACTCTATGATGCACCCGCACCACCACTCCTCTGCACAGACCCCTTCTCGCTCTGTTGAACTATTTGGGAAACACTCAGTATTAGTTGAACCCAACTCTTAACGTATTGGTCTAATGTTCAGGCACCTGAGCAAGCTGCATGTGGCTAGAGAGAAACACACAGTGTCATGACCAAAACCTTCAAGCAAGCTCCTGGGGCTCCAGGCTATCCTGTATTTCTTTAGGCAGCTTTTTCTCTCTCATTCTGCTCCATGGTGACTCCATTTGTCTGTCGTCAAACTTCCACGATTCCTCTAGCCTCACCCTCTGCAAATTATTTTACTTCTCATTCTCCAGAGAAAATAGAAGCAAAGAGATCAAGAGAACTTTTACATTCTCCCACCCCCAAATCTGAAATCCTACACATATACTCATGTCTTCTACCTGGGCACCAGCCCCCATTCCCTCCTGTCTACTCAAAGGCCTAACGCCACTCATTTTCCCCATTTGCTTTACAGCATGAATTTTTCCCTAGACTCTCATTCTCATCAGCAGACATACTATAACATACTTCGTTAAACATAAACAAAAGCCAAAAACCTCCTCTTAACCTTACATGTGTCCCTAGCTCCTGCCTAATAAACTTGCTTCTCTTTCAGCAATACTTAGAAAAAGATGTCTATACTCAAAGTTCCCACTATCTATATTCTCATTTTTTTTTTCTAGGACTCATTTTAACTCCAATCACATTACTGAAAGAGCTCATGTTAATGACTCCAGTGGCCTGCACATGGCTATATGCAAGGTTCACTTACTCCTCAGGATTCACTTAATTCCTCAGCAGCATATGAAACAGTTGCTTATTCCCATATCCTTGAAATGCTGTCTTTTGACTACTTGGATACTACCTTGTCTACTTATCCTCCTACTTTCCTGGCCGTTACTTTGTCTCCTATGCTGGATCCTTCTTACCCCTACCTCTAAACTTCAGTATGACGAAGACTCCACTCTCAGACTGTATTTCTTCACTCTCTATGCTCACTCCTTAGGTGACCTCATTCATTTGTGGCTTTAAATACCATCTATCCAGTAACTCTTATATCTGTATCTCTACCTTAGAACTATTCTTGAATTCCAGATTCAAATATCTAAGTGCTTACTTGATATTTCCTCCTGGGGGGTGTTGAATAGGCACATCGAGTTTATCATGTCCAGTACTAAACTCCTGGTTTTAATCCCCCAAATGAGTTTCTCACACAATCTGCTCCATAAATGGCAATTTCATTCTTATGTTGTTCAGATCCAAGCTGTAAAGTCCTTTTGATTCTCCCCCTTGTCTCATAGCCAATATTCAATCCATCTGCATATCTGTCGTTTCTGCCTTCAAAACTTCTAGAATCCTTCCCATGCTCGCTGACTCTACTCTTTAGTCCAGACTTACTTAGACTATGAGCATTGCTGCTGAATGTTCTCTCTGCATCTGTTCTTGCCTCCCTACAGCCTGTTCCCTACACATCCACATCTCTGCCTAAGAGATGCTTCCACTTCTAGCCCTAGCCTTGCGGGATCTAAGTTAACTGGACAACCTACCCTCAGAGGATGCCCTCAGGGGATAAGAAGTAGACACCAGATCTATAAATATATCATGCTGACTAGTATTAAGCATTTTTCTTTTTTTTTTTTTAAGATTTTATTTATTTGTTTGACAGAGAGGAGAGAGATCACAAGTAGGCAGAGAGGCAGGCAGAGAGAGGGGGAAGCAGGCTCCCTGCCGAGCAGAGAGCCTGATGCGGGGCTCGATCCCAGGACCCTGAGATCAAGACCTGAGCCCAAGGCAGAGGCTTTAACCCGCTGAGCCACCCAGGCACCCCACATTTCTCATTTTTTAAAGTCATTTAAAATAAGTGTTACTTCTAATTAAAATAACATATACATGTGATTAAAACTCCCAATACTACGGAGATGTATACTGAAAATCTAAGCCCTGCATCCCACCCCTAAGTTGCATCACTTCGGAGGCAACAACATTTAACCCTTCCCACTGTTTCCTCTAGCAGTTATTTCTCTATGTACAAACAACATGCACAGACTGATATTTTCTGATTATTTGATTCCAAATATTATCCACAGAGTTCCTGCTATGAGGATTTAGGTCTCTTACAACTCAGTCCCACCTCTCTATCTCATAGGCCCTATTTGGTTTTATCACTATTTCTAGTTGAATGAATAAATAGTACATACACAATTATGGCTAGGTAAATATTTTGCTCTAGAAAGCCAAGCAGGGTAATTCTTATTCCATTTTTTTTTTTCTTTCACAGTATTTTCCTTTTCCCTAAAGTTTTAATTATCTCACACTTTCTTGCCTATATCCTCAAATGTTGTTTTCAAACACTCATGATATCAGTAATTCTACTGGGACTGTCTCTCTCTTTACTTCTTTTCTTTCCCTCCTACAGACCTTCCTACTGGATTCCTCAGTCTCCTGTTCTAAATTGAATAATAAGATTTGAGACAAAATATTTATTTAAGACTCATCTGATCACATATAACATTGAGAGAGGAAAAATCTGTATAATATGTATGGTTATTATGAAGATTAAATGAACCGTATAAGAAAATACTTAATAAACTATAAAGCACTAAAAATACATGATGATATTATTTTCATTATTAAAATGACCATTCTCGGGGCGCCTGTGTGGCTCAGTGGGTTAAAGCCTCTGCCTTCAGCTCAGGTCATGATCTCAGGGTCCTGGGATCGAGCCCCGCATCGGGCTCTCTGCTCAGCAGGGACCCTGCTTCCTCCTCTCTCTCTGCCTGCCTCTCTGCCTACTTGTGATATCTCTCTCTCTGTCAAATGAATAAATAAAATCTTTAAAAAAAAATAAATAAAATGACCATTCTCATGTTCATTTGTCAAATTGACTTCACGAGTGCAAGATACTAAATTTGAGCCTTCAGAAAGAAGGAGCTCTTCCCCCAATAACTCTGTCTCACCAACGCTGATGAGTGTTTGGCTGGGAGGCAGCATAGTGGTTCAAAGGAGCAATAGTTATTTTTATTTTTATTTTTATTTTTATTTTTATTTAGCTGGGATAACACTAGCTGCTGTAACAAACCCAGTGTCAATAGTTTAATTTTTTTCTTCTACATGTAATAGTCCAACGTGGTTGTTCCAGGTTGGTGGTCTGATCTCTTCTAGGCAATGTACAGACCCGAGCTTTGCCTACATTGCAACATCGCCGAATTTATGCCCCTGCACAAGGCAAATGAGAGCCCAGGGAAAGGTACATATACTGCTTAAAAGCCTTGGCCCGTACATGATAAATCTCACTTCCACTCATTGCACTGGTAAAAAATAGTCGCAACCAAATATAAGGAATGAAGGGGGACTGATAAATATAGTTCCTACCTAAATAGCTACTTTTCAGCAACCATGTCCTATTACAAATGAAGAAATATAAATTTTGGTGGACAGATAGTCATCTTCTCCATGCTATTTCACAGGTGCTTATGGAGATAAAATCAGATAATACACCTAAAACTATTTTGTAAACTCTAAGCTGTGATTAAAATATCAGCTCCATGTGTGAGTATGCACACGTGTGTGTTAAGTGTGAATATTTCACTATTAGGACCACATCGCTGACTAAATATCAAAGAGTAACCGCCCTTGTTCAATTCAGTGCAACAGATATCCATTGAGCATCTGGTACATGCCAGGCACCATGCTGGGCGTTCAACATAAATGAGGAAATAGGCAGTATTCCCTGCCCATGTAGCCCCTATAGGCAAGAATGCAGGGAGAGATACAATGAATCAGTCCCAATGCATGACAACCATATCCATACATAGTCAGGAAGCTATTACTTAGTGTGTCGTTAGGAATTTTTTTAAAAAGTATACTTTTGGGAAATAAAATAGGAAATACTGGTACTAACAATGCAGATTGATTTCTTTATAGCACAACTTCTTGTGCATTGTGAATATCCAAAAGAAAACAAAAATACAAATTCCTAAACTTCTCCGATCACTGGCATGCACTCCCACTAAAATCTGGTGGAATACTGCCGTTTGAGAATTTGATAAGTAGAGCATTTTCTTTCATGATCCTATCACAGTCCTCTCATGAGTCAAGCACATAATAAAAGTTCACCTGTAAATATTGCTTCTATTTTCTTGGGGGAATTGACTTGATTTTTTTGGATGGAAAACTCTGATTTTTTTCAGCTAAGTATTTTGGAAAACTTTCTCATTTAGGACACTGTGGGAAACTAGAAGAAGCACCAACTGTTGACACTGGGAAATCAGGCTCCCAAGGATGGGAATTCGAATAGTTCCCTTTTGGTTTCTTATTATTTATTTAATATATATCTTAACCCTCCTTTCACCCTCATTTAGCTTCTTGCTCCCTGAGGTATCAAGTCAAAGCTAACACATTGTTTGGAAAAAATTATTATTATATTTTTTATATATACTATATTAGGGAGTTTCTGGAAGGACGTGCTCCTGACAAATACTATTACTTAATACTATCACTTAAACACTATTATTGTTCACACTGTTTGCCCTAAAACTCACTCATGACTTCAATCCTGTTCAGTAAAATGTCAATTATAATTACCCCCAAGCCACTTCTATCTCGCTGTCCATTTTAACTTGTAATCCCTGGAATTTGTTGTTGTTGCTGCTGCTGATGTAATCAAGAACCATTTAGTTCAGTGACAAATTTTACAAACCTGATTTGTTAAACTCTATCGGAAAAGACACTAAAAGGTTTGTTATCTCTTACTCAGGATTTTTTGGTTTCCTAAGTAAATCTGGGGTTGTTTGTTCTGTTTTTATTTTTAGGAATATTACGCAGGTCTCATCATTGACGCCACACTTTAATAAAACCAGGCATGTGTTTAAATGTATTTTCAAAATAGTCTTCCTACCTCTTACCTAATAGACAATAAAATAACTCTCTGCAGTGTTCATTTTTATCATTTCCTTTCATCAGGAGCAACCATCCTTGCTGACAGCTGGCCACTGGCTCCTGTTAAAAAGAGAACCTGGACTTAACACAACTTCTAGTTCCTCCTTATTATGAAAGGAAGTTCTGTGGGAAATTAATCTGACGATTCTCTGAGCCACTGATAAGCAGCAGAAAAATGCAGGACAGCTTGGTCAGCCCGACAGAACCCTTGCTGGGGAGTGTGGGGGTGACAAGACAGGGCGGACTGGAAGCACTAGCCAAGACTGAGGGCTGAACACGTTTCCATCTCTCGAAGACAAGCTCCTCTGCAAATGTTTTCTTTTCTTGAAAGATCATCACAATCATAAACACTACCTGACATTTGCAAAACACCAGGAATTTTTTCATTTTTCATTTCATTTGACCTACTCTGGGGAAGGCAGATGATTTTACCCACAATTTACAGCAGAAGTAATTGAGACATGAATGGATGAATTGAGACAGTTTGAGGTATGGTGAAACACACAGATTTTGTTATCAGGCGGAGGTTAGCTCACACCCCTATTTGGGCATTGACTGTGTGTTTGGCCTCTTTCTAAGCCTCTAATTCTCATGTAGAAAATCAGGATGACAATATTTATTTGGAAGAGTTGTTAGAAGGATTGAATGGGATAGTATAGTGCCTGGCTTAGAGCAAATACACGAAAATGGGAACTATCTCATGGGAGACTCATAATAAAACTAAGCTTGAAGCTTGGCTATGCTTTCTTTACTAAATCACGTAAACGTTGGTTAACACAGATTTTCAAATAAAAAAATCATAAAAGTCCGCACAATTCTCTACCCAACTAGACACAAACGCATTCTATTCTGAGAATTTCAAATGACACAGGAAATGTTTTTCCTTTATAGTTCTTTCTGCCATTTCTTTCTTCTGAATCAATTTTCTCTCCTTTTTTTTTTTTAGAAGACTCAGCTGTTTCATTTTGTGTTTTCCAAATCAGCATATTCAATTATATTATTTATGTAATGTTTTTCAAAATTAACAAATAAGAAACTGATAAATATTGGTAACCATATACTGTTAAATCCAAATTTGTAAAGCGTACTTTACATATTTTAAATTTAACTTTAAACTTTACTCAAATGCATATGTAATGACAAGAATAAATGCATATATAATGACAAGAATAGGATGAAAGTTTCAAAGACACAGGTCAACTGATTCTTAAATTCTTTCATCACAATAAACTATTTTTGCTGGGTTGTTTTGCAGCAACATTGGCCCCTTTAAAATGAAACCAATCAATTATTAGGGCGCCTGGCTGGCTCAGTCTATAGAGCATGCAGCTCTTGATCTCAGGGTCATGAGTTTGAGCCCCATGTAGGACATGGAGCCTACTTAAAAAAAAAAAAAAAAAACTAATCAGTTATTCTAAGCCAGAAATAAATACCTACACATAAATACCATATAATAAAAAAATCAATGTTAGGTATAGAAAGTTAGTTTTATAGTGCATCTAATAAAAATGAGACAGACATATCTTAAACAATTTTAACTTTGAAGGCATACATGTGCATTTATTTGTAAATATTTGATATAGCCATGCAGACATGTGGCATTTTCTTTGGATTTAATTAAAGTTTTACATTGTCTCTCTTACATGAATCATATCCGAGGTACATCTTTTTAGTTCCAATTTGTTTCTTTTTTGTTTCTTTCTTTATGGGTTTCTTTTTGCATCCTTCCATTCCTCCTTCCCTCCTCCTTCCCCTCCTTCAGTTTAATGAGAGTTTGAAGAGGCATTGAAAGCAATGTGGATTCAAAACTTGATTATAATTCAGGACTTGGCTACAATCCTTCTTTAATCTTTATAATTTCATCCTAGTTTTTAGTTATCTCTCCAACACCAAAGCTTCAGACTTATTTTAGCAACTCATATTCATCAATACCTAACAATGCAGTAAATTTTGTTTTCATAGTATATCAATTTACAAATATCTCATCAAGTTAAATATTACCCTGATAAATGTAATTGGAAAAACAGTCTAATCCAAGAGGAAATAGAAGGGCGCAGCCATTGAGGAGAAGCCTATGGCTGAGAGTGATTGGTGACTATTATTATTAGTCAGTGTATTTTAAGTAAACAATGGGAAACACTGGAGCTAGTTATTGAGACACCTGATAACAAGACATTTAATATAATTACTTTCAAAGCATTTATAAATTATAGCAAAACTGACCTTAATAGATAAAACATCCTTCAGAGCCTGAGTCTGAATAAACATAATAGACATAGACCAAACCTCTGGCCTATTTAGTGTACAGCTCCTCAGCAGCGCTGCAAAGTAAGGAGCTAAGTGTAAGCTAAGTTAGGTGACTAACTGATGGAAGCAGGAACAGCACATCCCACAATGGACCATTTAGACATTGCTTCACAATTTGGGGAGATGGAATGTGTTCCCAGACTGAATATTTCTGATCCATACGTTAGATCACAAGATCAATCTCACTTTTTGGGGGCTTATAGAAAGTGGAAAGAAACCATTCAAAGCAAAAAGGAAGGTAGATTCTTCCTAGACATTGCTATCTTTTTTTCTTCTCCTCTCCTCTCCTTTCTTTTCCTTCTCTTTGTTCCCCCATTCTTTTTCTTTTCTTTTCTTTCTTTTCTTTTTTTCTTTTCTTTCTTGTCTTTTCTACTTCTCTGACAGCACATTTTCCTGGTTTCCCTCAATAGTTGCTTCTTCTCAGTCTCCTTTGATAGATTATCTTCCTCTTTGTGATCTATAAATTTTGGAGCACCTCATGTCTCTGTCCTCTTACAACTCTTCTACTACAGTGAATCCTAGGTGGGTTCATCTGAATCTTTGCATCGAAGGCACTAATAACTCCCAAATTTAAACTTCCAGCTTTGCCCATTTCTCTGAAATCCAGGACAGTGCATTTGGGTCTCTAATAATCATCATAAACTTAGTGTCCCAAGATAAATTCATGATTCCTGCTCTGCTCCAAAACCAGCTCTTCTCAGCCTTCCTCCTGCACATCCCACAGTGTGTCCTATCTCACTAAATAACACTGTCATTTTCCTGATTGCTCGGGCCAAAACTCATACAACCACTCTTTACCTTGTCTTTTTCTCAGCCTTGACCTAATCTATCCATATTTCCCCTTGGCTCGCCTTCATAATACATCTGGAAACTAACCATTTCACATTCATTGTACTATTACTTTCCTAGTCCACTTGCTATCATCCCATGCTATGCCTGGATTATGCCAATTTGCCTTCTAATTAGTCTGTCTGTTTTCACTCTTGCCTTCCTCCCATTTATCATTCACAAAGAAGTCAGGATAATTATTTCAAAAATAAATCATAGCCTTCTATTTAAAACCATCAGTGGTTTCCCATACTATATTAAAATAATGTCCAAATATATTACTATATGGGGATGTGTATATAGATCAGAATAATATCCTTACCATTACCTTCAATCCTATAATGTCAGATGTCCAAGACTTCTCTGATCTCAATTCTTACCGTTCTTTCTTCCACCTACTCTTCTAAAGCCATGAGATTCTTCTTACTATTTCTCAGGCATGTAACACTTGCTCTGCCTCCAGTCTGCTTTTGCTAATTTCTACCTAGAATATTCTTCCCCCAGATGGGGTGTCTGAGTGGTGCAGTCGATTAAGCATCTAACCCTTGATTTCGGCTTAGGTCTTGATCTCAGAGGTTGTGAGATCAAGCCCCATGTGGGCCCGATGCTCAGTGGGGAGTCTGCTCGAGATTCTCTCCATTTCTCTCTGCCCCTTCCCCTGCTAGAATGCATACACTCTCTCTCTCTAAAATAAATAAATAAGTTAAAAAAAATTGTCTCCCAGATGTCCATGTCTCTGATCAACTACTATCACCTCAGAAACATGACCTGATCACTCTATCTAAAAATGGTATCTCTTGGAAATTTCTGTCCCTTTATCTCCTGTACTTCTCTTCATGACATTTATCACTACCTGACACTATGTTATATACCCATTGGATTATTTCTCTACTGTCTGCTCTCCAAATTGAACGTAAGCCTCATGAGAATAGCATATTGTCTACGTCATGCACAGATGGATGCTAGAACCTGAGGCAGTAGCTGGCATATACTAGATACTGAATAAATATCATTTGAATGAATGAACGATTCCAGAGATGAGGAAAGGCAGAATAAAGGGTATTCTAATAGTGCCTCAGACTACAAAGAGGAAAAACCATGAATAAGATGGCCTTGACTTCTCACTGTCAGGACAACGTTATCCCCTTTATGGAGGGTCCAGCATAACTCCAATTCTAACTGTGTATCCTGAGTGGTCCAAAGTAAGGAGTCAAACATGAGTGATACCTTTCTAGTGGGCTTTGGGCACCCAGTGTGAGCTGGACACTTGGCTGAGTACTGGGGACTCAGAGATTATTTAGAAATGGTCCCTGAATTCCAAAGGTTTGAGGTTGAGAAAAACACAGAAATAAATATAGTGCCCTGTGGTAAGTAAAATAGAAGTATGAACCCTGTAAATACTTTGCGGGGCCCAATTTGGGAAGGTCTCATTCTGTGCTAGATAGAGCTGAGTTGCAGGAGACTTCATTAAGGATTCTTGTTCTAAATTAATCTTTTAGCTAAAACTCTGTATATAATGTACGTCTTTAACTTCTTACAAGTTGACTTGATGAAGAAATCATAATTTATTTGTGGAAATTGTAATTGATTCTATTGAAATCTAATTAGTATTCCTTCTCCTTGAAAGATTTGAGACAAATAGTTTTCCCATCAATCTAGTCAAAGGAAATGTAGAAAAAGAATACTGTAGTTAGTGAGGCAGAAAGCATGTCAGAAATCTTACATCATCAGAGTTTAAGTTTTTGTTCTTTTTTTTAATGTTTACACAAAATTCACTAGGCAATTCTGAACACTTTGGTGACTTTGGGTGTTGTATGTGTAACATCCAGCTCAATTAAGCAGATGATATAAGTTGAAACAGACTTTAAAAAGCAAGAAATGAAGAGTGTAAATATTTTAATGACATTATTTTTTTATAATCTTTGAGAAAGTATTTTTTTATAAGCAGTTGGTCAGAAACAAAATTATTTCCAAGTGGTTTGAAAACAACACTATACTATATATTTTTTTTTCCTATATACTCAACTTACTTTATACATTTAAAGTAAAATTTCTATAAATTGATGGAGATAGTGTATATGAACCTAATTAAGATCATAATATAAAACATGCATTTCAAAACTGTTTCCTCAGTTCCACTTCCAGCACACACATACAAAGGCACTTGGCATACGCCCACACAGATTTTATCTGGTTAATTAAAATATGTTTTCAACAAGTTTTAACTTACAATGAGTAGCGTGGGGTGTTAGAAAACTCATGAAATCTCTTAAATTATGGTGCACACTCTTAGCTAATATCTACAATTTTGGCATATAAAACCAAAACGTCCCTTTTTCTACCATTATAATGATTAATCTTTAATTCACATAATCCAAGTGGAGCTACATGTGTTCAAATTCACCCTCCATTATGACTGGCTGACAATAGAAAACTTCTAATAAGCAGATTTGACACAGCTTTGGGCCTCTGGAAAAAGGTTTAAAGATACCTAATTAAGAGAAAGAAAGAAACAGAATGGAGAAGTGGGAAATAACAGCATAAGATCTCTCTAATTTACAAGTTGGCTTAGGAAGTCATCAAGTCTAAAATTTATTATTTAAAAAGGTGCCCCAGAGAACCTTAGGCTTAGTCATAGCCGATATTTAATGCAAACAATATATGTAATGTATGGTCATTAAGACTGTTAAAATGTTCTGGCAGAGGATTCCAACCACTGATCAGCTGGATGGTATCCCTCTGAGTCAGGATATGCATTGGCCTATTCAATCCTTTGAAAATAACATTAGAAGGAGGAATAGTATTTACCTTTCTGAGAGGAGTCATTGGCTACCGTCATGTTCGAATCTAAGCCCCACTGTCGGTTGTTTTACTAGCAGACATTTCCACTTCTAACACACGTAACAGCCTCATTTTTGTTCTAATATGCATCTGCTAACCTCATGTGATCAGAATTCTTCCAGAACCAAGGCTACGCAGGCAGTAGTACTCTTCTTCTTTCCATCTATTGGTGTAGAAGTGAGCACATAATCCAGTTTCAACTAACAAGACAGGAGAAATCTGCTAGGGGCTACTGGAAAAGTCTTCTTCACACCGAAATAGAGTGACCAAAGAAGAAATGATTTTATTTCTCCCACTGAAAACTGTGGCATTTTCAACAAAGAGATGAATTTGTAACAGCCATTTTGCAATTAAAAAGAAACTCAGCCTAAGGGGATTACAGTAGTAGGAGGCATGAGAATAGAAACTTGGAAAAAACCTTGTCCCAGATGACATCACTAGCTTACAAAATTAATCAAATATGAAACTATTCTACCTGAACTTTTTCTTTTTCTTTTTTTTTTTCCTTTTGGTATGATTGTTTCTTTATTATTGAAGCCATTTTGTTACTTGCAGCCCAAACCACTTTATCTGTATAAAATCAAAGGGAAGAATCATGCACAGCAACAGTTTTTAAGATGCATTATTAAGTTACAAGAAGGCAAAGCTCCTGGGTGGCTCAATCAGTTAAGCTTCCGACTCTTGAATTTGACTCGGGTCATGATCTCAGAATCCTGGGATCAAGCCCCACATTGGATTTCCTGCTCAGCATGGAGTCTGTCCCTCTCCCCCTGCTCCTACCCCCCACTCTCTTTCTCACTCTATCACTAAAATAAATAAATAAATAAATATTACAAGACATTACAAAATTTTTCTCTACACTGCAAACTGAGATTCCTTTATTCCTAATTCATACACCCAGTTAGGGATATACATTGCAAACATGTTGCAGCTACCGAATGACTCAGCCTGGCAAGTTTCCTGTCTAGAATTATGTGCTGCTCTGAGCACCTCTCGTCAAGCATTTATACCAGAAGCATAAGCACATGCATTCAGCAGATATTTATTAGATACTCATTATTGAAACTAGGGATCATATAAAATATAACATAAGTCTAAGACGTGCTCTCTGCCCTTACGATGCTGACCATCAAGATTAAGAGAAGAAAGCATACATATATATATATATATGTATACATATATATATATATATATATATATATATAGAGAGAGAGAGAGAGAGAATATCACAGATAGTATAAAACCAAATGCTAAATAAATGGTGTCAAAAATAAATCCCACAGAATAACAAGAGAAAAAAGTAAGTATAATCTTTAGCACTCAGTAGAGATGATGGAGTTTATATTAGGCCTATTAAGACCAGTAGAATAGGGTGATCCAAAAGGAAGAGGAAAGATTTTTCAGTGTTATTATTTAACTCTGCATGGTACTATTAGAGTAGACAGTTAGGTTTGGACAGAATACCTTGAGGCCAGCACCGAGGAAGTCATGGCCAGCTATCAGGAAGGTCATACACTGCCCTGGCAGCATTCCACAAGAAGCTGGGTTAAACCAGACAGGCCCAGGATGGCAGACATCGTGACAGAAAATCCCTGACCAAATTAGCAAGAAAAAGTGCAAAACCCTGCATCTCTGACCCAAGTAAAAAATATTCTGCCCCCTAGTTCACCACTATCTGTAAAAGAGAGAAACCCAACCTCCAGGGGGCGCAGCTGTCTCTTGAGCTCACTGGCTCTCACCTCTCCAGAGGGCACTTGTCCCTTTAGTAAACTTCCCCACTGGTATTACTCATCTGCCGTGCTGCATGTCTGTCCCCGAATTCTCGGGACAAGACCAAGAACCTCCGGGGAATCCTGGCCGTGGAGAGGCCCCAGGGGCCGTGGTGTCCCCGTTCACTCCACAACAGTACCATGTGGACTGAGCAAGGTATGTTCAGAAGAACATAAGACAGAAGGTGGATGTAAGAAAGGAGTCAAAAATAAAAGAAACACACACATTTGGATTAACTCAGAAAGCCTTGAACATCAGGCTAAGAAGTCTGACCTTGATCCTGTAGCTGAGAAAGTAATTGCAGATTTTGAGCGGGGAAGTACAATAGGGAAAGAAAAATCTGACGTTTGTGTGAAGGACTGGAAGGGAAGAAGTGGAGGCAGGATGTAGTGAACAGGCCATTGCAAAAATCTCTTCTCTTGAGAAAAGGCTATCCTCATAATTCACAGCATTAGGCAGAGTTGTCACTAAAGAGAACGAAATTGACTTGAGATTGACAATTCACTAAAAGAAGAAAACCCCATGCAAGGTATTTGATACCATGTAGATTAATAACTAAGATATTGATTGATTTTTCTCAATCTTATTGTGATAGAGCTTCCTGTTCAGTGTGGGAGTCTCTAGTTGATACAGAGAGAGAAACGGAGATCAATGGCTTATGGTCCCTCATTCCACTGTTGCTGTTAATTTGTGGTTGTAGGATCTGCCCAGAGTAGTCAAGGGAAATGCAGCTCCATTGTTCCATGAACAACAAAAATAACCTTCATTAACCAAGTTGGAAAACAAGGATGTCACTTCTTCGAACAGGATTTTTGTTACTACTTACAGTCCTTAATTATGAGATTCATTTATTCAGCCTTTGATTACACAGTCTTTAATTATTAGGTTCATTTATTCATCCAAGCATTTATTCATTCATCCAAGCACTTATTCGTCCATTTATACTTATATTCAACAAATATTTATTGATTGCCTCTTCTGTGCTAGCTATTCTGCGCTTATGACAAGAGATACTTAAAAACATGAAAAAGACAGCCTCTTCCCTCCCTGGAATTCTGTCTAGTTAAGGAAGTATCCCATGAACTTTAGGCTATTATAAACCATAACTCTTATTAGGTTTATAATGTGATCAATACAGGCTACTTGAGAACATGCAAGAAAGGAAGTAAACCTATCCCAGAAATATTCTCAGCAAAAGTGATATCTCTATTTCTATCACTTAATAGCTATGTTATCTTGAACAAATTAATTAATCTCTCTGTGCAACATTTTCTTTATCTGTAAAATGGTACCTCCTTTATGGGGCTATTATAAAGAGAACATTTCATATACCTCTAGGGTGTGCATGTGTGTATATGTGTGTGTGTGATTGTTACCTAACAAGCCACTAAATGAATGTTAACAAGTATTATAAGTATTATCACTATTTTATCATTATCATCATTATTATTCTGAGTCATGAAAATGAGTAAGGGTCGCCAAAGAAATGAAGCAGTAAGGAAGGGAGATAAAAGAGAGGATCTAATTCACGGGTGGGGATGAGGAAAATTAAGAGCAGAACTTATAAGAGGAGGATAGTTCTTTCTATGATATCTGTTACTAACGAATTTTTACAGTAGCAACAGCATTTTCTCTCAGTTTGAAGCTTGTTGCCTCCTCCTCATCTTAGTGTTTCCTATTTTCCAAGCACCAACTTCTGTGTCTCTCCGTGCTGGAGCCACCAAAGCATGTTTCACCATGTTTACTATGTGGTGAGAAAGCAATTCTGGTTCAAAGTTAACCCAAACTCCCATTGGGTAGACACCTGAATGCCCAAAGTCATCCTGTGTATTTCTTTTTATTTTTTTATTGAGGTATAAGTGACACATAACATTATATTAGTTTCAGGTATACAATATAATCATTTGATATTTGTATATATTGAGAAATGATCACCACACCATGTCTAGTTAACATCCATCACCATACTTCATAAAAGTTTCTTTTCTTGTGATGAGAACTTTTAAGAACTACTCTCTTACTGTATAATGCTTGTAATCAGATTACTTCTAACTCAAACTATAAATATCTCAAAATTAAATGCAAATATTTGTCCAATGCACCTTTTAAACTTTTTCTTCCTCAGCAACAATGTTTTTCATCAGATTCTCAAAGGGGTCTATGATCCCCCAAAATTTGCTTTAAAAATTAATGATAATCCTGGGCCACCTTTTACCACAACTGTGGATATAGCATAATTTTCCACCAACTTTAAATTTATTTACATATCTATTATACTTATTTAGGTTTTCCTCTTGTGGTATCTTCTGGGGCATTGAATTCCACAAGGGGACTTCCATTATAGAAAGCAATTATTTCCATTTTCTTATACTAAAAATCCTTCAAGCATCAAGCTATATCCATAAGTTCTAGCATTACAGGATCTTGGGAACAAGTCCCCAGTGAGAAGCAAATTATCTGTGAAGAAAGACCTTTCTTTCCTTCCTATTTCCCTCTAATCTGTTGTAGAGACACACTGTTGAAAAATAAAATTTTAAAATGCAACAATGTCAAATTTCTATAAAATTTTCTAAGTGCATGCTCTCAATTTTTTGTATTTATTACAGATCAGTAACAATCGTTTATAGACCACCACGAATCATTGGACCACACTCGGCACAGCACTATTACAGAACACGGGAGATGCACTGTATGATTTTCTAGGGACATTTGCATTTTATAAGTGAGTTGGTGGAGACTGAAGGTCCTACAAATTTTGGAGAAATTATTATTTTTTACTGTATCAAAGAGCACATAACATGAGATCTACTCTCTTAACAAATAAGTCCAGTATTGTTAAGTACAAGTATAGTGTTGTACAGAAATCTCTAAAATTTTTCCATCTGGGGAAACTCTATACCCATTGAACAGCAATTCCCTCATCTTCCTCTCCCGTCAGAAAGAAATTATTTTCAATGATAAAAGTTCAGTCTTTGAAGGAGATAGGAAGGAAGGGCAAGTTCTCAGCTCCATTTTAACGTGTTTATGGAATAACTAAATCAGATGTCATGTCTAATCAGGTGATAGGACTCAATAAGAATAATAAATGCAATATAGTTATTTCTCTTTTCCTTCCCCTAGCATGCCTGAAAATATCAAGATGATGGGAGTTACTGTGTTCTTTGTTCACATAAAAGATCAGCTATTAACCCTATGCATAGCCTTCAATTTTATGTTTTCTTTTTAAAATAAGAATCTTAATGGAACTCTGCTTCAAATAAATTTTCTTCAATCATTATATTATGATCAACACTCGTATAAGAATATACGAAAAATTAAGCGAAGTTTCAAGGTGTTTGCTATGTAGCAAGACAGCATAGAAATAAGTCCAACATAAGGCATTGTAGGGCCAGCATTTATGAGGCATGCAGAAAATAGGAACTAAAGATGCTGAGCAGGGAGAAGAAACACCTTTTCTTACGGGTGCGGATAAAGATAATGTAAATAACTTCTTATTTGCATTGCTTTATTATTGAAGTTATCATGGGCATTTCAATCTTTGGGAGGAAATGATTTTACTATTTTCTATTATGAGATACACGTTCATTGTGGAATGATTCAGAAACTATAGACCCAATATGTTTAAGGGCAGAGGCAGTGAGAATGAAGATGCTAAAATGAGAAGATAACTAGGGGGTCAGATCTTGGAGTTGTTCCAGAAGGTCACAACTTCAAAACATGTACCTCATAAATGGGCAAAAGAGAAAAATAAAGTATCTCTTTTTTTTTTTTTTTGAGACAGAGAGAGAGTAAGAGTGGGGGGGTTACGGGGGGATCAGCAGAGGGAGAGAGAATCCCAAGCAGGGTCCTTGCCTGACATGGAGCCCAAACGTGGGGCTCAGTCTCACAACTCCGAGATCACGACCTGAGCTGAAATCAAGAGTCAGATGCTTAACCAGCTGAGCCACCCAGGTGCCCCATAAAGTGAGCAAGGTAGAGACTGGAGAAGATGAGAGAGATCATACCAATTTTTCTACACAAAATAGACAAGACTGAGAAATCATACTTAGTTTTCAAAAGAAAGAGGAAATGCGATAATCTGATAGAGACAGATAAAGAAATGGAATGGGCAGGTGAAGGAAACAAGGAATATTTTAGAATAATTGTTACAGTGAACGTGTTGGCAAATCACCAGGATATGAATAATGTGATTTTCATTGAGAACCCAGCTACAGCCAAACAGCACAGTTCAATTCTTGGAGTCATCAACATTGAGAAAATTCCCTGATTTGATTATGGGAGATTCCCTGAGTCATCTTTAGTGTTCCTGAGGCAATAGAAACATTTTTTTTTTTTGTAGATAAAAATGCACAAAATTATGCCTCCATTCTTCTGGGGAAAAAAAAAACCAACATATAATATGATTACATAAGTGTAGGAAATGACTCAGAGTCTGTATCCCTGAGACTATAAGCCTTGATTGTGAAATAATGTATCTCTTTCATTAGATTTCATTCAAGGCAGACTTAGATTTCTGTATGATCATGATGATCAGTTTAACAAAAACTAATTCGCTGCATAAAAATCAAAAGCACAATTAAATATACAGTTATCTCTTTGGATCTTGTCATAGCCTTTTTATAACATGGTGGGTTAGCAGTTCATCCCTAACCACAAGGGCCACTAGTTCTAACTGCCCACTGAGTAAGTTCTATCTGGCCATCCCACCAACCCTTCAAATAAAAGATACAACAAAAAGTTTGGTTATTATATTCTTTTCTATAGCTCTTTTCCCTCCTGTATTCTCAGATTCTGTTGATGTCATTCTTACTCTAGTCACTCATGATAGAAATCTTCGAATTATTTTTTATTCTTTCTTTTGTTCTGGCATTCATAGCCAATATACTCAAATTCATTTGACTTTACAATAATAATAATGAAGTAGGCAATATTTCTTGAGGACTTCCCATGGGCTAGGCTGTATGCTAAATACGTTGTATTTTTTTTGTTCAATACCCATCTTTATACAAATCCATAAGTAGTGGCTATATTATCCTCATTGATAAAATGAGGTAAAGATCAGAGCAATTGAGTAACTTTTCCAAATCTATGCGGCTGGTAAGGAGGGCAGCAAGAATATGAATTTACGCTCTTGCCAATGTACTATAGTCCACCTCCTTTCCATGTAGATTCACTTTCCTTGTTCAGTATTTTATCACTTTTTTATGCCTTCTAAACTTTCTTATAGACTGTTGCCTAGCTGATCTTTCTCCAGTACTTTCTTAGTATCAGATCATGAATATCTTTCCACCACTTAATAAAAGCAACTCAAAATATATAGCCAAAGGGTCAAAACCATTCATACTCTGGATCCAGTTCACCTCTTCAGCCCTATCTTCCTCCATTTCCAGCCATATAACCAGTCCTCTAGCCAATTTACAATGTTGGTTTTCCTCGGGAAGACCATGCATGAGCAGAAGCTGGGAAGTGAAAAAAAAAAAGAAGCTGGGAAGTGTTGAGTGCTTGAGGAAAGGTTGAGTCATGCCTGCAGTGTATAAGGACTAAGCTAAAAAGGTGGTTGTGGCCAGAATTCAGAGGTATTTGAGTCTCACCCAAATAAGTTTGACTTTTGGCCTGGAGTCAAATAAGTTTGACATTTGGTGCAGGTGGAGGTGGATAGGTGGGGTCTGTGTGTGTTGAGGGGCACTGTCACTATTTTTGCAATGCTTTGATGGTATTGTATCTAAAAAAGCAAGCTATCTCTGTTTATTTTTGGTCTGCATCAGCCTGATGAAGGAAATTGAAACAGTACAGCAAGATCAGTAAGATTAGGTTGCTTCAAATAACTCAGTGGTTAATGTGGACTATAAGACAATCTTGAACCAAAGCATTTGATTTTCTCAAGATTTTAAGAGGTATCACGGTGAGGGAAATGTCAAAAGAACTTTAAATAAAACTAATAACATAAAATTATTTTCAAAAGATGAAAGTAATAAGTAGAAGTAGTTGTTTTGTTAAAATAAGATAGCCAAACCAACCTATTTTGGGGTATTTAATATGATAGTAAATATAGCAGACATTCATTAATCAATGTGGAAATTCAACTTAAGAAATTCTTATCATTCAAAAACATTTTTGATCAATTTGATCACGCCTTCACTCAACTTTCTTAGAACTATCCAAACACGAGGTGCCCATCTTTGCACATTTTGTATTATTTCATATAGTATGTGATATCAAACAAAAATAACAAAATATATTTATTAATCATTAGGCAGCCTCACATTTTGTGTTTCAAACAATGACCTGTGCATATTTTTCTCTTAGGTTTTATAAAAATTGTTTATTAAAAAATTATAAACACAATGGTAGTTCTCATTAAAAGAACATTTCAAAGCACCAAATAGTTTCCATTGGGTGATTTAAAAAAATAACTTACATACATTATAGAACAGCATTCCCCATCTTGCATTCCATGCATGTGAGAAAGAGGTTTGAAGCCCAGAAGTGCATGTATTTGGAAGACAGAATTCGATGGGCATGACATTTTCCAGCCAGATAAAAATACACATGCATATGTCTGCATGACTCATTCCCCAAAACTCAAAATTGCTGGAGAGTGGGTGTAGCTATGAATATTACTTCACAATGAAGTTTTCAAAGAAAAAAAACAAATTTGGCAGCTTCCAATCTTCCTGGATAACTTTAGAATAATTGAAATTTCAATTAATGAAATGCCCAAACTAAAAATGCATTAAAGGCATGTCAAGTACTAGAGAAGAAATGAGGGAGAGTGAATAATGCAAAACCAAAGTGATAATGGTTCTATAAATGCACATAATTCATCTGTCCGTCTTACTACATTTTAACAAAGTTAGGGCATGTCTCAGCCAGTAAATTGAAATAGATAATTGATTTTTTTTTAATCAGTACTTCAATTCCATTGTTCATATCCAAATTGTAAAATCTGAATTGTCCAGATAGTTTGTTTCAGTTTCAAACACCTCTTTGTAAATTGTGACTTGATTATTAGGTGTGAATGATGCAGGTTCTAGTAAATAAGAAAAATAATAAAGCTATCATTTTTTAGTGTTTCCTTATGCTGGGTACTGTGGTAAGTGACTTCACATGCATTAGCTCTTTTAAACCTAAAAGAAATATATATGAACTTCTTAATCTTATCCTTCCTCTTCTTCTTCTTCTTCTTTTTTTGTTTCAGGTAAAAAAACAAAATAGCATAGCGTATTACACAAAGCTAGTAAATAACGTAGTCAGGATTCAGTCCCAGGTTTTTCTGATGCCAGATATTGTCTCTAAACTAGTGCACTATTCAGCATGTCTAAGAAAGAATTATTTCAATTTAACAACGGTTATGGGGCTCCAAGCATTCAAAATCAGTGGCCCCAAGATGTGCTATTATGGCATGCAGATTTTTCAAGCTGGAAACCAATGGAGGTCTGAAAAACTCAAGAAGAAACTTTGCAAGTCCCCCTAACTGCCTTAAAGAATTTAGATAGAGCCCTTGCTCCAGGACAGGGAGCATCTGTCTACCATCTGAGATACCTAAAATATAACATGAATAAAGAATGGTAGACACGGAGGAACTTAGCCAAGTTTGTTTGTTAAAATTCCTCTCTATATCCCACTGTTTCTGTATGACCCAGCAAACATTTGTTTACCAAACATTTACTCTTTTTCTTATTCCTATGAATTGTTTTCCTTCCCTTTGAAGTCCCAGACTCCTCTCTCTTCTCCTTGGTTCAGGATGCCATATATATCTCATTTTGCCTGACTATTTTTGGAAGCTCACATGTTTATAAGGATTCCCTGTGCATATATAATGTAATTAAATTTGACTTTCTTCTGTTAAATCTGTCTCATGTCAATTTGATTCTTAGATCAGCCAGAAGAATCTTTAAGGGTAGAGAAAAAATTTCCCCTCTCAATAGGGCCCACTAATAAAAATTAAAATATAGGTGAGAGGAATGGTATAAAAGCGCATCCTCAAGGGTTCAAACATGTATGTGAAGGTTAATCTATAAATAATCACATATTTATATAATCAAAGTTTAATCATGGCATATTCCGATTTTATATAAATTGTCCAAATAATTCACTCAACTCTAATGTAGCAAAACCAATATTATCATTTTATTTTTTACACAAAGGCTCATATAAACATAGTAATGTACAGAAGTTGTGTAGGAAACTTGTTGTTGGAAAGTTTATAAATGGACTAAATTTTATCCATAACGGAGCTGAATGCACAGATTTTTGTCTTTGTAAATCACTTCATAGAAATTTTTGAAAATTGAGTGCTTAATAAAGGTTGAGTCCAGTCAGACCAATAATGAATGAACCCACTTCATGAAGACATGTCTATGTGAGGGAAAGAAAATAAGATAACATATAGAAAACAACCTCCATGGTTCATTTCTGTGCATCTTAATAGTCAATATCAGTCACTGCAGCTTTTGCTGCTGCTATTGATTATGAAATTGGCATCATGAACCATAAAGGTTTGCTTGCTGTCCTACCATCCATTTTATTGACTTACACATAAGTGAGCTTCAATCAGCAGATATTTGCTTTGTGCACGTTGAACAAAGCAAAAAACAAACAAGAAAACAGCATTTTATTTTTCTCTAATACTTTCTGTGCTCTTCTAACCTAGCCTCAAAGGCTTCATTCACAAATTCACAACTGTGTGTATGTTTGCAACCTGCAAAATGGTTCACATTGATCTCACCTCCCCTGATTTCATACAGCCCAATTTATCTAAATAATACACGTGGTTTTTACTATTAGTCAGATTTGAATTTCCCAATTGTATCCCAATTGTTCTTCTTTTCTCAGATGGTAAATATTCCCCAGATGGTAAATATAAGCTCATTAGAGGCAGGATGTGTCATATTAATTCATTTACTCGTGCATGCGGTCATTATTTCATTCATTCAGAAAGGATTTATTATCATGAAATTATTCAGCACTACCACGGCTTTTTCCTATTTTAAATTAGAAAAAGTCTCTTAGCCACCCTGAGCTTCATGCCTCATATGTGGCCTATCAAAGTGAATTATAATTATAGTGAAAATTAAATGAGAAAATTTCTGGAAGAGGCCTGAAACATGGCCTGGAAGGTTCTTAGCATGTGGAGGTTTCTGCATTTCCTCCAGTAAGACCTTGGTAAATGCTGAACTGCATATTAACAGCTGGTTAGTTCCATCAAAATGGTCAAGTAAATTTTCTATTTAGACATAGCCATTCATTTCTGTAACTCCTTAATAAAATTAGAGTTTAAGGATGCCTAGGTGGCTCAGTTGGTTAATTGTCTGCCTTCTGCCCAGGTCATGATCTCAGGGTCCTTGGATCGAGCCCCAAATCAGGCTTCCTGCTCAGTGGGGAGTCTGCTTCTTCCTCTCCCTCTGACCCTCCCTCATGCTCATGCTCTCTCTCTCAAATAAATGAATAAAATGTTTTTAGAAATTAGAGCTTAAAAAATGAAAATAAATTTTGTTTACCTCATATATTCAAGAAAATATATCAAATGCATTGTAGGAGGTACTTTTGGAAAGGGAGAGAAGGAAATAAATGAGGATCTGGGATGGAGGGAGTGTAAAAGAGGACAGGGACCTTGCACTGACCGGGGATGACAGTGCCTGGGCCTTAGGATTAAATTAACCTCTGCTCCTGAGAAACTGGGGAGGGAGCGGGAAAAGCAACAATCAATAACAAAACCGAAAGTGCGTTCATCTTGTTTACAGGTACCAAGAAAGATAAATAAATTTTGCATATCTGTATGTGAGTAAAGATAATAAATACATGCGTTTACAGAGTTTATATAGTCGCTCTGCTTTTTCTAGCTGTTTAGCTGTCTAGCTACCTAACTAGCCAGCTACCTATCTATCTACCTATCTACCTATCTAGCTGTTCATGCTACTGCTGGGGGTGAATGACACATGGAATTCAAATGACGATCTTCTTTAATTTGTACAGCTTCTTTGGGTTTGAAAATCACCTTCCACCTTTCCCACAAATGGCATGTATGCAAACCCTTACCTCAGCCTCCTCTGAACACCGCTGTACATCAGTTTTACTGAGGAAAATAATGATGTCTTCTAAGCATGGACTTTAAACTACAGAATGAAATGTACAGATTTCATCACAAAAAAAAGTTTCTACACATATAAAATATTTTAAAAACCTACCATGACCTTAAGACTGGAAATACTTTCTTTTAAGGACTTAAGTCATAAGCTTTAGTGGAATTTAATTATTTATAATGGGGAAAGCAAACTATCATGACAATCAGAGTGGTATGGGCACTGAGTTCAGAGGATTTTGAACCAAAAAAGAATGCACTTTATGTAAAATGAAATAATAAATTACATTTATGCAAAAATTTACATTTATATAAAATTTACATTTATATAAAATGTAATAATATAATAATAATATAATAATTAAAATATAATAATTTCATATCTTTATAAGATTTTTAAAGCCAAACATCCATGATCTACATTCTCCTATTGATAAAAATTACCTCATTTATCACCTTTATAAAAATAAACTTCCCAGATTTTTACACTACTTAAAATTATTTAAGATTTACCTGTCGGCAGAAAAGAAGTATATATATACAGGGACAGTAGTAGAGTATTTCTGAGAAGAGTTTCCATTGTAGCTTTTATTTCTATGCTGCCCTTTTAACACAGAAAATCTAGGAGACAAGACACTGAGAACAGAGAGTGATGTTAATTGGTTCTCACATGTTAGTCAAAACGAAATCTTAAATATCCTCTTTCAGAGTGTAGAGAGGTCACTCACGGTCCACAGAACATACCTTGAATAATATCACTTTAAAATATTTTTAAAATTTTGCAACTTGACACTGTGCCAAAAAATTTCCGGGGACGAGTCAAATTTGAAACAGTGTCTGGATAAATACGTAAAATCCAAAGCATTGAGACAAAATTATATATGTTTTAATCCTTAGGTTATTGTCTTACTTTTATTGTCTTCTTTCTTAAAAAAATGTTAACTATGCCTCTGTATAATTTTAGTGAGGTGACACACTAATACAGAGAATAGATTTTTTACAATGAATATAGGCCTTTGCTTAAGCATAAAAATTACAAAGAAGTTATTGTACCACAAGCATCATAATAAGAAGTTGTGTTTTCCCTATAAAATTACAATTTATAATTATAGAATTCTGTTCTTAAGAAGAGTTGTCTATTTTTAATATTTGACAGTAAGTTGTACAGGAAATTTTGCACCAATGTGTCCATGGAGTAGTAAGTTTTAATGTAGTTGCAATAAAAAATAATTTGCTAAGATTGGAGTGTTACCAAGGAAAGCCTGATGCCTGTAGTAAGAAAACTAGCAAGGGGCCTTGATTCAATGGTCTAGGGACAATATTTCTTCTCACGTGCATTAGCATATAGACAGAGATGCCTGGGATTCATGCATGAAGACTTCCATTCACCAGACCCAAACGCTGGACCCTTGTCCAGATGATTCTTCTGTAGGTCGTGCTTTGACCACACTTCAAGAAACACTGCTTTAGAGTCTGACTCTCATCCTAACAGACTCAGAAAGCTGGACGAGTTTTCAGTCCATCAGGTATGGATGTATCTGTCTGGAGTAGATTCATGTGCATAGAAAGCAAAGTATAGTAGACCCTTGAACACCAAAATTTGAATGGTGCAGGTCCACTCTAATGCAGACTTTTTTCAACACAGTCCAGTACCATAAATTTATTTTTTCTTCCTTATGATTTTTTTAAAAACATACTCTTTTCTCTATCATACTTTTTTGAAAGAATATAGTATATAATACATATAACATATAAAATATGTTATGTTATCAACTATGTTATCAGTAAGGTTTCTTGCCAACAGTAGGCTATCAGCAGTTAAGTTTTTGGGAAGTCAAAAGTTATATGCAGATTTCGACTGCATGGGGAGTCAGCACCCTTAATCACCATGTTGTTCAATTATATAACAAAATGCTAAAGTATTAATTAAAATGAAAACTATAACTCATGCAAAGCAGTACACTTAGGTCACTAAGGGAGGCAATTATACTCAGGAAGCTGCCTACAAAATATAGACTCAAAACAAAATATAGGATTCAGATAAAGTGACATTAAGGTATTAATTGATCACACAAAAGAAATCTTGTTAATTATGCAGAATGGTTTTGTTATCTTCATTTTTAAAAGAAATATGAATATATAGGAAGTTACAAAGAACACAATACTCCTTCATATATCCATCACTCAGAATTAACAAATGCTAAAACTTCAACATATCTCATTCTTAAATGCATGAATCCCTTGATACTTAAATTTACATAATTTGTATTACAAATAGAATATATGCACATATTGTCCCCTAGCTTATAAAACATTATAGATGAGGTCCCCATTAAAAACCGCTTAGTTCCTTCTTCTTTTCTAGTATTTTGCACGATGTTTTCTTGCATCATGCATAAGCTGTCAGGAAAGATGTTCACTTACATGAAAGCACTGAATGTCTGCTGCCATCCTGTCTCTATCAGCTGTTCACTCACTACCTTCCATTTAAAATTTATCCGGGGATATCGATAGGGGCTTCCTCCGTTCAGCAGCCAGAAGGATATTTTACACTTGTAGATACAAACAACTAATATGCAAGGAAAATATTAAAAATTAAAAATTACAACTTGCAACTCATTTTAGAGGCATAAACAGTAAGGATTAATCAAAAAAATAGAAATTTCATACTTCAAAAAGAAGCTGACACTGCAATCAGAAAGACAAGATTGATATCTAAGAGGATATAATTCTTAGATGGAGTCGTAAACATTTGCATATCTACTAGGGGTCTAAAATAAAGCATAATAGCCTAAAATGGAGATCATTAAGAAGGGCTTTTTGGGACAGGGGGATTTTGACCTGAATCATAGCAGTGTGGCAATAACTAGTGAAGAGGAAAAGGAAGATGATTTTTGCTGGGAATGATTCCACAGAAGCGGACATGAGCAAGCTTTGTGTAGAGCATGTCACAAGAGTACCTAGATTATGGCTCTTGACAATTACTGAGGTTTTAAAAATGGGTGAGTTGATGGTCAGATTTTAACAACAGGCTTTTTCAAAATGATCTTCACAGATTAGCTTTCCTTTAATGGTGTTTAGAAAACACTGGCATTCTGTTGGATATTAATGCTATCTCCCTTCCCCTCCAAAATAATAACATATTCTATTTGGGAACTGCTGTATACCCTCTATACCCTATACCCAGACTCTGTACCCTCCGGGCAATTTACAGTGAGGGTTAGCATACTGTAGTTTCTATGGGGCTGAGTAGGAAAGAAACATTTTACATGTGTTCACTTTAGTACCTGAACTCTTTCGTAAGAGTAACAATATTGGGGTTTGGTAACACGGGCAAGAGAGAGTGGAATAAGTACAGATTCTTGAACAATTTTTCAGTGTGATGAATATCCTTCAGGGCCTGGGACCTGGTCAAAGAAATGTGTGGAGGTAGAGAGTAGACAAGAGAAGAAAGCCTTATTGCCGGTGTGAGGTAGTAAGGGTGAGACCTGCGTAGTGTAGAGGAAATTAGAAGATGTGAAATCTGAGAGACAATGAGGCAAATGAAAAGAACATATTAGTTACTTGGATATAAAGGAATGAACAAAAGGGAGGGACAAAAACAGCTATGAGTCAATAAAAGCTACTTACTAGTTTTTTCTCTTCATTGTCTTTAAAAGGCAGAAAGGGCTTAAAGAAGTTAGTGGGGGCAAAAATGAAGTTCTAGGAGTGAATATCCAAATGCTATGCAGAATAAAAGTAGAATTAATGAATTCAAAGAAAATAGAATATTTTTAACAAGTAAATTAATCAAGAAAATGATGTACACAATTTAGGTCATCCATGGGATTCGTAGTTATATATCTGCACTATTTCTTTCTATATAAATCCACCTTTTCAATGTTACATATTGATATATACATATAAATATTATATCATGTTTTTATGGTTTTGAATTGTAAGTTCTGGGAACTCAAAAGAGATTTTAATATTGAGTTTAGAGGACTATGAACTGAGGAAAATATATCTCAAATAAATATGGAAAACATAGTAAAATTTATAATTCATGTATTATTGTTCATAGAAAAAAATAGCATTATGATTAATTTTTCTCGAAGCCTGTGATGCCACAAAATGAAAGAAAAAAATGTCAATTCCTTCTCTATCCACTGCCAATACTGGCTTCCTGTGGAATGACAAAGTAAGAGAAGTCAGGCAATAGTAATTTCAATCACCTCAAGATTGATTTATTTTCAATTGCAAGTTCAGTCTAGTGGAAGGTGTTATAATGGCAGCTCGAGATCCCTAAAGTAAAGTAGAACATGAGAAGCAGTAATTTAAACTGTTCTACACGTAAGCCTCTATCTTGACCTAGAGAATCGCTATGGGCTTTCAATTATTGGACTCCTCTTTTGTTTATACTAACGCTATTTAACTTGAATCTTGTCTGTAGAGTGAAGGGTCCTTTATGTAATTTCTACCCATGCCTTCGATAGTCAAAATATACAGAGAATTATCCTTCAGTTACAATAATGTGACACTGGACTATTGTCACTATGGTACCAAGGAAATGTGAGGCATTTATGTAGATGAAACTTTCAACAGTGGGTACAGCCCTTTGCCACTTTACAGAGTACTTCCACATTATTTAGCATTAACATTATGTTTAAAATTGTGAAAACTGATGGAGCACTTTCTCATGACTCTACCAAACACTCTGTCGCTATATGCTTTGAATCAGGATTTTTTCATCTTGGATCAGCAGCACCCTGGGTGTCTGAAAATTAACACATAACTATTTTTTAATTTTCTATTTCTTGTTAATAAAAATGTGAACTTATTATGAATTATCTGCGTGATCATCATATAATTGAACACTAATGAATTTCCATTCCTGCTTTGGAATTTGGATTTGCAATCATCTGCTATTACACGAGTGAAACCCTAAAATAACTACATTTAACATTAAATGCAATGCTTCTCAAACTGGAGTTCAGAGGCTGAGACATCTGAAGGTATATACTTGGAATGCTGAATATTTGGGGTCCAGGTTTCCGTTTCAGGAAACAGAATCCACTGAAGCTAGCTTAAGCAAAAAACAATTTAGTACAGAGAATTATTAAATGATTTACGGAATCACTGAGAGGTCCAAAGAGATACGTTTCAGCAAGAACGAGTTCCAAAGATGCGACAGAAATAGAAGCCAAAGGAGCTGCCGGGGGTACACGATCCACGTGCTGCCCGTGGAGCTGGTACCACAACTGGGGCTCCAGAACCACCCACTCTCAGCCACAATACACACCAGCACTATGTAATTCATCTTTGTGGGTCCATCAGACACAGTGTTTAGCATGAGGGGCATATTCAATGAATACTCACTGAAGAGATGAACAGATACTCTTTCTTCTGTCATGTACACTCAAAGTTCATTTGTGCAAATGGCTAAATGAATGAAAAGACTTAACTATGGCCATGAAGGAAAGCTGGAGAGCAATACTGTTAGACATATTATTGTAGACTTCTGTATTACTTACTGCAATTAGTCACTAAGATAAAACATAACCCATAACATTTTCATGAGGGAAGAGGAGTTCATCATTTACAGTCAGGTGAATTGTATAGGCAGTGGGAGTGATGGGGGCCACCTTGCTTCACATCTCACTCACAGACTAGATGACTTGGGAACAAGTCATCAAAGATAGCTAAGCCTTCTGCAGCCTGGGTTGACATTCAGTTGGCATTCAAAGAGGTGAAGGGGCTTATGGCCCAGGTCTAGAAGTGGTGGACGTAATATTTATTCCCTCACGTTGACAGCGTAGTCACCTGGCTCCAGCTGACTACACTGGAAACAGGGAATACAGTAGAGCTGTTTATTTTATATACAGGAAGAATAGGAAATAGATTTTAATGGACATAGCTGATTTTGTGACAGTGTTGGAAGAGAAACTGTAACATCTGGTTTTAAAAATCATTATGGCAAATTGTATTGTGAATGCTGTTTTTGAGAGACATTTCCAAATAGCATAGACAAAAACATCTTATCTGTCAAAGTAATAATGATAAGACTTTAAATATCCTTCTGGGACCACCAAGTTGGGTTTTAATATTTCTTTGAGTGATAAGTAACAGTTTGTGAGATTTAGCTTTTTCCACATAACAAACCAAGGTCGTTTGCATTGCACTAAGCATCCAAACATTTTCCAAGGAGAGCAGGTCATGGTCGCCACCTCTCCCCAGATGAGGTATTTTTTGCTTCTGGACATGGAATGCACCCCTCCTCCACCAACTGTATTTCATAGGAGTGTCATTCAATTGACACTAATACTACATTTTTATCCATAAGTGTGGACCCCTTGAAAAAGAAGATTGATGTTGAATCTAAGTGGATGTATGCAACAACAAAAAAATAGATGAGAATTATGAGTTGAAAGAAATGTAAAAGCAGGTGACAGATAAAGACATTTAGAGAAAGAACAAGATTCTGTAGCTGCCCTACATCTGTGGAGTTTGCTTCCTTGTGCACATTTTTATTTTTCTGAATGCTTAAGTCCAGTAAACTAATTTTTGGCAATAGTTGGTTTTATATATTTTGAAAGATGTTATATGAATACATGTTATAGGATAAAACAGAGGAATCAGAGAAAACATTCCCAAGATTAGAACATGAAGAAGAGGATCAGGTTTTTATCCTTAAGAATAATGGATTGTAAAAAAACAAACAAACAAAAAAAGAATAATGGATTGTAAGAAACTTCCTTTTTGGTTAAGCCATGGAGTCTTATCTGTCCTCTTAATCGTAAAGAAAGTTCAGAAATACCAAAGGCAAAAGGTTAAGTTGCAAAAATTTAGTTTCATTTTGGCCTCCAAGAACATCTAACTTTCTCCCTTGGGGATACGATTCTTATAAATTTGGCTATTATAATATTTTAAATTTATATTGATGATGCAGTTTATATTTATAATATTTCATTTTTACAACCTGATTACACAGATCTATCTCCCTCATTTTCTTTGTTTTTTAAAAATAGTAACACTTCTCATTTCTCTTTTCACAAATCGGATATCTAATAAATGTATGCTGTTGGTGTTGTTTGGGTACATGTTCATACATTTTGTCCAGTCATCCTCATATGGTCTGAAAAATAAAGCATTATTAGTGGACCTATAAATCATGATTTTTCAAAGAAATTCTTAATTATTTTCACTAAATTTGCTTACAGTTGCATATTTTCCTTCAATCAGCAATATTATCATGTCAGATATAAGAACCACCGACTTTTTTAATCACTGGTGCAGTTACATTCCAAATTCAATTGTCAGCAGATGACTAACACAAGTTAGGGATTTTGCTGACTAGAGAGGCATTCCCCAGAAGGGATTTGGCTTTCTATTGGGATTCTTCAAGATGTCAATGTGTATATAACATTACACATTAAAGTTATAATTGGAACATTTATTACTCATTCAGTCTCTCTATATAGGTCCTTTGCTATTCATTGTCCAATGTTCTAGGATACAGCAGTGACAGAAGACTGATAAGGAGTCTGCATTCATGGATTTTTAGTTCTCACAGACAATAAGAATATAAATAGACAAACGAAATAAAGCAGATAGTGTTATGGGCATAGAGGGGAAGAAAAACAGGAAAATGTGATCGAGACTGAATGTGATAGTGTACAACATTACACAGAGGAGTCAGGAGAGATCTCTCATGAGATGACATTTGTGCTAAGATCTGAATGACAAAGCTGTCAGCCATGTGAAAATCTGGAGGAAGGGCTCTCCAGGGAGATGCAAGTGTAGAGGCCACGATGACAGAATGAGTTGGGTTTATTTGCAGAGAGAAAGGAAGTGTGGCTAGATCCTGGAAAGAGGGGGAGAGGATTGGGACAGGAGACCGGAAAGGAAGCCAGACCTACCTTTGGTAATGATTCCCTCATTTCTTGTGCTAGGATGGAGGCCTCCAGAGAGAAGGCAGCTATTTGCAACTACTCATGTAAGAATATTCTTAGCGATTCTACATATGAGTTACTTTTATTTTTATTAATTTTTCCAATTTTCCCCAAATATGGCCATAATATCTATTCATTGTGGAAGTTTTAGAGAATAGAAGAAAGTATTAAAAACTAAAAAAATACCTTAAATCCCAAACATTCAAGTAAGTACTATGACAATTTTGTTTTTATGCCTACTTTTCCTAAGTATTTAGTCAGTGGGTCGGCAAACTATTTCTGTAAAGGCCTAAATAATAAACATTTTTGGCTCTGTGGGTTGTATGATATCTGCAGTGACTTCTGAGCTCTTCTGCTGAATCTGAAATCAGTCAAAGACAAATGTAAATGAAGGTTCATGACTGTGTTTCCAGTAAAATTTTATTTATGGACACTGAAATTTGAATTTCAGATAATTTCCCTGTATCACCAAATATTATTCAACCATTTAATTATGTTAAAGACCATTCTTAGCCGGTTGGTTGTATAAAAGCAGGTAGCCAAGCCAGATTTGACAAGGGCCATATTGAGCTGACCGTTGGTTTAGACACATAGGTATGTAGATAGAGCTATATCTATAGACATATAAATGCTGCTATAAACAATAAAAAAAAAAATGAGACCAACACTAGATAGCTGTTTTAGAAAATGTTATCTCACTAATTTTCTCATTCTATGGCAGGTGAAAGGAATGCATTTCCCATCTCTTTTGCAGTTACCCCGAACCACAAGTCTAATCAAGGTTACTGGATTGAGGCACTGAAGATTGGGGGTGAACTCTGAAACCTCAGGTTGATCTATGTGACAAGGCCACCACATGGAAGCCGACTAAGGCCCCAAGTCACCATTTGCCAAGGAGCACCGTGAACCCACAGCAGATGTTGATGAATGAGTAATGAATCCTTACTATGTTTTCAGCCTCTAAACTATCATTTGTTACTTTAGCAGAGCCTAATCTGAATAATACAGTGTGGCTTATATCTGACTTCTAGCCTTTAATAATACATTCTGAAAGATCATCTTTGAAGGCACCGCCTTTACAGCAATATAACATTTCGTTATATAAGGGTACACTATGATATATATATAACCAGCCATCTAATTAGTTTTCAGACTGGAGTTATTCTCCAAATTCTTCCCAATATAAATTCAGCCACTGTGAAAAGACTTTAAGTACATATTCATACAGATATCCCCCACTTTTTAAAGATTTATTTATGTATGTATTTATTTATTTGAGGGAGAGAGAGAGAGAGAAGGAATGGGGCGGAGGTTCAGGGGGAAAGAGAGGGAGAGAGAGTCCTAAGCAGACGCCTGCTGAGCAAGGAGCCTGACGTGGACACAGGGCTCCATCTCAAGACCCTGAGATCATGACCTGAGCTGAAACCAAGAGTCAGACACTTAACTGACCGCGCCACCCAGGTGCCCTTAGATACCTCCACTTTTTTAAAGTTTGTGTCATACCACTTTGCTTTCACAGATAACCTGCATTATTAGCTGTTTTTGCTGACCCAAAGAAATCTGGAGAGGATTTTCACCTTTTAGGATGCAAGGTGAAAAGTGAAAATGTTCGACATTTGTTTTGCGGCAAGCTGTCGTAGAGGCAGCACATGCCCCAAATGCAAGAGGGGCCCCACTGAGCTCCTTCCCTGGGAACTACACTCAGCATCTCAGCAGCAAGCTGCCATAGCTTCGAACCGTGTCTGTGAGCCTCCGTACTTTATCTCGATTTATTTTGTGCATCTGTGAGCAAAAGGTGTCCTAAGGTATCAGAAAAGCCTCAGAGAGATTACTTGTGGGGTCTGAGAATGCTCAAAAATGTTTCCATGTAAATTAATGGTAATAGATTCTTCAATTTCTGCCATTTAGGTTTACAAACTTTTCATAAGGATGTTCTACTCTCAGGTAGCAGGGGAAACCTGTATTTTAATTTCATTTGTTTATGAACTTTAGAAATGTAATCATTGAGATAAAGTAGCGAATATTTTAAGGACCATTTATGTATATATTCCCAAAGTATTCATCATACAGCTTTTGACATTTAAAACTCTTGTTGGCTATATAAGTTCTATAACCATTTTATTGTCATTAGTCAATATTGTTTTTAAAATTTTTCTTGATTTGGTTACAAAAATGATATTTCTTCGTACTAGTTTGCATTTCTTAACTAGTAAGGTTGAATTTTTTTCATGTTTGTTACTGGTCTCTTGAATTTCCTTTTTTAGTTTGTTGGTCTGTGACCTTGAGTCACATATTGATTCTCTCTGAACCTTGATTTCCTTTTCTATCAAACAGAGGCAATAGTAAGAACTGTCTCACAAGAATAATTTGAGGCCTACATTAGATAATAATGTAAAATATTTAGACGGTGTCAAAGTCCACACTTCAGAATATTACATATCATAACTCTTTCCCTCCTTAGAGCTTGTATTACCTATTATATTAAAAATTAACTATTTTTATCTCATTAGATTATAATACACTACTTAAATTTTTCTTATTTTTTTATTCAATGTATGTTTAATAACAAATAATTGTTAGGATCTATTACTCAGTTTCCTCGTTTATAAAGTAGAGATACATATAGTATAGTTATCATTTATTATTACTATATGGAAAACACCATAAAATTAACATTACAAAAGACAATACACTTCTTTAAAAGACTTATGGCTTATAACTTCCTCATACCACGTTGTAAGTTTTTGATAAGAGATCAAGTCAATGAATGCAAAATGCAAAAAGTGGATTGTGGAAGAGCCACCTGGGAGGCTAAGTTGGTTAAGCATCTGATTCTTGATTTCGGCTCAGGTCATGATCTCAGGGTGGTGAGATGAGCTTCATGCCAGCTCCATACTCCGCTCAGCATGGAATCTGCTTGAGATTCTCTCCCTCTCCCTCTACCCTTCCCATGCTCATGTGCACTTGCCCACTCTCTCTCTCTTTCTTTCTAAAATAAATAATCTTTTTTTAAACGGATTATGGAAAATTAAGATTTGGTTACAGTAATATCAAGGAAAATTTATTGTGTGATTAGACATGTGAATGTGTATATATTTCAAAAGGAAAAAGAAAGAATGAGTAATATGCAAACACCTTGCTTTTTCATGCATACAATCAATTGAGAAGATTTTGATTGCTTATCCATAAAGCGATAGGAAAGAAAAGAATAACAGAAACAACAAACAGTCTACAGAAAAAATAGCTAGAAACTTGGAAGAGCATAGGATTGTTGGATGTTTATTTGCATGCCCAGCTACCCCTCTGTAACAAAGTCAGTAAAAAGGGGGATGTGACAGAGTTGATAAAATTAGTGTGCAAGAAGGAATTTAGCTTGTAAAATATGAAAGAAGTTCCCTCTTCTTATAATGCTATAGGAAAAGCAGAAATTTCTCATAAGCTGAGAAATTTGGCAAAAGTGTAATTTGGAAAGAGGCCAGAAAGGAAGTTTCTTGAGATAACAAAGGATATCACTAAAGCACATACTAATTATCAGTGCCCAGTTATTTTTAGGTGAAGCTTCCCTTGGAAGGTCTGCTCCTTTCTAGATATATCTGCCAGTCAGACAGAAAAAAGAGAGCAACCCAGCCTCTGGGAGGTTCCCATTCTCACCTATTCTAGGTTACATACATTCTTTTGTGTTGCTAGATTGTTTATCTGAATGTATTATTTTTAATATCATTCAATCTTTCATTAGTTCCTTTATTTAACAAGCATTGATCTAGCACTATTCTATGGCAAATATTGTGCTACATATCCTTGGAATGCGTCTGTGACTAATAATAATAATATAAAATTATATAGCAATATATATTATATACAATAACATATAATATAATTATATATAATAATTAGTAAGAACTATTATTATAGTAAACTTTACAGCGAACTTTACAGAGTACTTACTATGAGTCAGGGTGGGAATTTTTCTAAGCATTTGATTATCAGAAACACAAAATGACAAGACAAGTATAATAATACCCCTGATTTATAGGTGAGTAAATGAGGCACAGAGAAGTGGGTAACTCTCCTAAGTCCATAAGCCAGTATGTCATTGCTAGCATTACTCTAGTCTTTACCTCTAGCCGCTATGTTGAAGATGCTTCTGAGATGAGCGTGTGCTCTCAGAAAACTTAAAGACTGGCACAAGGAACCAAATAGTTACAATAAAGCATGACAAAAGCTACAGTGGGTTATATTTAAGGTGTTATGAGAGCACATAAGAGAAATATCTAACCCAAGGATCAATAACAGAAAAGACCCCATCTAAACTGAAGCACAATGCATAAAGTGTAATGACTGGATGTTGGGATGAGAGGTCAGAAGGTTCCAGGAAGAGGAAACAGCATGAAGGCCCTAAGGTGAGGGAGAATAAGATTTGAGAAATAACATAAATTTCACTGGACCTGAAAGGGAGAGATGATGAGGATGAGCCCAAAGATTTAAGATAACAAAGTCCAGATGCTAGAGCTGCAGACCATGTTCTTCTCTTACAGGTCTGTCCAACGAGGTAATGTCTGACTCACCTTCCAAAGCCCCACTTGTAATAAAAAGTGCATGAGTATCTGAATGGGCCACAAACTTGCCAGGCAGAACCAGACTTCATGGGAAACCTGCCTCCCTACCTCAGTTCTTTGCCTTTTTTTATAATCAACAGCAGACCATCTTTCCTTTGAAAAAAGTTTATAAAGGTTTTTGTAGGATAGTTTTAGAGCTAAAAGAATTAACCTATAATGGTAAACAGAGGATGAGTTGCAAGAACAGGAAGAAATTCTAGGAGGATTGATTAAGAGAGTGAAAGTTGGATGGCCCTTTTAAGATGTCAGAAAGTGAGTGAAAAAGTTAAAAGTGACATGAAGAATGATTTTAAAAGCGGCTGAGTAAAGACAAGGCTTTCAAGAAGAAAGTCAATATTCTATAAGACTGCAGAAATAGTTGATGGAGAGAATAAGAATAGAACAGCAAAGGAGAGAAAATAAGTTAAAGCTAACGTAGCAAAAATCTAAATACAGGTGAGAGAATTTGTCTATACCATCAAAGCAGAAAGTATAAAGAAAACGTCAGACAAGAATAAAATATCGGAAAGAAAACATGGAATACACAAAGAAGAGGAAATTGGGTTTGATTTTTAACATATTAAAAATAGGCAATAAGATGATACAGAAAGAAAAATTAAAAATCAAGGAAATGTTCTTTAAGGAAGAAAGTGATACATTACATAAAACAGAAGTAATATGTGCCAATGCCAAGGAATTAATCAAGAAGTTAACAATTATTCTACAGCAAATATATCAACTCAAAAATTGCACAGTGATTAAGGTAGAATTTGATGTTTCTCTTGGGTTTGATATTTGATGGTTCTCTGCTGAATCTTTCAGCTCTTTAAACAAAAGGAATTCTAAAAAGTCTTTGGATTAAAGGTGTATGAATAAAAGGTCGAAAGGTCAGCACAAGGATACTACCAATAATAATTACAAAGGAAGGAAGAAAAGCATTAGATCCGAGAGACCAGGAGCATAACTGAGTACAGATCCCAAGACTTACATAGACATCTTGCTGCAAAGGTTGGCAAGCTTAGCAGAAGGCATGACACACAGGGCAAACGGTATGTCAGAGATTCAAAAATAGCTGACTGTGAATTTCAGAGATTTGAAACAGGCCAAAATAGAGAGGTGGGGAAATTATTAATTAGTTTATTCAAAAATATGGCTTCGATGATTAACTACAATAATTCTTTCTTTAAATCTGGATCCAAAATAGTGTTTGCCAGATAAGCTGCTAAAATAAGCGAGGATGTTATATATCAAAGTGACCCACATTCTAATGCTCAATGGGTGGGGGAAGAAATAAATTAATGTGACAAGGAGAGTGAGGCAAGTCTACCCACACAGTCCTTTATTTTTGTGTGTGCTCTGCAGACCCTCTCAAAAGAAAATAAATAACAAATCGGAGAGAAGACAAATGGAAATGATTAAAAAAAGAGATGCTATCGGAGGTTAGTTATTAAGCCTAGGTGCCTTATGCAGATAACATCATTTTGACAAGAGCGGACAAACCAAAGATGAGAATATTTAAAGTCTATAAAGGGTACTCTAGGAAAGCTGTAGCAAGAGGCAGAGTGCTATCAAATGAGAAAGAAGGAGATAATATTGAAGACCGCAAAGCCACAGGCAATGCTTGATTGTTTTGGAGAGGAAGAAGACGTAGAATGGCATTCGTGCAGTGAAAATAAGAGAACAGAAGATGAAAATAAATGGAGGGGATCTGAACATTATTGGGAAGCTGGAGACATGTAATTAAGCATTGCCAAGTGCCAATCCGTGTGTGCACATGACAGCTGCCCACACTGCCCGCAGCTCCTTCATTAAGGAGTCATTTGAAAGTCCTCATGGCACAACAGGGACAAGAAAACTTAACAGGAGGGTTCGTATTTCTCATGAGAGGATGATCAATGTCAAGGCATTTCATCAGTCAGTGTTTTTGTCTTTCAAATGCACGAAGGGAGAAGGTGGCAAAAACTGGGCCAGGTGATGGTGCACAGTAGAGGGGGAAAGCACCAGCTTTGGCAGGCCCAGAGCCCCTCTGGAATCAGGTTCTACCATCTTAGCTGCAGGGCTGAGCCACTGACCTCCCCACCGGAGTCTCTGTTTTCTAATGTCTGCATCCTAAAGTGACAGTGAGAATTAGGGTGATAGATACAAAGTGATAAAGTACGTCTGTAGATTTGAGTGCAGGTAGAAGTTGAAAATCGAAAGACTCAGAAGGGGTCTTTCTGCCTGGGTGGCTCAGTGGGTTAAGCCTCTGTCTTCGGCTTAGGTCAGGATCTCAGGGTCCTGGGACCAAGCCCCGCATCTGGCTCTCTGCTCAGCGGGGAGCCTGCTTCCCCCTCTCTCTCCGTCTGCCTCTCTGCCTACTTGTGATCTCTCTCTCTGTCAGATAAATAAATAAAATCTTTAAAAAAAAAAAGAACTGAAGGAGAAAAGACATTATATAGAAAAAGAGATAAAGAGCACCAGCACCACACACATTTATTTTTATTAATTAAATTATGACATGCCGGACGGGGATTATAGGAGGGTAATAATCTATATCAAGAACCTGGCTGGTTTGGTCGGTAGAACATGTGACTCTTGATCTCAGGGTCTTTCAGTTCGAGGCCTGCACTGGGTGTAAAGTTTACTTCTAAAAAAGAAAAGGTGTTCATGCGTTTATTAAAAAAAAAAAAAAAAGAAGAAAAAATTTAGGGTACTACATTTGTGACACAGCCTTATGTGAAATTCCTAGTCTGATTTTCATAAATTTGAGGGAAGGTTTTAGCTGGTCTGACTCAACCTGCTAGTTGCACTTGGGAAATAGGCAGGGAAGCATGCTTCGCAGAGGTTTTTTGATTTGCCTTTGAGCTGCTTCGAGCATCCACAGTTCATAGCCTTAATGGAAGAGGAGAAGCAGAGATGTATGAATTTAACAATGGTTAGCACTCCTGAACAATGTCTAAGAGGCCAGCTAGTTATGAATGATGCATAAATAAACTTTGAGCTATTCACTTCATCTTCGATGTTAAAGATCTTTGAAAGATGTAAATCATGAAAATTAGACTATTATTTGCTACTGGTCTATGAACTACATGAGGGCTGGGACTTTTTCATATTTATCTGTACCTGCAGAGCTAGGACCCAGTACAGTGCCCTGCACAAAAATGGCATTTCATATTTGTGGAACTTAATTAAGTACGTGTTTGTCTTTCAGTGACCCTATTTACTTATGCCTTTACCAATCAATTTGTAAATGTATTTCACAGATACACTTAGACTAATGAATTAAATCCCAGAGTGTCTTTCAAACATATTAATAGCTAACAAGAGGACGCCGAAGTCATATCGTCTCCAGTTTCTCTAATAGAAACATTAAGAAATATTTCTCAAAATTAAAAAAAAAAATTAGACAAAACATTGACTTGTCAGCCAGGCAGCACAGTTGAGTTAATCCAGTAAGTACCTCTTTCAGGATTTCTTCCCACTGCAGCAAAACTAAACGAGAAAAAATAAAATAAGTATTACTGTATTTATTTTTTTAAAGATTTTATTTATTTATTTGACAGAGAGAGAGAGATCACAAGTAGGCAGAGAGGCAGGCAGAGAGAGAGGGAGAAGCGGGCTCCCTGCCCAGCAGAGAGCCTAACGCAGGGCTTGATCCCAGGACCCTGAGATCATTACCTGAACCAAAGACAGAGGCTTTAACCCACTCAGCCACCCAGGCACCCCAGTATTACTGTCTTTGAGAAATACTTATAATGTCAAAATGACATACAGTTTCTGTAGTTATAATGTTGCTATCACTCAGCAAGTGGCTGAATAAATTAGAAATAGAGCACAATATTATCCATTTTTTAAAAATAACGCAACACAAAAGGTTGCCAAGATACTGAGCTTTTATCATCTCTAACGCTTGTTCTCCTGGTTACTTTTGTTCTGTCTACCCTATGTGACAGTGTTTGTTGCTATAGTTAAATCCAATTTTCATTTTTAGTGCTGTTGCATGCTGCTGAGATGCACAAAAGGATAACAACAGTGTGTCTTCAGGCAAAATTCCTCTATCAGGGTGCAACTTAAGCTTATTTCTGAGTAATTTTTAAAAGTCTAAATGGCATCAAGAATGCTTAGTTTGTGCCCAGTTTTTTTCAGGCAAAAATATTTTCTCACTTATCTGGTAATTGTGTTATAGGGTAGAGAATTCTCCCTTTCACCCTTATGTATTATTTCTATATGATATGTCGTATGCAGTACTGGCTGCATATTGAAATTTTGCCTGGTAAGGGTTAATACTTAATGGACCTCATCTTCATAAAGACTTTATCTTTGATCATGGGTTTAACAACCTCGAATAAATTCAGTTTATATATTCAAAGAATCTGTAGCTTAACGGATAGACCCGGACAAGTAAATTGCAATGGTTATTGATGGGAAGTGGAATCCGTAGGAAAGAAAGGAAAATTTTTATTATATATATAAATAACTTAAATAAATATATATAGCGACATAAATATATATGTATATCTATATATGTAATGCAGTGATATAAATATATAAATATAGCTATATATATAATCCAGATCAAAGGTGTTTTTCTATGCTGTTAAAACTCTCTCTACTAAATGCCTTTTTTGTTTCAGAAAAATAGTAATACATGTTGAAAAAAATACAGTTTGAAAACTGGCACAATCAAGGTCTAAGGTGCTTCAGATACAAATCCCCCAGTATTGAAGAAAAGGGTGCAAGGCTTGGAGATAGGAATTAGCAAATGGCATATGGGTAAAGAAGAAAGCAAAGCAGTGAGTAATGATAAATCAGCTTTTAGCTGAGATATTACTTTCTTTAATTCCCTTCTCCATGCCTTTCTGTATTCCACCCTACCGTTAGAAAATATTCATGCTTCATCATTAGTGTTCATCATCTCTTTTAAGCCTCAGTTCTCAAGACACATGTCCATCATTATTTCACAAGATGACTAGAAATGCATTTTTTGGGGTAGTCTATCCTGAATAATTCCATCCGATTTTTACAACCTGTACTTAGTTATAAAAAATCAACTGCAGAGATTCAAGGTTAGAGAAAATCCAGATTCATATCAATATTTGTGTGCCAAGGTGTGATGTGGCTGCCAACATTAATGCATCTGTGAACTACATCTCAGGTCAGCTTCATAGAATTGTAGGGCTTAGACCAAGAAAGCTAATGATGTCAGTGTGTCCTCAGATTGCATGCTCACCTTTGAAATATTATGACTGCCACAGTGACATATTTAAACATGTTCATAAAGATGGACCAAAGTGGTAATCATCTGGAACTCTGAAGAAAATGGACATATTTAACCTGAAATAAAGAAGATTCGATATATGTGATCTCTTTCTTCATGTATTTGAAAGAAAGAAGATTCGATATATGTGATCTCTTTCTTTATGTATTTGAAAGATTTCGTGTGAAAGAAGGAATAGAAATGTTATTTGTGTTTCCAAAAGGAAAGTGCTAGGATGAGTGGGGAGGAAGCAAAATAGGTTCTCAGCTCAACACGAGAACTTTCTAATAACTAATGTTAAAGAAAAATTATCCTGACGCTTGTTAAAAATGGTAAGGAAGATTTTCATCAAGACTATTGCAAAGGGGGTATTGAATAGGGGAGAGAGATTAGGTTCAACTCCAAATACAACATAGACAGTTGGGGATTTATAGCCAAGAAGCAGAGTGAGGGGGTCAGTGGATAGAAAATTACTAAGAGGAGACATCAGGAATAGGGGGATTCTTACTAAACTTACTTAATAGGTTTCTTACAGAAGGCAGAGAGAAGGATTAGATATAAAGGATGGGGATGAGGAATATGATCAGCTATCAAGGGTGATCTATCAAGGTGACATCCATCAAGGGTGGGGATTCTTGATAAACCCACTTAGCGGAATTCTTGTTCAAACTGGGCTTAGCACAGATGGGCACAGAGACCTAGTTGAGAAGAGGGATCAAAGGAGCTTAACTAAAGTTTAGTCAAAGAGAGAGTCTTTGTCAGTAATGGTTATACTAATGATAGTAATATTACCTTTTTATTTTTTATTTTTTTTAAAGATTTATTTATTTATTTGACAGAGAGAGAGAGATCACAAGTAGGCAGAGAGGCAGGCAGAGAGAGAGAGGGAAGCAGGCTCCCCACTGAGCAGACAGCCCGATGCGGGGCTCGATCCCCGGACCCTGAGATCATGACCTGAGCCGAAGGCAGAGGCTTTAACCCACTAAGCCACCCAGGCACCCCAGTAATAATATTATCTTTTTAAACAAATGATGACATTGAGGCGTACAGAGATTAAACTTCCCAAGGTCACTCACCTAGTGAGCTGGGATTCAAACCCAGAATGCAATAACCCTAGAGCTCCAACAGTCAACTGTGGAGCTCTTCCACCTGTGTCTTAGAAGAATTTTCTTTATAAGATGAAGAACTTCTTCTCAGAGTTAGTCTTCAGCTATAGATTATTTTAATCAATAACGCTAAAGAATTCCTGAATGGGACAGGAGGAAAAGTGATCGTTGAGGTACATTTTAACTTTAAGTGCCCATGGTTTTATGATTGTGATGATTGCTTTCATTTTTAATCTGGGCTAGAAGGTATCTCAAAATAATCTAACTTTTCTCCACATCCTTTCCAACACTTGTTATTTTTGATCATTTTTTAATAATAGCCATTCTAATGTGAGATGATATCTCGTTGTGGGGAACATGATGACTATAGTTAATAATTATTGTAACTATAGTTAACAATGTAATGCACATTTGAAAGTTGCTAAGAGAATAGATTTTAAGAGTTCTCATCACAAGAAAAAATGTGTAACTATATGCGGTGATGGATGTTAACTTGTCTTATTGTGATGATCACGTCACAATATGTTGTACATCTGAAACTAATCAAGTATTATACGTCAGTCATTTCTATCTCAATAAAATAACCAATGCATATATACAAGCCTACAAAAAACTAAAATAACACCCTCATTTTATTTTTTAAATGTTTATTTGTTTTTTTTCTTGTGATTTAATCAGTAATTTTCAGAGAAATGACAGGATTATTTTCTTGTTGAACTGTAGCTGACATACAATATTACATTAGTTTCAGGTCTACAACATAGTGATTTGACAACTCTATACATTGTTCTCCACTCACCACAAGTGTAGTCACCATCTGTCACCGTACAATATTACAATACTATATTACGATACTATTGCGATATTACGATACTATTGACTATATTCCCTATGCTATGGCTTTCATCCCCATGACTTATTCACTCTATACTTGAAAGCCTGGACCTCCCACTCCCCTTACCCATTCTGCCCATCACTCCACTTCTCTTCTCTTTGACAATCATCAACTTGTTCTCTGTACTTACGGGTCTGTTTCTGCCTTTTTTTTTTTTTTTTTTTTGTAATACTTTCATTTTAGAAGTGATAAAACTGAAACTAAGAAACATAAGATGAATTGTCCATGATCACGTAGTAGGTTTGTGACAAAGCAGATAATAGATAATATCCACTGACTATGGGCCTGAGATTGTGCTTGTCTATTATTTTGTAATGATCTAGTCCATACCCAAATATCTTGTTGACTAATTTTCCTTAAACAGTATTTTTTTCATCCTTGCAGAAGTGCAGGAAAGTGCAGCATTGCCTAACAAAACCAATACAAAGGATTCTTGGCTTTCAAGATCCTCAGAAATCTGGTCTTTAACTGTCCTTGGAGTGGATGGATTTTATTCAATGTTAGGAAAAAAAGTAATCTGAAGGATTTTTCCACTAAAGTCTTATTAACCCCTTAAGTGGTCCAAGATACCTGCAATTTAAAAGATGATCTACTATACCAAATGAGGCTGGAAGAGGAGTTTCAGTTGGTATGACTTTGCTATTTAAGTGAAAGGAGCTCTTTGGGGATAGAAATATCTCTCACCTTGCAGAAGAAATGAAATGGCTCATCTTCCTGTGTACTACCAAGTGATTGATCCAGAAGCCTAAGAACCACATGTACCACATTTTTTTTTTAAATTACAGCTAACTCTAGATACGCTGGGATAATTCCAGGCTTCATAAGCTCTTCTCAAATCCAGCTGTACTTAGATTACTTTATTCTCCCAGGGGTTATACTACGCATGTATGGAGAGTTTTTGGTTTTAAACAACTGTGTCAATAGGAGACTGCTGGAGTCTCATCTACCATCTCATCTACCATCTCCTGGAGTCTGGAGAACTGGACAGTCAGCATAGCAGGGCTCTGCACAAGATACTGCCGTGTAACATCTGCTACGCGGATAGCATGGATCATTAATAAGGAAACCGGAACATCTAGGTTCAATTCAACAGACAAACTCTTCAGGCCTTCTTTTCCAAAGTGAAGTTTGGTAGTTTATGAAGCTAAATTATTTAGGCAATCTTGGGGAAAAGAAACAACTAAGAACAATGGCAATGAATTTCATTTTTCTTTATTTTGTACTTAAATAACGTATTATGTTTTGACGAAAATCCAAACATTTGCTGGTAATTTCACAGTGCGGGATTGAAGTAAACAAAAATAATTTGTAAAGTGCCTACTGGAAGGATGGGAGCTAAAATGTTATTTTTAATTATAGCTTAAATTATTCCTAATAACTTAAGCAAGAACAGGAATAATATTGAAGAAAAGGTTTTACAACATTGTGACAAAAGATTACAAGTTGGGCTTTGTTAAAATATGTGACTCATAGGAACACGGGATAAATTATGCCTTTCCAGACCTAGTGATGCTCAATTTCAAAGCTAAAAGATGCTTTATATTTTGGATAGGATGATGAAAGGGCTGCGCAGGAGCTTTGTTAACACCTCAGGGAACCGGTTCTCAAAAGTAATAGAGAAATAAGTCTGAAGCATTCCCTATGAGCAAACTATTAGTGTTTCTGGATTCAATACAGTGAATGGACTTTGTGCAGAGAGTGGAGAAACGAGGAAGTCAGTCCAGAGTGGAGCCGTGTCTCTTGGAGAGTTAGATTTCTCTGATTCTTTTTTATGTTTTTTAAGATTTTATTTATTTATTTGATAGAGAGAGCGAGAGAGCACAAGCAGGGGGAGCAGCAGCAGCAGGAGAGGGAGAAGCAGGCTCCCTGCTGAGCAGGGAGCCCGATGCAGGGCTTGATCCCAGGACCCTGGGATCATGACCTGAGCAGAAGGCAGATGCTTAACCAACTGAGCCATCCAGGCACCCCGATTTCTCTGATTCTTATGTTATGCTTTCTTCAGGAATAATTAGAGAAACTTAGAGGAATTTATCAAATGTTAAGTGTGTATAGATGCTGTTATTTTCAAAGGAATGGGTGCTTGGTAGATTATCAGCAAAATGGGAAGAACATCGTTTGGAGTGAAAGGATTGTCTAGCTTTGAGCTCCAGCTCTGCCTCGTTCTATTGGAGTAACTTTGACAAAATTAACTTCTTCCCCCTCTCCTCTTTAGTTTATCTCACTTGTTGGAAAAAAAAAAGTCAATAGTACCTTTTACATAGTTTGCTGTAAGAATCAAATGAGATACTACAGATGAATCATAAATGGTGAAGAGTTATGCTAAATCACTTACTGGATTTTTTAAAGTATTTATTTTATTGTGAAATGTTCCAGTACTTGAAATGGTAGGAACTAGAAGGGATATATGTATCTAATGACATTTTGTTTAAAATGTTGCTAGTGCCCTTGGTTTGCTTGTTATAATGGCCACACCTACTTTTCTTTGTTTCAAATTCAACACTTATTACTTCCATTCTAAATGTAGTGGCTGAGGATACTGATTCTGAATCCAAACTCATGAGTTTGACTTTCAATTTTGACACTTACTAGTGATTTATGTTAATTAATCTTATTTTTTACTTCCTTATGTTCCTTCCTTATAAAGGGGGATAATAATAACACTACTCATCCAATGAGGTTATTTGGAGGATTAAATGACCTAATATCTGTCATGTTCTCAGTACAACACTTCACACATAGTAAGGAACCAACCATGTTGGCTATTTTTATTATTTTCACACCAGCTCACCAAGGCAAATAAAGTAGAAACACTTACCCCACCTAAAGGCAACTTAATCCTCCCACCTGTGTCTCCCAGCCCATCCATTTCTCATTCTTCAAAGATCCTGCTTTTTCTTATACTTCTCCCTTTTCACTTTTCTGAGAACCTTTGATGTTCAATGTTTATTGTATGCTATCTTTAATCTTCATAAATCTCAATTCTTTATCACTAAACAACTCTTTGGATAGACCATGAGAATTGATGTATCTAATAAACTTTCTCTATCCTCTCCATTCTTGCTTTTTCATGCCTCAGATAATCCTAAATAAACTATCTTTGGGCGGGAAAGTTAATTCTGTGATAATACTTACGTGTAGTATAAATGCATATGTATACTTATGCGTAGTATAAATGCATATGCATATGTAATACTTATTTGTAGTATAAATGCATATGTAGTATAAATGCATATCCAACTTATTGATTCTGTAACTTCTCTGCCTCCTTCGAACCTCCTAACCATAACTTCTTTCTTAATCTTCTTTTATTTTTGCTCCGTTTTATTTGAGAAGACTCACTCATTTTCTTGGCTTCAGTAATAATCTAATGAAGATGACTCAAAAATTTCGGTCATGTGACCTGATCTCTGATCCAACTTTTCACTAAATGGTTCATCTCAAAAATAAAAAATAAAATATTTACTTTAAACACAAAGTTTTCACTCAAAATTAACTCTTTCTTCTATTTCACCTGTCCCTGTTCATGGTGTTTCCATTGTCCCAGCTCCTTAGATTTGAAACTATGAAGCTACCTTTGACTCATTCCTCTTCTTTATTCACTATATTTCGTAAATATAGAGAACGCCATAGTTTTACTTTTAAAGAATTATTTTGTTCCCCACCTTCTTCCTAGCTCCACTGTTATGGACCACATTTCAACTATAATCAAATGACAATTACAGCCCTTTCTTTAGCTTTTCTAGAATTTCCATTGGTTTCTCACCCAATTTTTCTGATTATAATTAACAGCCAAATTAATTGTCATTACATGGGTTTTCATCTCATGAGTCCCTGACTGAAATCTAAATGTCCATCAGTGTTAATATATCAAGTCTAAACTCCATTGCCTAGTTTTCAGTTTTCCCATTACCTAAAAAAGACCTACATACAAATGTTCATATCTCATTACTTTGTAACGCTTCTGTTCTATTCAGGCTTACCTCTTTAATGCTCCTCAAAAACATTTTGCAGCATTCTTTACTCATATCTGCTACTGTTATATGAGGAGATATCTCTCCTACCACCAATACAAATTCTACCACTCTATATCGGTCAGCTTTGTATAAGATATACGAGGGCAACAAACAATTTCTAGTTCTTAGTGGTTTACAACAACAAAAAATTCTCACTCATGCTGTGCTAATCTCAATTGCTCTGTGATTCTCTACATAATCTCTATGCTAGTTTCAAACTGAGAGAGCAGTCTCACCTAGGACAATGATATTCTTCTTGTGGAGGTAACAAAACCGAAAATGGTAGGGGTTGCTAAAGCTTTTGCTTGGATTGTAACATTTCACATCTGTTCACATTTTTCCAGACAAAGCATGTCACTTGGTGAAGCTCGATGTCAGTAGGATGTCAGTAAACTGAAGGGTTTTGATGTGTGCCTATTACAACATGAAAAGGATGCCTTTTCACATGAAGAGGCACAGAAAATCCCATGGCCAAGCCTGATGTCACAGAATTAGGTTGTACTTCCATAAAGAGGAGCAGCTAATATTTTGAAAATTTATAAAGTCTACTACAGTTTACTCTCTTTGTCACAAATATTTACTTTCCTCTCCTTTGCCCACAAAATATGCCCACAAAATGTACTCACGCCCTCCTCAAGAAAGAAAACTCAACACATGAGATCAATACTCTAATCTTATGATATTCTATATCTATATCAGGTCAGGCAATGTTTGCTCTTGATTTATATATCTATGAACTAAAAAGACAAATTATATGCCCACCACATACCCTATGGTATTACAGGGATATAAAAATACTGGGAAATGTTTACATTCGGAAAGGAAAAAATAAGCAGCATATGGCAGGGATGGGCCAATAGTAATGTTCAAAAGTTGCTAGAGGGAAATTATGAGGCATGCTACCCTGGGCAGGAAGTGAGTTCTGAATCAGACCCTGGGTCTAATCCTTCAGAGCAGCTCCCTCGTGTACTGTTCCCTGTCTTCTCCAGGGCCCACTGATTTGTTTCGTTTATGAATTCATGGAGTACTAGTAAAAAGTGTTATCACATTTTGTATGTTTATTTTGAACATTCTGATCTTATTTCATGTATATTAATATTATCTCTCTAAACAATTTGTACCTCCTTAGTTTAGTGGGACTGAATCTTAACAGTGCTGCCACTGCATAATAATGTATGTAATAGTATTTAGGGCAAATTACTAAAAGTACAGTAAAAAGACACGACCATTTGATTCAAGCTGACCCTTTCTAAGGATAAGCTAGTTCACCAAAAGGAGTTGCAAAAGTCACACCTTTATAAGAATTATGTATGAACAAAGGGTGCAAGGGTGCATATAATAGGCTGATACTCATTTTTTTAAGTGCAGACATGGCCGTTTGACCATGAGTCTCTTGATTTCATGCATCTTTTATAGGCCTGGGTTTTGTTTATGTTTTTATTATAGAGATGTTATCGGTACAGGGAAGTCCTAGCAGCACTCAGTAAAACACTAGCAGCCAGTTGTCCTAGCATGTCCCTCACCCTATAATATGACTTTGAGAACCAATAACTTTATCGAAGTACCCATTTGTAGTTTGAGGAAATTATACTCTACCCTTCACTGTCCCCAAGTTGTCATGAGACTACCTGAGGTGACATAATCAACTATTTTGAGTCCTTCCTGTTTCAGTAAAGAAAATTTCATTGTGATTATTAAAGTCAGGCCTAGATAAAGCTGTAAAGTAAGCAAGTGTGCCTTCAGGTTCTTTGGTCTCTATATGTACTTACATGAAGTTAAGAAAGAGAGAATACTTTAGAAGTAATTGTGTTTGGTTGTGTTAGTAAGGAGATGATTTTGGACAATGAGCCATTTATGATCTCCTCAAGAATGCCATCAACAACACTTATTGCCATTTAGATAGCATAGAAAACTGTCTCCCACACAATCTTGTGGAACAGACGTTGATAACTGGTTTTTGTTTTGGTTTGGTTTGGAGTTTTTTAGAGGGGAGGGGGGGCAGAGGGAGAGGGAGAGAGAGAATCTTAAGCACAGAGACCAACATGGGGCTCCATCTCACAACTGCGAGATCATGACCTGAGCCAAAATCAGGAATCAGATGCTTAACCAACTGAGCCAACCCAATGCCCCAAGAATTGTTAATAATACAAAGACTATACTATACAATAGAATTTAGAGCAAACTGCACTGCAAGGCAGATGGATTGTGAATCTGAATTTTCTTTTCTAATTGGAGTCTTCATAAAGTTCATATTTCTCACAGCTGTTTTATCTCTTAATGACATTCTTTAGTTTTATTCTGTTCTCTACTGTGGAACATATATATAATCTCTACCATATTCTGGGTATTACCATATTTTGAGATGGTGTGGAGACTATCCAGTTTAGCATCTTATGTGGGCAAGGCATATAAGAAATGAGAAAGTTATCAAGCTGGTCTACAACTGAAGAGTTTTGATGTGTGCATATTATGCACTGGCAAAACACAAATGGACTTCAGATATTATGAGATGCCAAGAAGCCTGGGAAGATTGTAAACTCTAAATTAGTTGCTAGTACTTCATATCCTGAAGTGCTAACAAAAAAATTAACACTTCCCAAGAGTTCAACATTAAAAGTCAGCCTTTTGGTTAAGGATGCTAGCTGTTTCTTATAAGGTGATATTAATAATAATTCACATTTGTTGAAGGTTTACTATATATCAGGCACAATTCTCAGCACATTGCCTATATTAACTCATTTAATCCTATAATAGCACACAGGTATGTACTGTTATTATTCTCATTTTGAGATGAGAAACTGAAGCAAATAAAAAAATTAAGTAATCTGCCTACAGTTATTCATTCAGGTTCCAATCCCAGAAGTTTGGTTTTATAGTGTGCTCATTAATCACTATGCAATAGTTTTTCCAGTGATAACAGTTATTTTGAAAACAGGAACAGAGTAACTGCTGCAAGACTGAATATCGTGTTGTCATGGTGGGCTGAAGTTCATTGCCATCATCTTTATGAAAGTCTTATTTTCCTAGTCAGACCTGAATCAATGCCCAGCCTGTTCTCAGGGCCTCCAGGATTCGTGGCATATATAAAATTCCCTGGAGTCTATGAGCCAGACTGTCTTCTCTGTGTATCACTGGAGACCAGGGTATGATAAAGAGGCCTGAACTGATATGGAAAGAAGATATTGTCATAGAAGAATTAATATTTCCTTTCATTCATTCATTTGAGACATCATCATCTGAAATGTGTAACAGTAATTAGTTTTCTATTGTACGCATGTATGGTGGAAACTCTGCAAGGCAAATTCATAGTGTAAATAATTTAAAGCAAATATTTAACACTTAGAATAGTAATATGCACATAGAAATTAGGGATCCCTATATTAGCTACAAGTTGGCTAAAATCTTATTCCTGCCTCTCCAAACATTGTTATTATTACTTGACCCTTTAGTAAATGTTTGTCCCAGATTTCTCACTTCCTCTTCATTCTAGAGCTCTCTACTCATTCAGTTTATATTTGTTGCTATCTGGTAACCTGACATCTACTTTTTTTTTTATCTCTGAAATATATCCCTGCTCTAATTATGTTATGTCTACAACCCATCTCTTCTCTTCTTATCTATTAGTATATACTTTGTAGCCAGATTTTGCTTCTCCAGCTCTTTACACCTACTTTAAAAATTTGTTGGAAATGCAGAATGATGTGATGCCTCTCAGCATTTTCATATCAGGATACACAGAAAAAAATGAATTTTAAGAATTTGTACATTATTTCATTCATTCATTCAATGAGTACTAAAGCATCCACTCAAAAAATCTGCCTGCCTACCAGGCAATCTTGCAGCATCAAGATACGTCCATGTGCACAACAAATCCCAGCCCTCTTGTAATTTCATTCTTGCGAGTGAGATGGAATTATTCCTCGAAAGGATCCAGCTTTCATTAATGTTAGTTTTTCCATTCGACATGTTGGGTCTGCTGCTTCAACCAAGGCTATAAACCAGGTAGCCGTTATGATGAATTGCCTCATTATCTTGAGGTCTCTACTTTTGTCCAGTTCAGTTCTGACTTCAATGCTGCCACTCACAATTCTTGAGTCTTAGTGTGAGTCTGACTTTTTTTTTTTTTTAAGATTTTATTTATTTGACAGAGAGAGACACAGAGAGAAAGAGGGAACACAAACAGGGGGAGTGGGAGAAACAGGCCTCCCGCCGAGCAGGGAGCCCAATGCGGGGCTCCATCCCTGATCCCAGGACCCTGGAATCATGACCTGAGGTGAAGGCAGACACTTAACAACTGAGCCACCCAGGCGCGCCGTCTGAGTTTTTTTAAAAAGTACGGTGTTCTCTCATGGCTGGTGATGAACAAGTGGCTGTCATCTATGCTGGTGTAAACTGGATAAACTTGATAAACTTGAATCTGGCAAAATAACAATGTTTGAGAATGCTTTCTTAGCTCATGTTGTCTGCCGTCACCAAGCCTGGTTGGGCAACATCAAAACTGAAAGAAAGATCTCAGAACAGTCAGACGCAACACTGAAAGACATTGTAACAATTTTTTTGGCTGGTATTGAAACTTAAGTTCATATGGACTCACATAAAATACCAGTTGTTTTTGTCATTGTTTCTTCTAGTAATCATTTCCATTTGTAAAAAATATACATATTCTCATATTCCTAACATAGAGTAATTATATTCCTAACATAGAGTAATTTAAGGTAATTAAATTAACCTTTAAAATAAAGGTTCCCTATTCCTTGGTAAAATATATATTTATATTATATATAAATATAAAATATTTATATATAATATAAATATAAATAAATATAAAATATAAA
>CM052899.1:143160274-143189032 GCA_028534135.1 Potos flavus | reverse complement strand
GTACTTTTTAATTCTATAAGCAAATGCACGGACTAAACCCAGTAAGTTTATGCCATGTCAGTTGAGGGATGTGACAGTATTTGACAGGAGGATCAACATTCTTTCAATAAATAAGCCTTGGCTTTGAATAAGTTCTCCCAATAACAAATATTCCATGTTAACCAAAGTTCTTCCTAAAATGCCAGTGTAGGAGTCAGTTAAAATATTCTTTCATTCTTTAAATAACAACAATATCAAATTTGTTGTCTAGATTCCTTCACTTACTTTTGTATTATTTGAGTTTGTTTTTTATGCATTGGATTATATTATTTTGCTTGGATTTTGTTATTCCATTTTATATGCATTTTAAATTTTAGACTCTATTTATATACAGAGCCCGTTTTGGTAAAGTGTAGACTGTTTGTATTCCATCAAAAAGATAAAGAAAGAAAACCATGAAATATACTCTTAACTATAAAGAATAAACTGATGGTTACAAGAGGGGAAGTGGATGGGGGGATGGGTTAAATAGGTGATGGGGATCAAGGAGGGCAGTTGTGATGAGCACCAGGTGTTGTATGTAAGTAAATTCTACACCAGAAACTAATATTACACTATATGCTAACTGGAATTTAAATAAAAATTTGGAAGATAGATAAATAATTAACTAATTAATTTTTAAAACTATTTGGATAAAATATTAACAATATTTATTATGTTTGTATAACCTGTATATTGACTATGTTACCAAGTGAATCTTTTCTCCCCTTAGCAGATTAAATTCATAATTATTTCATTTGGTCAAAAGGTAGCAGTAATAGTGAGATATCAGATTTTGTATCAGTATATTTATTTATCAAAGCATCAAGTGATTTCAAAGTCTTCCTAAAATCCAAGATTTTAACATTTTGACCTCAATTCAATGCTAGTCCTCTACGTGACTGTGAATATATATGTATATTTGTGCTGTATGCTTGTGACTGAATAGGAGAACTTCCGCGTTTTCTATCCTGGGTAAGTATCATCTTAATCAGATCAGAATAAACAGACACACAATTCCATGGGCCCAACATGTTGGAACATAGGCTCCATGATAAAATGAATAAAGCTAACCACCCCAGGATCAGAAAAAGTTCTAAGCAAGCTTCCAGCCACAAATAAAGACAGAGAAATTAGGTGGTACCATGGAATATAAAACCAGCTTAGCAAGAACTTAGTACCAAAAGTATCAGCAGGAATCAAGGATGCAAGCACCAAGCATGGGTCTCAGAGATGACTCCATTTTTCAGGGAGAATGAGGACTAGGTGCAACAGGACCATCATCCCAGGAATTATCTCAGGATACCAAGTTAGAGATAGCCAAATTTCAAAAATTGTCAAACTGCTAAGTCCTGCTTCAACTGAGCATATTAGGATCTCTACAGAAATGACAAGTAACCGTCAGTGCCATACACCTATATGGAAATCCTGATGGTGAGAAGCAGAGCTGGAACTTATGTGAAAAGATATTATTTGTTTCACCTGCACAATTTCTACTAAACCAATTCACTAATATTGATCTCAGAACTCTTATTTCTCTAATAGAAGAGGTTATCCTAAAACTTAGAGCAATGGACCTTGGCAAATGCCAAATATCTCCATCCTGATACTACACAGATGTCCAGGTCTGTCTCTCACTATACAGAGTGTGTGAAGATATGAGGGGAAAGAACTTCATAAATTAATTTAATAGTCATCCCTATAGTTACATAATATCAACAAAAGAAGGGTCTAGGGCTACAATATCTGTTAAGTGTCCAAAGAAATAAATTGGTCCCAGATTTGAGAGCAAGAATTAATTTCTAGGTAGGATGTAAATTATTCCAACAGTGATAATTGGAATAACTCATACATTCCTTCAATTGTTATGTCATTAATGATACAAATATTTGAATAAAAGTAAACTATTTACAAAGTTATTGCAGTAGTTCAGGAGATAGGTGAATAGGGTAGAGGAGGGGAGAAATGATAACTTCCAGTAATAGAGAAGTAAAATAAATAAGACACAATAATGTTGTTTGGGGAAACAGTGCCAAGAAGGACTTCCATATTTCTGGCTTGAGGACCTGTTTGGAGTCCTCCTGTATGGGAGATTATGGAAAGCAAGAAGACTTAGGAGAATAAGTAATCATGAGTTCAGTTTGGGCTGTGTAAAATTTGAAATGCTTCTAAAAAATCGAAGTGTAAATGTCAAGAAGGCAAATAATTGTATAGATCTATAACTCAGAAAAAAAGTCTTGGCTCAATATATAAAAACAAAAACATTCAGTTTATGGATATTGACTGAAGTTCTGGAAATGGTTATGTGTGGGGAGGTTAGGCTAAGAGAAGAAAGTAGGAAAATACTCAGGAACTATGATATTTAAAGATCTTGTAGATAAAAACAGTCAAGAGACAAGGCTGAGTAGTAAAGAAATGGTAAGAAGAAAACCAATAGGAATGTATTATGGAACACAGGATCATACTACTGAAAAATTAAGTAACATATTAAATTAAGATTACAAAGGTTTCCTTAGCCAATACAGTTTTATTGAAGTGGTTCTGCCACTTTCGATTCAATAAATTGGATTGGAGTGAGTTAAAAAGTGAAGAAATGTAAAGAAAATGGAAGTACTAGGCAGCTCTTGAGAAAGAATGTTTTCTCTATTTTAAACACGGGAAAAAAGAGGATGGCTGAGGATTCAGAGAGGTATTTATGTTTAGTGGTGGGAGGTTGAAGGAGTTCCAGAATTCTGGCTTTTACTTTACAGGAAGTAAGAGACTTCTGAAACTGCTTAGTATGGTGAAGTAGGAGAGACTGGGAGTCTGGATAGAATGGAAAGAACTGAAATTGTTATTGTGGGAAGTAGGACAATTAGCCAAATAGGAAAATGTCATTTAAAATTTAAACAGTGTTTATTTTGGTGAACAAAAATTGTGGATAGTCTCATTCCAGTTTGGTGTGTAGTCTCCTTCAGCAATGATCGCCTTCAGCAATGGACACACAGAGAACAATTGGGCTCATTGTGATAGAGGCAAAGAGTTTCAGGTTTAGAAGACAGTGACTGAAATAACGGAATAGGCAGTCTAAGCCAAATACAGAAGGAAGTGAAGGAAGGGGGTGGGGATGGGTAATGAGAAAAATGAGAAATCAGTGAGTTGAGACTCTGAATGAGGCCAAAGAAAGAAAAAAAATAGTTAAATAAGTAGTCTGGAAGATAGTATGTTGGGGCTGGAGGATGGGATGTTTCAAATGGAAGTGGAGGAGTTAGGGGGCATTAGGATGACTGCAAGAGGGTGTGATTAGATGGATGAGTGATACTGGAGAAATGTTCACAGTGAGATGCAGCAGGAATGGAGGAGTCTGTGCACCACGCACCAAAGTCTTCACTGAATGTGGGTTTCATAAGATGAGCTAATACTATCCAGAAGCAAGCATGGAGGGCAATACGGCTAGGGAAATAAAAAAGGATTTCACAAGCTCATAGGTGAGAATTAGTCTGAAGTGGAATGTGTATTTTGTAAATTACTTATTAAGGGGACTGCAGAGGAAGCAGTGTCTTCAACAGAGCAAGTTGGAGGAAATAGAGAAATGGAATAACTACTTAAAATTGAGGCTGACATCAAAGAGTTAGAAGATTCTGCTGTATAGGTAGTAGAAGAATGTTCAACCTAAAGCATTTAGGTCTAATTTGCTATATTTAGCCTTTGTCTATTTATACATTCAGAGTATAGGATAACAGCCAAAATCTATATAACTCACAGAAGCAAAGTAATCCTGCAAATTCATGGAATCTCCTAATAAATGAATAAAGAGGATTTCAGCTTCAGGCAAAAAACAAAAAAACAAAAAAAAACAAAAAACAACAAAAAAAGGAACTTGGAATTTAAAAGAAAGGGAAGGAGAAGGAGAAGAAGGGAGAGAAGAATGAAGCCCCGTGACCACATTTTCTCGGACATTACCTTCAAATTGATGAAAAGTACATTTCAACAATTACACACACGCATCGAATTGACTTCTTTCTCAGCATCACCTATATTTTACAATCTCCTGTTTTTATTTCCAAGGGTGTAAGTCCTTGCTTTATTTCTCTGACACACTAAATATGTTTATTATACAGTCAGGATCTAAGTGTTCTATTAACTCTGTTTCTTCGAGTGCAAATTCTATTTGTTGAGTTTGTTAGTCTTTCATTAGCTTTGATTTTCTTAAATATATGGTGATTAAATTTATTGTAACACATATTTGCAGCACTGTCTACGGTTTTTGAACTACAGCTTCCTGAAGCAGCCATGGGCCTCACCAGGTGAACTCAACTACCTATGTTAGCTCTATTTCTTTTTTTTTAATTATTACTTTTTATTATGTTAGTCACTATACAGTACGTCATTAGTTTTTGATGTAGTGTTCCAAGATTCATTGTTTACTCATAACACCCAGTGCTCCATGTAATACATGCTCTCCTTAATACCCATCACCAGTCCAACCCATCTCCCCTCTAAAAACCTCAGTTTGTTTCTCAGATTCCACAGTCTCTCATGATTCATCTTCCCCTCTGATATCCCCTCTTCATTTTTCTCTTCCTTCTCCTAATGTTAGCTGTATTTCTAAGGTAGTCATGAATTATGGGTGCTACTTCCCTCTTACTTTCCTTTTTTTTTTTGGTGGGGAATTCATTTCAGTTTCTTGTTTGTTGCTAGTTACCTTTCTTACTTTCCAGCATGATATATACTTATTTATTTTAATAATGGTTCTATTGTTTCTGAGTTTGACAGATATGGAGGAGACAAAATATGACTGTGGTATATTATTTTGAAATTAGAAATCTTAAGAAAAGTATACATATACCTAGAAGTGATTCATTAAATATGATGAGAACTAGAGCTTTGTCAATGCCACTTATATTCAAAATAAAAGATTAATTAAGGAAAGCATTGCCCAATGAAAGTTATTATCTAATTAGAAATTAAAATTATTATTGTCCATCTGGTGAGTCAGTTTTTCAATCATATTATTTCCAATTTTCTATAAATGCAGAATCATGGTATGTGCTTATTGGTTTCAAACTTCTGCTACTTATTTGTAAAATTCTAAGAGCTTATTAGATTTTTGTTAAGATTTGTTTTCTCATTGAATTATACATTTGATTTCTCTCCAAGTCTACTTAATTTGGTAGAATGTCGGGAATTACACTCTATTATAAGGTAAAATAAAAGCAGCCTAAACTGTATCAGGAAAACAACTTAATTAGTTCATGAATATTTTTTAAAAAGGGAAATATATCTGAATTTACTAGGTTGTATGCTAACCAAAGAACCAAGCAAGTGAACTTCATATTTTCACACAAACAATATACATCCAGCCCATAAGATGGTAATCTATGTTAAAATTCTGAAATGAAAATATTTCAGCTATACTGATCCATAGCTTCAGATTTCTTTTTCTTCTCATAATCATGTATTATGAAGGAATCACAAACATTATATCTTTCTTGACAGATGCAGCATACATGGAACTAACGCCCCACATAGTGATGTTGAAATGTTGAAATATTTCAGAAGCGAATCTAAAACTTAAGACCACATAACACTAAAATGTTGGGGTCATATGGATTATTTTATATTTCATATTTGAAATCCTTACCCCAACAAATCTGTAAAACCTGAAAAAGTAGCATTACTGTGAACTAACGGATGACAACTGGGACTTAGAAACATCAGAGAGATTGCCCAAGGTTAGAGAGTGGTTAAAGGTAGAATCAGGGTTCAAATCCAATTGTGTTTGCTTCTAAAATCTGTTATTCTCCTATAACACAGAGTACACAATAGCCAGGGATTAGACTATTTCTTACTCAGGCCCTGTATTTCAATAATGCACACACACATATATATATACCTGACTGACTGTAAATATGTGTTTATAACTATTGCTAGTGTAAAACACTAGCAATATGAATATATGTATGTGCATATGTGTATATAAGCATACAAATGCATATATTCACAGAGGTTTATTTATTCATTTAACAAATACTTCTTGAATAACTAATGTGTCTAGGCAAGTTGAGCAACTTACAAAGTGAACCTAACTCCATCTTTTCTGTTAGCTCAAAGTATCAAATATTGGGAACCAATAAACCTCAGTGCAAATTTTATGTGTAATAGAAATCTTTGTGTATGGAAAGGAACTAATCCTAGGGGTTTGAAGTTTTTGTTTTATGTGTGTATCTTATTACAGTATTTATTTTATCTTTCTTCCAAGTATTTTTGGTTAGAATTTAAAGTACCACAAACTTTTTCCAGAAAATTGTGTTATTGCTAACCCTCAATTAAAATTTATAAAAGGGAATAAAAGGAAAATAAATGCCAGAGATCCTTCAGAAGTCCATTCATGTACGATACCCAATTTTCCTCAATTATTATCGTTTCCCTTCTTGTACAGAACATCCTGCAACATTTGCCAAGTACCTTTTAGAATCACAATCAAAAAATAAAAGTGAACCTCAGTGGTTTTTGGCTCCTGTAGATAGTGTCCTCAGTAGAAGCTCATGGCTTTGATTTGCCCCAATGGAACGTTGTTTCCGGAAAGAGGATGCATGAATCACTTTTATGGGCTAAGCGTCTTTCTCTGGGTGTCACCTTGCATTATTAATGGCTGATCCAGTTTGGTGGCTAGAATTAGAGTACTTTCTAGGGTAAGGTTAAATTCAAGTAGCTCTCTTATGATTTCCTATATGGCCAACCATAAGTATTATTTAGACCCAGAGCATTTCATTTCTCTTTTCCATAAATTTGAATATATTCTTAATTTCAATGTGAACTTCTGGAACATACTTTTTGCACTTGTGATGCAGTACTTTAAGACACGGGCTTTTGAGTCATACACACCTGGATTTGATCCCTGGATCCATCATTTAAGCTTTACAACCTTGAACATGTTAATATCTCTGAAGCATAATTTCCTTGTTTCAAAAATAAAGGATGAAATGACCTATCTTATTGGAATTATTATAAGGATGAAAAAGATAGTAAAAGCTCCTAGGGTTCTTGGCAATGTAAGAAGCCTTTAATAAATGATAAGTATAATAATTTGTCACACACTGTTACATTAAGCAATCAACAATAAACAGGGTAATAATTCAAGTTAAAAAATACCATCACAGGTCTAAGTTAACATTGCATAAGAATTTGTTTTTATTTTCTTGCTCTTTCAAGTTTAGAGTTACATTTTATTTTCATATTTAGTGAACAGTTATTGATTGGACAACTGCTATATGTGTGGCAATATGATAAATACTTGTGGACTTTATGATTCAACACATTAAGGGGTTTAAATCTATCTGAAAAGGAAAGATCAGGACATATTGAAGCTGTGAATAATGCAAATGATACATACACACATGTTGCATTGTGTAATAGGGAAAATGAATATGGGAATTAAAAAGAAAATGAATAAAGCTGAAAATTTAATATAGTCAGAAAAGGCTTGATAAAGGTCCTAGGGACCGAAGTATGATCTTAAAAGGCAGTTATAATCTCTATAGCAGCTGGGAAATGGTTAATTTGTACAGTTTATGAAGGAATGAATATGTTTATGTCTCATTCACAGAAACTTGGAGTTAAATATATATACGTATATATGTGTGTGTATACTTACACACCCACACAATCTCTCTCTTTCCCCGCCCCCATATGGAGACCATGGAGACCAGAAAATTTATGTTGCTTGCTCAGGTATTCAACTATTAGTCAGTGGTAAAGCTTAAACTGATATCTAGGTCTTCTGGTCTTGTTCCAGTACTTTTTTACTGCAATATGTTGAGGGAGCAAGCCTTTAAAACCTTCTTGAATTATTCATATAAAATATGGACAATCCTATCTTATTGCGTAAGGCCATTTTCATTTATAGATATTAGGACTATTAAGACTTTTCTTATATTCAGCCACCTCAATGACTAATTCCTGCACCATCAGTTTCAGTAGTGTGCTAGACCTGGATTCTACAAGTTACTGAAAGTCTCAAATCTGTGTTCAGTGATGTCACATTGGTAGCCTGAAAAAAGCCATGGTGGGAGTATTCGCACCATGGAAACAAACAAATGTTACAAATTATGGCTTCTTCTTTTTTTCTCTGAAGAGTCAATTGATAACATTTTCTAGCACACCACTTTTTGTAATAGTGAATTCTATACAATTCTACTATTAAAATGGCTAAAGTATAAAATTATGTTTTTAATGTCATATAAGTGGACTTCAGAGTGAAATATGGAAAAGTCAAAGAAATAACAATCTTTGAAAGAAAGTGATGCAAATAGTTGAATTATTATTTTCTACCAGAGGATTCTATCATAAGTAAAGAGGAACAATTTTGATATATAAGGCATGTGGAATGAGTAATTGTAGTAAATTTTGTATCATATGTATGTAAAATTACACAAAATAAATGAAAATAACATAGCATGAATAGGTAAATTTTATCCCAGGAACACATGACATTACTGTTCCAAAAAAGTCTATAAATCTACTCTGTTATTCATCAATTGGTGAAATATGAAAATAATGATTACTTCAATAGATGAAGATAAAGCATTTGATTAAAAGTCTTAGTAATTAGGTACAATAGGATAATGGCATATGCAAGCTACATATAGAAAAATTCAATACTTTCTTTTATATAAGTAAATGATAGTTACAAAATGTAATCATTGTATATGACCAACAAAAATGCTCGATTTTATAAGTATAAACATATACCTGAAAGATTGTGCTTTAAACATTAACCAGATAACACATCGTGGGTGATTTTTATTTATTCTTTAGAATTTTCTCTATTTTTAGAATTTCTCTACAGGGAAACATTTAGACTATTTAGATTATGAAGATTATGAAAATATAAAGACCAGATCTCTTTCATGACAGCAACAAAAATTTAATATATCCAAGAGTAGCTTTATTTTTTTTTAAAGGTTTATTTATTTTAGAGAGAAAGAGAGAGAAAGTGTGTGTGTTGAGTGGGGGGTTGGGCAGAGGCAAAAATCTTCAACCAGACTCCCTGCTGAGCACAGAGTCCAACTCTAGGCTCCATCTCAGGACCCAAAAGATCATGACCTGAGCTGAAACTCAACAACTGAAGCCACTCAGGAGCCCCTCCAAGAGTAGCTTTAAATGAGAAGAAAGTAAAATTAGATCGATCCTAAATATGTAAGAATAAAAAGGAAGAGTAGAAGAAGGAAGAGAAAGAAGAAAGAGAAGAGCAGAGGAAGACTAATATGAATTTTACTAACGTGTAGCATGAGACAAAACTAGAAAGAAATAAATAACTTTATTAGTAGTATCTTTGTGGTATGACCAAATGTGTTTTGTTTTTATTCTACATACTTGAAAAAATATCTCCCTATTTTTTAAAGCATGTATGAATTATTTCAATGTTATCTTTAATCTTTAAAGAAAAGATTATATATAGTTTACTTTCTCAAATGTCTTAGGACTTCTGGCAGGAATTCTCCTCAACCACACTGCATCCCCAAATTTTTTATATATGCCCGATCCCCGACCATAATTTAGGTCGTGGAGGTGATCCTTGACTGTTTTATCTAATATGAACCAATAATAGTAGACATTCCTGCATCGTGTTTGTTTCTTTTATTGTCCTTACCACAATGATAAGTACTTATTAACGTAGTTATGTACATGTTAAATGTCTCTTTCTCTCTCACTTATCATCGACTCCAAAAGGGCAGTCACCTTTTCTATTTTATTCACCAATATATAATCAATTGCCCAGCACAATGACACATTAGGTAGGAATACCTTTGGATGAATAAATATGTAAACCAGCAAAGTGAAATTGTAACAGAGTTTGGAAGTATAAATGAAAATCTGTAAGTATAAAATAAAAATTGATTTGCTGAAGCAAATGATTGCAAATTTATCATCACAAAATTGGCCATTAGTGTCCAAACTTTTTTCTTTTTAATACTCTTTCATTACTACTTTTCATTGAGATTTGCTTCTCCCAAAACTGAAATATAGTCATATCATATGAGAAAAGAATAAATGATTGTTTTTAACATAATGTAGGCATCAGAACCAGCACTAAGGTGAGGCAATTGATTCATCCAGGGCACACGATGTCAGGAGACAGTCACTCCTAGGTTTGTGCAAGTCTCAACCCTGAACCTTCATGAACCTGCCAGAGAATGACTCCTTAAATTTTGTACCCTAGGGGCCTCACTTGTCTCATTCTGGTGTCTCTGCTAATTTATCTATTATTTATTCTTTCTATAAACTTATCCTTGAAAGAGAAAAGAGCACATCTCCAGGCTATTTCAGCTTGCCAACCGTAGGTTCTTGAATGCCCCTCCCTTCATATACAGATTTCTTTCCATCTGCTGACTGCCTGTCAGACGCACATAACAAAACTTCCATGTTAGGTAGAACTACTTAATTCCTTTCCTCCAATCCCATACTGCTAATTGTGACAAAGCTTACTGGTTGCACTAAACATTTTTGTTATCTAGCCTTAGCTGGTCTGCAATGAGACTTGCTTATTCTTTTCTTCTTCATCACTTTGTGCAGGCCAGAGATTACAAATGAGGTCTTGGATCTCACGGCATGGATACTTTTCTTTGCCTTCACCATACTTAATTTTAACTACCTCCCAACATTTAAAAATGTAAATTTTACATAAAAATCCAGATGTATAAAATCTCAAAAACAAAAAAAAACCACATTTTTTAAAAGATTTTATTTTATTTATTTATTTTAGGGAAAGAGAGAGAGAATGTACACGTGCATGAGTGGGGGTAGGGGCAGAGGGAGAGGAACAGAATCTTAAGCAGACCCTGTGCTGAGCCGGGAGCCCCACATAAAGGCTTGATCTCACAACCTTGAGATCACGACCTGAGCCAGAACCAAGAGTCAGATGCTTAACCAACTGAGCCACCCAGGTGCCCCACAAAACACATTTTTTTAAAAAAGAAAATCTGACAAGAGTCCTTTTAACACATGGCTCTAGTTAGCTGCAGCCTTCTTATCATTCAACTGAAATAAATGCCTTTCTTAGAAGCTGCCAATGAGCTTACTACAGACAAAATGTTTCCTCCCAGTGTTCAATTAATTTCAGACCTCTGCAGCATTTTCCAATGATACCTAACCCTCACATATTAAAACTCTCATGAAATATTGACAATGGGATGGGGAGATACCCCCTCTCTTTCTAGCAAGTATAAGTTACTGCTCAACTCATTCCAGAAAACACAAGATCCCAAACCTTTCCACATCATGTTTATAGACACAAAATCTTGAGTCCGAAAAATGTCCCTTTCACATTCTAATCACCCTTAGCACTGGTACTGTTCTTTTTATTTTATTTAAAAAAAAAACTTAAAGACAATTATTGTAGTATGATTATCATACAATGTTATATTAGTTTCAGGTGTACAGTATAGTGATTTGATAATTCTGTACATTACTCGATGCTTACCATGATAAACATAGTTACCATCTGTCACCATACAACATTATTACAATATTATTGACTATATTCCCTATGCTGTACTTTTCATTTCTGTAACTTAATTATTTTGTAACTGAAAATTTTTACCTCTTAATCCCCTTTATCTATTTTGCCCATCCTTCTACCCACTTCCCCTTTGACAACCACCAGTTTGTTCTCTGTATTTAAGAACTTGTTTAGTTTTTGTTTGTTTTTCAGATTCACATATAAGTAAAATCATACAGTACTATTATTTTCATAGTACTGTCACTCCTCTTAAACTTCATATGTTCTGTCTTTTAAAATCTGTTCCACAGGGGGATGGAGAAATTACCAAACTTGTATCCCATGAAATGAATATATATGATATATATACACACATAGTTTACAGCATAGATAGATAGATTCTGTGAATAACAAAGTTGAGAGCCTTGGAGTTAAAAACTCAAATTCTAGAACTGGATCCTTGGTTCAAATTTCAGCATTATTCTTTCCTATCTTGCTGGCCAGGAGTCGCACTCATAATGTCTTTACCGAAGTATTCCTCCAGCCAACAGTCCTTGGTGTTCTCACCAGAACATGCTTTTCTTGTGTTTTTAGTGTGCATAGGATGAGAATTTTCTGAATGTCCAAAGTCTGTTCCCTTTTTGCTTAACAATTCATTGTTAAAATAATCTCTATGCTCTTACACTGTACTGTAAACAGTAAGAAAAAACCAGATTGCACCTTTGACATTTTTTCTTAGGAATCTCCTTAATTATTTAAGTTAATCACAAATAAGAACTATTTTCCAAAAAACACTAAGCACAATTCAGCTAAGTGCTTTGCCACTTTATAACAAGGATCACCTTTCCTCCAGTTTCTAATAACATTCCTCATTCCCATCTGAGACCACATGAGCATCATCATTAAAGTTTCATACTTCCACCAACAGTTTCTTCAAGTCAATCTAGGCCTTTCTAACATGCACCTTAAAACTCTTCCAGCCTTTCCCCACCCCACTTCCACAAAGTGACTTCCATATTTGTAGGTATTTGTTACAGCAGCTCCCTACTTTTCAATACCAAAATCTGCATTAGGTTGCTAGGGCTATGTTAACAAAACACCAGCCACCAGACTGGATGGCTTAAACAACAGAAATTTCTTTTTCTAGAATTCTGGAAGCTGGAAGTCCAAGATCTAGGTGTTGGCAGATTTGGTTTCTCCTGAAGCTTCTCTTCCTAGCTTGGAGAGAGCACCTTCTTGCTGTGTCCTCACATAGTCTTTCCCTATGCATGTCCATCCTTTGTGTCTCTTCCCATTCTTACAAAGACACCACACTTATTGGATTAGGGCCTTACCCTAGGATTTAATTTAACCTAATTGCTTCTTTAAAGACTCTATCTCTAAGCACAGTCACATCTGAGGAAGTACTGGGGGTTAGGACTTCAACATATGAATTTGCAGAATACATGATTCGGTCTTAACCCCTGCTATTTTCTTCATTTAAATTTGAGATCCTCCCAGGAAAATGAGGCATCTGTTTATGAGTGAATCTGCTCAACTCCTCATATTCTTCAATGAGGGCTATCACTTAAAGAGACACTCGAGGGTCACAGACCACCAGTATCATCAATGCTGCCATTGCCCCACATGGCACTGCTTCTCAGCCCACAGCGACGCCACCCAGATACCTCCACCCTAAATAAAATACTGTAATGATCTCCCATGAACAAACAGCCCTATGTTTCTCCAGTCTCTGCTAGGGTAGAATCCTGATAAATCCTGTGAGATTTGTCAAAATTGAGAAATCTTTTTTTCCCTTGATAGGGTTCAATCCAGTCCATGAGGCTAGCTTCAGGAGCACGTATGTCTCCCTTCATCTTGCCTTTGTGATAGATTAAACTATTTTTGGTAATTCTTCACTACCCTACATCTATATCCATGCTATACCTCAAGAAAGTATACTTTCTTACTCTTTGATACTAGGCTTGGCTACATGACCTGCCTTGGCCTATGTGATATTGACATATGTAATAGTAGCAAAAGCCTTGCATGGTTTGGCTTATTTCTTGTGGTTCAGAAATCTTCCATGATGATTTTTTGTAATAGCTGATGTGCCATCAACTTGGTCCCTAAAACAAACTACATGCAGTAAATATGAGCCCTGAACCCAACCGATGACCTAGAACCAAGCTTAGCTTATACACAGCCTGAAGTAGATTGCCCAATGGAGCCAGCTTAGATCAATAAGCCATTCAACCTCCTGACCTGTGAGCATGTGAATAAATGTATATTATTGCAAGCCACTGTATTTTAGGGTGCTTTGTTATAGGTTTTATTGTTGATAATAGCTGACTGATACAGTATCCAAGGAAAGTGTACAACTGTCCTTCTAGAGGTTCCGTCCATCATTCATATAAAATAAATGAAGTCATTTGACAACTGGGGGCCATCTGTTCACCAGTTCCTTAGATATACTCAGATCCTAGATTTCAGTTTAAGAGACTTTAAATCATAGTCACAGTGTGGAAAGTCTGCTTCATGTAACCTTACTATTAAATATGGATTTCTCACTTTTCATGGATTCATAGACCTTATTAGGGTTGGAAGTTACAGTAGAAGCCGCACCATAACTATCTCCATTTGATGAAATATTTGATACCCAGAGAGAAAAAATTATTTACATGAGGCCACACTGTAAGACGACAGCACCAGGGTTAGACCTTGGGTCTCCTCCTCCTAATCCAGCACTCTTCTGTTATGATTCTCACAATGTAGTTGATGATTAGGAAAACTATCTGTGAAAGATTTTTATTAAAAGCATTCATAATGGTGGGTGCCTGGTGGCTCAGTTGTTTAAGCAACTGCCTTTGGCTCAGGTCATGATCCCAGGGTCCTGGAATGGAGCCCACATCAGGCTCCCTGCTCAGTGGGCAGCCTGCTTCTCCCTCTACCATTCCCCCTGCTGTGCTTTCCTGTTCTCTCTCTCTCTCTCTCTCTGTCAAATAAATAAATAAATAAAATCTTAAAAAAAAAAAAAAGCATTCATAGTGGCAGTGAACGCCTTCAGGAATTCCCTGATTATATCATGCAAGTATCATCTTATTTTTATAGTTTCCTTCAAGGTCAAGCTTAGATAATTTTGACCCAGATTTTGAAGTGAAACTTGACTGTAAATGTGTATTTTAGTGAGAATAAGATCCATGAAGAATAATGAACTAGACCAAATACTGAGATCTATAAAGTGCTTGAAAACCTCCGAACAGTCATTAATTTAAATCTACTCAGTTATTCTCCTTGTTAAGGATTCATCTAGAAAGATGAACTAAAAGGAACCTTATTAATAGTATTTGCGTCCTTTCTATTGTTGAGATTTTTCAACTGCTAAGGAAAAATGTTAGAATTCTGGGAGGGGGAATATTACTTATATTATTTGGGGGGAAAATTTAACAATACTTAAATGTAAAGTTTGCATCTGTGTGATGAACTTATTTCTTATTAAATTGCAGTTTTCTGAAAATTCTGCAAATGTGTGCTTAAACTTCTGGAGACGTAGTAATGGGATAGAGAAACAAAACTGTTAAGAAGGGTTATCTGTCTTTATAGACAATATGAAAGTTTCAGCTTTGTACGTTGTATTTCCTCTCTCAGCGCAAAGCAATATTGTATCATTTTTGAGCTCAGATTCCGTAGTCCTACTACCTGTATTTGACTCTAGGCTCTGTAATTATCATTTGAACAATCAGGGAAAGTTGCTCACCTCTTTGTGCATCTGTTTGCTCATTTGTAACCTGAAGATAATAATAATAATACCTGTCACAGAGAGTTGTTTTAAGATATTAATTCATTCTATAAGTATTTTTTTGTTGAGTGCCTACTCTCTACATTATTTCTCTAGGTACTTGAGCTACATGAATGAACAAAAGTGGAAAATATCTCTATCATAAAAGTTATATTCTAAAAGGCACAGACAATAAAAAAGAAATCTAATAAATGAGTCATGATATATGGTGTACTTGCAAACCATAAATACTGTGGGAAAGAATAAAAGTCAAGCAAGGTAAAAAGAATCAAGAGCTCTGAAGGATGGGGTAGGTTGCAATTTAAAATAAATTGGTGGGATAGATATCACTGAGAAAGTGCCTTTTGAGCAATGACCTATGGAAGGTGATTGCGAAGTCTGGGAGAGCATTCATAGCTGAGGGAATAACTTCAGGTGCCTAAGGAGATGGGAGCAGGAGATTAATGAGTATGGAAATTGATGTTCAAGAATACTAAGTGACTTGATTCAGTTTGGATGAATCTAAATGAAAGGGTATTTTGGCATTGTGGAGTATAATGGATAGTGTAGAGGAAATATTTTCAGTCATTAGGACACTCACATACTTAGCATCTCCCAACTTTCCCATCAAACCCATTCTGATCATGTATATAACCTACAACAAGTGAATAAACTTGTTCTACTCATGAATATTCAAAATAATTTGAGATCATGAACACCCCTCTATTTGAGTCTCTCAAGGTTTGGTCTCAGAGATGAGAACTCAAATGATCATGTATACAGAGGCTGAGTAGCCCCTTGGTTCCAATAAACACAGCTTCTCACTGTAGCAGATAGTCTAAGATGGCCCCAATTATCCACACCTCCTGGTAGTCATGCCCATCTGTATTCCCCTCCCCTTGCATATGGGTGGGACTTGTGACTTGCTTCTGACCAAGAGAATACAACAAAAATGATGGGATATACATGATTACATGTACATGTAACATTACATAAGATTAAAATGTCCATTTTACTAGTCTCCCCCTTACTGGCTTTGAAAAGTAGGCTGCCTTATTGAGAAAGCCACATAACAAGGAACTGAGGATAGTCCCTGGTCAGGAGCCAAAAAGAAACTGAAGCTTGCAATATAAGCTGTGAGGACTTGGATAGTGTCAATAACCATGTGAGCTTGGGGAATCATATCCTCCTCAGCTGAGCCTCAGATGAGAACCCAGCCCTGGCTGACACTTGAATCGTAGCCTTGTAGATGACCCAGATAAGCTGTGCTCAGACCTAACTTACAGAAACTGTGAGATAATACCTGTACGTTATTTTAAGCCACTGTTTGTGGTAATTTGTTACACAGCAGATGACAACTAATTCACTTACCCACTTTGCTACAGACCCATTTGAAATAAGTTATGCAGAAGCAAACTGAGGCAGTCATTGTATGACTCAGAACGGCTTCAAGAGAGAATCTGCTTCCGAAAGGGCACATGCACCCAAATGTTTATAGCAGCAATGTCCACTATAGCCAAATTATGGAAAGAACCTAGATGTCCATCAACACATGACTGGAATATATATATATATATATATATCATGTCTTCATATATATATATATATATATGTATATATATACCATTATATATATACCATTACCATATATATGTGGTGTGTGTGTGTGTGTGTGTATATATATATATATATATATATATATATACAATGGAATACTATACAGCCATCAAAAAACCCAAACTCTTGCCATTTGCAATGACATGGATAGAACTAGAGAGTATTACGCTAAGCAAAATAAATCAGTCAGAGAAAGACTATGATCGTATGATCTCACTGATATGAGGAATTTGAGAAATAAGACAGAGGATCATAGGGGAAGGGAGGGAAAAATGAAACAAGATGAAACCAGAGAGGGAGACAAACCATAAGAGACTCCTAATTTCAGGAAACAAACTGAGGGTTGCTGGAGGGGAGGGTAGTGGGAGGGATAAGGTGATTGGATGATGGACATTGGGGAGGGTATGTGCTATGGTGAGTGCAGTGAATTGTGTAAGACTGATGAATTACAGATCTGTACCCTTGAAACAAGTAATACATTATATGTTAATTAAAAGAGAGAGAGAGAGAGAGAGAAAATCTGCTCCAAGGAGTGTAGTTCACCAAAGTCTGCAGCTACCATACTTTTGGGATCCACTGCAGTGTTCTCGCTCCTCCTCCCACTACCTCCAGGCTGCTCTTGGCCAATGGCTGAACAATGACTAGTAACTTTAGAGCTGAGACATTGCTGCCCAATGTGGGACTCCTCTAATGATGAATTTTCACTCTGGACACTCCATCAACCTTGCTGACACTTTCTCAGAACAATATAGGAATCAGAGTCTCTTCCTTCTTTTATCTTCTCCTTCAGAGTGTCAGACTAACATTGTGATCTGAAGCCTCTCTCCCTCTCTTTTATTCTTCTTTAATCTTCGTAGGTACCTCGCCCCCAAAATCTCATGCCTTTCTAGTTCTGTCTTGCCATCAGCTTCCCCACAGAGCTCAAATTGACATAAGGACCTTTTGATAGTTTGATAGTTTTACAGTTTTCCTTGTCTGGGACTTCAGCCTCAAGCCAGGCTGGAAAGGCAATCTCATATCCTAGGAAACACGTGAATAGTAAGTACAGCAACATTTATTCGCAACACTGTTATTCCCAAGAATCCATGTTGACTCTGAGCATGTCACTACTTCTCTGAGGCTGCTTTCTTTTTGTTAAAATGAGACTGTTAAATTAGATGATTTTTAATATTTTCATTTCTCCTTTTACCTTCACTAATTGTAAAAGGAGAGAAAACACTAAAAATGACTTACAAATAAACAAAAATAGTGGGGAGTGTAGAAAAGAGAGGGGGAAAAGGAGAAAATAGGTAGATCCAATGGAAGGGCCCAGAAGAAAATAATCATAATTCTGCATTAGCCTTTGCAAACAGCTCCTGGTTTACAACCAGATATTTGTCAGGTTTAAATATTTGGATCTAGTTTGATTTAGCTGGCATAGTTAATGTCAGGCTGTTTTGAGCCATTGTATCATTTTTCTAGGGATTTCAGATTGCAAAATCCCCAGGGCTATGTTTAAGGTGAAGGCCAGTTTCCTGTTCTTTTCTTTTTTTTTTTTCCTGTGTGATCTCCATGGACCCAGCCTGCTTTTCCTTCCTCTTTAACTGTTAACACTAAAAACCCTTTCTCATTTGCCTCCTTGTGGTTTATCTTTACTCCAGCTCAACATTTTCTTGGTATGCTCAAAGACAAATGCATGCCTTTTTGGTATGAAGGTTTTTTACTTCAAATCCCTTTGAGGAAACAGAAGAACAAACAAAGAGAAATTCAAAGTTTTAAGAAATGTTATGAAGGTTGTAGAGTCACTAATGCCCCTGGTCTATTTTGCCTGCTTCTGTGACATTTATGATACCAAAAGGCACATTGGACTCTCTCTTCTTTGATATTTCCTCCAGCCTCCATTTCCCTCAAATATTTCCCTTTCTCTAAATCAGAAGACCTTCTTCTCTACAAAGTACCTTCTTCCTGGTAAAGAAGGTGAGATTCTAGACAGAAATGTAGACATAAAAACTGTTCATTCAGATGCCCACTGCAATCAAATGTTCGCTTGTGTAGAAATAGAAAAGAGGTATTGACAGATGATATTTTCCAAAGGTGACCACAATACCTCCCAACCATCATGGTCTTCTACATTAATAGGTAATGTTACCACACTCCCTTTGAAAAGCGGAATCTATCTTTTCCCCTTGAATCTGATTCAGCTTATAACTCAACCAGTAGAATATGGCAGAAATGACATTATATGACTTCTAAAACTAGGTCCTAAAAAGCAGTGAAAATTTTGCCTTGTATTTGAGACGTTTTTTATGGTGCCCAGAGTGGCCACATAAAATTTCTGACTACCCTGAGACCCAGTATGCTGTGAAGAAATCCACGCCATATGGAGAGACTTTTTGAAAGCGCTCCAGTTGAGGGCCCTAACTTACAGCTAGCAACAACTGTCAACTGAGAATAAAGATGCCCAGAAATAATTTCAGCATCCAGCAATACAGTGCTTTAACCTGTTGAGTCTTTCTAGCTAAGGCCTCAATATGAGGGGCCCTGTCTGGATTTCTGACATCCAGGCTCCATAAGCATGATAAAATGGCTGCTTTAAGCTGCAAAGTATTGGCATAATTTTTTTATGAAGGCATAATAACCAGCACATGGATGGAGCCCATTCAGTTCAAATGGGGTGCTGTTAAGTGATTGTCTCCACTGATGCCTGGATCACCAGGGCTGCTCCCATTTTTTTGTTTTAATTCTAGAGCCAGGTTTTTAGCTTTTTGTCATCTCACAGACTCCTAATAAATCATCTTTTCATTTAACTTGCCGAAGGCTATTTTTTCTTGCTTGCCCCCAATAAATGAAAGCTGATTCCATGTTTCTTTGCATTGATACTACACTAGTGAAATACACAGGCAAGGAAGCATGGTTCCAGTAGCAAAAGGAAACAAGAGGTCTACCTCCCCCAAACCTCCATCTCCTGCAGATATTGGATGAAATTTCTGGCAAGGTACAAGGTTTTTTTTGTTGTTTTTCTTTGTTTTTCTTTAGATAGCACAAATATCCAAAGTAAATGGGATGCAAACCAATTGCATTTTAATGGAGGAAAAGAGGAAAATGATCAAGAGACCTAAATTAGTAACATCTTTTACACTTTTTTAACATCTTTTACACTTTGAATTCAAGAGTCTTGTGCAAAGTCAATAGTTAAAACGTTTCCATACATGACTTCAGTCCATCGGATCTGTTAGGAATTTCTTTTCCATGTAATATAATACACATGTAAAAATCTAGCTTAATTACTATATGAAGTCCTTCCAAAAAAACAATCTCATGTTGTCTCAGTTAAATTACTTCTTTGACAAGCAGAAATATAAAACTAGGTATAAACTCGTATTTTTTGATGTGTTTCTTTGATTATTTAATAGGTTGTATCTACTACTGAGGTCAAAATAAAGCAAATTGATTCACAATAAAGACTTCAATTCAAGGATAATACAAATACTGTCTCATGTTGGTCATATTGTTTCCAAATAACTTGTTATATTTATATTTATGTCACTAACATATCTTTATTTATTTATTGAAAAATTTTTATTATTATTTTTTATTACGCTATGTTAGTCACCATACAATACGCCATTAGTTTTTGATGTAGTGTTCCAAGGTTCATTGTTTACATATACACCTAGTGCTCCATGTAATACGTGCCCTCCTTAATACCCATCATCAGGCCAACCGATCCCCCTACACCTCTCCCCTCTAAAACCCTCACTTTGTTTTTCAGAGTCCACAGTCTCTCATGGTTTGTCTTCCCCTCCGATTCCCCCCCTTCATTTTTCCCTTCCCTCTCTTAATGTCCTCCATGCTATTCCTTATGTTCCACAAGTAAAACTGTATGATAATTGACTTTCTTTGCTTGACTTATTTCACTCAGCATAATCTCTTCTAGTCCCATCCATGTTGTTGCAAAAGTTGAGTATTCATCATTTTTGATGGCTGAGTAATATTCCATTGTATATATGGACCACATCTTCTTTATCCATTCATCTGGCAAAGGGCATCTCAGCTCCTTCCACAGTTTGGCTATTGTGGACATTGCTACTATGAACATTGGGGTGCATGTGGCCCTTCTTTTCACTACATCTGTATCTTTGGGGTAAATACCCAGTAGTGCAATTGCCAGGTCACAGGGTAGCTCTATTTTTAATTTTTTGAGGAACCTCCACAGTGTTTTCCAAAGTGGCTGCACCAATTTTCATTCCCACCAACAGTGTAAGAGGGTTCCCCTTTCTCCACATCCTCTCCAACATTTGTTATTTCTTGGCTTGTTAATTTTTGCCATTCTAACTGGTGTAAGGTGGTATCTCAATGTGGTTTTGATTTAAATTTCCCTGATGGCTAATGATGAAGAACATTTTTTCATGTGTCTGTTAGCCATTTGTATGTCTTCATTGGAGAAGTGTCTGTTCATGTCTTCTGCCCACTTTTTGACTTGATTATTTGTTTTTCGGGTGTTGAGTTTGGGAAGTTTTTTATAGATCTTGGATATCAGCCCTTTGTCTGTAGTGTCAATAGCAAATATCTTCTCCCATTCCGTGGGTTGCCTGTTTGTTTCGTTGACTATTTCCTTTGCTATGCAGAAGATTTCTATCTTGATGAAGTCCCAAAAGTTCATTTTCGCTTTTGTTTCCTTTGTCTTTGGAGACATATCTTGAAAGAAGTTGATGTGGCTGATGTCGAAGAGGATGCTGCCTATCATCTCCTCTAGGATTTTGATGGATTCTTGTCTCACATTGAAGTCTTTCATTCATTTTGAGTTTATCTTTGTGTATGGTATAAGAGAATGGTCAAGATTTATTCTTCTGTATATAGCTGTCCAATTTTCCCAGCACCATTTATTGATCTTTTTTCCATTGGATATTTTTTCCTGCTTTGTTGAAGATTATTTGACCATAGAGTTGAGGGTCCATATCTGGGCTCTTTACTCTGTTCCATTGGTCTGTGTGTCTATTTTTGTGCCAGTACCATGCTGTCTTGGTGATCACAGCTTTGTGATAAAGCTTGAAATCAGGCAATGTGATGCCTCCAGCTTTGTTTTCCTTTTTCAACATTTCCTTGGCGATTCAGGGTCTTTTTTCGTTCCATACAAATTTTAGGATTGCTTGTTCCAGCACTTTGAAAAATGACATTGGTATTTTGATCGAGATGGTGTTGAAAGTATAGATTGCTCTGGGAAGAATATTCTCATTATTCTTATTTCTGCTTTAAAACTATAAATGTATTAAAGTCAACTGCAAAGAAAACAGCCGGCCCAGTTGAATTTTTACTGCAAATTATTAATTTAGTGTGATAAACTGTGATAGTGGCACTATACAAAATGATCTACTTCAATGTATTCTTGCTTCAGTGTGCCAGATGAAAATATAATTCTGCCCAAATACATTTTATAATGTAAATCCTTTGTGTGATATATCATGATGTCATTTTGTGTGAAGGTATAATTCGCATATTTATCCTTTTTGTCAGAATCCTAAAATAGTACTAATAAGCAAATTTAAACACAGGCACACACTTCTAATGACGTATTCAGCTATAATGTGGTTCTCTACTTGAAAATATATTATTCATCAAAACATGCAATATCAATCGTCTATATATATCTGTATCTATGTGTTTGTAGATATATAGACTACATTTACAGTATAGATATGTATGTGTGTGTATATAGATGTATGTACATATAAAATACATTGTTGTACTTATCTATAAGTATTCTTGAAATTTATCCTACAATACAGTTAATTTACTTCAAAATATTTAGTCTTTATTTGGCAGGATCAGAAAAGCATTTAGTTTAAGGCTAATTTTGCCTCATTCCTAAAGCAAAGTTTGTCTGAGTCTGCTACCTGATGCTTGATGAATTATAAAGTTTATCCAATTTGGCTACTGGGAATATGCACGTTTCCTGGTCCACGTGAATTCTTGGTACTGTTTTTTTGTTACTGTTTGGCGTATTTTCTTGTTTCCCCAGCCTGGGGCAGTTTCTTAATGTAAAACCACTAATTGGTATCAGCTGAAGACTCAAGAGTCCAGAACCTTCAGCATATCTCCAGAGCTCCTTTTCTGGACATCTCTCCTGTCTACCAATCTGTCCTGTGAACTCAATGTCCTTCCCATTTAGTGAGTAAAACCAACTTCCAGCCCCATATCCTCAATGCAGGGAAACCACTGGCTTCTCCCTGGTTTTCCTTTTCTGTACTGCATCCTGGAAACTCTCTCCAGGTATTATGCTGTGCCAAATGTAAGTCTCACCATGCTCAGGGATCGTCTTTTGTCACCTGATATTCAACATGACTCTATTGTTTCTTACATTTTGCATAGCTTTTCAGTTGTCCCAAGAAAGAAGGTATATCCAGTCCCTGTTATTCCACCCCAGCTGGTGGCAGACATCATATGATATCAGTTTTTAAATGAGATAGACAATATAGCATAGTAACAGTAACATATACTGGTGATCTCCAGTATTTAAACATGAATATATTTAAGCTCATCAAAGCAAGTAATTAGAGTTCATTTTATACTTAGGAATAAAAGAGGTAATTACTTCCATAGGATTATTGTATTTTAATTCCCAACATTAACATAAGGGAGAGCTTTAGGTTTTTTCTGTGTCCAATGTTCATTTGTGCTATTTAGTAAGCAAACTTAGGTTTAATGCTCTTTGATTATACTCTTTTAGCTTAAATGTCTTTCATTTCACAATATATTTATTTTTTATGCTTTGTTAATTAACTAAAATTAAATTATACAATGGTCTAACCACAAAGACTTTATGTCATGGTATCATTAGCACATGCTGAAATTGATAAGAAATCCACATGAATATAACAGCTTTAACTACATAGCCTTCCCCATGTCAATAAGTCACCCTGCCCCTGAAGTAATCTGGGGTTTGCCCACAACAATAGACCAATTAGCCATTTGGTGATGAATAATGTACAGTTCAAAAAATGTTTATTTAAATTATTACTTAGGACTCTTGGCATAAATGTACGCATTTGAAGTGATTTTTTGGAAAACATCATATCCTATCTACAGAAATGATTCTTTTTCTGACAGAAAAGCTAGCCAGCAGAATATTCAATGGATAACTGAGTGCATTAACAGTATTAACGAAATAAAGACAGATGGCATTTTTACACTTCTTTAATATAAGCCTCCTTTATTAATGCAACAGTCCTATTATTTGTTGTAAAGCTTCATTTTTTAAATATAAATTCTCCTAACACTCTTACAGACAGATGAAATGACCCCATAAGATAATATTTATACACATATTATGATATTGGCAGTAACTAGGTTGAGAACAATAGAACAATTATAAATACATATTGAATATTAATGACTTGGTTTTAGATTTGTATTTTATTGCTTTTCCTTTTGTTTTCAAAGTGACAGAATCTTCCATCTCTTTCTCTGGATACTTTTCCCTAATATAAACTAATCTCTTAGAATTGCTTTTTGAATTCAATGTCTAAAATCAGGAAAGGAAAAACAGCTTAGGTTTCAATGATTTTTTTTAAAGGGGCCTGTCTACTGTAGAAGAAACTATCTTTTAAATATCTTCTGAGTTCAAATGGTATGTTAGCAGCTTTATATCACCATAAAATGTGAATTCCCTCTGACCTTTTGAATTTCATTTCTAGGAATAAACCCAAATTATAAGAACTAACATTTATTGACAATGTATGTCAGGCACTTTTGTAAATTGTTTACATGAATTGTCGTATTTAATTCTCACCACAATCCCATGAGGTCAATATTATTACTTAGCCATGCATGAGAAAACTGAGTCACAGAGGGCCTAAATGACTAACCCAAACTCACATTTTGGTAAAGAGATTCAACTCTAAGAAAACTGAGAGGAGAACTCACATACTTTGCAATATACCATGTACTATTATATACAAAGCATATAAGCAGAGAGGCAAATAACATCTATGGAGAGGGTAGATAGACAGAGCCAGAAGTACATAGATGTTCATTGCTGTATTGTCTACACTAATGCAAAATTGGGAAAATTAGGGAGGATTAGTTAAGTACATTATGATATCTTCATTGAAGGCCTACTATGCAATCAGCAAAAATGATGATGAAAGATAGATTTGTTGACATGATAATATCTCTTTCATATATTTCTATAAGGGAAGTAAGACATTATAAACAGTATATATTATCTTATTTTTGTAAGTTTACACAAAAATTAAAAAAAAAAAAAGAGTCCTTGAAGATTGCTCACCAAATGACTAACCAGGACAATCTTGAGATCTCTAGGGCTCTTGGTGATAAGATAGTTTATTCACTTTCTTATTTTGCTTACTTGATTTTTATTTGTCTGTAATAATCATGAATTGCCATGGGGGGAAAACTTCAACAATACAATCACAATTTCTTAAAATAATCAAAATAAAAATACTGCCTTTCAATATTTTCAAGATATGGTAAAATTCATACTCAGAAGTTAATTTCATGCCTTACACTTTTTGAAGAAAATATAATTAAGCTTTCAACACCAGATGTTTGAAGAAAAAATAAATTTGAAGAAAAAATAAATTAGAAGAAAAAAGGAGTAAGAAAATTATACACATAAAAGGAGAAATCAATACATTTGAAAATAACATACAAAAATAGCATGTAAGGAACATTAAATGTAGTATTTTATGCTTTAAACATAAATATAAATGTGGTTTTAAAAGGGAAAATATCACAACAAATATTAGATTTTCAAAGGAAAATATAAATAAGGAGTGTGGAGTATGATGGTTAACTGTGGTCACAGGTGCCAATCAAGTAGATTTGCATTCAGTTTCAATACATACAAGATGTGTGATTTGGGGTAATTTACTTTATCTAATTTTTCTTTACATAACAGGGATTAATAATAATACCTGGGGTTGTTTTGAGGGTTGTTTTGAGGATAAATTGAGAAAATATAAATAATGTTATACTCTATGCTAATAACTTGGAAAACCTTGACGAAATCATTGATTTTTCTGAAGTAAAGATGATTAAGAGGCAGAAAAAAAACATCAAAAAGCAAATAATCTACTTTTCAAGAATCAATTTATCCACTACCTCCTCGATAAACTCTTCCCTTCTCTCTTGCCCACATAGCTCTCTCTTCTTTCTCTAAACTGCAATTTAAGTTTCATTTTAAACTACCTTTTTGGTAATTACAGTAGGCAGAATAATGGCCCCCCAAAATGTCCACACTCTAATTCTCAAAATCTATGAATATGTTACCTTACACAGCAAAAGGGAATTTGGAGTTACGGTAAGGGTTAAGAATATTGAAATATGTTACCTTGGATTATCCAGGTGAAACCAATCTAACCATATGAGTCCTTAAAAGTGACATCTTCTGATGTCAGATGGTGAAGCAATGATAGAAGAAGGGTAAGAAAGAAATCTGAGGTTGTTGACTTTGAAGATAGAGTAATGGAGCCCCAACAGGATAAATGTGGACAGATTCTGGAAACTGGAAAAGCCAAATATATCAATTCTCCACCTAGAGCTTCCAGAAAGGAATAAACCCTGAGAGACATCTTTATTTTAGCCTGGTGAGACTTCAAAACTACAGAACTGTAGGATAATAAATTTGTGTTGTTTTAATGCACGGTTGGCGATAATTTGTCCCAGCAGCAATAAAAAAACTAATACACTTATATTGTGATGTTCAGTTAAAAAGCATGCACATAGGGGCACCTGGGTGGCTCAGTCATTAAGTGTCTGCCTGCGGCTCGGGTCATGATTCCAGGATCCTGGGATCAAGCCCCACATTGGGCTCCCTGCTCTGCAGAGAGCCTGCTTCTCTCCTCTCCCTCTGCCTGCCACTCTGCTTACTTGTGCTCTTTCTCTATCTCTCTGTTAAATAAATAAATAAAATCTTTAAAAATAAATAAATAAACAAACAAATACATAAATAAATAAAATGCACATAGGGGCGCCTGGGTGGCTCAGATGGTTAGGCGTCTGCCTTCCGCTTGGGTCATGATTCCAGGGTCCTGGGAACGAGCCCCACATCGGGTTCCCTGCCTGCTTGGTGGGGAGCCTCCTTTTCCCTCTCCTTCTACTGCTCCCCCTGCTGTGCTCTCTAGCTCTCTCTGTCAAATAAATAAACAAAATCTTTAAAAAAAATAAATAAAAATAAAAAGCATGCACGTAGTCTTGCCTTCTTGCTAATACAGGCTTTCTAAGGTCCAGCAGAGCATTCAACATTTCTGTCAATAACCTGTAGCATCCAGCCTGTTGTTTGAGTATATATGAAAGTGCTTAGTATTTATTTGATTTGATGCTTCTCATATAGTATCATACTCTACCCTCTGTCTTCCTTCTCTCTATATCCAATGAATCTCTAGTAGTCTGTGTGGGAAAAGTCATGCAGGATCATATTAGATAAATGTAGTTAGGTTTTTAGTTATGGAATTTGGGACTAGCATATGTATGTGAAGGACAAAGTCCCAGAGTCCTTCTAGAAATAGCTTCCCCTCAGACAGACTGTGCCACCTGAAATATTAATATAATCATCTTTTATTCTAATCACAAGCATTTCCCCTTAATAACACATGATTGCACTAGCTGCTTGCTTTAATTACCACATAGATACTTATGTACCACAAAGACAATACACATGACACATAGACTACATCATTTTCTTGAGAGAGAAAAGCACTGCTGATTGATGTCAGACAGTCATTATCAGATACCACATTGGCTGGGCTCAAAAGATAGACTATTTATAGTGAAAGAAATTATATACATTTAGAAAGGGAAATGTAAGTGGCAAATAGAAAGAGAAAATAGTTCTAGAGCTTTATCGGGTCTTTATATAAATTTCAAAAATGTTTAAGGTAATTTGCATGTTAACATTACATATATTTGAAAAAAATCATTATTATAAAGTGTTTTACAGTTATTTTCAAAATATTTAAAATTATTTATTTTAAATTACAAAACAACTTGAAGTTAGTTATAACATTGTATACTATTGAACTTGGCAGGTGATCTTGAAATAATTTCGTCCAACCTTTCAGCTAAAGCAAAAATCCATCCTTTAATATCTTTACCCACTAGTTTAAGTTATTATTTGTCTGTTTATTTAGTTTTGTAAAAATCCAAAAACTTGGGAATATAAATGCTCCTTAGTAATTCAAACTGCAAAGAGAGGAAGTGAGAAAGTTCACAAAGAAGGCATTGCTCTTTCATTTTCAAGAAATTTTGTTAGGAAATCTTGGGAAGGAAGAGCATAGCATCTAGATAAGGACTAGGATTTGAAGAAGTTTTGGTGACACTATGAGTCATCTGAGAATATTTATAGCAGTTAGGAGTGTTTGAGGTCCACCTCTGTTACTTATTTGCCATAGAGAAGGTACTTATTCTCCGTCATCTATGAAGCTAGAAAAAAATTTCATAATGGAATGAAATAACCTTATAAACACATTTCATCTAAATATGAGTTTTCTCTCCAAGATCTTTTTTTTTTAAGATTTTATTTATTTATTTGACAGACAGAGATCACAAGTAGGCAGAGAGGCAGGCAGAGAGAGAGGGTTGGGGGAAGCAGGCTCCTGGCTGAGCAGATAGCCTGACATGGGGCTCGATCCCAGGACTCTGAGATCATAACCTGAGCCGAAGGCAGCGGCTTTAACCCACTGAGCCACCCAGGCGCCCCACTCCAAGATCTTTTGTTAAGTGTCAAATTAGAATACAAAATTTTCTCTTCTTCAATTTACATTGGTTTATAGCATTAAATTTATTTCTGGGGGCACCTGGGTGGCTCAGTGGGTTAAAGCCTCTGCCTTCGGCTCAGGTCATGATTCCAGAGTCCTGGGATCGAGCCCCTCATCGGGCTCTCTGC
>CM052899.1:143150274-143157774 GCA_028534135.1 Potos flavus | reverse complement strand
AAATGGAATGTTAGCTCTTCACTGCCAATGGCACCACCTGAGGCTGTTGTGTGATTCAAGCATTTTCATCTCCTCCTGCTCTTTTGCTTTGAAATCAGTAAGGTTATGTGTAATCAAAGAACAAATATGATCACTCAAAGGAATTAGTGGCTGGTAAATTTAGAACTAACCCCTCATATGTGACTTCACACAGAGATTGTTTTTCATCTTTCTCTGCATGTCACAGAGCTCATCTAAATGAGAAGTACAAATGTTTTCAAAGGCAACTCCGATCACAGCTCAAAACTGTGAAATAATGATAAAAAAGAATCCTTTGGTGTATTATCTGTTCCACGCACCTGACTTTTCATTGCACTCAAGATACATTAATAGTGTGATTGGATGTTTAATGATTTTTTATTAATTGGACAGGGTTACATCTTTTGTTAAAAGATCTTTGAAAATTCATAATAGTTAAATGTTAAGTACATGGAATTAAGAAGGACAAGTTAATCAGCATTAATGGAGTATCTACTACAAGAAAAGCATTGTGATAGGTTTTATGGGAATGTAAGGAAAATGTCTTAGTCAGCTAGGGCTGCTATAACAAAATACCATAAACTGAGTAGCTAATCAATAATAAAAATGTGTATCATTCTGGAGGCTGTAAGACAGAGATCAGAGTGCCAGCATGGTCAGGTTCTGGTGAGAGCCCTCTTCCATATTGCAGATTGCTAACTGCTCATTGTATCCTCATGTGGTGTAAAGAGAGCTAACTAGCTCTCTGACCTCTTTCTATAAGGACACCAATCCTATATATGAGGGCTCCACCCTCGTGACCTAATTATTTCCAAAGACCCCACCTCCAAATACCATCTTATTGGGATTAGGATTTTAATATATGAATTTTTGAGAGACACAAATATTCAGTCTATAACAGATGACTAAAAATAGTTGTTGATCTCAAGGACTTCACTATTGAGTTATAGATAATTAAGGCATAACTCTGGAACCATAACCCTTGAGTTGCTTGAGGAAAATCCTACTGTATAAGCCTGAGCCTACAGCACTCTGTGTCTGGGAAATACGCCACACTGAGTAGAAAATAATTCCTTTTTGCAAATGGTCTTAACATAAGGTAGAAAAAAAGGTTAGGAGAAAAAAAATCAGAAATTAATTCAAGAAATTACATGTGCAAACTGAAAATTTAGCTAAATCTCCATGTTTTCATCACTTACAGTTTCTGAGGAGCAGAGATTCATTCAACCCAGTCTTACTTCTAGATCTATTGGCACACTTGTGTCCCTATCACCCTGCTATATTCTCACTGAGGCTCAATTCTTGCTTCTCTGGGACCCATTATTGACTCCATTCCATTCATACATTCTTAGTTCCATGCCCTACTCTCCTGATTACTGCCTTTACATGAAGTTTGAATCTTATCTAGAGCATACTTTTATTCTTTTGCTTCAGTCTCTTTTTCTGCATTGTTAATATTTTCTTCTTTCCTTTCCCCTTTGCAGCCCTAGTGAAAAATGTAAAATTGAATACCACATGAAGCTTTAGAAAACACCTTTCTGGAACTATTACTCATGACATGACAGTTGGCTTTTAGCAGTGGATATTATGCAAAGACTAATATACATAGGAAGAAACCAGTAAGCTTCAATTTATATAAAATAAAATGAAATAGAACAGTATTTGAAAGAAAGTTCCATGGTATCACAAGAATGTGCCTGGTGCATTTGCAAATGATTGATTTTGATAATAACTAGAAGTGCCATAAGTTTAGAAAAGAAAGACATATCTGTGTCCGAATTGGTCCAGAACTGTCTCATGGATTGTAAATAACCTTAGTTAGTTTCTGAAGATAGGTAGGATTTAGAAAGTGAAAATGATTGGGAAGGTTGTTCTAGAGGAGGGCAATCTGTGATTAATGATGGGTGCATAAATGTGTTATAAGTGGAGCTCCACTAAAAATAGTAGTGTATATGCAGCTGAGGTCTAATTCCGTCAAAATCTGGGTCTGGATCTAATTCCTCCCTTCTATGTTTGCCATATGAATCCTTTGGCAGTATATAGAAAATATGTACCTGTGTGTGTGTGTGTGTCTGAGCACCAATAAGTTTCTCCATAAGGTAGTGAGATACTGTTTCATTGTGTGCCTCTGTGCTGACTGTGGGGATTGGATTCAATTGCAAAGTAATAAAAGTGTAGAGAAAGGAATATTACTATATTAAAGAATAAGCTTTCAAATATATTCCAAAGAACACTGTTAGGGGCTTAGGGGAAATCTCATTTCACTTGCTAACTTTTCTAATGCAGGTCAGGTGTATAACCTGTCTCCTGAGAGGATAACAATATGCTGAATAAGACTGAGTGAAAACAGCCAACACTGGGAAGAAAATAATCACCTTTGCTTGCCTTTTTGTGTTTAACAATGATGTGAAGGCTAAGTGTTTAGCTTAAGTAAGGTGTTTATTGATGTCATTGGCATTGCAAGTATAAATATGAAATAATATGCTTGCCTACATTGTCATTTCTAGGTTTTTTGGATATATATATTTATATATGACAACCAAGGCTGCTAGTGCTATTATTTTTCATAAGGACTTTTCAGTACTTTGCATTGATCTATCTGATATATAACTTTTATGTGTACAGATTTCCCTTCTTCCTAATACCTAGCATTCCAACTCCATTTCTAGGGTAACTTTTTTCCCACATGCTTTCTTCCCCATTCCATTCTATAGTCTCATTTATTCATTGGCTCATTCATTATTCATTCAATAAGGAAAGAGAGAGAAGACCTTATCAAAAGAGAGAAGAGAATAAATCCAGGAGAAAGAAGGTGGGAAAGAAAGATAAATATCCCTCTAAATCCTTTCTTTTGGGCTCTAGAAATTTTAAAAGCCTCATGCTTTCACCATAGACTTCCAGAAAATAAGTTTGATGAAAAACGAAGCTACCAATCATCCCAAGGAAAACGTCATTATTATCCCCTTACATAAAAAAACAAAATGGCAAGAGAAGCAGATTCAATACCATCAGGGATGATGCGTCCTTTTCAAGAGGGCCTTCCTCTCTCACGAAGGGATGCAATCTTCCTGTCTCTAATGCTACTAGTACAGTGGTATAGAGAATACAGATTTACATATCTGGAACTTTTTTTTTTTCACATGAATAAGTGAAAGCCCACACCATTCTTTCATCTTGTTTTCAATGATCCTTGAGAGAATGAGTGGCCATTATATTTTTCTGCAATAATCATAATGTGTGAGTTCCGCTTTGCCTGTGGCATAAAGGAAGCCTGTGTCATGAAACAAACACTAACCTAGAAGTCTTAAGTCTAGGGTCAAGCCTTATGCCATTTCTTAAGTATATGACCCTGGAGAGCCACTCACCACCTTTTAACTCCAGTTTCCATCCCTGACAAAGAGAATGATAATACTTATGTCCTAGAATGATGTGAAGTTTAAGTGAAATTGATGTGTATGGACACACTTTTTTATAGTTTTAGGTGTTATTATTATAAGATTAATACATTAATCATATTTTTTAAAAATTTAAAGTTGATGTATTTCAAAATATTTAGAATTGGTGACTCCTAAAAAAACTCTTAAATAAGGAATACTGTAATTGCAGATAATTTTAATCATTTTAAGAAGTTCTAGTATGTTGCCCAAACCCTAGTAAATTGATTTTAATTATTAGTCAATGAAATGAGCAAAAACAAATGATAAAAAAATTAAATGGATAATTCTGCCTTTCAGTTAACAATATGCCAATGGCCTCAGAGCACACTATTACAGGAAATGAAGTAATCTTAGTAAGGCTTTTTTTGACATATAAATAGATACATAGAATTCCCTACTTGAAATGTAATCTCATCACCACAATGATGACAACTAATAATTCTAATAAGGCTATCAGACTGAGTTGTGAAGTTACGATGACAGCAGGTCATTGTGAAAACAGCAAGTCTTAGAACCAGACATTCACAGTTTCCATATGTGAGTTATTTAACGTTGGGCATGTTTTGACCTTTTTGTCTGGAGGGGAATGCCATTTCCCACTCCAGCCTTCCAAGAGGTGGTATCTTCCCTTTGCATACTCTGGCCTTTCTCCACCTTCTTCATTCATTCCACCCTAGTAAAAGTGAATTTGACATAACTGGTTACTTGGGGAAGAATAACTACACACTTGGTGTAATTTCACTCTTTTCTCTTTTGTTATGAATGTTGTCCTCAAAAGCACACATTTTCCTCCATTACTCTATATTGCCCATAATCAGGAGTTCTAGTTCTAAGGTTCAGGATTAACAGGAGCAGTTGGCTTACCTATTGAGAGCCAGTCTTGTCAACCGGGTCTCTAGTATTATTTTAACCTCCATTTTGAGGCCTTGACTTTTTTTTTTTTTTCCTCAGTTTCTTCAGATTGCACCAGGGTAAGGGAGGAACAGTAGTAATTTTGTGGTGGCTTTGTTAAAACCTCAACATTAAATGTATCAGCCAGAAATATTAAAAATTAAATCCAAAAGAATGGAATTTGGGAGAGCAAAGTATACACATGGAAAGCCTTGGTGGTTTAAGGATATGTAATTTGGGCCTTGGTGCTCTGACTGTGGTGATTTGCAGAGGTCAGTTTTAGGTTCATATGAGTTTTTACATTCTGTGATTGACTAAATTGAAATATTTTAGCCCAACCTCATGGTATTTTGGCTGTGGTAGATGATTGTAGCTTGCAGATGTTTTGTTGTTGTTGTTTTGGTTTGGTTTTGGTTTTTTGGTCCAAAAACAAATGGCTTTATTTTCCCGGAGACAGAAATCTAGACAAAGGTCCCTGGTCCTCAGGAAAGATATTCAAGAAGGAATGTCAATGAGAGGGGACTGTGAGAGATGAAATCAGAGATAGAATGTGGGCACCTCAACAAACTGGGATGGGGCCACTCAGTTCTCAGCAGAGATGCAGAATCTGCAAAGACTCAAAGCTGCAGGGCTTAGAAAGGGCAGAGTTCCAGATTCAGGAAGCTGTAGCCTCCTCCTCTTTTTCTTTTTCTGGCTGAGGCAAATGTTCCATTGCAAGGAAGAGTACAGGCCTCTTAGGTATTAGTGGGAAATACAGTATTTGCTGCTTCTAAATTGTTAGGTAGTGAAGTTCTGCATATGTCTCTAAGCAGTATCAAGTTTTTAGCTTTAAATTGTTATTGCCAGATATCTCTGGATCAGATGAACCACATCCCTTCTGCACATAGGACCAAGAAAATAAGTGTAGGAAGACAAATCATGAAAATTGTCCACAAACTCAAAATCATTTCCTACTTCACAGTTTCAGGCTGACACTAAATTGGTTAACTCCAGATTTGGGGAGAAAACTTTGTTAGGAGAAAGATTTCTTGGCAAGAGGCACTGGAAATGTCCACTGTGGCACAGGACTAATGAATATTTACAAAAAAGTATGCACCTGGCATCTGAGCTGCCACCTTCGCAGACTTCTAAACTCCCTAAGCAGGCTAAGTGTCACTCTCAGAGACAGGAGCCTGGGTGCATAAATGGATTATGCCCTCAAAAATGTGATTGCAGATCACCAAAATTAACTTCTTGCTGGAAGAGTTCTCCCAGGTGAGTTTAAATTCACACGTCATGGATTTAGAACTCCTGGAACAGACTGACTGGTATCCTGACAAGGCTACAACCAAGAACATTTTCTCATTCACTCAAAAGGAGCATCTTCTCTGGTCTTTGGCATCATTAAATACTGGGTTCTGGGAACTTTTTTTTTTTCTGGAGAACTGTTTTTAGAAGTAAGAGTTGACTTGTTACCTTAACTTGAGGAGTATGATGATTTTTGTATCTTATTAATTTTTTGAATTGTTTAAAAAATGAGGCCCTACAAACTGCAATTGAGCTAATACAACTTCTCAGACCATTAAAAGAATTTGACTTATTCCGGACAGAAACAGTGCAAGCTGTAGTTGCTGATAGAACCCAGACTTACTCAAGCATGAAGAATCATTCTAGCTCAGACTGAACTAAAGAAGTTGGAGAGGATGCACTTCTATTTCTCCAAATTTTGATTAAAAGGGTAAGAATAACTTGATTTCTTGAGTAAGAAAGTAGATTGTATATAGACTTAAATTTCTTTCTGCAAAGTTCACAGGGAGTGTGTATTCAAATGTTAGCATCTTAATGTTGGCATCTTTGGAATGTCTTAATGACATTTAATCTCACTGCAGTCTCTAATAAATTATGTTATGTGGCTGGGCATAATACTATTGGGTTAGAAAGAGAACAGAGTGTGACTCAGGCTTTGGGGACTGAGTGGCCTTGGATTGGGTTTAATTAATACATGATTTTGATCCATTTTAGAACTTTGGAGGCAAACTTTATATTATCCACATTTGATCCCAAGAAAATGCTCAAAAGAAAAATGGTTAGTATGTGTGAGTGACATCTTAAAAAATAGGAGACTGTCCAAACACACTGCTGATCACTTCACTTGAGAGATAAGGGCCAAACTCCCATTTTGTTAAACTTCATACATTTATAGGAATAAAAAGTGGGGCAACTCTTCTCCATTCTTGATTTCTATGAGGAGAGAATTTCTTTGACATTTCTCACCTCTTGCACTTTCTCCTCCCTTTCATTACTCCCCAGAGAGAAGGAGTAATAACCATGCTACCTGTGTTCAAATCCTGCCAAAACCTCCTAATAACTATGTGGCATCAGACAAACTTATTAACCTCCCTATGCCTCCCATTTCTCACTTCTACAATGCAAACATTAATGATTTCTGATTTCTGAGGTTACTGTGTGGATTGAACCAAATACTCTACGTAAAGTGGCTATAACAATGTCTGTCCACACAAAGCACTATGTTTTAGTATTAGCTCTTATTTGTCAAATTTGTCTTCACTTTTCTTTAAATAATATTTGTTCAAATTTTGAAGATTGCTCTGCTTGTTTAGGTGTGGTGCATAAACAATGAATTTTGGAATACTGAAAAATAAAATAAAATTTAAAAAATGATTGAAATAAAAGAGAGACTAATTTTTTCTCACTGTTTATATGTTATCAATTTTCCTTAAACCATGACTTAGTATATCCCTTTGTTCATTATCCGAACATGAGAATGAGTAACCTATAAATTATTCAAGAGCATTTGTGAGCAGGAAATTCTGGGAATATTGAGACTTTAATGTAACTATCCTTCCCTTTATTACCAAATCAAAACTATCTGAGATGACTATTTGGGAGAAGATTCTAGATTTGGGGGTATAGGAACAGGTATGAAATAGATAACCAGGAGATTGGTAGAGTCAATGGATTAGGGAATTCCAGTAGGACTTCCAGATAGCATTAATGACCTACTTGAGACTAGTGGTCATGAACAGAAAGTGATAATGAGGCTTGGGGAGGTGAGACTAGATGAAGAATTACATTTATCCAAGACAGGTGTTTTTTTGTTTGTTTGTTTTGCTTTTGCTTTTGTTTTGTTTTGTTTTGTTTTTTTGTTTTTTTT
>CM052899.1:143127653-143149774 GCA_028534135.1 Potos flavus | reverse complement strand
GGTTTCATCAAAATTAAATATTACCATAGATAAAGACACCAAAACCACTTCATTTAAATCCAAGAATCATGCAGGGATAGGCACCATCACCATTATTTAACAGTATTGCCTCAAAGTTTCTAGCAAATTCAATCATGCAACGAAATAAAGTAATATTTATAAAATATAAGTAATACTTACAAAATGTAAGTAATAAGACTCATAGGTTATTTGACTTTTTTAAATAGAAACAAAGTACCCTTGTTAAAAAATAAGCTGATAGAAAAGATAAGACATAGTTCCTGCACATTTGATAAACAAAAATCAGCGATTCAATAATGTTTCTAATTTAGCAGTAAACATTTAGAGAAAAGAAGAAGAGAAAACATCTTCCATTCATATTAGCTACAAAAATTATAAAATGTTCGTGAATGCATTTAATAGTAAAGGCACAGGATCTACATGTATAATATCTTATTGATAAACATAAAACACAATGAACCAATTAAAACCAAATCATAGTCTTGAATAGGAAGCCTTAATACCATTAATATACCAGTTGTCCCAAAATTAATGAGTACATGTTAATACCATTCTCATAGAATCCCAATAGAGCTGAACTTTTGGGGAAGGAAAGGAGTTTGAGAGGAACTGACATGTAAGAACTTATATTTTATATTAAAAAATAAATACTTAAGAATCACCGAGAAAATTTTGGAAAAGAAGAGTGAACAAAAACTTTCTTATCAGATATCACGACACATTATAAAGACTCTGGAAGACATCTTGGCATTGAAATGGAAAGTAAAGCAGTGAAAACAAACTCAAGATTGCAGACATAGATCTTGGTATATATGAGAATATAGCATATGGAAATTGTTCTTAAAATGCTACAATCAGCATTACCATCTTCAAGATAATCATAATCATCATTATATGATCCCAGTTATCATTATCATTATCATCACAACACAACCTCCCTATACATAATTCCCAGCATTGAGTAAGTTCATATCAATATTATTTGAATGGAACTGATACAATAATGGGACATCAATTATTAACTGCCTTTTATTTTTAAAAATCTGGAGAACTTTGTGGAGGCTTTTGACTAGTTGTGATATATTTATAGATAAGTGAGGTAACACATTTGAATACTCTTTGCAGAATAGAAAGTACTTATCTAAATGCTATTTTTGACCTTAACATTACTTTATATCTTGCAAGGTCAGAGCAATATAAAATAGTGATTTACAGTACATATGACACAAACACGTTGGTAAAGTGCTAAATCACTCTTCTGTCTGTAGGAAAAAATAAGATAATCTTACATTTCTTTGTGTTCAGCCAAATTCTGACGGGTGAGGGATCAGGGACAGGGTATTGTTAACATTCTCAAGAAGACCAACTCTCTTTTGGTAAAGATCTATGTTTATCTAGCTCTTATGAAAAAAGCACTGAGCTGAGATTTACATTTATATATTTGACTTCAGGGAATGTACAAGCTCACACAAAGCGAGCCTATAATGTGAATGAGCTGCCTTGGTTTCATTAAAACTATCTCATTCCCTGTGCATTTTCTCAGACGTAGTAAAAGAAAGTAGAATCTGTTTTACTTCTGGTGAAACTTTTTGAAGACCCTGGGATATTGTTTACAGGTGGTATTGAGGTTTTTCTTTGGGTTTTAATGGCCCAATGTGTTGAAAACACATTATAGTCTAATTGACTTAGGATGTTATTCCATTCCTTCAGAAGTCAGGGCACTAGATACATTATTTTATGTTTTAATAGATAGAATTCATTATAGTTATAGGGACTGGGAAGTGAGGAAGAAATTTACTAGCTGGTCTCCAAGCATTTTTAAAGTTTATAAATTCTATGTGCATTTAACATAGCACACTTTTGGGTGTAACAAGAGCCTTACTTTCCTGTTTAGCTTCTTCTCAACTATGTGCGAAGTCCTGATGGATAAATCATTTTGAAACCTACATGTTAACCTATAGGGGCAACACCATAGCTGCCATTAAGAATTATGTGTTAATCATCTTTCAGTGTAGGAGAACTTTGTGTCTGTAGTTGAGAATAAAGATCATATAAAGGAAAAGAAATCCGTCTTTTTATTACAAACTATCACCCAGACATTAGCTATATATTTTAAAAACTCACATTGCTCTTTTATTCTATAATTTTGCTTCAGATTGGATCTAATATCAAATATTGACAAGAATCAAAATATGAGTGCTTACTATATGTCAGAAACATAACTGCTTCCACATGTGTTGTTTCATTTAATGTGCACTAATTTCCTGTCATTACCCAGTTTACCTATGATAAAACACAGAATCAGAGGATTTTACATAAAGGTTTGCAGGAATTAACCACGTTTAAGTCTGTATGGTTGTCTCATTCATAAAAATTGGTTTGCAGTCCGCTGAGACACCTAAAAACAGGTAGTGTTCTTTTGACACTCTCTTCTTGAACTTTACAAATAACCATGGGAGGGGGGTCCAACATGGGCACAAAAGAAGAGGCTGAACTCACCTCCTCACAAGGACATACCAAATTTATAGTACATATGGAATAATTTCCACTGAAAAAGAACTGAAAACTAGCTGAAAATCTCCTTCTACAACTAGGGATAAAAGGACCACATTGAGATGAGTAGGAGAGATAGAGATTAGGCCTCTCCTAAAACCCCAGTCCAGGACATGGACACACAATAGGGAAGGAGCTCACAGTTATGAAGCTCCTCTCCAAGAAGTGAGAGGTTTGTGCCTCCACATCAGGCACCCCAACCTTTGAGATTTGCATCAGAGAGACAAGTCTGCCTTTGGAAACAAACAGGCTTACATCCACAGGGTCTGAGGGGCTTTGGAGATCAGAGATATTCCTTTTTTTTTTTTTTTTAAAGATTTTATCCATTTATTTGAGAGAGAGAGAAAGAGCATGGGAGTGGAGGAGAGGGGCAGAGGGGAAAGACAGGCAGGCTCCCCACTGAGCAGGAAGTCCAACATGGCCAGATCCCAGGACCCCAGGATCACAACCTGAGTGAAGGCAGACAATCCCAAGGCAGATGCCTAACTGACTGGGCCACCCCAGTGGCCCCCGGGGTGCCCCCGAGATATTCCTTTTGAGGGATTTAGCACAAAGATAATAGTTTGAGAAGTGACCAGATTATAAGTGAAGGAGATACACTTGCTAATTTTGAAGTAATTGCTGGAGGGGTGGGACCAGTAGAACTTTGAAGATGAAGGTGCTAGTGAGTGCCATTGTTGGTCTCTCCCTCTACCTTGCCCAAGACACAGCCTTGCTAAAGCTGCAGGCATGCTTAGCTCAGTACTCATCTTTGCAGTAGGTGTCCCCCACTCTAGTATGCTTCCCCTTTATCACTAAAGCCTCAAACATGACCCGTCATCATCACTTTCCCAAAGTCTTGCTAAAACTAGTGGGCAAATGCAGTCCACACAGGTGATTCCTCTTGATTACCTGGCTCTGGAGGTCAGAGGGGCTTGTGTTCCTGGTCCCCATGCAACTGTTACAATAAGAAGGATAGTTCATAACAGGCTATCATATCCTGTGCACTGCACAAAGAGCAGATGGAAATGCATCCTTAGTCTTCCTATAAAAAAGCCTGTTTACTTTTGCTGAAGCTTCAATCTGAAGATATAAACGTCAGGTATGCCACACATCTAGAGGCTACAGAGGTGCTCTCAGGGAATGTGGACAGAGAGCCACCATCTTTGTGTCCTCTCTTGGCCTCACCACAGCAAATAGGAATGTGCCAGAAAGGAATTTATACACTCATCTGAAACACCAATTCTTGCAAGTGGGTGCAGAAGACACCTCCAGATCTCTTGGTCTGAAGATCAGCAGAGTCTACGATTGTGGTCCCACAGGACTGTATGTGTTCACATAGGCTAAAAGCAGTTGCCTAAGGATCTGACTTCCAGTCAGCCTGAAACTAAGTGTTGACTGAGATTCTTCCCTTTGGAACACTACAAGTCTTGGTACACTCTCAACAGTTAATACCTAGGAAGAATAAATGAAACTACTGAGACAATCACAAAGGTTCAAGAGACAACCAAGCACCAGGCAAGTTTGAATGTTATTTCATCTCCTATACAAGGCCACTCTTTCATGTCTATGAGAGGTACCTGTTTCACATAATACATAGAAACAAACATAGAGAGTCAAATAAAATAAAGAAGCAGAGAAATGAGTATGTTCCAAATATGAGAACAAGACAAAACTTTAGGGGAAAAAAAAAAAACTTTAATGGACATAACTAATCTACTTGATAAAAAGTTCAAAGTAACAGTCATAAAGATTCTCACCAAACTCAGGAGAAACTCACAGGGTGAACATTATGAAAACTTCAACAAAGAGAAAGAAAATATAAGAAAGAACCAATCAGAAGTCTGAAGAATACAATAACTAAACTAAAAAGTGCATTAGAAAGGTTCAACAAAAGACTGGATGAAGCCAAGTGATCAACAAGCTCAACAACAGGGCAGCAGGATTCACCCAAACAGAGCAATGAGCAGAATATAGAACTTTAAAAAGTGAAGATAGCTTAAGAGACTTAAGGGATAGTATCAGGTGGAATAATATTCCCATTATAAGGGCTCCAGAAGGAAATGAGAGAGAAAGGGGCAGAAAACTTATTTGAAGAAATAATGCTTGAAAACTTCCCTAACCTGGAAAGAAAACCGACATTCAGGTCCAGGAAGCAGAGAGAGTTCCAAATAAGGTAGAGATCGACATCAAGACATTACAGCTAAAATATCAAAAGTTAAAGAGAGTATCTTGAAAATAGCAAGAGAAAAATAACTTGTTACATACAAGGGAAGCCCTGTGAGATGATCAGCTGAATTTTCAGCAGAAACTTTGCAGGCCAGAAGAGAATGGCATGATATATCCAAAGGACTGAGAGGAAAAAACTTCCAGTGAAGAATACCTGACCAGGCAGTTACTCAGAATTGAAGGGAAGATAAAGAGTTTTCCAGACAAGAAAAAGCTAAAGGAATTCATCATTCACTAACTTGGCCTTGGAGGAAATGTTAAAGGTAATTTTTTAAGCAAAAATAAAAGTCATTATCTAATAACAAGAAAACAAAGAAAGTAAAACCTCACTGGTAAAAGCAAATATATAGTAAAAGTAGTGGATTAACTACTTATAAAGTTAGTATGAAGGTTAAAAGACAAGAGTAGTAAAGTTAACTATAACTACAATAATTAGTTAAGGGATACACAAAATATAAAGATGTAAAATATAACATCAAAAAAAAAAAAATCCACACCAAAATATAAAATATAAAAGAGCTAAAGGAGAAATTGATAGTAAAACAATAATAATAGGGGACTCTAATACCTACCCCACTTATATCACTGGATAGATTATCCAGACAGAAAATTAGTAAATAAAACATTGGCCTTAAACAACACATTAGACCAAATGGACTTAATAGGTATTTACAGAACATACCATACAAAAGCACCAGAATACACATTCTTCTCAATTGCACATGGAACATTCTCCAGGACAGATCTCATATTAAGCCACAAAACAATTCTTAATATAAGAAGTCTGAAATTATATCAGGCATCTTTTCTGACTACAATGATATGAAACTAGAAATCAATTATAATAAGAAAACTGGGAAAATCACAAATATGTAGAGATTAAACAACATACTACTTAAAAAAAAATCTCACCACTCAGAAAAAAATAAATATATAAACAAGATACTACTTAACAAATAATGGTTCAATGATGAAATCAAAGGAGATATCAGAAAATACCTTAAGAGAAATGAAAATGGAAATACAACAATCCAACCCAAGTCTTTGAGATGCAGAAAAAGCAATTACAAGAGGGGAGTTCATAGTGATACTAGCCTACCTCAAGAAACAAGAAAAATATCAGATAAACAAATTAACTTTATACCTAAAGGAATTAGAAAAAGAAGCACAAAGCTCAAAGTTTTTAGAGGGAAGGAAATAAAGATCAGAGCAGGGAAAAAAATGAAATAGACTAAAAAAAGAAACAAAAATAATAGAAAAGATCATTGAAACTAAGACCTAGTTCTTTGAAAGGATAAACAAAATTGACAAACCTTTAGCTAGACTCACCAAGAAAAAAAGAAAGGATTCAAATAAGGGAAATCAGAAATGAAAGAGAAGTTACACCTGGCTCAGCAGAAATACAAAGGCTACTATGAACAATCAAAATGCAACAAACTGACTAACACAGAAGAAATGAGTAGATATCTAGAAACAAAATTTTTCAAAACTGAATCATAAAGAAATAGAAAATCTGAATAGACTGATTACCAGTAAGGAGACTGAATCAATAATCAAATACTTCTCAACAAACAAAAGTCCAGAACCAGACAACTTCACTGGTGAATTCTATCAAATATTGAAAATATTTCATACCCATTCCTCTCAGATTCTCCTAAAATAACTGAAGAAGAAGAAATGCTTCTAAACTAATTTTATGGGACCAGAATTACCCTAATACCAAAATCAAAGACAATACTAAAAAAGAAAATTACAGGCCAATATCCCTGGTGAACATAGGTGCAGAAATCTCAAAAAAAAAAAAAAAAAAAAAAAAAGAAATCTCAACAAAATATTAGTTAACCAAATTCAAAAATACGTTAAAAGGATCATACACCATGATCAAGTGGCATTTATTCCAGGGACACAAGGATGGATCAATATCTACAAATCGATGTGATACACCACATTAACAAAATGAAGGCTAAAAACCATATAATCATCTCAATAGAGGTAGGAAAAGCATTTCATAAAATTCAACATCTATTTATGATAAAAATACTTAGCAAAGTGGTATAAAAGGAACACACTTCAATGTAAGAAAGGCCATATATGACACTTAAAGCTAATCTCCTCAACAAATGAAAAGCTGAAAGCTTTTCTCGAAGATCAGGAACAGGACAAGGAGGCCTGCTCTCACCATATTTATTTTCTTTATTCAACATGGTATTGAAAGTCCTAGCCATGGCAATTAGGAGAAAGAAAAAAAGAAATAAAAGGCATCCAAATTGGAAAGAAGTAAGTAAAAATGTCACTGTTTGCAGTTGACATGATACTATATATAGAATATCCTAAAGATTCCATCAAAAGACTGTTAGAACTAATAAATGAATTAAGTAAAGTTAGAGGATATAAAATCAATACACAGAAATACATTGTGTTTCTATAAACTAATAACAAACCTGACAACACAGAAAAAATAAGTAGAAAAAACACAAAAGGAGGATAGAATAGATGAAAGAACATCAGAAAGAGAAATTAAGAAAACAAACTCATTTATAATGGCATCAACAAGATAAAATACCTAAGAATAAATTTAACTGTAGAAGTGACAGACCTGTGTACCGAAAGCTATAAGACATTCATGGAAGAATTTGAAGACACAAATAATGGAAAGATATTCTATGCTTAATAGATTGAAAGAATGAATACTGTTAAAATGTTTTCAGTACCCAAAGCAATCTGAAGATGCAAAGCAATCCATATCAAGATTCCAATGACATTTTTTCACAGAAATAGAACAAACAATTTTAGATAGCCAAAGCAATCTTTAGTAAAAAGAACAAAGCTGTAAGCATCAAGCTCCCTGATTTCAAACTATTTTACAGAACTATAATATCAAAATGGTATGGTATTGGCATAAAAACAGACACATAAATCAATGGAACAGGATAAAGAGTCTAGAAATACACCTACACATATTTGGTCAATTGATGTACAAAAAAGAAACCAAGAATGTGCAGTGGGGAAAGGACGATCTCTTCAATAAATGGCATTGGAAAGACTGGGTAGCCATGTGCAAAAAAATAAAACTAGACCACTATCTTTCATCATTTACAAAAATCAACTAGAAATGGACTAAAGACATGAATTTAAGACCTCATGCCATAAAATTTCTAGAAGAAAACAGGGTGGCAAACTCCTTGAGAACATGAGTCTTATCAGTGGACTTTTGAATCTGACTCCAAAAGTAAAGGCAACAAAAACAAAGATAAACAAGTGGGACTTCATCAAACTAAAAATCTTCTGTGGAGCAAAGGAAACTGTCAACAAAGTGAAAAGGCAATGTACTGGATGGGAGAAAACACTTGCAAATCATCTATCTAATAAGGAGTTAGTATCCAAAATATATAAAGAACTCAAACAACTCAATAGCAAAAACAAACAAACAAACAAACAAAGCCCCAATCTAATTAAAAAATGGGCAGAGAATCTAAATACACATATTTAAAAAAAAAAAAAAAGACATACAGATGATCAGCAGACATATGAAAAGACTTACAACACCGCTAATTATCAGGGAAATGCAAATCAAAACAACAATGAGATATCACCTCACACCTGTTAGGATGGCTTTTATCAAAAAGATGAGAAATAGCACGTGTTGAAAGGACATAGAGAGGCCCCTGGGTGGCTCAGTCATTAAGCCTCTGCCTTCAGCTCAGGTCATGATCCCAGAGTGCTGGGATCTAGCCCCGCATCAGGCTCGCTGCTCAGAGGGAAGCCTGCTTCTTCCTCTCCATCTCCCACTCACGCCCCACGCTTGTGTTCCCACTCTCCCTGTCAAATAAATAAATAAAATTTAAAAAAAAAAAGGATGTAGAGAAAAGGGAACTCTTGTATACTATTGATGGGAATGTAAATTAGTGAAGCCACAGTGAAAAACAGTGTGGAGATTCCTCAAAAAATTAAGAGAATACAAAAACACAAGCTTGAAAAGATACATGCACCTTGTGTTCATTGCAGTATTATTTATAATAGCCAAATACAGAAACAACCTACATGTCTATCAGATGAATGGATAAAGAAAATGTGGGGTGTGCGTGTGTGTGTTCCATTGTATATGTACGTGTGCTACAAATCATATGATTTCAGTTATATGTAGAATATAAAAACAAAACTAATAAACAAAAAAACTTTATAGATATAGAAAATGGATTGATAGTTATCAAAGGGAAAGGGGATTGGGAGTTGGATGAAAAGGATGTAGGGAGTCAATCATGATATGGATGGTAACTAGACTTATTGTGGGGATCACTTTGTAGTGTACACAGATATCAAATTATTATGCTGAAAACCTAAAACTAATATGTTATACACCAATTTGAGCTAAAAAAAAGAAAAATCATACATTTTATAATGCTACAGTAATCAAAATAAATATAAATATTTATTTGTGCTACAGATAATCCTGCTGTGGAAGAGCAGTGCATGATGTACAATACTTAGTACAATGTTTACTTGGTACGGGGACTCATTAGCAATGTCTCTGAAAATCAGCATAGGAAAAAATTATTTTAATATAACAAAAGTGAAAAGATTTCTTTAAATCTTATTTTCACAGCAAGAGAAGAAAAATGATTCCTTAAGCAAATCTTTATTATTTTGTTGTTTTTATCATCAGCATCCTCATCTTTATCAATTAAAGCAGCCTTGATTATTAAAATATTAGTTGCAAGTGACAGAAACATATCAGTAATCTATTTAAACAATGACAAAAGATAAGTACTTGGCTTATATAACTGAAAAGTTCAAGAATGGTTTTCAAATAAAGCTGAAGCCAGAGATTCAAAGTCTGTCAGCAAAGGCCTTGAAATTTTCTCCCCATCTTTCATTTCTACTTACTTTTTGGCCTCATTCTATGTTTGATTTTGTCCATGTGGTAGCAAAGTTGTCTCCTTGAAACTTGTGTCTTAAATGGTCCCAGCACTTCTGTTTTAGAGGAACATTTCTTACCATATATCTAATGTCAATCTCCACAATATGTTCTACTTTGACCTCCTTGAAGCATGTGTTACACATTTGGTTTTTTCAGATAAGGGCATCCTAGATCTCATGCTCACGCGTGTGGAAAGTCGTCAGGGCTATTCTTGAAAATAAAAGAAAGGAAATAAATCTTGACAGAAAAAGCAATATTATAAAAAATTATGAAGGATGTAATACATTTGAAAAAAACATATAAAGTATATGCTCTATTTTTATAATGTAACTTTTAGAGTAACAGGTATAAGACTAAATTCTCATGTCTTTCCATTTTCTCATCCAAATACCTACACCATATTTTGTTTCCATGTGCAAATACATTTTAGACCTAACAATGCAAGATAATGAGTAAACCTGGTGAACCATGTGTTGGGAGGGAGGGAGGAGGAGTTGGGAGACAAAAGGTCCATGTAGTTAGTCACCAGGGAAAATATTTTTAAGTTGGGAGGTCCATTATAGAAAGTTGAATCCAGAATTGAAACACCCACACAGTTTCATTTCAGAAGTACGCAAGGAAATAAATGTGAATCTAGAGAATCATACTAGGCTATCCAGGAAAAAAATATATCGGAAAATGCAATAGAGTTTAGTGAAACGGTAAGAGTTTGGTTAGGGAAGTTATATGTCAAAGCAAGCCATATAGAAGGATCTGGTATCAAGAGAGATAGGAAGTCAAAGTTTGGGATTCTTTCATCAAAAAGAAAACAAAATCTTATTTAATATTCATCAAAAGATTGAGGAGAAACATACTGAGGTATTATCAGTTGTGCAATGCTCTAATGTCATTGTGAAAAGAAGTTTCTTGTCATTAAAATGAACACATGAAAGAAACCTTTTAAAAGCAAATAAGATAAGGTTCATCCTCCAATATTGTTCTCTTTTTTCCTAGGGTTTTCCTGAAGACAGAATTAAGCTTTCAACATACACAATAAGTTATTTATGCCTTCTAAAAGTACAATAATCTTTCTCCTAGGTAATATCTTTTTTCAAGAGTTTTTTATGGCATGGTGCAAATACAGTAACGCCAATCACTCAAGGAGAGATCATTCCCTCTTGTATAAAATTTTTGTAGGAAACTTCCCCATGTAATGGAGATACCTTCTTAAAAATTTGGATTTGACAAATCTGAATTCTCTGAAGAGCGACAAAGTCTCCTTTCATTTATGATTCTACAGATCAATTTTGTGGGATAGGTGGTATATGAAGAATGTGTGGTATATACTTAAAATGCAAAAGTTAGCCACAAAATTTGGAATTTTAGCACATTGCCTAGCATATGTGCCTTGTTTTTCTTGTTCAAGAAAAAGTGCCAGAATCCTGATAATATAATTATCTCAAATATTTCAGCACATGATTTTACTGAGCAACTCAATGAACCTAGCAGAATTAAACCCTTTATATCAAGTATGGAGCTATTAATATTTAGGTTTTATTATTTCAGGGGTTTTTTGGTCTGTTGAAGAGATTGACATTTATTATGATAGTTTTAATGACAGAATCTTTGTAACTTTACTTTTAATTGGTCTCAGGTCAACAGCTTTATAATTTACAAAGTCTTCCACCTACAAATTGAAAATAATAGGACTGTTTACATCCCTGATATAAAGAATAACAGGTCTCAAGTTTCCTAATTCTCCTTCTTGTCTGGATTTATCAATTTCCCCATCCCACAAAGATTTATTTAAAAACTACTTACATTCCCAGTACGTATGCCTACAAATATTATTTCAATTAGCCACACTAAGGGAAATTGCAAGGCAGATTTAAAAAGGAGGATACTCAGACTAACTTACTTTACTCTCTTCTGTCTTTCAGGTGAGAAGAACCCTTTAGACAATTTCTTCTCAAATAACTTCATTTCCTTATCTAAGGGTAGGACCTTTGGTGACAATCTGTATTTTCCTTCGACTCAGAGAATTTTAATAACTTTCTATTATGATGCAAATCAAATATGTATAATTGTTGGTTTAGTTGTAAATTTTTACCTTTGTTCAATTAGCTATGATGGTTTGGTAAGTACAGTCTCAAATTTTGATAGATGTATGTTGGACACAAATGTATTTCAATTTGATACTTGTTTCCAAGATTTGGAATTATATGGTCCCCTGGGAACATTTGTAGTGTAAATCCAAGTGTAATGTGTAATAAGAAGCCAAGTTCCCACAGAATTAAACAAAACAAAACAAAACAAAAAACAGAAAACAAGATGGCATTCCCAAAGAGAAATGTCAAAAGTTCTTCCTTTTTCCCTCTATTGACCTTCACCCTAATTGTCATGGTAACTAGAGGAGATATAAGATAGGGAGGTAATATAGAAGATGTTTTCTCTGCACAAGAGCACAGCCTATGTAATTGGATAAAAGATCTACTCCTATAAGTTGGGCTTACGGTGTGCAATTTTCAGTCTCCAAAATGCCGGTAGCTATTCAGATATTTATCTTCTTCACATACTCAGAACCATACTGGCATCACAAATCTTTAAGTGGCGTCTTGGAAATAAAAATGCCTCTAATAAAGGTATGTGCAAAAGTTGCTATGGAGTAACTGATTCTTTAGGGATTAGAAAGGCTCAAAAGAGGAAGTACCATATTGTTTGGTGATGAGAAGCTTACCAAGAAGAAACAGTGAGAAGGCATATTTCAGGTCCAAAGAGCTCATCTGCTAAGTGCATTAAATATATACTAAAGCCAAATTAGACTTCATAAGTTTCAAGATGAACAAATGTTCTACATTTTCCCCTATGAATGCAAACTGAAACATCAAATTCAATAAACTTTTTTTATCAACATTCCATTTCATCGGAAACTGAGAAACATTTGGATAGTTTCATGCAGTACGTTACAATTATTAGGAAAAAAAGTAATTTCAAGAGACAAGTGGGATAATTTGGTAGTCAAGTACAGCTTTGTGTTCTCAAAAAGGAGGATCCACTTTTTCAGGGTTTCTAAATAAAATTCAAAGGAAATGTGAATCTTTTTTCCGGACTTACTGAAGAACTGTGTTTACAACTTGCATATATCCATTCACTAGTAATTAATCTCTTCTTCCTTTCCATGCCAGCCTGCAGCCTTGGATTTCATTTACCTGACTTCATTTATCCTGCACTCATAGTTGTATCTTAGTTCCTGTTCCCACTTGCCTATCTACCTGACACATACCACTACATGTTTACTTACCTTTTGAGAGTTTTTTCATTTATTGCCTTACCTTTGCATTACTCCTGAGGTAACACTTAACTTTAAGACCCAATTTTTTTCTACAGACCACTGTTAACTTGGACAATAATCAAGAGAAAGGCATTCCATAGAATTCATCTATTATCCTCCATGGTCTATAATTAATGGTTGCCTATGGATAACATTCTCCTATAAAAGCAACTATTTTTCAACCTTATTACAGTATTATTAAAATGATTAAAATGTAACATTATAGTGACCTATTAGGGCGTATTGGCTCAAAATTATCCACGGAAATGCAAAGCACATAAGACGATAAATTTCTACAATAATCTCTAGCTTATTTGCCTCTTGTGTTTCCTCTGCTGTGATTCTCACTCCCTTCATGATAAGAGAATGTGTAATCATAAATCTGTGTTGGCTGTAGTGTCAAAGCTAGATTACACTGGGGGAAGAATCAAGTCCCTGTGCTATTGGAGCTGACAAAGACAATAGCATCAATCTGACCCTTTTATAACCTCATTCTGCAGGCCTCACTTCCCTCATCTCTCATGGAGAGTGTGAGCAGACCCACCTATCATATTTTTACCCAATAAAGTGGCATGTGTTTGCAGAACATCTTGTTTTCCTCTTATTCATATTTTGACTTGGCATTTATAGCAGTTGGGTTAAAAAAAAAAAAAAGCCACAGTCTGATTTGTCTGCAACAGACAGTCTAATTAAATTGGAGGGGAGGGACAGATGCACAAAGCTGCTGAACTGCTCATAATACAAAACATGGCAGCTTCAGTTTGGGGAAATCTAGCAAGAGGGTGCCAACAATTTCTGCTCACTGAACTAGCTGAAGTATGTAATTATGTTAAGTTCCCTTATTTTAATTCCAATTTCACATATATCGCTGATGCATTTGGAAAGAGCTTAGAAGGCCATTATTTGGGTTGTGATAAAAGAATCATATACACATGATTCACAAATGCTGCAATTTTTTCTGACTCAGATTTTTTAATATTAAAAGTGTTATTTTTACAAAATAACTATTAATGCATGGGTTTTTTATCTATTAAAAATTTCCCCTATATGATTCAAATCTACATCAGTTCTTTGATACTTAAGAACTACATGCAATTGAGATCTCCAACTGCTGTTTATAATATTGAAAAGCTGAAGTAAATCTTTATGAACATGAACTCTTATGAACAGAAGCACAAACTGTTTGCATCTCTCATGGCAAATCCTCTGTCAAGCTGTTTCACAATCTGTACCATCAGTATAATATTATTCTTTCAAATTGCGGTGGGCACTCATGTTTTTACGTTGGGACAGATGCTAATCCTGCACTGATCTATTTGTCTATTTCATCCTATCCTATCTCAAAAGTTACAGAAGCTATAGGCATCACCAGTTTTCAGTGTGAAAATATGTTTATATATGTGTAGGTAATACATGTTGCATTCAAAATTCACTTTTTTCAGAATAATTTACAAGATTCATGCTCCCATTTGAATATAAATTTCAAGAGAAAATTGCTATAAACTTATAACTTAAAAAAAATCGTTGAAGAGCTGGCAATATAGAAACCCTAATTGAAATAAACTTTAAAAGTACTCAGTCATTTATAAGAGAGAAAACATTTATATCTGTTTATCCTTAACAAAATAAAACAAAGAGCAACAAAAACAATAAAAGTCAAAAAAATATGATTTATGATCAAGAGAGGAAACAGTCAATGAAAGCAGACACAGAGATAGCCCAGATGGATTTTAAATTAAATGTGATAAAAGTCCAAAAATTCTAATGGAAAAAGTGTACAGCATGAATGAGAAATGGAAAATTGCAAGAGATATGTGGAAGCCATAAAAAAGGAGTGATATATATGATAAATACGTCATAAAACTTATGTAAGTAAAGCTTATAATACTTTAATGTTATTAAAATATAATATAAAATATATCCCCAATAAAGGAGAAAATAAGGCACATTGCCATGATTTATCTTTAACTTTTATTCAAATACAATAAATCTAAAAAATAACTATGTGACACCTGGTTAAAGATGACAAGTTTAACTTAAGCAATAGCCTCTACTCCTTCTTGAAATCTTATTTTTAAAAAACTAATTTGAAAGAGGAATAAGCTCAAAGAACAAAGGGAAAAAAATTCTGGAAGGTGAAACCAGATGGAAAGGTAGCAATTGATTAAATAGATCTAAGAAAGCTGAATCCTAATGTAATAATGAAACCTGAGAATCTCTTGGATGACCCAATGTACACCAAAGAATCAGTGACTCAGGAGTTGGCAGTACCAAATACTCATGGGAGTGGAATAAATGTGGCATAATAATATCAGGAAGGTCAGTTGAAATTTTGTTTGCACCCCCCAGATCACCTGCCTTTCTCTGCATAGCTAAGGATCCACTACATTACACGCACATGCATGCACACATGAACACTCCAACTGAGCAGATGATTGGTGGTTTATTAACAGGGGAGGAATAATTAGAATATATCTGACCTGATTTGAAGACCAGAGTACTATACTAAAAACAAAGAAATCAAGGGAAATTTAAACACTAAATGTATTATCTTGCCAGGATCCCAGAAGTGAAAGCCATAATTTATGTCCCATGAGCCCCTTGAAAGTTTTCCTGGGAGTCTGGCCAGCCCAAGAGAAAAGTCCTGCAGGTAATGACATCAAGGACTTCTCTAATAAGCAGCACTACTAGATTACTCCATAGGAAAGCCAATGGTCTTTTCTATATGCATAGAGCCTCCAATCAGTTTTTAGTACCCTATTTTAAATACTAGTCTATAGTCAAAATGAACAGACATGTGAGGCACATCACTATTATGAGAGAAAAAAGCCGAGAAAGGCAGAAATAAGTAACAGAGAAAAGAGGCTACAAAGAGAGAAAAAAATCACACACGCACACACACAGACACTTAAATATTTTCAGATAAATAAAAGGATTAAGAATATACTAAAAAAAAAAAAGGAGACATTTAGAGAACAAAGAAGTGAGTTCTTGGAAACTAAATATATAATATTAGAAATAAAAAGATTAGTAAGATAAATGGAAGATAAAATTGAGAAAATCTCCTAAAAAGTAGAACAGTGAGATTAAAAAAAAAAAGGAAAAAAAGGAAATAAAATAACATAGGCTAGAGGACAAAGCTAGGGTTCTTAACATCCTAATAATAGGTGTTTCAAAAAGAAACACCAGAAAAATGGAGATGGAGGAATAAAGACAGGCAAAACAATTCAAGAAAATATTCTTGAGCTTAGATTCCTAAAATTCCACATTGAAATATTCATCTGGCATCCAGTGCAATGGGTAAAAATAATCCTACCTAGTAACATTGTAGCCACACAGTTTCTAAAATACACAACTTTAAGGGTAACGTTATAAATGACAATATGAATAAACTTCCTTTCACATGTGCCTTCAGTAATGGGCCCTGGATTTTTGCAGCAAAGTGGTCCTTCTCAGCAATATATGTATGCCATTGTGAAATTTTAGGAAGCAGGATAAAGAGAAAATTCCATGAAATTTCTGAGAGAAAGAGGCTTCATATAAAGGTATCAGATTCTTAACAACAATACTGGAAGCTAGAAAACAATGGAGAAAAATCGTAAAAACTCTTTTATGGGGCGCCTGGGTAGCTAAGTCAGTTAAGCATCTGCCTTCAGCTCAGATCATGATTCCAGGGTCCTGGGATCCAGTCCCCCATCAGGGTCCCAGCTCAGCAGGAAGTCTGCTCCTTCCTTTCCCTTGCCCCTCCCCCAGCTGTGCTCTCTCTCACTTACACTCTCAAATAAATAAATAAAATCTTAAAAGAAAAAAACCTCTTCTAGGGCAAAATGCTTTCCCAAGTAGAATCCTATAAGAAATCAAGCAATTAGCATAAAACAAAGATATTTTCACACATCCAAACTATCAACAAATGTACCTCTCAATGTGCTGAGGAAGCCCCTAGGCATCTGATCCAGCAAAATGAGGAGGGAAAACAGATTTATGGAAATTATGAGATTCAGAAAATTGGAGATCCAAATTAAGAAAGAAAACAGAATTCTTAGTGTAATGATATGGGGAAATAGCAATATAAAAACCATCAGACCTAAGGATGAACCAGTCTAGATCAGAACAAGAAACTTCTGGAAAGCATTTCTTCAAAAACATGAAATTTACAGAAGAACTAATGTAACTAAATGCAATAAAAGGAGATTACAAAATTAGGGAACAAACCCGGGATAGTAAGTGATACATGTTTAGAAAACTAAGCAAACATGTAAAAAGGGCAATTTTTTAACTATAAAGAATTTTTTTAAAATGCACAAAAATGAAAAGTAATCATGGCATACCATATGGGTCAGTTCGAAGGGAGTCACATAATCATGAAGATTTTAATACTGTAAATATTAAATATTGTTCTTATAGAATTTATGTAAGGATAATGACAAGATGGGGAGATAGTAAGAGAAGGGAGATGTCATCGGTTCCACATGAAAAGGAGTTAATCTTCCTCTTCTTTATTGGGAAGTATATTCATAATGCCAAAAGAGAAAAATCAAGAAGTGGAAGATATCTACAGGGGAAACTAAAAGAATCAGGGTTCCTTTGTGAAGTAACAAGCATGTGTGGGATTGCAGTACTGCTGCTGTGGAACAAGGCCTGTGGAACCATTTCTCTCATTAAATTGTGTACAGAACGTAGGAAAATCTGCACTACAAATATTATGAGGTCTTCTAGTTTAACCATTTGCTGCACAACTAGCATCACGATTTATGGTAGCTATATAGATGTGCATGAATGGCTTCCTCAGTTCTTGATAAGCACTTGTTTCCTGCTGAAAATTCTCAACTGGCTGGCCAGTCATTTTGCCTAATTCTTACCAGCCCCAGTCTCTGGAAATAGACCCTGGACCCCCAACCCACAGCCATCTTTGGCCCTATTTGACCCTGGACCACGATAATGCTACTTAAACTGATTTCAAGTATCACCCCTATCTAGAACTTCTTAGTTCTTTGAATCCTGTAATTTGGACTATGGTGGTATAATTTTGTGGTTAAAATCTTTGTAGTGGTTGAGAGTCTGCAAGTGGACTGCTTGGATAAGAACTTACTACTTCTCTGACATTAGGCAGTTGCTTAGTCCGTTTATTGATTTATAAAGTGGGATTAAGAGTACTACCTACCGCACAGGATTAAATGTTAAATTAAATCCATGTAATGAGTTCATTGCAGTACTTGGCATTTAGTAAGTTTAAAAGAGATGTTAGGTATTATTTTTATTATCTTCTCAGCTCCAAGCCTAAAGTTCTATCATTTCCCTTGAACTCCTCAGCTTCTTCAATAGCCTGGGCCACTTGGTTGCCAGTACTTCCAACTACCCAGCAACTTGGAGCTTTGAAGTTGTTCTGCAAATGAAACTAGAGGGGCTGTCTGTGGCTTTCCAGACATCTTCAAAAACAAGTATGCAAATTGGATTTAAACAGCCAGCTTGGATTACATATGAGAAAATGATTCCAACACTTACAAACACCTTCTGTAAAAATAACAAAAAGACAAGACCATGATCAAATATACTGAAAGCAAAATAAAATTCCAAAGGTATGACTTTGACTTTTTATTTAAATATATTTTGGTCCTGTATAACATTCACAAAGACACAAAACCTGAACAGAAGGTAAACATACAAAGAAAGTGGGAATAAAAAATTTTGCACCAATATGGAAAAAAAAAGAGAATAAACATAAAATTTTAAGAATAAACATAAAGTCTTCTAACTGTAAGGACAGCATAAATTCTCACAGATAATTAAAACACTAATAACCTAAGATGTGGCCATAATTTGGTTGTACCTGCGTCCTCAGAATCCTGAAGTTCCTAAAAAAAAAAAATCTAAAATCTCTGTTTTGTTTCTAATTTCAGTTCATCATTGCTTTACTTAAAATAAGACACTGAGGATAAGCAACGAGGAACTATATAAAGGAAATGGTGCTAAGGATCTAAGAAACACAAATTTAACTTGTATCAAGGTGTCTCAAAGGGTATTTTTGCATCTAGATGCAATTATAATTCCAGATGATGTACTAGTAAAAGATGCATTATGGCTTTTTAAACTTGAATCACAACTCATTCGTTTAATTACTTAAACACTATGCTCTTATGTAATAATAAAAACATTTATTTGATGAGATAATGAACAATACTTTCTTTCCTCCTTCACTGATGGATTGGAATCCAAAAATCAGACTGAGACATAAATGAAAAGGGTACTTAGACTGCCATCTAGTACACATTTTTTTGTATAGCATAATTTCCAAGGCTGTTTGAATAACATCTCTAGCATTGGAACAAATATATACTTAAGTACAATTGCTTTTTTTAATGTTTTGAAAATTGTATATGAGGCGTCCTTTTCACTCTTTGACCTAAATTCTTCTCCTAAATATTAATTTGTGAATATTTCAATCTATACATCAATTTATTAGTACTTTACTCACTTGGCCCAGATGTAGAATTGTAATCTGTTAAGGATTTTCTTCAAAGGCCTCATTTGAAATATTCTTACTAACCTGTTATTTTCCTTCTTTAGAAAGTATACAAAGATTTGAGCCAGGAGTCTCTCAGGATTCAACATGCTTTGTAAAAGTATTTATCTTTTTCAAAGAAAAGGCATTTTTTTTTATTGGCACAAGAATAGTTATGTTGGTGATTAAAATTAGGTGGAAATATTTCCATTAACAGTTCTCCTGGACTATGTTCCGATATCTACTTATAAGCCTTTTGCCACCAACCACATAGGTTCATGTCTACTCTAGCTCCAAGAGAGGGAGGGAAGACAAACCAGCAGGAATTAGAAGACACAAAGACTCCCAAATAGTGTGTCTAAAATGAACAGAACAAAGCAATACCTCAAGACTTACTGACATTAAAACTTGATCAGTAAATGTTCTAACTTGGCATCAGATAGGAATAGACTACAATCCCAAGGACATTTAAGAATTGAGTGGAGACTTAGAGTCTTTCACATGTCCTTGGAGCTCTTGCAGAAAATGAAGAAATGCTCAACTTTGTTCCAGGATTTAAAAAAAAAAAAAAAACTTGACTAACCTGTTGACAGGTAATCTTAGGCTATTCAACTCAATTCAATCGCACACATTTTTACTGAGCTCCCTTTATGGGCCAGGAGATGTAAAGAACGAATAAATCATAGCATATCTCATGAACAACTTACCATACGTTGATGATACAAATTTCAGTATTTAGAAAACTTTCAAAAGACTAAATTGTAATAAAGTGAAAAACCCACCCTTGCCAATTTCCTATTGGAGGTTGAATAATGACCTGTCAGTTATGCAGCTAAAAAGATTCCTGTATTGAGAAGAAAGTTAGATATCTTAGATGCCATTTTAATGCATTATTCTCTGGTTTTGCTATAAATTAAAATATTTCAATACTAAATAAAAAATCAAAGATAATAGAACATTGTATTTCATTAAGAAGTACCATAGTTTTACTCAATGGCAAAGCTTTGAATAACCAAGTACCTTAAAATATTAATGAATCAGGAAATGAACTTAATTTTTTCTGTAATCTCTGCATTGTAAAAAAATAATGTCAAAATAAATGCCCAAATTATACCATGTAACTGTGAGATAACTTAAGAATATTTAACCACTTATCCACTTTATCCTTCAGTGTGTTAGGTTTCTTTTCAATAACTTTTTATCTGATCTTAGAATATTTCATTGGAAAAGACAAATCCAGGATCACAATCCTAGTCTATGCTACCTACCAAAACAATTCCAAGCAAAGCCCAATTTGTATTTGCAGCACCAACAGCAGCGACTCACTCTCTTCCATCCTATCTCATCTCATGACTTACTTTAAAGAGCCTATGAGGATCTGAATCCTGAAAGAAGCAACATCAATTATTTATGCGTACTTCAAAATGTAGGAAATTCAGCTAAAAGTCTATTTCAAAACAAAAACAAACAAAAAAAGGCTTTAAGTGCGTTCATTAGCACATACACACACAAAAATGTAAGTGAACAAAGCATTCGATTCAATAAATATGAACTAAGCCCATCTGTATTATTCAATTCCTCTATAGAATAAAATTGAATGCAATTTCACTTGTTTTCACATTAGATGCTTTCTTAAACTGATGTGAACATGGTATACCTACCCTTTTTCTTCTTTCACTTCATCTCCTCAATGCAGTTCTCTTTCTGTATAAATATCCTTTAATAGTCAGTAGACCACTCATGTCGAGTCTCTTTGGGCTGTGTTTCCAGTTGCTTGCTGTATTAGTTTGCTTGGGCTGCCATAACAAAGTACCAAGACTGGATGGTTTAAAGAACAGAAACATATTTCCTCAAGTCTAAGATCAGGGTCTATAGAGTTGGTTCTGAAGCCTCTCTCCTTGGCTTGTAGATGGCCATCTTATTTCACACAGTGTTTCATATGTGTCTATGTTCTAATCACCTCTTATTATTAAGACATCAGTCATATTGGATTAAGGCCCACCTAGAAGACCTCATTTTTGACTGGATAACTGGATTTCCTGTGACTCCTACTGCTTTAAGATTTTCTCAAAAAAAATTTTTTTTTCTCAATGTCCAGTAGCCTAGCATCTTTAGAAAAATGTTCAACTTCAAGGAAGAAACTTATTTATAAAAGGAATAAATATAGGTTGTTGGCTTTATAAAAGAAAGGAGTTTTATGAAAATTCATAGTGATCTTTTATGTTTTTCAAACCTATCACTTCTCTTTTTATATATTTTTAAGGGTATCCAGAGTCATATCTAATTATTAATATCTTATTATCACATGCTCTGAAAATATAGAAGAAGTATTATGAGGAACCTAAACAATTCCTGGTGCACTAAGCATTATAGGCCAAGAAGGTGAGCAATGATGTCCAACCACTCAACAAAATTATTTCAGTGTGAATCCTGCTTACCTGCTTTCCTGAGATTTCAAGTTCCCTGTCCTGTGTATGCTTCGAATTTTGACAGCTCATGGGTGCATTAAAAGAAAAATTTAATAAATTTTTAAATTTTAAAGTTCACCCAACATTTAAATTATTTTTAGCAAAATATTTATTCAAGTAGTTGGTCATTCAATAGAAATCCAA
>CM052899.1:143085032-143127153 GCA_028534135.1 Potos flavus | reverse complement strand
TCTGTTAGGAATTTCCTTCTACTTGTGGGAGGGTCAGCCTTTTTGTTCTATTCAGGCTTTCAACTGTTTGGATAGGCCCCCACAATGGAGAAGGCAATCTGCTCTACTTAGTCTACCGATTCAAATGTTAATGCCATACACAAGCACCCTCACAGATATATCCAGAATAATGTTTGACCAAACATCTGGGTGCTCCATGGCCCAACCAAATTGACACATTAAATGAACCATCACAGAATGAATTGCATGATATTTATAATGACAGTGACTTCAGTTAATACTATCATATCTTTATCTATACAACTTGATCTGGGCTAAGTATAGAATAGTTTATTTCTACTACAGGATAATAATCTTCACTGTTTCCACTGGATCTCCGCAAAGTGCCTAGATCTACCTATTAACAGGAGTGATGATAACAACTTAGAAACTGTAAAGAGACAAGGGGAATAGCACGGTTTCTGCCTTCAGAGGCCTGAAGTCTTATTTGGAAGAAGAAATGAATACACACAAGAGGTGACTCACAATGGAGTCACGAAGTCATGCAATGTCTGTAATACAAACAAAACACAGCCCAGTGTGTCAGCAAGCATGACGTTTTGCAGTCTGGAACTTGTGTTTGAGTGACTTCTCTATCATTTCAGAGTCACCTGCGTGTGAATTCAGCTCTGAGAATTAACAGCTTTGTCCTCTTTGACTTACGGACCTTTGTTCACTCAGCCATAAAATATTAATAATAATAAACTGCTGTTACAATTGTTAGGATTAAATGAGTTGTGGGACTGGCACATAGTAAGCACTTCAGTAAATTATTGTTATAATCACTGTTGCTGTCATGAACATTATCATATCAACAGTTTTGACGTTTGAGACTTGTTTCTTCATATCTTGTCATTAATGTGGGAAATACTAAACCCAAAGGATTATTGTGAAGAGGAAATGCTATAACATATGTTGAAATATTTAGTTAACTTAAAATATTACACATTACTTATTGGAAATATTACTGTCATTGCTGTGAATCAGGGTGGAAATAGCCCATGGATGGCACAGCTATGTCTTTATCTATAAGTATTTCTCATTGAAAAGTGATTGACAGGGCGCCTGGGTGGCTCAGTTGTTAAGCAGCTGACTTTGGCTCAGGTCATGATCCCAGCATCCTGTGTACAAGCCCCACATCGGGCTCTCTGCTCAGCGGAAAGCCTAATTCTTCTTCTCCCACTCCCCCTGCTTGTGTTCTCTCTCTCTCTCTCTCTGTCAAATAAATAAATAAAATCTTTAAAAAAAAAAAGGAAAAAAGAAAAGTGATTGAGAGCACGTGTTAAAAAAAGTAAATAAAATTAAAAAAAAAGAAAAGTGATTGAGCCAATATATGATTCAAAAAACTGTTCTCTTAAATGTTTTCATTTTTCTGCTCTATTCCTTCTTTATATTCTTTTTTAAGAATATGTGATTGCGTATGAAACAGAAAATGTCCAAATCTGAGATTGCAACAGCCAGGAAACTATCGGAATCAAACATAAAATGAGGGAGATACTTTCAGAAGTGATCCTCACACAGAAAGATTTTCTATTTTGGCCAAAAGCCAAAATGGTCTATATGAGCCTTCCTCTCATCGCATAACTTTCAGAAAAGTCCTCTCTCATAGTGGAAAGTAAATATGAAAATGGGCATATACAGGAACCAATTTCATAAAGTTTGTGTGTTAGCTAAAAAGAAATAGAAATAGAAAAGCTACAGACAAAAAGCTGAAATTTCTTCCAAGACCGAACTTTGAGTAGATTCAGACAAAGAGGCTGAGCATATGAATTAGAATATAAGCATGGAATCATTTAAAGGCACACCAGCATGCAAACTCACACCATCACAAAAGAGATCAATAAAGAACAAGGAGGTGAAAAAGAGAATCCTAATAGGAGCTGAGCAAGTAAATGTTGAGGGTCCAATTCAGTCAAAGTGCAAAGCACAATTAGAATTGTATATTAATTATAATTTGATGTATTAATATTTATTTATCTCAAAGATTTCATTTATTTGAGAGAGACAGAGCGCACAAGGGGGAGGAGCAGAAGGGGAGGGACAAGCCGATTCTGTTCTGAAGCAGGGAGCCCGACATGGGGCTCTATTCTTGGACCCTGAGATCATGACCTGAGCCAAAGGCAGAAGCTTAACCCACTGAGCCACTCAGGCACCCCGCTGTGTCAATGTCTATACTTAAGGGTACCTGAAAGGATGCTTTGGAGGTCATGAGAGTGAAAATGGAAACAAAGTCCTGTGGATTTTCAAATATATAACTTTTTCTTATTTTTTTTCCTGAGTTTCCAGACACATGGGATAGTGGTCAGTGTAGTTTGCATTCCAAGTCCGTGGATTGGGTGGAATGATACGATTGAGGTTGGTTGGAATGCAAGACACGGCCAGAGATGCATTTTGCCCTTGCACGATAGCAAGCCAGTTTAAGGCTCATCTTTTAAACACTATCATGAAATACTTAGGCATAAAAAGGGACAGACTGTATTACAATCAACACCTATATTCCCATCACCCAGTTTAAGGTATGACATTTCAACTTTTCTCCCCTGAGGAAATTCCTCCCTAGCAAGTGATGTTTTTCATTTCCATTTGTAGTCTTTTACTACACATGTCCCCATAAACAACCTTTAAACATACCTTAAACTTTAAAGAAATATTATAAGTATTCTTCTGAAATGTTCTCTTTTTTCCGGTATTAATTAATATACAGTGTTATATTAGTTTCAAGTGTACAATATAGTGATTCAATAATTCTATACATCGTTCAGTGCTCATCACAGTAAGTGTCCTCTTAATCTTCTTCACCTATTTCACCCATCCTCCCACCCACCTTCCCTCTGGTAATCATCAGTTTGTTCCCTATATTTGAGAGTGTGTTATTTTGTTTGTCTCTCTTTTTTTAATTTGTTCATTGGTTGTGTTTTTCTAAATTCCACATTTGAGTGAAATCATATGGTATTTGTCTTTCTCTGGCTGACTTATTTTGCTTAGCATTATACCCTCTGGATCCATCCATGTTGTTGCAAATGGCAAGATTTCATTCTTTTTTATGGCAGGGTAATTTTCCATTGTGTGTGTGTGTGTGTGTGTGTGTGTGTGTGTGTGTATATATATATGCCATGTCTTCTTTATTCACTCATCAATTAATGGACACTTGGGCTGCTTCTATATCTAGGCTATTGTAAATAATGCTGCTAGCAACATGGGGGTACATGTATCCCTTTGAATTAGTGTTTTTGTATTCTTTGCATAAATGCCCAGTAGTGCCATATGCTGGATCATAAGGTACTTCTATTTTTAACTTTTTGAGGAAACTCCATGCTATTTTTCACAGTGCCTGCACCAGTTTGCATTCCCAAAAATAGTGCACAAGGATTCCTTTTTCTCCACATCCTTACCAGCACTTTGTTGTTTCTTGTGTTTTTGAATTTAGCCATTCTGATGGGTGTGAGGTGATATCTCATTGTAGTTTTGATTTGCATTTCCCTGATAAGGAGTGGTGATGAGCATTTTTTCATGTATCTATTGGCCATCTGTAAGTCTTCTTTGGAGAAATGTCCATTCATGTTCATGTCACGCCCATTTTTAATTGGATTATTTGGGTTTGGGGTGTTGAGTGAAGTTCTTTGTGTATTTTTGGATACTAACCCTTTATCAGATGTGTCATTTGCAAATATCTCCTCCCATCCCATAGGTTGCTTTTTAGTTTTGTTGGTTGTTTCCTTTGCTGTGCAGAAGCTTTTTTCATTTTGATGTAGTCCCAAAAGTTTATTTTTTGCTTTCGTTTCTGTTGCCTCAGGAGACATATCTAGAAAAATGTTGCTATGACCAACTCCAGAGAAATTATTGCCTGTGCTCTTTCAAGATTTTTATGGTTTTAGTTCTCACATTTAGGTCTTTAATCCATTTTGAGTTTATTTTTGTGTGTGGTCTAAGAAAGTGATCCATTTTCATTCTTTTTCATGTAACTGTGAAATTTTTCCAACACCATTTGTTAAAAACATTGTCCTTTTCCCATTGCATACTCTTGCCTCCTTTGTCAAAGATCAATTAACCATATAATTGTGGGTTTATTTCTGGCTCTCTATTCTGTTCCATTGATTTTTGTATCTGTTTTTGTGCTGTAACCATAATGTTTTGATTACTACAACTTTGTAGTATATCATGAAATCTGGGATTATGATATCTCCAGTTTTGTTTTTCTTTTTCAAGACTGCTTGGCCATTTGGGGTCTTTCGTGGTTCCATTCAAATTTTAGAACTATTTGGTCTAGTTCTGTGAAAAATGCTATTGGCATTTTGATAGAGGTTGCATTAAATCTGTAGATTGCTTGGGGTAATATAGACATTTTAACAATATATTTGTTCTCTCTATCATAAGCTTGGAATGTTTCTTAGTTTTTATTTTATTTTAGGGGTACATAGTCAAGAAATGTATGTTGTGATTGGTTATCATTGCTCATACTTCCCTTCACACATCTCCTTTTTCAGAGTTGCTAACATTCCTTTCAACTATTCAAATTTAATGAATTAATTTCAGTGAATTCTATACCAAATCATTTATAGCCAGTAAGTCACATTTAAGATTATAATTCTCACACTTGTTTTTGATCTTGAGTGAGTAATTTGGGGAAAAAATAGTAACTACTGGAATGGGTATTACAGGGTTAAATGATATATAACGGTTTAGCAGAGTGAGTGTCATTTCATAAAGATTAGTGATGAGTCATTTTTATTACACTAATAGATCCTTAATTCCAAGAGAAAGAATATGGAAGCCTTACATCCTTCCAGAATGTCCTCCTCTCATTTGATTTTCATCTTTTCATCTTGTTGCCTTCTTCTTTTCTTTATCCTTTACTTCATGTCACTATGAGAGGTAGAGGAAGAAGGAGAAGAACTAAAAAAGGACTTTATCTGAAATGGTTCAGACTTTACCTTCAACGATGCTGCCAGAGAATGAAGAAAACACAGAGAAATATACAGATCAGCTGGGTCGGTAGAAAGTGAGTACTAAAAATTGGATCAACAGAGAGAATTGATAGAAGGAAAGGGTAGCTAAATGGCAAACCATATTTGCCATAATATCTGGGGTTGGCTCAGCCCTAAGCTGGGAAACAAATATCTTAAATGCTCCACCCAGCCCTATAAACATTACAAGATGTCTTCACATTTAGTTCTTGGGATTCAGGTACAGGAAGCTTCTGTAGAAGAACAAATGTGTTCAGCTTCCTGTGAATAATGGTTTGGTAAAACCTCATTGTGTTCCCCTTGGACTAAGACCATCATCTGGGCACAAACATATAGGTAAATTCCTTGTGTTATATTTTTATTATTTTTAGCCATTAGAACATAATTAATTGGGCTCAGGGTAGAGGAAAAAAATGATACATATCAGGATATTTGTTCAGCTCTCAACTAACAATGAAAACTTGGTCTAACCATGTCAACTGCGGGGCCTTGGTTTCTTCACTTGCATAATTTAAAATTAGTAACTTTATTTTTCCATAGTTCTATGATTTTTTTCTAGTAGCAGTGCAGAATTCATCTGTATAAGAAATGCGAACTTTTGAAGGTCTTTGGTCACTCAATCTGTGGCTAGTGACTCACAATATTTAAAGGAGAGTACTGCTTTAGTTCTGAATTAACCAAATGAACATTTACTAACCTTTACTTTTGCCTCCTGCAGAATCCTTCTGACAGAATGGGCAGCTTTCATAATACTCAAATCTACTAATTAGTGTAAATTCCTTACATATTTCAATCTTAGGAAATAGATGGGCATGAGAAAATGGAATTGATCAATATGATTTTCTGTTTAAAATTAGCTAGAAAATCTTTTTGGTTTTTTTTTCCCACTATTAGAAACCGTAAATTTTAATTATTTCTATTTCTTAATTTAAAACTACACTCAAATCGACAATTTAAATTTGCCCAGATTATTACTTCTAAAAAAGTAGATTAGACATAAGCCTTTCTTTAGAGCAGGGAGTTCCTGTTGTCTGAAAGCCATTATTAAGAATATGAACTCTCATTGTGCAGTTGATGTAGGTATGGTAGAAAATCAAGCTGACATTGCTTTGGCCCTGGAGATATTTTCCAGACATAACTTTTAAGTACATTCCTGTTATACTTAGCTATCAAACACATTTCTTCAAAAACAGAGGGCAGGAATGAAATTCTGATTCATTGAGAAATGGCTGTTTCATCTTCATTTCTCTTACACTTTCAGCTGTTCTTGCTTCAAGCTCCCCTCACTGCGCACCAGCACTAGTTGGTGAGAAAGAATGCTGTTTCATGATACATCCTATTCCACGTAATAAACTTCACATCTAGTCTTGTCTGCATCTTCAAAGCGCTTGGTAAACATTAAATAATTAATCCCCACAACGCATTTGGGAAGTAGGCATACATTATTATCACCATGACAAAACTGGAGGCTCCCTGAAATTAAATGAGTTGCCAGAGGCTACATATCAAGTTATTATCAGAGCTGGAATGAGTTTCTGCTTCCCACTCTCATTTTAAGATCTCACCAGGTCCTCTCCTGTCCTAATAAGAACCCAAGTCCACTTTCTACATAATTGCCATTGGATCAACAGTGTGTTGCAAATATAATTTGTATATTTAATAATTTTGGAAAGGGAAAATTGAAGTTTCGTAGCCAGTCATGCCATGAAATAGATTTTATTTCAGCTTGTTCTCATAGTGACCAAAAGATTTCACCTTTAAACAAAAGATCAGGTGATGGCTATCCAGGAAGGAAATGATGCTATCTTCAACAAGTTTGGTAGCGGATCTGTATTTAAAAATTCTGTTCTTAAAATAGGACATATCATATTTATACCATGATAGGTAGAATGGACTTTTGGCAAGACCAATGAGTATGCACCAGGGAAATTCTTGGTAAAGTTTAAAAATGAAAGAAGCATCTGCATTAGCATTTGTTGAACACGGAGTCCTTGCTAAGAGCTGTACATGGCAAAGAATTAATCATAGTTGAAACCTCATGGGTTCAGGCAATAGTCTTATTAATATTCACTTGTAAGTAGCTGCAGTTATACTTGCTAATAAAATCCCCAAATGAAGTGCAGGTCACTCCTCCTGCAATCTCTACACTTAGTATCTCAGAATGTGTATGTTCTGTATCTCCCAAGTTAAGGAGCTCTACAAGACAGAGCCGTGCCCTGACACTTATCACAGAATTAGCAGAATTTTGCCCTCTTCGTGTCCAGCTGATAAACAGCTTTTGGTGAGCTGAACTCATGTTTCTGGTCTGCTAATTGGCCAGTTAGATTCATTTGGTGCTGCTGAGCCTCTAAACAAATTAAGGTTAATTGGAATCAGAAATGGATCAGCAACCTCAGTACTCAATCTGTTTAGCAGTTCTCTTCAACTCATTACTTTTCTTCTTTTAGTTCCATGCACCATGAATGTGCCACTCATTCTATCTGCCTCTATTGTGACTCTACCTTATTACAAAATGTTTCCAAAAGAATGATTTGGGGGACAAGTAGCATGTCACAACACGATCAGGATCAATACATCTAAGATATACCTTGTGAATGTCATTTTCACGTAGCTTTTCCAAATATGTCTCTATCTAATCCCTCAAGACTTTTCATTTTTTTGGAGTCCTCTTTCGGTAGAGTAAAACCTAGACTTGGAGAGGACGTCAACATATCCAACTGATCTGGCTCCCAGTCAGAGATTGTATTAAGTCCGTTTTACAGATTAAGTGAAGGAACCTTGAGTGGGATAAGAGCTTTCCCCAAATTTCTATACTTAGAGCATTAGTAACGTCATCTTCTGCTTCATAATTTAGTGACTTTCAACCTTGCCATGTTGCCTCCATATTATTTTTAATAGCTAATACTTATTGGACGCTCACTGTGTTCCAAGCTATGGTGAAGTGCTTTGCATGCATCATATTAATGAATTCTTACAACAAGCTTTATTCCCATTTCATAAGGAGGAAACATCCTTCATTGAATTAACCCAATTGCAAGGTCCCTACTCCGTATTTAATAACACTAATTCAACAGAGAGAATCTGTAAGCAATCTACCTCCTGCCAGCTACAACTCTGAATTAAAATTACAACTTTGAGAGACAGCTTTATGGTTAAGAAAGTGGTGTACATCCCATTCAGACCTCAGCAATGAGAAAGAGTGAATGGAGTGACCATTACTACCCCTCAGAGTCCCATTAAATAGTATGTTCTTGCTATCCCAGATTCATTTAAAAAATAAGTAATTAAAATGTATATAAAGATGAGGATTATATTAACTTCCAAAGTGAGAATTTCCTAAGTTACTGTGGTAATTATGATTCAGTTCTTCTTGGCAGAAAAAAAAGCAACTATGTACAACAATAAATTCTGTTGTAACTGTGTATTGGGGCTCCACATACGTTCAAGACTCCTTTCTTTGGCACTGTGGTATTCTGTTCTCATTGGTCTCCTCTTTGCAATTCCCTATATCCTTCACTGATACCTCCTCAGACTTCTCTCTTCAAATACCTCAGTCGTCTGCTCTTATCAAGGGTATTTAGTTAGTAAGTAAAAATACAGAGGCATCAGCTGATGTATCTTCTCTGCCGCTAACCATTTCTCTTCCCACTGCACCCTGTTGTATTAATAAAACTCCAGAAGTAATGGAGTAATATTTGCCACACAGAGTTCTAATAATGTGGGTTTCTTATGTAGTTATTTCTAATATTTCTCCAGCATAAAAAAACATAAAATACCAAGCCAGTTTCTTTGCTTATTTATTCTTGGATACATTCTATCATCTTCCTGGCCAAACAGTTCAGGTGTTGTGCATCCTTTAAAAACTTTTAAGCTTAAATTATAAGATTATTAGGGGAATTTTAAGACCCTCAGTTGATTTTTGCAAAGTTTAAAATTCATAAGCCTTCTGATTGTCTTAGGGTATGATTCTCTAACCTCATGTGCATAACGGAAACTATTACTAAAATCGTAGAAATTTCTGAAACCCACTTCCAAGAGCTTTAATAAATCTGGTATATGTCTGATAGTGACAATCTTCTGGATGCACTTAAGAGATTTTTTTTTTAATAGAGAAGACTTTTAATTAATTCTTTGATTTTAAAAATTAACAATTAATTTATTAAGGAAAGAATTCAGAAATTCAAATTTCCCTTAAGATTTTAAAATTAGCTTTATGGAAGTAAAATTGACATATGATAGATTGCATATATTTAAATTGGATATTAGTAAGTTTTGGTACCTATACACACCCATGAAACTATTACCACAGTCAAGATGATGAACATACCAACCATCCCCCAAAATGTCCTCATTCCCACTTATAACACTCCTTTTCTCCCTCTCTGCACCTCTCCTCCTATTCATAGGCAATCTCTGATTTGCTTTTAGTCATGAAATATTAGCAATATTTCTCAAATTTTATATGAATGGAATCATATAGAATATATTATTTTTCTTTTATTTTCAAGATGGAGAGGTATCTGGCTTCTTTCATTCAGAATAATTTTGAGATTTGTTCAGGTTATTTTTGTATTAAGAGTTCATTTCTTTTCATTTCCGAGTGGTGTTATGTTGTATGAATATACCAAAACTGGTTTATGCATTTGCCTTTTGATGGACTTTTGGATTCTTTCCAGATTTTGGCTATTACAAATAAAGATGAAATAAACATTTGTGTACAAGACTTTGCATGTACATATGCTTTCATTTTTTTGTGTAGGTACCTAAAGGTGTAACAGCAGGGTCATGGGTTAAGTAAAGGTTTAATTATTTATGAGACTGCCAAATTGTTTTCCAAAGTGATTGTACTATTTCATATTACCATGAGTCATATATGAGAGATCCAGTTGCTTCAGTTCCCTACTGACACATGGTAGGTCAATATTTTAAATGTTAAACTAATTCTAATTCCAGTAACCACGTAGGAGTTTCTCATTGTGGTTTCCGTTTGCATTTCTCTGTAACTGATGATGTGGATCCTTTCATGCACTTCTTTGCCCATCCATATCTCGTTTTTGGTGAAGTATCAGTTCAAATGTGCTGTACATTTTTAAATTAGGTTATTAACTGTAAATTTCTCAAACACGTCCTTTATCAAGATGAGAAGATTCTCTTCAATTTTAATTTCTAAGGTTTTTTATCAGGAATCAATTTTAATTCTTGTGAATGTCATCTAATAATTTATCTATGTCATTCTGGATCAGCTTTGATTGAGTTTTTGTCTCATTATGGTTCGTATTTTCCTGCGTGTTTGCATGTGTGGTGATTTTTAATTAGATACAGAAATTGAATTCTGTCCTTTGGATGCTGAATATGTTTGTACTCCAAGACCATTCTTGACATTTGTTACAGGAAGCCACTAGGTTACTTGGAAACGATTCAATCCTTTTAGGTCTGCTTTAAGGTTTGTTTGGCAGGACCAGGGTAGAGTCTAGGGTTATTTTCCCTCCGTAAACATGCAAGAACCTTCTTAGTAATCTACTCCTGCCCGGTGAATTGCGAGGTTTTCCACTCTGGCTGTTGGGAACAGCACTGTTCTGGACCCTGTGTGAGCTCCAAGTAATATTTCCTCTAATGCTTTTAGATGGTTGTTTATCTGCCTAGAATAGCTTCCTCACTCGTGTGTGCTGACCAGATCTCCACTGAAAACTCCAGAGAGTCCCTCCGCGGGGCACTGACTATTTCTCTGGGCAGCAGCAGTCTTCTCTCTGGTATTCTGCACTGCAAAATGTCACTGCTTTGGCCTCCCTGGGCTCCCACTTGTGTCTCCTTAACCTGAGGAGATGGCGGGATGTCTTCCTGAGCCACAGCCTCAAAACTTCCTTCTGGAAGTAATCCTGAGCAATCAAAGGGCTCACGTTTCCCAACTCTCAGCCAAGTTTCCCAACTCTCAGTGGTCACTGTCCTTCGTTGCCTTGTGCCTAATTTCTTGAGAACTGTTGTTTCATATTGTTTGCCTGTTTTTTCAGTTGTTTCAGGTGGGAAAGTATTTTTGGTCCCTGTTAGACCAAGTCACTCATTAAACTTTTTAAATTAATTCACAATCATATTCCCTAGGTATAAATCCAGCAGATATCTAACAACCACTTTAAAGGTAGCTTTTGATTAACATTTTGTCCAATTTATAATTATATTTTGCTTCCCCAAAACATTTAAACTGCATTTATCATTTTTTTAATTTTTTTTTTTTTTTAAATGTAGGTTCCATGCCCAGTGCGGAGCCCAGTGCAGGGCTTGAAGTCATGACCCTGAGATCAAGACGTGAGCTGGGATCCTGCATTTATCATTTTAAATATTCAACTTTTATATGAAGTTTAACTATCTCACTGTGAGCATTCTAAATGGAGATGTAAAGGATATCGGTGTGCAGGGATTACCAAATTTATGTCCCCAGATCCCAGGATGTGTGGGTGGGATCTTGCTTGCCTGGAGCTTCTATGTCGTTAGGTGCATGAAACAAGAAAATAGTGGCAAAAACTCTTCTAACAAGCAAGAATCTCACAAATTCTTAAGTAATTCCTTTACACTGAGAAAGTTACGCTTCTAAATATAGTAAACATTAAAAGTTTTTAAATCATTCTCATAGCTTTCAAAGAGTAGAATGATATTCTTACTTTCAAATTAAAACTTCAATCTAAAGTTAATTCTTTAAGTCTTTTAAATTGAAATAACAGGTGAGATATTATAATACGATAAAAATAAAGAAATAAGCAGTATAAGTACTTTAACTTACCAAAAAAACAGAATTTTTTCTTAAAATAACATAAAATTCCTAATACTATATATTTGATTTGCTTAATCATACGAAGTAAATCGCTTATCTTTGACAAAAGATATTTACCCAATAAAGAAATTGTTCTACTTCCCTAAGCAAACTGGGATTTACATGTCTGAAAAATGAGGTTGTATATTGACTAAAGAAAAGTTTGTCAGGAACTCAGGAAGTGGATTTCCTCCCCTCCCCTTCCCTCTCCTCCCTTTCCCTTTGTTTTCTTCTTTCCTCCCAGGAGAAACTGGAAAATTCTCAAGCCTATATGCTAACTAAACAGACTCCATATTTGTAAGGGTGCTTGGTCTTAACATTCCTCCTTCCCTATATTCAAGTTACTCATTAGTCTAATTGGTCCATCTGACTTGAATCTTTCACTATTCAGTTAGTTTTAACTAATTCTTTTCTGATTTTGCAGTTCATTGGCTCTCTAAGACATTGTATTGTCTTCTAATCTATCCCAAAAGACACTACGATAACATTCCCTTGAATAGTTTTTGCAATGCTTCTGAGTTTTACCATTTGAACTGTGTAGATGGAACTCCACATTCTTCTTTTTTCTGGTCTGGCAGCCCCACAGATTTTATGTATATTTAAATTAGTTTCTATTGGATTTTGAGTGACATCCTGGCTTTGTCTGACTCCATGGCACTACACTATAATCATATAAGCAACAGTGCCTAAGAAACTACACATTTTAAGGAGTATTAACCAATTACTCTGCTGGTTTTCCTGATGTCTCATGACTGTGCTTTAAGTTGCAAATATGCACTAAACCCAAAAAAATGCAGCTGCTTCCATATTTGAAATATGACTGGCTACTTTTATATATTTAATATACATATTTTTATCAAATTATACTTTGTGAAATTTTATATAAACAATTTTCAATTAAAATTCATATTATACAAACATATTAAAGAATCTTTACAAAATGCAGATAACCTCGCTTCCAGTTATGAAAGATCAAGAACAATAAGAAGAGTGAATATTCCATTCCATGATCAACTGATATTCTTCTGAATTACACTAAATACAAGGAGCCAGAATTAATGGGCCTTATGGTCAGGGTTATAGAAAAAGTCAACAGTATAATTTGCTAATATGCTCTAATAATTGTTTATATTGCCTTTGCTTAAACAGAGTCCAGAATTTTAGTAATATCACTAAAACATGACTGAATTGGAGTCCATGATAAATAAAGTGGGTCGTATGTTGAATCTGTTAGGCACAACTCAATTCCTAAGGGACTCTGCAACATTCTTAATCATGCTTTCACCCATTAGGAAGCTAAGGTGATTAATAATGAATATATTCACTAAAAATAAATATCTGGTGGTGAGCTCCCAGCAACTGTTCACCTTCATCCTTAAACACCTACAAAATCGCCTAAAAAACAGAGGTGATGCACATTTTGATAATTACTCAAAGAAATGGCCTGCGAATATTTCAAAGAATTAAAAAAAAAAAAATACCTTGACTCCTTAGGCAATGTGTATCTTAACTGTCTCCTCATTCATGAATTTAACAAGAAAAATATCACTGAAGGGAGTCAGTTGTTTTGGGTGGGAAGGTAGAATTGTTTTTTGTTTGTTTGTTTGTTTTAACTGATATTCTTTCCTTACCTCTTCATATAACTATCCCTCCCTAAGGTGGGAGGGGTGGGGGGGTGGAAGAGAGAAGAACCTTCTCCTCTTTTGTTTATCCAGTAAAAAGCAAGACATTACCACTTAATATCAAGGGAACAGTCAAAAACATTTTATAGCTCTTTTTACTACAATCACAGATTTTAGAAGCTATTCACTTTAATAATCGATATTTATTATGTTACCAACCTTTGAATATAACTCCTAAGTAACTACTGGAAAATTTACTTACGGTAGGAAATTAGAGTACACCAAAGATACATGTATGGATTCATTCTTGGAGTGTGAATTTTTGTATGTATTTTTTTTTATATTTGAAAATACTGAATATTTTAACTTCATTCATCTACCCTAATAAGTTTTAACTGATTCTCTTCTATACAAAATATTGTGCAAGATTCTCTGGTGTAAAAGGATTAAAAACCCAGTCACTTGCCTCAGGACCATGTTCTCTAGACAGGACAAATGGAATAAATCTGGAAAATGAAAAAATGAAAATGGTTTGTGATTAAATTTCTAATGAGTAGAAGACTCATAATTCAGTTTTGCCTTTCGTCCTATAATTAGAACAAAGTGGGTGACTGTAAAATAGTTTAAATTATTAACCAAACATTGCACAAACAAAATAGAACCTAATTGGAGATTATTCCTCAAAATAATCTTTTAATAGGTACACACTTCAGTCACTTTTGGAATTTCTTTGTTTTTGGAGAGGGGAGGGGGGTCTCCAGGGATATCATAAGAAATTAGTTTCATTATTCTATACTTATATTTTAAGATCAAATTATTATTACTACAGCTATTCAAAAGACTTCTCTGAGAGACAGGCAGACCCTGTTGTCTCCAGCAAATTATTTTAACTCCTTTAAGCCTGTTTTCCCAACTAAAAAAAATATTAAATATACTTAGCAAACTGGAGATTTATGAAGACTAAATATGATAGTGTTCATTAAGTATTTAGAGCAAAACTTACTACATGTAGTAGGTGCTCAATCAACATTAGTTTTTATTGTTACTATTTTTATTTTGTAGTTTTCAAAAAGCATATGTATTTAAATGCATTTCTGAAAAGGTGAGCTTCTTAAAAAAATTTCTAGGTACTTCCTTAAAAGGAAGTCTAAAAATGTGAGTATTGGCAGCATTGTCATAACAAGTTTGTTGCATTTCTGAGGTACCTGCTTCCAAGGAGGAGAATGGTTTTTGTATTCAATACTTTTCAAAACATCTGAGGTAATAGTAAACAAAAGCGAATATTTAAATTATCTTGTCATTGTGCCTGAATGCATTGGCAGGTTGACTTGATGTTTCTGTTAGTTGAACTGGAGAGTCATTAAAATAGCTATTTAGTCCATGGCCAAGTCATTACCTATTGTGCAAATAATTTCCAATCTCTAGTTCTAACCTGGATTCTCTCTGGAACTCCAGACCTTTATATACTCTTGACGATCATACATTTCCCCATGGATAGCCTATAGGTATCTTCGACTTTACATCTCCACTTCTGCCCTAATCTTCCACATCCTTCTTGTCAATCTACTCTTTCATAACAGTGTGCTAGAACCAGCCATTCACCTAATATTCCGTTTCAGAAACCTTAGAGTACATCAGATTTTTTGTCCTGCTCCATATCCTATTCATCATCAAATCATATCAATTCCACTTATTTATTCATTCAAGAGATGGTATTCGAGCACCAGCATTGTTCCAGATTCTTCTTCATTCATACCAGCAGGACTTTGATCAAAGTTAACCAAATCACAGGATGCCTGGGTGGCTCAGTTGGTTAAGCAGCTGCCTTCAGCTCAGGTCATGATCCCAGGGTCCTGGGATCGAGTCCCACATCGGGCTCCTTGCTCGACGGGGAGCCTGCTTCTCCCTCTGCCTCTGCCTGCCTCTCTACCTGCTTGTGCTTTCTCTCTGACAAATAAATAAATAAAATCTTTAAAAAAAAAAAAAGTTAACCAAATCTACCACTATAGCACCCTCACTAGTATTCCTTCTCTTCTCTCTTATCCAATATGTGCACTACACTGCTTCCTTAATGACACAAATGCCACGTGCCCCTGTGCCCTTTTCATAGATGTCATGCATGCTCATCTTCCAAAATTCAGCTTATGTCATTTCTTATGGACTATGTGGATATGATATTGATAAAAACTGCAATTTTGAAATAATTTATATATGTAGGAATAAGCTTCATTTAAATGTCCATGCTCTCTTGTCTAGACCTACCAGGATCACACCGATATATCTATTACAGCCCTAGCTCTGACTGCAAGGAAGGTTTTTGAATGAAAAAAAAAAAAAGTGAGTTTCTGCTTGATTTTGTTTAGATACTATGGGAAGTAAATTGCATCACAGAGGGACCTACGATACACATCACATAAATTATTTGGGACTAATTTTTTTAACTAATATTTTTAACACCTAGGAGATAGGTATGACCAAAATGCCTTCAGTCTACATCAGAGTTTCTCAATCTCAGCACTACTGATGTTGTGGGACAGATAATTCCTCGTTGGGTGGAGAGAAGAGGGTGGGCTTTCCTGTGCATTGTAGGAGGTTTAGCAGCATCCCTGGCCTGTAACCAATAAATGCCAGTAGCACTCACCTCCCAAGTTGGTAATAACCAAAAATGTCTCCAGATATTGCCAAATGTGCCCTGGAGGCAAAATCACTCCCCGCTGGGAATTGCTAGGCTAGATAGTTCCAAATTCTCCAGGCTTCCAGGAGCAACCTCTTCTTGAGTATCTGAATATATATTCTCAGATCCCATCCAGTTAAATGTAGGGATAACTTGGCAGTGGGGTTTTCAGTTGCTCCTGATTCCAGCAGCAGCCTCAGCCTCCACAATTACCCAGCTCCTATGATTACCCAGCTCCCTATGCTTGTCAACACGAACTCTCTTATTCTTCCCAAAGTACCACTAAACCTAAGGCTAATGTGTTTGACAATTTTTATAGAATGCTGATATACGCAAGAGAATAATCACATCAAAAGACAAGAGGCAATTTTACAATCAACATCAATCATCACTGTGTCTGTGAAATTATGGACTACTCCCTCCATTAGGAATTTCTCCATCTGCCGTTCTCTGTGCTTTTTCTAGCATTCTGTCACTGATCGATGCTCCGCCCTCAGACCCTCATCCCATCTTTCTCTCTTCTACTATTCCTTCATCTTCACTCCCCTCACCTCATTTCATAATCTCAGAAATCTCATGTTGCCATGTAGCGCAAGTACGATTTGTAGCTTCCTCACATTCCCCCCGTATTCAACCAAAAAAGCTCCATCTGGACTTGTCAGAGCGTTTTTCTAAATATTAGAGCTAATTGAACAGGATACGGATTATGCCCCAGCCCAGAAAACATTTATGTAGCACTTCCCCCTACAGAATGCTCTGTCCCAAATCTTCACCTTACTCTTCTCATCTTCCAGGTTCCCTTTTAAGTATCAGCTCCAGAGAAGCCTTCCCTGCCTCCCTGACTACAAAACAAAGTCATTCCTCAGGTATTCTCTTTCCCGGCAGCCAGTTGTTTTCCCTATTTGCTCAAAATCTGTAAATACATATACCTATGCATGTCTAATTCTTTATTCATTTGTTTTTATTAATCTCTAAGCTCTGCAGGGGCAAGACCACATACCGTCTTTTCAACCATGCCCAGTGTCTAGTGCCTAAAAAATGTGTTATTTTTCTACTTTTAAAAAAGCGTAAAGGAATGCTATAGTAGATCTCAGGGGGAACGAATGGGACTGTAAAGTACACTCAAAAATTAAATATAGGCCCAAGTGACAGAATTAGTGGGCTCAGAATATGAATTAAATGAAAATATTTCTAAAGTGGCCTAGAGCAGGGAAGATGAAACAAACATGCAAAAGGATGGCCACAGGAGTACATCCCTTAACTACAAAGAATGTGGTGAAGATGTGACGTGTGCTCTTTGCCTTTGCAATAAAGTGCCAGCTGGGGAGATCCTTTTTAGCTCCAGCAAGATAAGGGAGATCTCTATACCTACCTATTCAAAGAAGCAGTGAAAATTCTTTAAGAAACATAAATGGTTGAGAATATAAACAATAACTGTATTTCATAAATCTCTCTGAAATCAGTTTTTAAAATGTCACAAAATGTGAATGAATATCAAGGGAGGAAAGAGAGGGAAGGGGCAGTCCCTGGACTGGCCTAGCAGGGGAATTAGACAAGGCGGAAGCCTGAGACTCCCCCAGAGCCAGAAGAGATGACAGATAAATATGCAAAACGGCTTCTGTTCAGACACCCAGTCAAAAGTCCCACTCTCCACTGAGTACACTTCCTGATAGTTCTGCCAAAATAAATAGATCAAAGCTAAATTCATTCCAAAAGAATCATTCAACTTCAATGCCAAAAATAATGTCTTCTCTAAAGATAAATTTTCCTTCGGGATGCCCACATACATACACAACGTACCAGCCCCCCCCCCCACACACACACACACTCAGATACCTAGATACAGTATTTATGTACATATACCTTAACTCGGCAGTGGCTGAATAGTGCCATCTCAATTTAAGCTTAGAAGCATAGACTTCTAAACCTACAAGGTATTTTAAGGATTTCGTGGGATTATAATTATTATACTCACGCATCCCCTTATTTTAAAATGAATTTGGGGTTCCAAAAACTTGTAATCACATGTCCAAGTTTATTTACCAAGATAAAGCCATGCTACCTCACCGTTTTCCAACCCTGGCCCCATTTCCCACAAGGCTTACAGAGAAGCATATAGTTGGTGTTGAATTAATTGGCTGCTTTTCTCTGTTCATTTGCCACCACCACATGATAACCAGTTACCAGTACTAAAAGAGGGGTCTATTACTTGCTTTGAGCACAGTTGTTACGGAAGCAACGAAAAGTGTGAGCCTAGGTCTCTGAATAAAACGCCGCATTGTTCCCGATATTAAATAATAAGGGATAAAATAAGTAAAATGTTAAGGACTATCTCCAAAAAAGTCCTATTTCCTGTTCAAGATATTATCTTGCCTTTCTCTCAAAACTGTCCTGAAATAACACCAAAAAAAGCATAAAATGAAATCCATAGCAGTGCGGGAAGTGAAAAAGTGTGTTACCATACAACGAGGGACTTGGTGGACAGACCTAGCTGAAAATGGAAGCCCAAAGAGCTAAGACATCTGCAATGCCCTGCACTGGAAAGATGCTCCCCTGCTGAGTCTGGACTAACTCTGGAATCTCACTAAGTAAAGAGCTAGGGGGCTGTGGGAGAAAGAGTGAGCTTGGGACACGACACCAGGTAATTAACTAACGGATAACAAAGTTCTGAAGAGAAATGCTCATTAGAACTTAGAAATGTTCGTCTAGTCAAACTACCTTCGAATATGACAGCATTGACTATAGAGGCGTTTTTTGGACATTCCAGAATTCAAAAGCTTATTGTCCATAAAACTTCTGAAAGAATTCCACATCTAGATATTCCAGCAAAATTTTAAAAGATTGGGGTGCCTGGGTGGCTCAGTTGGTTAAACGACTGCCATCGGCTCAGGTCATGATCCTGGAGTCCCCAGGTTGATTCCCGCATCAGGCTCCCTCCTTGGTGGGGAGCCTGCTTCTCCCTCTGACCTTTCCCCTCTCAGGCTCTCTCTCTCTCATTCTCTCTCTCTCTCAAATAAAAAATAATAATAAAAAAATTTTTTAAAAATTTAAAAGATTAACACAGAATTGGTGAAAGAAAGGGAGCAGGCAAAAAGGCACTACAGAAATTAAAATGGCCTATATAGAAATGGCAACATTGATAAACAATTCAAGGCAAAAAAAAAAAAAAGTAACAAAACAAACATAGATGCTGAGTTGTTACTATATGCTAGGCCCTGTTTTAGGAACTTTTTATTCTTTAACATAATAAACAGATTGACCGATAGTGTGAGTATAATTACCCATTACACAGATGAAGAAACAAGGCAAATATAGCTAAATAACTTGTTCAAGATCACACAGTTAATATGCTTTGAAATTAGGATTTGAAGTTAAGCCATGGGACTCCAGATCCTATTCTTTGAACCATTGCATCAAGAGTGTATATAGGACCATTATTCTTAATTATCAAAAATGGGGATCAAAATCTCAAATATTCATCCACAACTGTGGAAAGCATATAGTCAACAGGCCCCTGGGTGGCTCTGTCGGTTAAGTGTCTGCTTTTGGCTCAGGTCATAACACCAGGGTCCTGGGAACGAGCCCCACATCCAGCTCCCTAGTCAGCGGGAAGCCTGCTTCTCCCTCTCCCACTCTCCCTGCTTGTATTCCCTCTCTCGCTGTCTCTCTCTCTCAGATAAATAATAAAATCTTTTAAAAATTTTCTAAAACAGAAACGATTAATTTATGGTGACGGAAGTCTTGGTAACTTAATTGTGATTTTCTTTGTGGGGATTAATGACTATAAAAGACCATGAGGATTCTTTCTGGGCTGTTAATGTTCTATATCTTAAATCAGGTGGTTCCTTGTTGATCTGTTGGTCACTTTGTAAAATTCACTGAATGCTCTAAGATTTTTGCACTTAAGTATATATAAAAGCCCCCAAAAGAAGAGGTTGTACTATGTACGCTATATAGAGTAATATTTGTACATGTAGCTGCTATATATAAATAGGCATTTTATAATCATTTTATACACGTGTCATTCATTGTGACCATCCATGTCAATAAATACACTAATACAATGTCAAAATTTGTCACCTTTCATTTATTTATCTGATTAAAATTTGAATCACTTTTAACTATAAGTACATTTTATTTTTAGTATAAAATATTAAATAGAAATATGTAATTCATGGCAAGTTACCAAATTACCCATGTTTTGTATGACTTCCCTTTGTGATATATATTGGTCTAAAAAATTCTGAGAAATAAAGTAATTCCAGTGAAATGACTTCAAGACAATTTAATTTCACATTTTTTCTTTCTGTGTGAATCATTGAAGATGGGAATAGTGTCAGCACTCAAATTATTAGCTAGTCGTGGACTGTCAGCTTTTATAAACTGACCACAATTAAGATTTCTTTATAAAGACTGCAGAACATTCCTAGACCAGAGTTTTCAGGTGGAAACATAAGTTAGAAAAAAGTAACATAATTTTAGGTAAATTTAAATTTTAGGTAAATTAATTGAAACATTTTCTTCCTATATCTAGAAAAGTCCTATTCATCCTTCAAGACACTGCTCAAATGATGCCTTTTTGCATCAGTCTTACACATTCATATGTGTTCCTCCTTTCCATCCTACTTTGGACAGAATCAATCAATGCCTCTCCTGCATTGTCTAATGTCTGGGGTCCTACCTTTATTTTAAAGAATTGCTGTTAATTGTATCCATCTCTCCTTACTAAAAATGTATTCAGTGGATGATACTGGCTTACATGGACAAATGTTTTGGATTCAAGAAGGTCTACTTTACCCTCAGGATCTTCTCTCATTTCTTCAGATTATAATTTGCTTAATAGTCCACAGTTACTAAAAATAGTTGCCACAAATATCTTGAGAATTGAGTTTAAATTATTTCAAAATCTTTCCTAAAACAGATGTGGGCAAGAGAAGATGAGGAAAAAAGAAAAAAACAGGAGTGAAAGTAGCACCCGTGATAGATGGGAAGAAACTTGAACTGAGAAAGCCCTTAGAACAGGAGGCTGAGGCTAGTAGAGCATGCGTGTAGGAAGGAAGCAGTATTTACAGAGTACTCACTATATATATGTCAGGGACACATCTTCATAAATCTCTATTTTACCGATAATGAAACTGAGGCTCAGAAAAAGCCAGAAATTTACCAGAATTTACCAGAATAGATATTAACAGATACCTCTAAACTTATCTCTAAAGCCCATCTTTTTCTTTTTTTCCCCATGTTTGCCTTGTTTTGTTGACAAGTGGTATCAGGATAAGAAAATAATTCACAGCTAGAATATAACTGTAAAATATATAATTAAGAGGACTGTTATTCGAATCATTTGTTTTGTGCCTTTTCTTTTTTTTCAATGTAGGAATTTTAAGCAATAGCCTTTTAAAAATTTATCAATATAGTTACAAATTCAGGATGAATTTAGCACATGAAGAATATATTTATTATTCATAGAGATCAAGTAGGGATAAGATATCTGCTCACCACACCACTTAAAAATACTTATCAGGAAAAAAAATTTGGTTATTTTTGCACTGTTTACACACTCTCAGATATGCCGGTGCCGTCCATCCATACCCCAACCAATAAGAATCAATTGCTTTAAGGAGCCATTGCCACTGGGAGCTTTGCAACTTAGACCCATTGTTTTGTAGCATAAAAGAAGTTTGAAAACCATTACCATAAAAATACATTTTAGAGCTCCTACCTGCAATCTAATTGTGTTTATTTCAAAGTAATCACCTTTAACATTTAGTAGGATATCTTTAATGGTAGTAAATCTTCCAAGGAAAGCTAATTCAAGTTTCAGGAGAAAATAACCATTCAAAACTATTTTTCATTTGTCTCAAGAGGCATATCCATGATGTTGATTTGATCTTGTGACAGGAAAACCAACAGAAGGCAATCCCAAGGGGCACCTGGGTGGCTCAGTGGGTTGAGCCTCCGCCTTCGGCTCAGGTCATGATCTCAGGGTCCTGGGATTGAGCCCCGCATTGGGGGGTCTCTGCTCAGCAGGGAGCCTGCTTCTGCCTGCCTCTCTGCCTACTTGTGATCTCTTTCTCTCTGTCAAATAAATAAATAAAATCTTAAAAAAAAAAAAAAAGAAGGCAATCCCAAGAAGTAACTTTGGCCAAGGGTTGAGTGATGACCACCTCTTGGAACCTCAGCTACCTTATTTTTGAAACAAGAATAATAGTGTTGACAGCAAACAGTGGACTTGTGAAAATTAAACAAATTAAGTCAGATAATTAATGTGAAATAACAGCAGTATTTCAGGTACAAAGGAATTGCTCAACCAAAGGTGGTGTTAAAGTAGAAATTTGACACAATTTAAGGGTATAGGAAAGCATAGGAGGTCTAAGGAGAAGCCAAACTATTTCTTTTAAGACAATTCCAAAGGAGTATAATCAGCTTAACATATACATGGTGAATGATTCATAACCCAGTAATGATAAATTAACACACAAGTTAATAATGGTTCAAAACCTAAGATTTATAAGATATAAAAATGTTATAGTCGATGTCCAAAGTATGATTTCTGTCATCCTCTGTCCATTTTTAAATTTTGCTTCATTATATGTCATGCATATCTCTAGTATCCTGAACTATATTTGTTTTTATCCCAAGACTTTAGGCTTGGCACCTCAAGAATTTATGATTTATGTATTTCTTCTCACCTACCCCCACAAACAATGTATTGCACATTATGTGTCTCATATACCTTCCGTCTGCTCTGTTCCCTCTGTTACCAGTCTAGTTGAGGCTCTCATTGCTATCATCTGGATAACTAGAATGTCTCCTGAGAGTTTGTTATTTACCATCCCCCAATTGTCCATCTTGTATCATGGTATCACATTAATCTCTAAACAGTACAGCAATAATCAATATCACTTCTTTGCTCAAAGACCTTCAATGCCTTCTAGTTTCCAGATAAATCAACTTCCAATTTTTCACAATGGCAATAAGGCTCTCCAAGGTATAACTCCAATTTGTCTTTCCGACCTTATCTTCAACTGTGTCTGCACAAACCTTAGAGATGCTGACTCTACACCATGACTTTCAATCTCATTGCCATTCAGTTCTCACAATAGCACCATGATCAGGTACTGTATTAGTATTTCCAATTTATAGAAATGTAAAATAATATTTACTACTGTTAGTATTATTGATAATTATATGTTAACTTTATATTTTATATTTCTTTTTACATATATTTATATTTTTCTAATTTAATATTAATTTGACCAAATTCCACATGGAAAGGCATTGCTATGGTTCAGATTTAGATTTTCTAATACCGAAGTCCTTGGGATTTCCAATAAACCTAAGCACCCAATTCTATTGAGTGATCATTCTCTGAAAAGCCATCTTAACTGGATTCTAGGACTTGGTTTCCAATTCTGCTGCAGTGAATAAAACACCCCTCTTCCACATGTTGTCATTTATATTTAGGGCCATATAATTCATTTGTTAAGATTCTTTAGGTTGCATATAACAGACATTGGCACTGGCTAGCCCAAGCAAAAGAGAAAATTATTGGACCGATATTGAGGTCAATGTTAGAATTAAAGCAAACACCGAGTCTCTAAGATCATAATGACAAACACTAGGGCAGCTGCAGGGATCTTAGCTCTTAGTTCTACCATACTGATTCAGTTTCAAGCACTTCTGTTTTTGTGTGTCTTTTATAATTTTTCAAAAACCTGAAAGGTAAACTCAGATTGCCCTAGGTTGGGTCACAAGACTGAACCTTGGATCATTTAGTTACATTCAGAGGACATGAGTTTTAGCATAGAAATGAACAGTTTTGAGCCAAGAAGTTGGTCAAATTTGTGTCTAATACATACATTGGCTCTGCCAAAGAAGTAATGTAGTCGATTTCATTCAACTCTTTGCATCTACTAGCCACAAAATTTTAAAAGAGTTTTTAAAACTTTTTTTTTTGGGGGGGGGGGGAGAGAGTGCAAGTGGGGGGAGGGGCAGAGGGAGAAGGATACAGAGAATTTTAAGCAGGCTCTAGCTCAATGTAGAGCCTGATGTAGGGCTTGATCTCATGACCCTGAGATCATGACCTGAGCCAGAATCAAGAGTTGGATGCTTAACGGACTAAGCCACCTAGGTGCCCCTTAAAAGAGTTTTACATAGGAAAATCTGCAGGATCCTAAAATACATTTTCTCACTCTGAATGTTATGAATATTTTTTTTAATTATAAGACTGCATTCATCCCTAAAAAGGCCAAATTAAAAAAAATGACATTGAAATCACTGAAGAAAGTCCAATTCATTCATTTGTTCAGTCATTAAAAAATATGTATTGAGTGCCTAAGGTTTGTTCTTACCATCTCCATAAAAGTGGGAACTACGAATCAGTGAGCTGGACTTGGAACCAGTCTAATTTAAAAAGAAATTGGGTCTACGTGACTGGAATCCTTCCTGTAGCAGCCATACAAACATTCTCCATTCTGTGTATGTGCGTGCACATGTGTGTATGTGTGTATAAATTTTAATTTGCAGTAGAACATATTTGTCAGACTATAGCATGGGAAGGATCCAGTGAAGACAATTAGGGTTCATGATAGTGTAGCTCAGCAACATGAGAGAGGGTGATTGGGATCACCTGAATAAGTAGTTCAGAAAGATGTAAATTTCTGGGGACCCTCTTGGGCTTCAAATGATTGTCAAACCCCACCATCAGTAGCATGACGATAATCACTCGGGGCAAAGGAATAAGCAGGTTAGGCTTTAGGGACTAGGAATTAGAGTCAAGAACTATGTCTGAGTTCCCCAACACCTTAGCAACAATCGATCCACAAGGAGGTTGAATTAAGAACAAAGAAAATTCCCCCAAAGAACCTCAGAAATATTTGGGGGAGAAGACCCACTAAAGACTAGAATTTTGCTAATAAACAGGTAGTAACTCACAGCTGTTGGGATTTGGAAGGGTAATACACATGTGATCTCATTTGTAACCAATGCTGGTGAAATTTAAAGCATACCCATAAATAGCATAGGCCCCCGAAAGATTCCGCCACTGTCCATCCTCTCCGATCCTGTTATTATGTTATCTGATTACATCCCTCTCTCAACCCTGGGTAAGAAAAGACATTTATCCATTAAGTTGACTTCACCAGCCACCTCCTCTCTAGCTCTGTTCCAAAACCCAACACCGAGAAATAAATAAATCATTTCAATTACAACTGCAGTTCAGCTCAGGCACTATTCTAGGAGACATTGTGTGCTAGGAACTTTGTTTGCACTTTTCTTTCCTTTATTTTCTTTTTAAATATCTACCCTCTCTTGGGGTTCACTGTGATTTGTTTATTTGTTTTACTCTCTTTCCTGCATGGTGAACCCTTTTAGGACACAGTCTGTCTTGTTCATATTTGCACCAAATTAAATGAAATTAAATGTTTGCATGTATACAGGCCTGATGTAGTGAGGCCATTTTTCTGGAAATATGATTCAAAAGCCTGGCCAAAAAAAAAAAAAAGTCTTATTTTCAGGATACTAAGAAGAAGCCATAGAGCTATTTTTGTGTATTATTCTATATGAACACCAGGAGGTTACTAATGAAACTCCCCAGGAAAATCGATGTAGGTGGACCTAATGCTTTGAAATAGATATGCTCACAACAGAATATATTTTGGGAAATGGAAAATTAAATTTCTTTATTGAAAGAATAGAAGTAATGTGAATATCATAGGACAAAATTGAAGCTTTGTTAAGAAAAATTGAGTGATATGACCAAGAAATAATATTGAGGACAGAGCATTTTGACCCAGACATTTGGTAGTAGGTGAAAAGATAGACCACAGAGTGAAATAAGATAGTTTCAATACTTAAATCTGTCAAAATGCTTGTGTCCAAAATATATAAAGAATTCTTAAAAATCAATAACAAATGATAAACAGCACAATTTTAATCAATGGGTAAAAGACATGACCAATCAGCTCACAAAAGAATTGAGTCTCTATTGTGGCTGCTGCAATACAGCAATTGGCCTTTTCTCCTTTTTTTTTTTTTTTTTCACACTTCCATTTTATCACTCCTGTTTTCTGGGACCACCTCCCAAATAATAATATGCTTGTCTCAGGCTTTGACATTAGGGGAACTGAACTAAGGATGAGATCAAGAGTAAAGACCAAGAAGTAAAGAATAGCTTTTCCACTGATATAGAAAAGAGAGAAAAACCTGAAGTGATAGGCTTAAAAATAGCCCTCCAAAAAATATCCATGTCAAATCGCTGGAACATATGCATGCTACTTTATTTGGAAAAAGAGTCTTTCCAGATGTGATTACATTGAGGATCTTGAGATGAGGAGATAATCCTGGATTATCCAGGTAGGTTCTAAATGCCATCACAGGTGTCCTTATAAAAGAAAGGCAGGGGAGATTTGACACAGATACAGAGAGAAGAAAGCAGAATGAAGACAGATGCAGAGACTGGAGTGTTGTGGTCACAAGAAAAAAGTAGATACAAAGAAGGGATTCTCCCCTAGAGCTTCTGTAGGGAGTATGGACCTGCTGACACTTGGTTTTGGAATTATGTCCTCCAGAACTGGGAAAGAATAAATTTCTGTTGATTTAAGTCACCAAGTCTGTATGGCAGCCCTGGGAAAATGATACACATGAATTAAGGTTTGAATAAGGTCAGAGAGAGAGGAGAAGGAAGTTGAGCATGTCCTTACCAGGTGGTCTGATTTCTTGTTAAATAAGAATCAAGTATTACCTGAACTTTACAGGCCTTCTGTCCCCCAGAGCTGATATGACAGCCTGTTAGAGGAAGGGGAGAGGAAATGACTAAATACAAGCAAAGGATTTCTGAGGAGAACTCAGAGGTTGGAATTTGAATGTTGTCATCTATCTATTGCCATCTGTTGAATTTGACAATCAGCATCAAGAATGCTAATAATCAGACAAAATCATTCCAGTCTCTTGCCTAGTTCAGAAGCTGGACTAATGACCTTGGAAGAAACTAGCAAGAACAAGGCAAGAATCTAATACTGAGGATGGAATATATGAATTAAGAGGGCACAGCAAAAAGAATGCACACATGTGGAGTCTGTCTAGGGGCTGAGAATTTTAGGGAATGTTGGCGTTCTAGAAGCAAATCGGAAGCCTAGTCAACAAGGCAGGGAATCTGCTGAGGATAGGTTAGCATCAGTTGGGACTTGGTACGAGGATATAGCCCCAGATGCCTCAAATCAGAATTAATCTCAGAGAGCTGAGTTGAACTGAATCTGCATAACTGACATTGTGGATGTCCGGCTCTTTTTGCAGTTTTTCCTCCATTTCTGATTTCATTGCTGTTCATTTCCAGCCAAAAGACTATGTGGGAGGGAGCAGGGAGTAGGTCGGGGGAAGAGAAGAGAAAGAAGAAAAGACGGGGTGTCAGCGCCTTACAAATAACACCTCACAAAAACCTTAAAAAGAGCATATAACTTAGGAATTATGAACCCTATTTTAGAGAGAAGGAAAATGAGATTTGAAAAATTAAACCCAAAGTCACACAGCTTATGAAAGATGAAGCCACGATTCAAATCTAAGTTGGACTGATTCTAATGCCAATGCACTTCTTCATTACTCAATCATCTCAGGGTAATCATTCAATTATTCTTATTTTTTAAACTAAAAAAAAAAAACCTTGTATTTTTAAGAGAAGTTTTAGGTTCACAGCAAAATTGAGCAGAAAGTACAGAGCACTCCCATATATTCCTCATCTCCACAAATGCACAACCTCCCCCACTATCAATATCCAGCACAGTAGGATACATTTGTTATGACCAATGAACCTAGGTTAACATGTCATTAGCTTCCAAAGTCCATAGGTTACATTAGGGTTCACTAATGATGTTAAATATTATGTGGATCTTGATAAATGTATAATCACGTGGATCTACCATTATAGTATCATACGAAACATTTTCACCTTAAAAATCCTCTGTGCTCTGCCTATTCATCCCATCCTTCCCTCTAAACCCTGGCAAACACAGATACTTTAACTGCTTCACAATTCTTACTTTTACAGAATGGCATAGTGGAATCATTCATAGACCTTTCATATTGTCTTCTTTTACTTAATAATAAGTATTTAAGTTTCTGCCACATCTATTCATGACTTGATAGCTATTTCTTCGTAGCACTGAATCTCAAATCTCAACACTGAGAGTTGCTTATTTTTCAGTTTGTTCAGCTTTTTACTTGTTAGGATGGAGTGACAATTTCTAAGCTCTTTATTTGTCAGACCAAACCAGTTATGCTTATTTTTTTTAAGACATTTATTTATTTGAGAGAAGGAGAGAGAGAAAGTGGGGAGGGGGCGGTGGCAGGCAGAAAGAGGGAGAGAGAGTCCTAAGCAGACTCCCCACTGAGCATGGAGCCTGACACAGGGCTCTATCTCATGACCCTGAGATCACGACCTGAGCCAAAACCAAGGCAGCATCACTCAGGGGCCCCTATCATACTTATTTTTTAATCAACGTCTTCAAGTCTCTCAAGCTCTTTTTTCTCTTTTCTAATTTGCCTTTCCAATTATTACCAATTAAATCACTCACTGAACAAAAGTTACAAAGTACCTACTAAATTAAATAAGGGCTCTGTAAGCTGAAGGGAATTAAACAATAATTTGTAACCAAAATATAGAATGTACCTGCTTTCATGATTTTACAGTCCGGTGGAAGAAACCCCAGTGAATTTCTTCCATTTCTGTTACCTGACTATAGATCTAGTTAATAAACCATTTGGTCTCTGGATTATATCTTTTGCGTATAGAATATGATCTCATATAAGAAAATTTTTAAATTTTTTATGAAAATTATTTTTAGTACTATATGAAGTAAACACTAAGTTAAAATTGTTGTGGTCCTTGAAAGTAATTTAACTCATGAATTGCAACAAGTTCGTCAATAGTTACAAGTGGGAAATACATAAGCAATAGAAAGTGCACTGGGGAGAGATGATTTAAGAAAGTTAGATTTCTGTACTGGTATAGCATATTTTCTTTTAAATAGAAAGTCACTACTTCAAGTTAAATCTAAGTTTCAGGCAAAACAGTCTATGATATTTATTATTTATGTACTGAGATTTAGGTAGAACACAAAAGTAATTTTAGATTTTGCTATGGTAACAAATGTGAAATTGCCCTAGTAGTAGGATGGCAGACTCAGTAAGAAGCACTTCCTATGTTTGCCAAGAGGTTCTGCACAGTGACTCAACTCACTTCGAGGATTTTAAATAATTCTACCTAACCAGGTGGGAAGTTTGCAACAAGGAAAGCAGTTGTAGCCTTTCCAGAAATACAATATGCTAAAAATATTTTAATACATCTGAGTATTTTCAACCTCGATATTTTTACAATTCAATGTTACCTTGCTTTTACTTATTTTCCAAGTTAAACACCTTCCATAATTCATTAGGAATATTGTAAATTTGTTTTAACAAAAACCTAGGTGGTAAAAATACTCATCATGTGCATTTAAATAAACATGGCTCTTAGCCTATGTAACAGATCTTTCTGATGTTTGGTTTTTCCTCTATGTGAATGTTTAGTTCCATATGTTTCCATCTTCTTTTGTCAAGACTTCAGCATCGGGGCGCCTGGGTGGCTCAGTGGGTTAAAGCCTCTGCCTTCGGCTCAGGTCATGATCTCAGAGTCCTGGGATCGAGTTCCACACCAGGCTCTCTGCTCGGCAGTGAGCCTGCTTCCTCCTCTCTCTCTGCCTGTCTCTCTGCCTACTTGTGATCTCTCTCTCTCTGTCAAATAAATAAATAAAATCTTTAAAAAAAAGAAAGACTTCAGCATCAGAGTTCAAGTAAAAATTTTTCAGATTGTTTATTATGAAATTAATAATTATCATATTTAATGGAAATCAGTAAGATAAAACTGCTTGTAGGTTTGAACACACTGATAAATCAAATTCATAAACAGTATATTATGGAAATACAAGCTATAACAAAACTCAAGGAAGCACAAGATTCATCTGTGACCTCCAGCTTCCTCAGATGTGTACGTGGCCCTCTGCAAATAACAAAATTCTCCCTTATTTAATCTTTCCAAATGTAAAAAAGATATCATCATTTATTAACTTAACACTTAACAGGTACTCAATATTTTCCAGGTACTGGGGATTCAACAGCAAATTAACAAATCAGATCCCAGCCCTTTCCCTTTTGAAGCCTTTGAATTTGTGGTCCCCATCTAAGATGAAAGCAATTCCTCTGGGTATCATTCATCCACCTCCTCTTTACTCAGTTCTTGGTAAAATATGGCTCATTAGACCCTCTGTGATCATCCTGTTGAATGGTCCACTACTCTAGCCCCATCATTTTCTATCACAAAACTGGCTGGTTTGCTTAATTACTTTTTGAAATTAATTTATTAATATTTTTGTTTATTTTTTTCATGCTTTTCTACCACAGTATAATGAAAATCCCATAGAGTAGACCCTTGCAGTAACTCCAGCAAAGTGACCAATACCTTCTACATAGATTTTTCAATAATTGCTTCTTGAATTAGTTAACTAGTTCATCAATAAGAAGAAATCAGAGAGGAAGACAAACCATGAGAGACCTTGGACTCCAAGAAACAAACTGAGAGTTACAGAAGGGAGGGGGATAGGACGATGGAGTAACCAAGTGACGGGTATTAAGGAGGGCATATGTTGTGATGAGCACTGGGTATTCTATGCAACTAATGAATTGCTGAACACTACTTCAATAACCAATGTTGTGCTCTATGTTGGCTAACCGAACATAATAAAACAAAAAAAGAAAAGAAAGTTTCTGTTATTGTGAAGTTAATTTCTATTGGGGGCTTTCATTCTAGTGCAGTGATTTTTGTACAGAGGTTATCTCCAGATGCAACGTCATGCAAAAACCACAAGAAAAGAGAACCAACCGAATCCCATTTGTTGAACAGATTTTAGCTTCCATAGAGTTCTAATCATTCCCTTTCCTGACCCCTGTTTCACAAGCTACCCCTTCATATAAAGAAAAATAGCTATGTACCATCCATTATTCTCCTCTAGCTCTTATTCTTCTGAGGTTGTTTCTGCTATTAAATAGGTTCTTTATTCATTTTCTCAAAGAATCTGATTACTTTTTTGTATGGGTTGGAGATTGTCTAGCAGGAGGTAATTATGGGATTACTGAAAAGGTAAGGAGTAAGGTATGTCTCATTTTATTTCCATCGATATTGTGTCTCATTTTCCCCTCCTACCTATACCATTGGGGATGGAGTCAACTTTTCCCAACGATCTTGCATATGCATTAAAGTAATGCATGCCAAATTTAAAAATGGGAAATGGTTGTTTAAAGTCAACTCACAATGTCTAGTATATCCCTGGAAGAATTAACTGTTTTAAATTAATTCAAACTACTATTACCATAAAAAGTTTACAAATTTTTTTGTAAAAATTCAGGGAATGCATCTCTACTTTCTATTGGGCTATTTGCAAGTTTATGTACCTTAGTGAAATGTCATCCAAAAAATAATAAAAATAGGCTAATTGCAACTTTATATTGCCACTTTCAGTCCTTGAATTTTTATAGTTCCTTAATGTCTTCTGTAGTTACTTAATTTCTTCACGCTTCCATGGTCATGGCTAATGCATGTCACATAGCTGTTGGGAGTGGAGTGACCTGAAAACTGCCCACGTCATTGAGTTAAGAGTATCTTTGCAAAGACAATTAAATATCAGAGAATTTTTCTCAGGCAGGGTCAAGTTAAGGTCTTCCATAGTGTTTTTGTAAATTTAACTGCTCTTGGCATTCCAATGTCACCTAACTTTAAATATGGCAAGGCATACGAGCTATTTCCTGTGTATATTTTATTTCATTTTTTTTCAAAACCTTCTTTATAAATATGTTTATATTTTGGGGTGCTAGTTTTGGGGGGCTAGCTTTGGTTCTATTGGTATATTATTTACATAATGGTTTTCTTATCTGTACAATGAGTAGATTGTGCAAGATCACCATGATGTTCCAACCTTCTGCCCGAGCACTGGCTGCTAAAACGTGACTATCCTCATGTTATTCCCTTGCCCAAGAAGCTGGGCTGACTCCCAAGCACCTGCGGCTATGAGACCAGATTCCTCTACCAGTGTTTCCAGACCCTCCACCTTCTAGAGTTGCTCTCCCTTATATTAACTCTCACTTCTCTGATACACAAACACACTGCTCATCACAGAGGTGGTCTAGAATTTAAGCTCACCACTTCAGGAACTGTAACTGAGTGCATAGCAGTGATACTCAAAACGCTACCAGTCCACGAACCGTTTCTTACAGGCTGTGGCAATATAAGTGCAGGAGAAAAGTATTCAGAAACTTTTCTAGCAATTTGACATTGACATGACACCCAAGCTCATGATTAGTGCACTTGTGTTTGGGAACAGTTTTAGTGCTTTTGAACTGGCACAGAGTAATATAGCAGGATCTGCATACTGGTCACAGTCAGTAAGACCACATTATACTATAAGATTACTTTGACGACTGTAAACCACATTTGTATGAATATATGAGCATATTTAAAGATTTATTTATATTTGCAAGTTATTTTAAGATCACTTTCGTTTTTAATAAAGCCTCGTTTTTAGTTTACAGTTTAACATTATTAGCTAAGTCAGGGAATAAAAATCGCTATCATTTATCTTTAACCCTAACTTAATTATGATGATGCAAGTAAGCTTCACTGGACACTTTTGTCAAGAAAAGACGAATCTTTTCAAAATATAGCAGCAGTCACAAACTAATTCATGGTGATGAAAGTGATTTTGAAGAAATGAAGATCAAAAGAGTTTATATTGAGGAGGGCATGTATTGCATGGAGCACTGGGTGTGGTACATGAACAATGAATCTTGTAACACTGAAAAAATAAAAGCATTTGGGAAAAAAAGAGTTTATATTATACTAAGCTCTGTTTAGTAACTATAACTGATGATGAAGTGTCAAAACTATAGTGTGTTCTAACTAACGCACCAATTAATGGGGCAAGGGAACCAATGAAACTTAAATAGCTTTTAAATTCACACATAAAGACATGCTCAAAATCAAAACTACCTTATAAAGGAAAGGTATTGAATTAAAAAATTGATGGAAGTAAACGTTTAATAGTTTCTATATGACCATTCATGTTTTGTGAGTGTTTGTAGTAGCATTTTGAGCTAACACTAGAAGTCTCTATATACTTAATCACTGAGTTCTTAGCTCGAGACCATTTCAGAGGTATTCGCTATTTTCTAGTGGGCAAAAAGCTCATGCAAGTACCACATTTCAGTGACACCATGCATCAAGGGCAGAAACAAACCAATGATAGGGAAGAATACCACATCGTATAATAAAGAAAATTAGCAAAGTGTTTTTCATTCCAGTTTAACAAAGTCAGAGATATTCCTAGCGTGGCAATCCTTTCAGTAACTGTGAAATTTGCACGTGAACGGTTTTTAGCTTGAGTGCTAAAAAACACAGCTAGACATGAAGTATATATAAAAATATTCAGTTTGGAGTTCAAGTTCTGTGTAGGAGTTTGCTCTAATGGTACACCTGCAAAAGCAAGTAAGCATTCTGGAATCATTATCTGAATTTAGGAGCTGGTGCCAGAATACTATTAACCTCCACATTCCTTACTTCACTGAAATGTTTTGATTTCTTTTAAGTTAGGTGCACTAAATAATGTATTTAGTAATGTAATACAAATTGTGACTCTCAAAACTGAAGAGTCGAATTTGAGATTATTCTTTTTATGTGGAGATAATATGAAAGCTATCAAAAACTATTGTTTCATGCTGAAGTATAATGGCTATTAAGAAGAAAATTTTTGTTGAAATATTTGGATTGCAGAATAAAATCTCATCATTTATGCAGTATAAGAACCCAGCTTGGTTTCAACATTTTAAAGTTGTGAGTTAAGCATCCAGACTTGTTATTTATCTGGTATCTTTGGTATTTCTAATTATCTTAATACCTCCATGAAAAGAAGGAATGAGGGATGTTTTTTAAAGGCAAAAACAAAAGCAAGATTCTTGAAATAAGAGAGCTACTTATTTATTTGATCCAAAATTCAATAACAAATTTTGTGAATGTTATGTGATCCAAAATTCAATAACAATTATTCAGTAAGTAGGTAGTAAACTTAATAATTTACCTGTGTAAAGTTATCAATAAGCACCTTATAAATTTGGTGGAATGGTTTAAAGTCCTTTTCCATCAAAAGAATATTCAATTATCAGATATCAATGAAATCCAAGATCAATTTCTTTCATCATGAATTAAATAAAGCTTAGCAATAACTTTCAGGATAAATTGTTGGCACTGGCTACTGATGAAGATTTAAAGATGAATTTTGAAAATACAGCATCACTTTCTTTATCCTAGATAAAAATTAAGAATGAGTATCTTGAGCTTGCTGAAATTGCTTTAAAATCACTTCTTTCACTGCTATCAACATATCATTTTGAGACCGATTGCTCTATGATAAGTTATAAAAAATTGAAATAGTTCAGATATGTTATTCCCTGTGAATACTGTTGTCGCCAATAGAATCTTTATTAGATAAGTTAAGCAAGGAACAAGTTCATTTGTTACATATTTTGATATGTAGGATGTCTCTTCAAATTGTGAAGTAGGTATTCTCTGTGGAGAATCACTATTTTACTCCTAACTTCTTAATTTCTATTATGGAACTACAACAAGTTCAAGTGTAATTGTAGTTCTTTATATATCACAGTGATGCAAACTTTCATGGGCAATATGTACAGTTTTTAAATATTTTCTGTAATGCTTGTTCTGATTATATTTGTTAAATGTAGCATATTTTCAGTTGACTCTAATAGTAAAGATTGGCTTGTATTTTGTCTGTTTTTAATTCAATTTCATTTTCCTAGTAATTCATTTTATTGGATTTTATGGAAGTATAGTTTTTGTAACAAACCAGAAATATTTTAAAAATGGGGTTTTGTTCTAGATAGTTAAGATACAGTGTCCTATACTTCTATACTTCCCTGAGTGATACAGTGTTAAGGACAAGTTAAACATTCAGCAAGTACCTGTGGATATATAAATTTATACCAATAAATTAAGTAATACTTTCTGAAGGGAATAATTTCTCCCAGTGGATAGCTGTATCTATAGAGGGCTTCTTTGCGTCTGCCAGTTTCCAGGGGTAGAAATAATTAGAGTACACAACATGAACTGAATTATGTATATAATTCTTCATAAATTTCAAAATGTGAATGAGGTTGATGTTACAGAAAACTACACGGAGTTTAATATTCCTATAAATAAAGCAAGCACACTTTCTCTTTTCTGTAAACTGTATATATCATCATGCAGATAAAACAATAACTTAGAATGTCTAAAAAGCATCAGGGTGTTATGTGACCAGAAAAAAATTCTTAAAAAGAATAAAAAAGCAACCAACCTACTTCCTTTTGTTTTGGAAGATTTGATGTTAGGAAACCAGCCAGGCTGAGGTTTTGTTTGACTAAACAAAAGAATACTATGAAAGTGCAAAATAAAACGTTATATTAAGACTTTGGCATTTCATTAGTAGTCTCATACAGAATACAAAGTCAATGTATCCCTACAGAGGTCCATGGGAGAAATGCCAAAAACAAACTAAAGCAGTTGATGGTCCTTGATCTCCTCTTTAATACCTATAGCTCCCGTATTTGGAAGTTCAAGAAAACTTTAGCTCTAGTAACTACAATTCTTTTGAATAAACTTTTAATCAAGATCAGGTCTTTTACCTTTAAAATAAATCTTTAATCAAAGTCTTAACGTCCTCTCCACCCATGGGTTATATCTGGGATCTCGTAAAGGACAATTGAGTATGCTCATTTCCTCCCTGAGTGGACAAGCTAAGTGTCATTGCTATTCTATAGAATTCTTGGCTTGCTTTTCCAATTGTGTGAACCAAGAATATACTTTTTCTCTGAATGATGTAGAATGTGATTAGTTGTTACAGTGACTGTCACTTGTGTATGTGCATTATTGAATTACACAGTGGCTTTCAATAACCCATCAATAAGTTCATGAGGAAATGAAATTCTATCTCCTATTTTTTCAATGGGAGTAATAGTGTGAACCATTATAGTCAAATGCTGTTTCTTTAGTGTAACTGATAGAACTTGCTAATATTACCTATTACCATGTCAAAGTTAATACAAAAGAGAAACATTAGCATGTTAGGACAATTTAGATATAGGAAAGTATTTCTATAAGAAACCCCAGAGAGTTGTGAGAGAAGACACAGCAGCCTCTTTTCTCAGCAAACAGATCCTTTTTAGACAAATCTTATGTCTTGGGGAACCATATTGCTCGGCATCCTCTTTCTTCATCTCTGTTATCCACCCCTCTGTCATCGGACGCCTGAAGTCCTTCTAAAGAGAGTGTTATTTGGTGAAATGTGAAATACTTATTTATATCTATTTTTTTAATCTCTTAGTAACACCAACAAAGGGCTTTCAATTAATCCAGCTGATTGGATAAAGAGTGGGGCAAAATCCATTGTACTAAAGTTATTTCCATATAATAAATGCATTCTGGAGCCTCATCCTTTGAAATTGTCAGAGCCAAAAAGTTAAATTATTTTTAACAATGCAAAAAAGAAAATGTCTTTGCAATATTTGGAAAGGAATGTATCTGCTGAAATGCATTACAGAGTTTATAAAATTTACACAAAACCTTTATTGAAAAATAATTGGAAGCCACCCACAACATGCTATAAAAAATTTCCAATTTTCTACCCTTTTTAATTCTGATACTATTAGCTTCCTTTGCCTGTAATGTGGAAATTGAAACATAGTAGTTTTTGCCCAATGTTTGAAAATACAGAATCTTGTTATATTACTATAAGTTCTTATTCCTACTCTTTGAAATAGTCTATATTTTCCATTAAATAACGAGTCTTTTTCATTTTCTTCTTATACATTTTACAATTTCAAGGGCATTCAAAACCACCTTTCATCAATTCTTCCTATGCTATAGATGAATATAATTTTAATATTTACAGGTCATCCTATGTCATTGAGCTACAATTTTCTGAGAGAATGCACAAGTCCCACATCAAGAAAATACCAACCTTTTCAAATATATAAGCAATTAAGCCATCACTCTATATCCCATGGGCCCACTAGACTAAGAACAAAATTTTAAAAATATGTAGATAATCCTACATTTCTTGATCAGGAAACAAGGTGAATTTGCTGACAGGATCAAGTACAGACATATATTCCTATTTCCATCAAAAAACCTGATGCTATTGCACTACTAGGTATTTACCCCAAAGATACAGATGTAGTGAAAAGAAGGGGCACATGCACCCCAATGTTCATAGCAGCAATGTCCACAAGAGCCAAACTGTGGAAGGAGCCAAGATGTCCTTCAACAGATGAATGGATAAAGAAGATGTGGTCCATATATACAATGGAATATTATTCAGCCATCAGAAAGGATGAATACCCACATTTACATCAACATGATTGGAACTGGAGGGGATTATGCTAATTGAAGTCAAGCAGAGAAAGACAATTATCATATGGCTTTCACTCATATGTGGAACATAAGCAATAGCATGGAAGACCACAGGAGAAGGGAGGGAAATCTGAAGGGGGAGAAATCAGAGAGGGAGAGGAACCATGAGAGACTATGGACCCCAGGAAACAAACTGAGGGTTTCAGAGGGGAGGGGATGGGGGCAGGGGAGGGGATAACAGGGTGATAGGTATTAAGGAGGGCACATGTTGTGATCAGCACTGGGTGTTATAATGTAATTAATGAATCACCGAATACTACATCAAAAACTAATGATGTACTATACAGGGGCTAACTGAACATTAAAAAAAAAAACAAAAAACAGCTAATGCTCTCTTGCAACCATGGGTCCTTGAGCATCTTTAGAGTACATTAAAATGTAGTTTATGATTTTCTTTGTTCAAATTATTGATGACCTATCAAAATATGTAATATGTACTTCAATATTAGAATGAAATATCCAAAACAAAATCCAGAAAGAGAAGACTATTTTTATAATGAAGTAGAAAGAATAATTGGTATACTTTAAATCCTTTACTTCTTTGAACAAGATCATTTAAGTTGCTCTTATCTGGCAGAATAGAAGGAAGCATTTCCCCCAGTCCTTAGATTTGATTTCTGAGCACATTTAGGAATTTTCTTTTTTCTTTTTCTTATTTCTATTCTTAACAGAGCGGGAAGCTATGCTTTTCCCTACAGACAAATCATGGACAACAGCGTAGCCTGTGGCCCAGTTTAGACCTTAGCCATCTGAATTTAAAATGCTATCACAAGATTTCTTCTAAATCACCAAAACTTAACAGGCTATTTTTCTCTCTGCATTTCTATTTGTCACTTACTCTGTACTTTGATGTTGCAATACCAGTTCAAACTTCCTCTTCTCTCTCTATGCATAAATAAAAGGTTCTTCTGTAGGCAAAATTGGTGACATTGACTTTCATCTTAATTTTTAAGATAAAGTAATCATTTATATTTGGTTTATTATTTTAATTTTGAAAGCAGATAACTTATTTGCTATTCATTGTCTAAGAACAGCTTTTAATATTCACATGAGAATGTTCATGTAAAAGAGAGATTATTTTGAGTTATATATATGTCAGTATGGAAAAAAGACAATGTCTACCAGAGGCAATAGTTTGGAAGAGACCAATCTCTAAAGGTATTTGCATATAAATTGAGAGTTTTGAAATTATAGTTCCAGATTATGATCTAATTGGGAAGTATTCCATTGAAATTGATATTTCCATTCTAAACAAATTTAGTTACATGGTCCATTGCTAAAATAATTATATTTGTATAACATGTGTAGCAAGATAAAAAGTATCTTAAACTTAAACTTTAAACAAAGTATCTTAAAATACAATATCTAAAAAGTTTGATTTTAGTTTAGTATATTTCTAATAAAAAATGAAGATGCGCCTGGGTGGCTCAGTGAATTGAGCTACTGACTCCTAATTTCAGCTCAGGTCATGATCCTGATGTCCTGGGATGGAGCCCCTTGTCAGGCTCTGAATTCAGCACGGAGTCTGCTTGTCCCTCTCCCTCTGCTCCTTCCCCTATTTATGTGAGCTCGCTCTCTCTCTCTCTCTCAAATTAAATAAATAAATAAATAAATAATTTTTAAAAAATTAAAAGTAGAAACAACATGAAAATAGCAAATCAAATAAAGACATTTAGAGGTTCCAATTTTTTAAAATCTTATTGTCTTTTATGATTGACTTTGAGCCCATCTTTTCCTGTTTTCCAACTGAATTATCTTAGTAGTGTGATTATGTTGATGCCTTTTCCCCCACAGATCATGATATTTGATTACTTTCTAATCCACATACTGGGTCACATATAGCCCTTTTTCTCTTTAAATCATGCCACAGTCATTTATTTCTGTGCCAGTGTTCAGCCACTGGGAAGATGTAGGAAAATGAAAGGTGTGGTAAATTATCTTCTTACTTCATCTGTTAAGATTTTATTTTCTATTTAATGCAGTGTAAGGACAGTGTGACTATCCTAAGGACTTCAACTGTTGCTAATCATTGTTGGTATGATGTAGATCATGCTCTATTTCCTCTTTTTAATGCTAATTTCGTAGAAAAAATAATCTACGCAGGCTGTCTTCACTCCTTTCCAGATCAATTCTAAACTATTTAGATCTTCTGTTGACCTTTATCACTGTGCTAAAATTGCTCCCATAGTATCTAGTTAATATAATATAGCTATATATTTTCAGTCCCATCCTCCTGGATTTCTCTAAATAATTTAGTCTTCACTAATCAAAGTCTTGCAATCATTTCTACCTTTAGGTCTATTTTGTTTTACTTTCCCAATTATCTAGTAGCTTTTTTTGTTGTCATCTTTCTATACCATAGCAATAGACATTCTCTAAAGTCTAGTTCTCAATCCTATTCTCTTTTCACTACATTCTCCTCCAATTAATTAATTGATTAATTAATTTCCTCCAATTAATTAATCCAACCAATCTTACAGCTTAAATTACTATTTTAATGTAGATGACACAACTCTTTCCCTAAGTAAGAGAACCTGACCACAAAACCAGTTACTCCACTTAATAACAACATAATTACCCAGTATTAATTTTTATTATTTATTTTTGTGTTGTTTATTTTGTCTAGCACCCTGACATGCTATCCTTTCTCTCTTTTCTAACTCATTCTACTGAAATATCTATCCAAGATTTGTTTATCCAAGATTTATTTTCAATGAAACTCTTCCTGATTCCCCAATATGAATATGATGATCATTTTTTTAATATTATTTCTCTTTGTTTGTGGCCCTTGTCTTACTCTACTTGTTTTTATTGTTATATGTTTTAGTTCTCTCTATTCAATTGTAATCTTTTTCAAGGTAGGTGTTTTAGTTCATTCAGAATGTTATAACAAAATATCATAGACTGGCTGGCTTATAAACAGTGGAAATTTATCTCTCACAGGTCTGGAAACTGGAAAGTCTAAGATTAAAGGGTTGACATGGTCACATTCCAGTGAAGGCTCACTTCTAGATGCATAGCTGGTGTCTTCTCCCTGTGTCCTCACATGGTGAAAGGGGTGAGGGATCTCTCTTGGGTCCCTTTTATAAGGGCTCTAATCTCATTCATGAGGGCTCCACCCTCATTGACCTAATAACCTCCCAAAGGCCCCAGCTCCTAATATCATTATATTCAAGGGATCAAGGTCGAAGAGGTTGCTGGCTGTGTTCTCCTCAAGGATTTGATGGATTCCTGTCTCACATTTAGGTCTTCATCCATTTTGAGTCTGTTTTTGTGTATGGTGTAAGGAAATGGTCCAGTTTCATTCTTCTGCTTGTGGCTGCCCAATTTTCACAACACCATTGTTGAAAAGACTGTCTTTTTTCCATTAGATATTCTTTCCTGATTTGTCCAAGATTAGTTGACCATGGAGTTGAGGTTCCATTTATGAGTTCTCTATTTTGTTCCATTGATCTATGTGTCTGTTTTTGTGCCAGTACCATACTGTCCTGATGATTATAGCTTTGTAATAGAGATTGAAGCCCAGAATTATGATGCCACCAGCTTTGGTTTTCTTTTTCAACATTCCTTTGGCTATTCGGGGTCTTTTCTGGTTCTATATAAATTTTAGGATTATTTGTTCCAGTTCTGTGAAAAAGGTTGATGGTATTTTGATAGGGATTGCATTGACTGTGTAGATTGCTCTAGGTAGCATAGGCATTTTAGCAATATTTGTTCTTCCAGTTCGTGAGCATGGAACATTTTTCCATTTCTTTGTGTCTGCCTCAATTTCTTTCATGAGTGTTCCACAGTTTTCTGAGTACAGATCCTTTGCTTCTTTGGTTAGATTTATTCCTAGGTATTTTATGGTTTTAGGTGCAATTGTAAATGGGAGCACCATCTTAATTTCTCTTTCTTCTGTCTCATTGTTGGTGTATAGAAATTCAATTGATTTCTGTGCATTGATTTTATATCCTGCCACCTTACTGAATTCCTATATGAGTTCTAGCAGTTTTGGGGTAGAGTCTTTTGGGTTTTTCACATAAAGTATCATATCATCTGCAAAGAGTGAGAGTTTGACTTCTTCTTTGCTGATTTGGATGCCTTTTATTTCTGTTTATAGCAGCAATGTCCACAACAGCCAAACTATGGAGAGATCCCAGATAAATGGATAAAGAAGATGTGCTGCGTGTATACAACGGAATACTACTCAGCCATCAAAAAGATGAAATTTTGCCATTTGCAATGACATGGATGGAACTAGAGGGTATTATGCTAAGCAAAGTAAGTCAATCATAGAAAGACAATTATCATATGATCTCACTGATAAGGTGTAACCATCCCTCAGAATAATATACTGCTGAAAATATAACCAGGAGGAGTTGTGCTGGTCATGCAAGCATGCTTAAAGATAACCTTGAGAAAAACATGTACTCGCAGCAGGCCTCAGGTGGAGGGGATGATATACGTTCTTGAAGTCGAGCAGCTGGGGATGCC
>CM052899.1:142792816-143084532 GCA_028534135.1 Potos flavus | reverse complement strand
CTTCAAGAACTACTGCTCTAACCTGCTAATTATGTCTGCTCTGAGTTGTGTGGTGATGAACCAAAAGTCATTATTTACCTTTCTATGTTGGATGAAATAAAAATTGTGATACAGTAAATAATATCTAAGCTATTAAAATTTTAAAAATCATGAAACGTTTCATCATCATGAACTTTGCATTGGGATATTCAGTGAATTTAAATGAAATAAAAAGCTAAAGTAATTACTAGTGAACAACTGTGGTAAGAGTATTTATTCTTGTCTGCACTGAATCTCTTTCAGATTTTTAGAACAAGTACTCCCTACTTCATGATTCTGCTGAGGCTGTCATTTTTGTGCCTGTTATTAAAACTGATACCAGGAATGGAGACTCGAAAGAGATAAACCACAAAAAATGGCAAGTTAAGGTCATATGGAGCTCCATTTTCCTGCCTGAAATTTAATAAATCCTTAAATGGTAGCAAAACTCTGCTAAACGTTTTATCTATTATATAAGATTCAAACTCTGTGTCCATTAATGCTAACACTTCAGGGGACTTGGCAGAAACACATAGGTATTAGAGTGTACTGTTAACTTCTTGTGGACATCACTAAGATTTTAGGAGAATTTTATCTCAGCTAGAAAATTTAAAAACAGAGAGTAGCACACAGCCTTGTTATATAAGGTAATTGCCTTTCTATAGTTCGTTATGCTTGGTGATGGGGAGTTAGATATTCCTGTGTTTTGTGGGAATACTGGTGAAATCTCCATTTCCAGCAAAGGTTAGTGCAAGCAAAATCCAGGAAGTGGGACTATATAGGAGATAATATTGGCAAACAGGGACTTTGCTTAGAAGGCTCATTTCCCAGATGTGTGCATGGCTCCTATCCTCACATCAACTCAAATGCCACCTTCTCAGTCAGGCACCCTTGGACTGTCCCATTTAAAATTTCCATCAGCCCTGTAACTTCCCTTCACTCATGTTCCCGCATAGCCTGCCCTATGATTTTCCATATCACCTATTCCCTTCTAACTCCCAATAAAATCCTAAATTACTCATAGAGGGAAATATTAGCAGGAATGGGTGTTCACAAGTTGAATTATGAACTAGCTTTGACCTTCCCCATATGCATTCAAATTCTGCTGGTACCTGCAGAGAGCAGTTGTTACAGGTCAGCCGGGATACAGATAATTGTAATAGCAATTGTTAATCATAATAAGAGCAACCCGAAACTATGATGGTATAATAATTATAGCATGCAAACATAAAACATATTAGTGGTATTGGGTTAATGCTTAACCTACTTTCATGGTCAAAGATCAAGGAGAATAAAAGAATGGAAATGAGTGGGCTGCATATTTTCAGAGTGTCTGCAGATAGCTTTTCATGTAACTGCATTTATATGGAATGAAATGGGTTGAAGATTCAGTGGACTGGTTAACAATTGTCTTTGCTTTAACAAAACCAAGGGCACTTTTGTTGATTTGGTAAGATTTTCTCACTTATTGGTTTTTAGATATAACAACTAATTAGAGAGAACCACATCTCTGCTAAAGTCTTTGGAAATGGAAAACATTTTACCTCAACTACACCAAATCAGCTCACTTGTAAATTAAACATCTTCATCTCAAGTTCAAATACATCTCAACCTTGCCTGAAAACAACTAGTCAAGGAGACATATGGAAAAATGAGAGATCTAGACAAGTCTTAGACTCCAGCAAGAAAATGTAAAGAAGAAGATTACTTGGAGCTACTTTATCCATATCCACACTGATGTTAAAATGTCTCTTTGCTTAGCAAACCATGGAGAGGGTCACTTAAAACAGATATTTTGTAACTATAAATCATGTACAGAAAGGTACATGCCTGTGTGCATGCCCCTGTGTGCATTTAAGGATAACTGAATATTTATTCTCATGAAAATTAAATTTCTCTGTCCAGTAGTACATATGAACCTAGGCTTTCCCTGCTAAGTTTTTTCAATTATAAAACTATTTTGTTTTTATTTTACATAACCTCTTACTCTGTGTCTTCGATAGTCCATTTGCTTTAACCCTCTCTGATTTCCTTTTCTGGATTTGCCTTTTTGTTCAATTTATACACAATTTGTTCACAGCTTGATACACTCCTTGGTAACTCACCTCCTCAGCTTTGCATCTCCCCACCCTATCGTTGCTGGCAGTTATTAGCCCTATAGGAAAACTTGTTGGATGAAATAAGTCTCTATCATTCTCCTACCTACCTCCAAGGCCTTCAAAACATTTATCTTTCAAACTAGACATCAATATATGATCTTTCCATCGTTATTTATATTATATAGAAAGGGAGTCAGGTCATTAGATAGGTAGGTAGGTAAACACAAATAAAATGTATAAGGGCACCTGGGTGGCTCAGTTGGTTAGTCATCTGCTTTCGATTCAAGTCATGATCCCAGGGTCCTAGGATCAAGCCCCATGACCGACTCCCTGCTCAGCGGGTAGTCTGCTTCTCCCTCTCCCTCTGCCCCCCACCCCAGCTCATGCTCTCTTCCTCTCAAATAAATGAATAAAATCTTTTAAAAATGCATGTATAATACAAATCAGAAAATATATTTTATAATTGTATAATCATGTATTAGCCTTCGTATTCTTATAATTTCTATACTGAGAATTTATCAAGAACTAGAATAGATCAAGAAACTCAGCAGACTGTACTCTGAGAGTTTGGCTCAGTCTAACAAAGACAGAAGCAAATGAATGGCTCCAAAGGACTCATTAGTGTTTATGCTGGCGATGCGCTTTTAAGAATAGTAGTCAGAGTTTATTATGGACCCATTATTATCCTAATCCACACAGACCAATTGGAGTCAATATTGCTCCATGCATTACTATCATGAGTGCGGTTGTCTCACATCCTGCCAAAATGCAGAAATTAAAAAAAGGGGGATGGGGTGGTAATAAGCCAGGTTAAGAATTTAAAATAAATAAATACTGGAATATCTTTTACTTGATAGAGTGAAAACTATAAATACGGAAGAGGAGGGGAAAATATTATCCCATTTTTTGATTCTCTCCTTCAATAAATCTGTACTTTTAAATCTTAACAAAGGCAGAAATAAATTAATAGTTGCCAAAAATCTATAGAAGACTCAAATGATGTGTTCTTTTCTTTTTTTTTCTTTTGCAGCATTGCTAATTACCAATAAATTACCTAAAATTCTATTGATTTTCTTTCCTTTATTCCTTATTATGTTTGTAACATTTTATGTATCATATTTTCCAAGTCCAAACTCATGATACTACTTATTTTCATTTATTGTTCTGTATCTATAACCAGCATATATTGTCATGAGTTGATCTCTATTATCCCAAAGGCTTTAAATACTATCTATACACTGATGAATCCAATTTATACCACCAGCCCCTATCATTCCTTGAGACATCAGTGATACACACACACACGCACACACAAATGTTTATCACTTAGTCAACATCTATATTTAGATACTGAATAGGCACCACAAAACTCACATTCACCAAGCTGAACTGATAGTTTTACCTCTCATACCTGCTCTACTCCCACACTGTTCCTTATATCAGCAAATGGCATCACTATTTCCTTACTCACTCAGACCAATAATTTCCTTCTCCTACACAGCAGATCTAGTTCACAGCAAATCCTATTGATCCTATAAGTTTAAAATGTATCCACCTCACTGGCTAGTCCCCTAGTTCAAATCACAGTAAATTCTGACCTCCTCGTAACTGGTCTCCTTGCTTCCACTCTTTCCCCTTCTACATTTTGTTCTCTAAATAGCATCCGCAGGAAACTTTTTAGAGTGCAAATCAAATAAGGTACTTCCTTCCCTGCTAGTACACCTACATTGACTTTCTATCACACTCAAGCTAAAAGTCAGAGACCTTGCAATGGTCCTCAGAGTCTGGCCCGGAGATACCTCTCCAACTTCACCTTTTATCCCTCACATTCACTGTGCTTCAATCATATTGGCCTCTTTGCTTTTCCTTGGATATATGCATGCTTCTGTCTCTGGACCTTTGTCTTGGTGGTTTCTACTGCATGGAGCATTCTCTTTTCTAGTATCAGCATGGTTCATTCAATTTATTTTGGTTTTGCAAATGCTACTCCCTCACAGAGGCCTTTCTGACCACCCCAACTAAAATGGAGCCTTGCTGTTCTTTATCCTTATTTTAAAATATAGGTATATTAATAAAAAAAATTTAAGTATAGTAAGGCCAACAGATCAGGAGACTACTGCCAGTGAAAAGATAGTTTATTACTCATAGATCCCAAGAGAGGGCACACCACACCATGAGGGGCCAAATAGAGAAGCACCAGAGTTGCTCAAGAGACAAAGAGAGAGGGTGGCGGAGGTGGGGTGGGGAGACTGCAGACAAGAAACTTCATTGTGATTTCCTTGGAAAGGAACAGGTGAGGCAGATTTAGGATTGGGTACTTTGAATAATTTTAGCAGTGTCTGTGGCATAGGTGCAGTTTCTAGTTATCTGATGCCTGGCCCTGATGTGATTAGGGCAGAATAGTGGTCCAGAGCACAAAAACCGTGTAGAGGAAGTGGTTGAGAGTAGGGGTCTGAACGGGTTAGTTTGTATTTAAAAAATATGCTCTGGCCAGTGGTTTACTGTCTCTAGAAATTGGCTAACCCTAGGAGGACCAGCCCCTCCAGAGTCAAGAAGTCCCAGATGTCAATCTACCACAACACAGAAAATAAATGACATAATACAATCCTCATACCTAGCTTTATTTTCTTCGTATCATCTCCCCCCATCTAATCTTACACTATGGATAATTTTATTTGTTTATTATATATATATATCCTTCCATGATGTATGTTTTGTTAGAGACGTTTCTGTTTTGTTCACTGCTGTTCTCCCAGTGATAGAACAGCGCCAGACGCAGGGTAAATGCTCAGTAAGTCATTTTAATTACTTGATAGATGAAAGCTGTATGTCAGTGGTTTTCAACCGGGAGTGATTTTGCTTCCCAGGGACGTCTGACAATGTCTGGAAGTACCTGTGACTGTCACACTGGGGGCAGAGGAATGCTACTGGCATTTAGGGGGTAGAGGCCAGGGATGCTGCTAAACGTTCTATAAAAATACAAAGACGGCCCCCTTAAAAATAGAACTATCTACTCCAAATGTCATTAGTGTCAAGGTTCAAAAAAACTCTGCTGTACGTAAACCATATTGCTTTGATGGGACTCAAAAATGTATACATTTTTTTAAACATAGGAATAACTATCAAAGGTTAATGCTTATGGTCATAGGTATAATTTAGAACCAAGCTTTTTCAATTATAATTTTTAATATACTTTTATTAAATAGATAAACATAATCATCAACTACAATTACTACTGATGTTTCAATAAAAGTTAAACCATGAAAAGCAATGTATTTACTTGTTGATTATTTTCTTTTGTTGTTGTTGATTAGTACTTACATATTGCGTAAGAGAATAAAATCAGACTGTTCCATTGGATCTTTCAGATAATAAGTAAAATGAATAATGTAACTTATGGAAGATAATAGGCTGAAGGACGATGATCCTTAGGCCAACTCTTTAATACTATTATTGTCTCCACTACACATCTAAGGAAATGAAGGTTTAGAGAAGATGACTGACTTACCTAAAGTCACACGAATTGTAAATGGGGGAAATTCATACTCAAGTATGAATCCAAACTCCAGGCTCTTAAGCATTATTCTCTATTGTCCTCTACTTCCAAATGTATATGTGACTTTCCTCCACATAGCAACTTAGAATCCACATTTCTTCAATATGGCGGCTCTACCCTCGCCTAGGTCTTGGAAGACCTAGGAATCCAACAGATAAGAAGGGAAAAGTCTGAAGTTTCAAGTATGCAAGATTTTAAGGGCCATGTCTATTAAGTTGTAAAAGTTACTTCTGCTCACATTCCATTGGCTATCGCTCAGTCACATAAGTATGCCTAACTAACAAGGGAGCCTGTGTGCCCAGGAAAAAGAAGACATGGACTGGGTGAATGCTAGTAGTTTTTGCTACAGATTGTCCTTCTTAATACCAATTACCCATTTTAATTTTTCTTTCTAGTCTTCCAAGACACTTACCTTAGTCTATTGGGCTTATAAACAGCAGAAATTTATTTTTCATCATTCTGGAGGCTGGGATGTCCAAGATTAAGGCACTGGGAGATTTGGTGTCTGGTGAGAATCTGCTTCCAAGTTCATAAACTGCCATTTTCTTGATGTGTCCTCACATGGCAGAAGGGGCAAGGGAGTTTGCGGAGATCTCTTTTATAAAGGCACTAATCTTATTCACAAGCGCTTTGTTCTCATGACCTCATCAGCTCCCAAAGGTCCTACCTCCAGACATCATCACATTGCAGATTAGGTTTCTGCATACAATTTTGGGGAGACATAAACAGTCATTCTATGGTCACATGCATTCCTATCTTCAAGGGAAACAATCCAAAATCCCATCTAGTTACTGAATCCAGCTCAAAGTTTAAGATATTTAGGTGATATGCTATCTTCTTAAGTCTTAATATGATTCCTTGTGGGCATAGCAACATATAAAACAGAACAGCAAACTTGTTGTATCCCCAGCTAATACAAACAAGCCAATATACAATGATCTAGCAGGGACAGGATATGCCCATTAAAAACTTCCATTCGAAAAAGTGAAAATAGGAAACATACAGCAGTCACTGATCTATGGCACTAATGGAATCCTGCTGGGTGGGTATTTTGAAAAATCCTGTGCTCTTTGATTAGGCTTGGGTTTGGTTATCTTGAAGTAAACACTTTGTCCGTTATACTCGGCAGGTTTCGGCTCTGCCCACTGGGAGAGGATAGGCAAGTTTGTTGTCTCTAGAGAATGGGAAAGTACATAAATTCAGGATGCTTTCTATTATAGCAAGTTGGAAGTATAAGCTAAGTTGGTTCGGTCACAAGTTATTTTTGGCTAGACTCATGGTTTCCCTAACAATTTGATTCTGTCAAAAACCTAGGAGAATAGAGCCAACATAGTTGCCTCGAAAACCTTATCTATTTTTTTCCACTTAGTTTCATGGTCATAAACCACTCCCAAAAGTTTTTCCTAGATATAGTTCTCATGTATTAATTACCCTTATGTCTTTCCTTTTTTTTTTTTTTAAAGATTTTTTAAATTTATTTGTCAGAGACAGAGAGAGCACGAACTGGGGTGGGGCACAGAGGGAGAGGGAGAAGCAGATTTCCCACTGCGCAGGGAGCCCCACATGGGGTTTCATCCCAGGACCCTACGATCATGATCTGAACCAAAATCGGATGCTTAGCCGACTGAGCCACCCGGGTGTCTCAAGTCTTCTAGGTCTTAAAGAAAAGAGCTGCCCAACTCTGGACTTGACAATGTGCTTCTCTTTTCCCTATGCCTTACTTCAACATCAGCCCCTACTGGCCCTTATTTCAAGAAATGCTATTACATTTACTTTTACTGAAGCTTGGCAACTCACCTATGTTCAGTGCCCAGCTCTCTTACCCTAGATTCTTCTTTCTTCTTGTACTGCATAAAATTATGTGACTCACCATTCCTTTCCCTGGCTTTGCCCTCCACGTATTTTTTTTTCAGACTTTTGTTAGGGGTCTGCTGAAAGTGAATCCATCTTATTATGAAACATAGCAGATGATAGCCCTTCCTCAAACCACTCACTTCTGATCAATATGCTTTTTATAACAATTCCAATCCTCTTGCATTGAGCAACTTATTTCTGAGTCTATCTGATTTATCAAGAAAACATTGATCTGTGTCATCACAGCTATACTAGAACACAAACCTTTATAATATATGTAAATGGAACTGAAAGAAATTGGTAATCAGAAAGCTAAAGAGTATCACTCACGGAGAAAGAAATCTAAATAACTAAATATCCCATTGTGCCTCTAAACCATAAGTCACATTCCAGATCTCATGGTGCTCCAATGGTAATGCTTTGAAAACTAATATCTAAGTGAGGCATCACATGGTCATGAGTGTACTGCTCCCCATTCCAATCTCTGACACCAGCTATAAGTTCTAGGATTGATCTATATGTTCTATTAGGCCAGGGTTTCTTAAACTTTTTTGTGCTATATATAATCTAGGATCTTGTGAAAATGCAGATTCCTGCATAGTAAGTATGGCATAGGACCTGTGTTTCTGCATTTTTAATAGCGCCCAGATGTTGTTGTCCGTGGGCCACACTTTGAGTAACAAAGCTTCAAGTCATGCCTGTGAAATGAAAGAGGTAGGCTACAGGGCCTCTGAAACCTCTGAGTATCCTTACATTCTGTTTCCTTTCAAAGTAGATGCTTTGGGGGCTGATCTGATCCAGCATGCAGTACTGAAAAGATTTATCGTCACTAAACACCACAGCGAAGATTGTATGCACTGAAGGACACTGGAAACTTCTCTTAAGTTTATATCCTCTGATCTACTATATACTGTGGACAGATGCAAAAAAAGTTATAAAATTTTTCTTTGCCTTCCTCAGAATAATATAGTCTATGCAATAGAATTATGATGGAATCAAAAACTTTGAAGCATCTAAACCAGCAATCAATCAATTCTGACATGACATTTTTCTTCATGAGTGTAATGTTCTATTATTTTTAAATGCACTTGCTTCATTCCATATTTCACTGAGCAATTATTAGATCCAGTTTTTCTCATCTCAATAATTCATGTCAAGTTTATAGTTCCACACATACATAAGTCTTAAGTACAGTAGAAAGTAAATTGTACATCCTCATCGTATAGTGTGCGTATTGTTTAAAGTTCTTTTAAGTTTACAGAAGAATCATTTTTTTATTCTCCTTAAAGTAAGCCAGATTTAGTTTTATGGAAATTAAAAATGGAATTTGTTATACTTCCCTTTTAAGTAGCCCTTAAACAATAACTGGTAAACCTTTTTACTCAATTGGCCCAGGAGCCTAATATATTTGACATTTCTGGTAGAATCTTTGTCTCTTATTTATGCTTTAAACAATACAAAATTCACAAACTTTATAATGCAACTTAAATTTTTCCTCAATTGCTTGTTTCAAATGTAGTTTTCCTCTCACAATAGCTAAACACTTGAAAATTGTTTACAATTACTTCCTTCATAATTTCAAATCCCAAATGATTGCTTTTTGTCTCCCAAATGTATTTCAAAATTGGCTATGTGTTGATGTGCTGAGTGAGTCAGAGTACTGTAGCACAATTGACTAGACCTTTGCATAAACACATGATTTTTGTAATTAGAAATTTAAGTCTACTTTCCCCTTGTCATTATCCATCAACTGCAATGCATTTTTATCACTCCATATCCTTTGTCCCAGGGGAAGTGGCTACCATCTCAAATTCTGTCTCAATTGTTTTATTGATAAAATGTCACTGTGTTACTTTTTCTTTCAGGTTAAATGCTAATCATTGCTATTTCTTTCTTTAAAAAATGGGTCCAAGAACTGTCGTTCTAAGCCTGGTAATTCTGTGTTCCAGCTATGTAATTTAGCCTTCTGGAAATCTATTAGTGATGGCCCTGGTACTCTCTTTTTTGTGTGCTCTAGCTCCTTTAATGGTTGCCATTGAAAACCTTAGGCTCTCTAATTATATTGCTCCCTTCGTGAAACAAAGTCATATTACACATCTCAGACTGTCTGTGGTTGTAGTATCAAAGCATAGAGTACCTGACTTATGCCTTCTTCCATCCTGATTATCTTTTTCATATCACAAAAGAGGCAACATCTTTTTATGTGCATGCTTTCGATAAAATTCTGTCAGGTAAAGGACATAGTTTAAACCCTATCTTTAAGTTTTGGTTTCATGATCTGGGCAGTTTGCATCCTTGGGAGCACTGCTTAGGGATCTGACTGATCCCCAAAACCTCTTCTTGGATACCTCAAAGCAATGTCAATTAGAGCCTCAAAATAAACTGTGGAAGTGCATTATTAGTTTGCTATTAGTAGCAATTAGTTTCCCTTTCAGAGCCTTAGAAAACAATCTCCTCTGTCAAAGTGAAAGAATATTTTAAGAGAAACTAATCACATGATACACAGAAGCAGGGCTTTAGGTAACTCTCAACCACACGTAATTAGATAAATTGCAAAATCTACATCACATTGTTTACACCAGAGGTTTGGAAGTTTCCTAATCATCATGTATCTCTAGCACATGAGAAACAACCCCGCTTGGCAAATGGACAAGATGCAATTTTCCAGCACTAGGTTGAGAACTTCAGGAGAAAGGAATCATGCCTTATTCACTTCTATATTAGTTACTAGCAGAGTGCCCCCTCCACAAAATATATTTGTTGAATTCAAGCCAAGGTTACTTATGTCTTTAAATTAAATAATGATACCATAACTTAGATGATATAATTTTTTACACATATTATGTTTAGAATTTTGTGCTATGGTCACTGCGCATAATTCCCAGTTGTTTTTAACATCATAAATTCATTACGAGAGTATGATAGCAATGGAAAGAGAAGAATATGGACAAGATGTTATACTAAATAGTTTTTAACTTGACAAATAAAAGCAACAGAAGTGAGATATTAAAATATGAAATTACTTGTATATTTTTTTTAAAAATTATATTCAACTGATAGTTCAGCATTCAGCAAAATTTTAAAGTGCTTTTTTGAAAACTAAAAAATACCGCTTTTTACACTGATCCTATTTAAGAAATCAGTACAATAATATTATCTTTCTTTTCAGTCCACTCTTCTGCATTTTTACCTCAATATATTTTAGATTTCACATGAGACAACTGCCTTGGTATTTGAGCATTCCTGCAAAGTTTACAGCCTCAGTGAATTTTCTTAGTGATTTATAAAACACTACAGAAGAATGGAAATCTTTCATTTCAGAAGTTTGAATGATGCAGCAATAACAGTCTCCATGGGAGAGTTAAAGAAGCAATGAACTGCAAAGCACGAACTCCAGTGTTTGGATTTGGAGATCAGAAGAGCTCGAATTTGAAATGTACAATATCTGCTCATATTCCAGTTCAAACAGAAATATAGAAAGTCTGAAATTACTATATATTTATTAACTAAATGGCACACAACACAAATATCCATAGAAGGACTCTCAGTACAGGTTCTTTATGGAATATATCTTACCTAATAATTCCAAAACTGAGGGAAAACTATAGTTAAATAGGCTAAGTAATTTGATCAAAGGCACCTGGCCAATGAAAACAGGGCTGAGACATAATTGTAGAACTGATTAAAAAAACGAAGCTCTTTTCACTGTTTCATGCTATCTCTCAATCAGGACATAAGCAGTTGTCATAATTTTGCTTTTTCAACTCTAAATAAGGAGCCTTGGACTGAACTCAGGAACCATGAACAGCAGTGAGGGCTCTGCCAGAATTTGTTTGATACTGAACAAGTTACCTAAAGTCGTAGTTTCCTCTTCTGAAAAATCAGAGCCTAAACAAGGGACTTTGAAGATCTTTCCACCTCCAGCAATATGTATTACAATATTTGGGAGGTAAAGAAACAACAAATAATGGGTCAAAGGAAAAAAAAAAAAAAGATACTTATAATGCAATTAAAAATAAACTATTTTCAAAGAAAACCATAAATATTTAATTCTATTCACTAATCCATATCAAAACTCAAAAAACTTATCTTGTAAGCATTTTAGTAATTTTTAAAACAAGCACATTTATAATTCAAGGAATTTACAGTTATTGTAAAAAAATAGAAAACAGAAGATCTTCATGACCTCAACTTACTCATTTCTTCAATTGATGTAAAACATATTGATAGGTGCCTTAAAAGTATAATGAGAAAGTGAATTCTCTCTCTATTAGGTTTTTCCCAGGATATACATGCACTTTGGTTCTCAAGAATTAAACATTAGGATTGCAGAGGGACTATTGTGTTGGTTGCTAGAATCATTCATGTCAGATATACACATTACAATTATATTTTTATTTTATTGTATAATTATTATAATTATGATCTGTGTAGTAATTAATTTGGTCTTGCTCAAAAAGAGTCCTTGCACTTGTCCTAGGCTTCTGGGATGTAACCTCTTAAAGTCTTGGAATTTCCCAAGTGATAGAAATGTCTTTGTCATTCATGGTGGGCCTCTCAGGCCACACTGTATGGTTTATACTAATAAGGTGCCTAATGACCCAAAGTAGAGCAGCACTTATATGTCATTTTTATGACTCTGCCTTAAATTAATTGCCTTCAATTGATTGACCATCTCTGATCATGAATGTATCAAATAAGAAAGTGCTTCTCATATTCCACAGACCCTAGCTAAACCAGAACTATTTTGCATACAGAGAAACTAATATTCAAGAGAATATTTCTTCAAAGGCCCAAATGCCAAAATCCACACCATCAGCATTTACTATTATATTCCAACTTTCTGTTTTTCTTTCTTCCACTGTTCCTCCTCTTCTTCCCTTTGGTTGGAATGGGCTGGAATTCCCAGATGTGGCTTGATACTCATTGGGTGTCTCCTGTGTTGGTTAAAACTGGCATTATCATCAATCCTTAGGCTCCAAATTAGACAACCATCTTTATCACTTCTCTAAAGCCTCACCCAGGATTTGTCACAAGCCCTTTTGTTACAGTCTGACTCTATTTTTTAATGGTTGACCACTGACAGTTTTCAAGTCCCATCTTTTCCTTTCTCTTGCCCCACAGTTGAGAAAGTCAATAAGAAAGTCTTCATCCAACCTCCTTTGGCACCAGCAGGAATTTGAACTTAGCAAACGTGCCTGTCCTACCCTCACCAAATAGTCCCATTATATGACCAATTAACCTTTTCATAACTTCTTGGTATATTTGTGATATCCTCAATCTGGATATTAATCAATTTTGTTGGAGGGAGAGGTGGGCAACCAAAAAAACCCTTTCTTTTTTATCTTGTCAAAATTTTTCTTGTGTCATCTGATATCTTCTCTTGGCTCTTTTAAAGCAAAACTCTTAAATATCCCAATTCCTCTACTCTTATTGTCTCTTGAGCACAATTCAGTAATACATTCAATCTCATCTCCCCAGAGAACCTTTTCTTATGAACGTCAGCAAAGATTTTCTTATTATTTAATCCAAAGGTCAATTCTTGCTTGAATTATCAGCAATGTTTGATTCATTTGATTACTATTTCCACTTTGAAATATTTCTTCCTCTTGGCCACGATCTATAAATCTTCTCCCAACCTCACTGGTACTTTTTCTCAGTCTCTTTTACTTGTTTCTCCTCATCTGCCCAACCTCTTGGTGTTGGAATGCTCCAGGTTTCAGTCCTTAGAACTTCTCACTATCACTAGGTGATCTCATCTTTGAACTGAGAACTACAAAATGTCTATTTCAAAGTTTGACCTCTCCCTTAGACTCCAGAATTGTAGAATTCAAATTCCTCCTCGTCACCACTTCTTAGATGCTTTAATATCTGCTTCAAATTTAACCATATCCAAGATTAACCCTGATATGCTTTCCCCCAAATGTTCTCCATCTGCAGCTTGTTCCATCTCTTTTAAGAGCCACTCCGTCTCTCCCTAAAGGCATTCTTACATCCTTTTTCTCTTTCATATCTTACATTCAATTGTCACAAAATCCTGTTGTCTCTGTCTTCAGAATATTTCCAGAAACCAAATCTCACTATCTCCATTGCTATCACACCGGTTCAAAGCATCACTATATGAAACTGGATTACTGAGATGCTCTTTTAAGTAACTTTAACTGAAGTGCTTGTTTAAAATAAACAGAGGAGAGGTGGGTGGGGAGATGGGTAAAATATGTAAAGGGTATTAAGATTATACTTATCATGAAGAGCACTGACTAATGATATACAGAATTGTTAAATCACTATATAGTACACCTGAAACTAATATAACACTGTATGTTAACTATAATGGAATTAAAATAAAAAATAAAAAACGAAGACAATGTGCTAAAAGAAGTAATTAATTGACTAATTAATTAATTAATTAAAATGTGAGGCACAACATATTTTGAGGATCAAAAGCCCAGAAGCCCTAAGAATGCCTCTAAAGATAACTTAGAAATTCGATCTCAACTTACCTTTCCAATCTTCTCTCTTTCACTTTATCCACTCGATGCATGAGGAAGTGTAGGTAGCTAAGTAATGTGTGGCATTGGATTATACACAGAGATTGTTATGTACAGGAATGACAGTAAAGATAGTATATAAGCTTTTTAGGGAAAATAACAGAAAAGGGAACTTTGTTCTTCCAGGAATAGAAAATCATCTGCGACCTTTAATTTGTCTGGCTCATTCATCAACTCTTAAGGAATAGTTAAGTGAAAAATTTCCATTTGGTGAAAAAGCATGTTCCCCTTACAAATTAGAATTATGGTCAATAGTAAGGATCAACTAGTTAAAATCAACTTATTTTTAAAACTACACCAGTAAGTTTTGTTTTGTTTTGTTTTAAAAGAGAATTTTGTTATTGGTGTGAGTCATCACTCTCAACACCAACCACTAAAAAGTTAAATTTTATTTTATTTTTAAAGATTTATGTATTTATTTGAGAGAGAGAGCACATGTGGGTGAGGAGGGGCAAAGAGAGAGGAAGAATCTCAAGCAGACTCTATAATGAGTGCAGAGCCCAGCATGGGGCTGGATCCCACAAAATCATGACCTGAGCCAAAACCAGGAGTAGGCTCTTTTACTGATTGCACCAAAAAAGTTAAATTTTAGATTGTGAAAAGTAGAAATGACAAGGTATATGACCAGTTTTTATTCCTTCTGTTGTTAAAAATTGGTTAATAACATAAATTTATAGCTTAATTTTAAGGTAAGAAAATCAATATATTTCTAAATTTGAAGCTTTCTATAGTAAATATGAAAGCACGTAACAAAAGATTCATAACCAGACAAAACTAGGTAATATTAGTAGGCTTACCCATTGGGGGGTTAAACTCTTCATTCTATAATAGAATTATTAAGGGTGTAACAAAATTACTATGAAGTATAAAGGCATTCATCATAAAATTCAAGGCTGTTCTAATGTACTGAGTGCTTGATTTCTCCTAGGAAGTACAGTCTACTTCCCTCTATATGAAATACTACTTCACTGCAGGAAACATTTTGCTCCCTTCATGGATTCTACACTTTGCTTTCTGTTATTTGCAATTCCATCAGTTGATGTTAAAATTTTAATCCCATTCTCAAGAGGTCATTTATTTCCCCATTAGTATTCCTTCTATAATCTAGGTACTCCGTCAGCACATGAATCACCAGCTTTATTTGTAGTGTTATGGTTCAGCCAATCTGGCTTCTTTTAAGAATGCTTTAAAAAAAATCATTTGCCTATAGTATCCACTCAGCCCAAGACTGTAAGGAAAAATTAATACAAATGTGATTCTGCTGCTTAGCTCATTGACTTATACGATATTTTTATAATCATAACTCCAAGGAAGGTGGTTTTCAGCTGGTGGTTCCTGGACCAGCTAAATCAGTATCACCTAGGAGCCAATTTGAAATAAAAATCCTCAGTCTCTACCCCAAACATACTGAATTGGAAACTGTGGGGGTCAGGTCCAGAAATCTTTGTTTTTACAAGCCTTCCAATGAGTACAGTGCAGCCAACATTTGAGGAACATTTCTCTAGAAGAAACATTGCCGAGTAAGGCACATTGTACAAGGTATAGAAAATCAAGTGGCTTACCACATAATATATGGTTACACTAAAGGTACTGTCACCATGGCCTCAACAAAACAAAAAAGTCATTTGTTTTCAGTCAAGTGGTCTACCACTGAGCTATACCCCCAAGTCATTTGTTTGAAGTTCACTTAATGTGGATGCATTTTTAGATTGGGTTGTGCTCTGATGTCCAACTCAAAGGAGTGCAGTTCACATCATAGTCATGTGACTGGCCCCTCCTGCAGATGTGTATGGCACAGTCCCAGGAGCAGACCACTGGTTCAGGTGCCAGTGGTATTTCATGAACTGTATTCTTTACCTCTCTGTGTATTAGTGAGGCACAACATAAAAACAAAAACAAAAACTCTGATATCACCAACTTTTCTTATTTTGGAATTTTAATGTTAAGTCTCTATCATTTTGAATCCATATATCTTCATTTGTGTTCAAATCCTCCTTAAGTATGTATGTTCTGTGTGTGTGTGTGTGTGTGTGTGTGCACGTGCGGATGTGTGTTTCTTATACATGGATTCACTGAAAGTTCTTTTTTAAACATTTGGTAAGATCAGGGAAAAAAATGCTTCATGTGAGTATTGTTTCTATTTGGGGGATTTTTTTTTTTTTTTAAGAGAGAGAGCAGAAAAAAAAAGGCAGAAAAGCAGGATTGGGAGGGGCAGAGGAAGAGAGAGAGAATCTTAAGCTTCCTGCCCAGCATGGAGCCCAAGGTGGGGCTCAATCTCACAACTCTGAGATCATGACCTCAGTCAAAATCAAGAGTCAGATACTTAACTGACTGAGCCACCCAGGTACCCCCGTTTGGGGGCTATTTTAAAATAATAATCAACTTGAGGGAGTGGCTATCTGAGTACATTACAATCATGTAGCATTTAAAACCAGCCTTGGAATTTCTACTTACAGTTTGGTAAGGATAGGATTTGGCTGCAGTCTCCAGCACTCCATATGTTTGATTTAGAATATTTTCCATGTTGTCACTATTTTTTCACAGATGCACAGATGAAAGGCAAAGTGGATTAAGCTGCCATAAAATACTAAGCTGTATTTTACAACAACCACACAATGACTACCGATGAATCCCTGCTGAAAATTGTTATGGGCAGGCCCTTCCTTTTTGTTTTTTATTTAGGTAGCATAGAAAGAAAAGGTTGGAAGCAACTCAAAGACGTCACTTCAGTATTTTATCTTGTCTCTAATAAAGCTTATACTTTGATCTACCCAAAAAGAGAGTTAATTTATCTTTCTGCTTTGAAGTGCGCACAAAGCAAAACTTGATGACATTGCAGCTTAAAGGCATTTAATTTGTTTTGACACCTATTGATTACCTATACCAGGTATGTACAAAAGAACATAAGTCATGGTCCTTGCCTTTAAAAACCTCACAGTGGTCCCAAAGAATACCTAAGCTAAGAACAACAAGCGTCAAATCTTTATACATTAAGGAGGACTTTGCAACATTTCTGTGAGATAGGTATTATTATTATCCTCATTTTACAGAAGAGGAAATGGATTTTCCCAAAGGTGCGCAACAAAGTTTGCAGAGTTAAGATTTACATCGAAGTAATCTCATTCCAAAGCCCATTCTCATTCTATGACACCACCTTGCCACTTTGGTGCCATCCTTCCTGGTTTTCACAGCAGTGAAAAGGAGCAGCGAATTGGGTCTGGATGCTAACATGAGGCAGAAACAGTTCTTGGGTAGGTCTGACTCTCTACACATGACCTCTAAAGACATACAGTCTAAAACATTCACTGAAAATTTAGACAGTTACGTAATTCAAGCATGATTTAATCTAGTCTACCTCCTGAACCCATAGCAGACATTGCTAATCAACCCCAGCTTCATTAACTAGATGAGAGGGCTCCCTCTGAATGCTTGTGTATTAAATCATCATTATGTACACTTTCAATATCTTACTGTTTTGTCAGTTATACCTCAATAAAGCTGAAAAAAGAAAAAAAAAAGAAATTTAGCCCCAGATTCTTTATTCACAAAACACTGATAGTGGCCATTACCAAACCTCCGGAGTTAACATATAAAATGAAAACTGCTTGCTCTGCTCCGTCTGTTCTTAACCTTATCTCCCAGGTTTAGTTACACTGAGTACAACGTAAATCTTTTATAAAATAGTACTAGATAAATATCGAGTTACATGGTATCTAGAATTTATTCCATCAACTAGCTTCCTTACTTTGTTGTAGAAGAAAATAATAATGGGATCACAAATTCTTCATGACAATTTCTGATGATAAATCTTGCTCTAATTTAAGTAACCCTCTTCATTCCAGGGCATTAGAGGTAGAATTTAGGCTGTATCAGATGGAGCCACAAGGAATACAAGTGTTAAGTACATATTACTCTATTTAGAAGCTTTAATAAAAAAAAAATTTGCTTATTTGGGGTTGAACACCCATGCAACAGGTGTAAATTTATTTAAGAATAAGCAACTGCAAGAAATGTCATATTTTAAATCAAATTATCCTGGCTCACAGGCCTCCACAGGCATTTGCGACAGCACCATTGAAATCTTACCATAGAGCAAAGTATCTAATATAGGGAGACAGAGAATAGATCTCTAACATCACTCATTCCTCACAGTCCAGAATCTCATCTTTTGCCTATATCAGGCTACCCCTCTATCCTCTCTTTGCCTCTAATCTTTTTGTGCTGTGCTATGCAATAGAGCAGCCATTATTTCCACACAGCTATTAAACACATAATATGTGGCCAGTCTGAATTAGGTGTTCCTTATAAGTACAAAAAAAAAAAAAATGCTGCTTTTCAAAGACTTCCTATGAAAATAAGAATCTTAAGTATCTTAATAACAATTTTTATATTGAATACATGTTGGACCAATACTACTTTGGATATGTCAAGTTAATTCAAATCTATTATTATGATTATTTTCACTTTTTTTACTTTTTTAAAATATGGCTACTAAAGTATTTAATACTACATGCATATTTTACATTATATTTCTGTTGGACAGTACTGTTTTAAGATAGTTTCAGCTAAATTTATTGAGGAACCCTCTTTATGAATACTGCCCTACATTGTTACTTATTTTAGAGTGTTACCCCAAACATAATGAATTACCGTACATTCTCCCACCCCCACAATAATTTATAAAGACAGAATTTGGGATGTCCTGGAGGAAGCAAAGAGAAGAAAACCTTCTCTCTCTCTCCCTCTCTCTCTCTCTCTCAATCTCTCTCTCTCCTTGAGAGAAACACACAGAATTTTCCAGTTAGATTTATTTTAGAAATGAGACTGAAACATGGATCTGAGGTAAGGAAAATAGTTTCTCCCTGTGTTACTGGAAATTATGTAACATAGGGTTTCTGTTCTGTTACTCTCAGTTTTATTTTCCATATCTCTTTCCCATGCAGACCGCCCATACTCTATGGAAACCATGATCTTTTCCATGTCTGTAGACAATATTCTGACTGTGGTAGAGAAAATCAAGTTCCAACAGAAGTTTTAATCTCATATCCTCGTAGAAAGTTCAACTTTCTATCCTGACACAATTGGGCATACCACAGGTAGATATATTGGGTAAGCAGATTGTGGCAAAACAGAATTACTAGGCCATTGATCATGGTCAAATTACTTTATCATTCAGAAAAACTTTCCTTCACTTTCATTTATATTTTATTTTATTTTTTTTAAAGATTTCATTTTTATTTATTTTACAGAAAGAGAGAGAGATCCCAAGTAGGCAGAGAGGCAGGCAGAGAGAGAGGGGGAAGCAGGCTCCCTTCTGAGCAGGGAGCCTGACGCGGGGTTCGATCCCAGGACCCTGAGATCATGACCTGAGCTGAAGGCAGAGGCTTTAACTCACTGAGCCACCCAGGAGCCTCTCATTTATATTTTATTCTCCTCATAGAACAAGGTTTTGTTTTGTACCTGACTCCCTCAGTATCATTTCAATCAAGTAATTTTTGCATCTCTGGTTCTACTTTTAGATTCGGTGCCCTCTTGGTTTTCATAAAATGGTATGATGTTTGTGACTTGGGTGGTGAGAAACACAATGTTCTGATCCTGTGCCCAAGTTAAACAGTATGGAAAATGACTCTCTTCTAAAGATGGATGCTTTTCTTCACAACTACATCTGATGGTAATTTTAACTGCCATTAAATAAAGTCAATACTCATTTTAAAAAAATGGAAATGGCTTTTCATCAAAATTACAAGTGCTTGAAAAAGTCTGATATTAACTAATGTCTACAGTCTTCTAACTGAAAAATATGCCAGAATCTAATATCTTGTCAGCATTTCATAAGACCTGAGTAAAGGTTTTTGTTTTAATTTCTTTTTAGCACTTAATTTTTCAGAAAACCTTACATTTACAAGCTGATATATCATACTGCAAATTGTACCAAAATTGACATGACTCAGCTACAGTTCAAAAGTAAGATGCTATCCAAAAATCTTCTTCTCAGGAACACTGCAAAAGATATATGATTCTCCATTGAACTTAACTATTTTTGTTTTTTGTTTTGTTTTGGGGGGATTTTTTTCAAGTCTTTACACTAGCTAGTTCCATTAGCTTGTTTATTTATGTTTTATTTATCAACTCTAATGTACATATTATTCTAATGATGTTTGATTTTTAGATATTGACATCTTCCATTAAAATATTAAGATCTGTGGTTATTAATATTTCATAATAATGAGAGCAATACAGGAATGATCTTCACTTCCAGTGGGGAATAAAAAACTTTTGGAGGCACTATTCTATCTGGGAGTTATATTAAAAAATAGGAGTGGTTATACAAAAGCCTTCTCTAGATATATTTAAGAAACAGGTTGGTACTAGGTGGTTTAAGAATAATCTTGAAGAAAAATACTCTAAATCTTTTCTCTATAGCTTTCACATACCAGGTTTTTAATTTGTATTCTGCTGTGTCCAAATAAAAGCTAAGTAAATCGTATTTTAATCAGTTCAGTTGACTGAATTGTCCAGTTTTATCTGAAATAACTACAACAAAGGTTTTTTTTTCTAAAAAAATAAAAAAGCTTCTACATAATCTGTAGTAACCGTATCTACTCCAATATTCATCCACTCCATCTATTGCTTCTGCCCCTAATCCTCTGCTGAAATTATTCACAATAAGACCAACAAGCCACCAATATCCTCCTGATACTGATATGAACTTACTATGCTGTATTTATGGAGCCATTGACATATGACCTCATTAAATGCTTAGGAATTTGAACTCTTTCTTTCATTGTCTTGTATATAAATGCTTTTTCTTAATTTTGCTTGTATCTCTGTGTTTGTGCATTTGTAGATTTCATGTGCTTTCTGTATTAATGTTTCAAATAAAGAGAGTTTATTGAGGGAATATTTTTAGAAGTATTAGAAGAGTTAAGACAGCAAACAAAAGAAATAGAGCACTCAACAACTCAAAAGAGAAGGCAGACATTACCATCTCTGGGCCAGACGGTAGAAGGGGAAGAAACTGTTCTTGAAGCCCCTTGAGAACAAGAGTCAATGGAAGAGAGGCCAAGTGGTAGATGGTTTCTTTGCAGAGAGATTCACTGTTAAAGAAGCAGTACCAAATAGAGAGGGACCAAGGAGAAGGAACTATCCCAATCTTTCTCTGATTTTCTTCCAATAATCTCAGTGCCTCCTTTTGGTCACACTTGACTGGAAGGCAGCCAAAGAGTTTGGGGGATACAGCCTCTAAAAGTCAGCCTTCTGGAAACCAGTGCTGTGCAAAGACGTCAGAGAAGATATCTGGTTTGGGGGTGAAGGCAGACAGAAAACCAAGGATTTCTGGTTAAAGCTGGCAGAAACACACACACAGACGTACACACACACACAGACAGACACACAAACTTCTATTCAACTGTCCTTGGAAATACAGTGAACCTAAGTTACAAACAAATTTTGAAGAAAAACTGTTAACATTTTGTATTGCCAGACTTTTCTAATATTATAGGCAAAGAATGGAATTCCGTAATAATGCACATTTTGTAATAAGTTTGGCCAAACGTACTTAATTTTTTCTCTATAAAATGTGTACTGGTTTACTTTGCCAACTTAAAAGAGTAGTTGGTATCCTCTATTACTTATAAAAACATCTTATAATAAATTCATATTCAGTTATGTTGGAAAGACTCCATCCTACCACATACCCTAAGCACCAATTATCAGTATGCCTTAACATATTCATTCAGAAATGTTCTATCCATATATAGCCATATATATGTACATATATTTTTTCATATAAGGGATAGATACCCTTTAACATACAGGGAAACTTAGTTTACAAACTCTTCAGTATTTGCTTACATTATTAAAAAAATTTTCATTTACATATGCTTTTAGAGGGTTTTTTTCCCTTATCAATATATACTTAACTCATTTTTTAAAGGCCGACAATATCACTTTGTATGTATATATAATTTTTTTGGAAAAAATAAATACCTTACCATGAATTGTTTCTGGTCTTCTGATATTACAAAGAACCCTAGACATGGTACATATATTTTTTAAAGTGTACTAGCCTATCTGTAGGAAATTATTGGGTTGAAATATATGCACAGTTTAAGTCTTGATAATCATTATCAAGTAGTTAATTCAAAGAAAAAGTGCCAGTTTACATTCTATTAACAATAAGGGAGGGGGTGCCTGGGCGGCTCAGTGGGTTAAGCCTCTGCCTTCGGCTCAGGTCATGATCTCAGGGTCCTGGGATCAAGCCCCGCATCGGGCTCCCTGTTCAGCAGGGAGCCTGCTTCTCCCTCTCTCTCTGCCTGCCTCTCTGCCTACTTGTGATCTCTCTCTCTGTCAAGTAAATAAATAAAATCTTTAAACAAAACAAAAAAAAAAACAATAAGGGAGTACCTGTGTTAATCAAATATTTTAACTTTCATCAACATAATAGACCAAAAAAATAGAATGTCATAATGTTAATTTGCATGTCTTTGATCCTGAGTGAAGTTGGGCATATTTCAAATTTTTATAAGACATTTGCATTTTTTCTTCTATAAAGCATACATAACCTTTGCTAGTTTTACGTATATTTGTGTATAGGTATGTGCATTTATATAAGATTTACCTTATTGATTTTATTTACATATTTTATATTTCCTAATTTTTGTCCACTTGATCTTCCTTGGTGTGAGAAAGGTAGACAGATCAAAGGAACAGAATTAGAGAGACCAGAAATAGAAGCAAATGCATATGGGCTTTAGCGAAATGCTAAATGTGGCATTTCACTTCAGTAGTAAAAAGATGGATTTTTTTTTCCTTAAAAATCTTTAGAATGACTGCTAGGCACTAGGAACAAATAAAACTATATCCCAACATCATTCTTTTTACCAAAATACTTTTAGAGAGGTCAAAGTAGAAAATGTAAAAATTAATCTCATGAGAAATAGAAAAAAAAAGTACATTTATTCATTTTTTAGAGTGGGAAATGACTTTCTTCATGAGACATACATTCTGGAAACTATAGAGAAAAGTATTACTGAAGTTATATATACAATAATTATTGAATGTCAATACAGAAAAAATATAAAAAGTAAAAAATGGCAAATGATAAATTAATAATAGGATTATGTTTCTTAAAGATATAAAGACTTTCTACACCTTAAAAGAATAACTCAACAACCCAATAAAATATGGGTAGGTTATATAAAGAAGAAATAGTCCCAATTTATAAACTTCTCAAGATCAACAAAATGCCACTTATGACAAAAATTCAATACCATTTTTACCTTCTCGGTTGACAAAAATGAAAATATTTCTTAATATTAATCCAACATTCTCATACACTGGTGGAAGGAATGTAAGTCAGCTCCCCTTCTTTGGAGAACAATTTGGTGACAATAAAATTTAAAAGACACATTTTTTGGTTTAGAAATTTTACTTCTTGGAGTTTATCCTTATATATACATGTGCACAAAGGTATATATACTGATGTTATTAACAATGTTGTCTGATGTCTATTGTCGAGAAAAGTAAAGCACTGGCCAATAGGTAAGGAATACTCCTATCCATATCGACTTTTGGGACCTGGGACATAGACTGGAATGAAAACTTCTTTTTATTGCACATATGTTTAGATGTTACCATTTGAATTTGCTATTTAGTTCATAGTAATGCAATTAATAATAGGATTTTTATTATTTAATATCCCAGCATTTACTATTATGGTGGGGTTTCGCCAATCTCAGATGGACAGGTTATCCAGGAGTACTGAAATTTTAACCTACACTATGTTACCCTTCTCATAAGATTTATACACAACAGTGGCAAGAGGGAGAAAGAGGTTTTTAGCAAAAGCTATCTTTGGCCCTAACCTCAAAACGTGTAACCATTTTAAGCTGGGACCTCTGGAGTTGGACCTGTCACCTTCTCTATTTCATTTAAATTCTCCTTCCTCACACACCTCCTGGACCTAAAGCAGGTTTTCAATATTATCACTTTCTAATTTTACGGCAGGAAGAGGCAGAAGATATACAAAGAAAGATAAAGTGTAGGCTCCAGGGCTGTTGAGATAGCTAAGTTAGTGAACTGTTAGAGGCCACTGAGAGAGAAACTCAAATGGAACTCCCATTGCATTTAACCCACAAATTAACTTCACTCATTGGCCGTTATAGACTGTTCAGGGTTTGATATGTGATAAATGGATTTCTCCTTCAGGAGGAAGGAGAATGTGACAGTGGAACCTTAAAATCTTTCTTTCCCCTATAAACTATGAAGCTAGCGACTCTTAAGTCCATATTGCAAATTTAGTCCTTTATTTAGAGGCCTAGATTGCATTTCTAATTTAACTAAATCTCTTAATTTGGATATCCCATCGTTATCTAAAAATTAACTTGTCCCAAATTGAACAATAATTTTCTCCTAAATCTGTTCCTCTTACTGTGATAATCCCTGTCCCGGTTGAGGGCCCACCAATAATCTAGACAGTTAAGGTCAAAATGTCATGGTGTTTCTCCAGGCATCGTTGAACTGAGGCAAGAGGAACCTCTTCATTGAGCCACACACACATTTTAGACAACCGTGCCTATCATACACACAGACACACAGACACACACTTACTGACACTACAGGGAACTTATGAGCCCCTCTGTCATTCAGAATCTGGCACAAACTGAATTACTAGTATCTTATATCTTGACTAGTATACTCAAGTTCCATGAAAATGTTTCTCATATCTCTTGCTCTGTATTCTTGAAACAGAAGGAAACCACTCCTGAACATTGGGATGGCATGGGGGTTGTGTGACTACTGACTTCAGAGAGGAACCTTGTTGTGAAGGATGAGGAAGCTTTAGTTGTAGGTATGTTTAGGTAAATAAAAAGAGAAATTAATGAACTTGACAAATGTTTCTTTGGACAGCATGAATACAATGGCTTCTTGCAATAAATAAATATCATTTCTCATTAGTGCCAAACATCCATATTCTTATTCTCTTGGTGCTCTATTTTGTAGTTCCAGAAGTATTCAAGAATGAGTACTGTATTACTAACTGCTCAATGGAGACCGTACAGCATTTAGCAATATTAACAATTCATATCAAATTTAAATTTGTATATAGGAAGTTCTAGAGAAAACATGCATGCAATATGATATCAATTATTTACATTGGCAACCAGATGGATTTTAAATGCTAGAATTATATTTTATTTTATTTTAAAGATTTTATTTATTTATTTGACAGAGAGAGATCACAAGTAGGCAGAGAGAGAGGAGGAAGCAGGCTCCCTGCTGAGCAGAGAGCCCGATGTGGGGCTCGATCCCAGGATCCTGAGATAATGACCTGAGCCAAAGGCAGAGGCTTTAACCCACTGAGCCACCGGCGCTCCAAGAATTATATTTTAAATTGTAATATTCACTATAATTTGCATTTTGCATCTTAATTTCAATAGATAATTTGAGTTGCTTTGGAAGGAAAAATCTTTCCTAAAAATATAAAAAGTCATTTTTAAAGTTTAAATTTACCATTTTATTTAAAATATATTAAAAAATTATATATACTTTGAATACAATTACATTTTGTTTAATATTTTAGCCATTGTTTTCACAAAAAAATGCTGAACAGAACACTCAGACACGTGCAATAATTTAATTTAGCTATCTTTGGTATTTTGCTAGCATTGTTATATAAAAATCAGAGATTAATATTGTAGTTTATCTGTCAGTATGAAGTTATATTTTTCAAGATGAAGATAAAACATGCTTTACTTAATAAGTTGTTAACTTTATTTATACCTTTTAAATATTCATGGTATGTTGGCCTGCCTTGTCTCCTGCCCTGGGACCCTGAAATGTGAGGGGCCAGACTGTGCTTTCCAATCCCCTCCTATTATTCCCTTGCCCCTCAAATCGAACGCTTCACCATATCCTGCTAGTCCAGCTCTAAAGTGCTTCTTGAATCTTCCCCCTCTCTGATGCTTCTTCATCCCAGTTCTCATGGATTTAACCTGGTTAATAATGATATTCCCCTAACTGGTCCATTTCCTCTAATCTCATTCTCCTCAAATCTATTTTTCACAATACCAAGAGTGGCTTTTCTACATATCAAATGATGTTATTGCCTTGCTTTAAATACTTAAATACCTTGAGGGCATGTTAAGTGAGATAAATTGAGAAGACAAATACTGGATGATCTCAAATATATGTGGAATCTAAAACAGTAGAACTCATAAAAACAGAGAGTAGAATGGTGGTTACCAGGGGCTGCCAGGTAGGGGAACTAGGGAAATATTGTTTAAGGGTACACATTTGCAACTAGTAGATAAATAAGACCTGGAGATCTAATGCAAGTGATTATAGAAAACCATACTGTGTGATGAACTTCAAAGGGGCTAAGAGACCACCTCTTAATTGTTTCCACCAAAAAAAAATTATAATTATGGGCTTGATAGAGGTGTCATGCTATGGTGGTGATCAGATTGCAACATACAAATGTATCCAATCGACACATTGTATACTTTAAGCTTACAATGTAATGTGAAATTTCATATCAATAAAAGTATCTTTTTAAAAATAAATAAAATGAAGTTGGCAAACATTTTGAAAAGAACACTGTGATTATTAGGAATTACCACAGATAAACATAGGGAAAAAAGTATGTAAATCTAAGTCAATGCTCCCGGGGTAGTTGTGATAGTGGTTGATAGAATTATGAAAATATCTGAAAATATCTGAAATATCTGAAAATATCTCAGTCACTGTAAGCATTGGGTCAGACTTTCAACAAAATTACAGAATCTCAAAGATGAAAAAAATAAATACATAAATGTGTAATCAGCCCCCAAATGATCTATGAATAAAATCTAAACTTGTTATCATGACGGTCAAGGACACTGCATAACTTCTATAATTTAATCGTCTGTCATTTTTTCACATAACTTATTCTTGGTGATACTAATTTTTTTAATAGGCTTTAGTTTTTAGAGCAGTTTTAGTTTCACAGTAATACTAAGCAGAAAGTACAGACAGTTCCCATATAGCCCCAGACCTCACACAGGAATAACCTCCTCAGCTATCAACATTCAGCCCCAGAGTGGTACATTTGTTACAATCAACAAAGCTGCATTGACACATCATTATCACCCAAAGTCCTTAAAGTTCACTCTTGGTGTTGCACATTCTATGGGTTTTACAAATATAGAATGACATGTATCCACCACTGTCATACAGAGTAGTTTCACTGCCTAAAGAAATCCTCTGTGCTCTGCCTATTCCTGGTCACTCACTCTTTCCTGATCACCAGGAACCAATGATCTTTTTACTGTCTCCATTGTTTTGCATTTCCAGAATGTCATACAGTTGAAGCCTTTTCCTATCAGCTCCTTTCAATTAGTAACATGTGTTTAAGATTGTTCCATGTCTTTTCATGGCTCAATAGCTTATTTTTTTAGCACTAAATAATATTCCACTTTATGGATGTATCATAGTTTACTTATCCATTCACTCAATGAAGGACATTTTAGTTGCTCTCAGTTTGTGGCAATTATGATGAAAAGTGCTATTAATATCCACGTCCAGGACTTCTAGGTCCTCAGTTGGTTGAGCCTCTGACTCTTGATTTCGACTCAGGTCATGATCTCAAGGTCACGGGAGCAGCCTCGCGTGGGGCTCCATACTCAGCGCGGAGTGAGCTTGTCCCTCTCCCCTGCTCCTCTGTGCCCTCTCTCTCTCTCTCAAATCAATACATAAATAAAATCTTAAAAAATATATCCACGTGCAGGTTCTTTTTATAGATGTGTTTTCAACTAAATGAGTTGAAAGCAGTAATACTCCAAGATTATGTTTAGTGTGAGACCAGCCCATCCTAGCCCCCTTGGAGTTTTAAAATCCCAGCCTTTCCCACACTGAGCCTCTAGCAATTTGTCAATTATCATTTGGGTTTCTCCTCCAGTACCTTTTGATTCTCTGTATCTATCTGCCTATCTCTCTCACTTTAAAGGCAGTGATTTTGCTCTGTGACTTCAATTCTCTGATGGATTTAAGAAGAGTTGTGGAGTTTTAGTTTGTTTTGCTTTTTACTTGTTTTTAGAATGCAGTGGTGACTTCCAAGCTCCTTAGATGCCAGATCAGAAACCCCCAAACGTGTTGTTAATTTTCTTAATGTGTTCTATTATCTCTCTTACCTCAATGCCTTTATAAAAATTGCTTTACTTAGCTGTGTTTCTGTGCACTGGCTACGACCATCTACACTAATCGACACTGTGTGACAACTACTTATTTTTGTTCATTTCACTTGCAGATGAAAGCTATAAACCCAGTGTCTGCACAAAACATTGGGCACTGTTACTTAACAATAAAAAGAAAATGTACCCAAATTAGCTTAAGTTAAAAAGGAAATATATTGGCTCATTTAATAAGAAAATACATGTGGTAGTTCTTGATTCAGGCTTGGCTGGAACCAAAAGTTCAAATGTTATGAAGAACCTACTGTCTTTTCATTCTTAAACAAACTGTTTCCACATCTTAAGAAAGATGGGAGCCCTGGGTCTGCTGTTTCTATATACCAAATATTCCTACCACAAAAGTATTATGACCCTTTTCTAGTAACATCTATATGAATCCCTTGAAAAGTTCTGGAGTTGTTACTGTTCCTAATGGTAAGAGCTATTCTTATAGGTCAGCTGGATTAGGTTCTTTCTCCTATAGCCAGGAATCTCACAAACAGGAAAGGAGAGCTCCACCAAAGGAAGAGATACAGATAAGATATAAAGACCAAAGACAAACTCTAGTAGCGTCACCAAAAATGTTCCTAATAATGCATTTCAACAATCAGAATACAAAATTGAAATGATCTGTAACCTCATTTTTTCATGTTTATTTTTGCATGTATAGATCAAATTCACTAAAAATTTGTTAACTCTCAACCGAGTTTGAGCTGTCCACAATGGCCTCTAACAAATATGTATCCATTAACAGTTAAGACAATAGAATGTAAATTAATAACAGTTGTGCCTTTGTTTCCTTTTCCCCCCAAATTATCTTTAATATGATTCTAATATTGTTTTTACAATTAAACATTTTTAAAAGATTTTATTTATTTATCTGAGAGAGAGAGAGAGCAAGCGACAGAGAGAGAGCCTGAGCAGGGGAGAGGGGCAAAGGAAAAGGGAGAATCAGGCTTCTCATTGAGGAGCTCACTCATGGACCCTGGGATCATGAAGGCAGACACTTAACCGACTGAGCCACCCAGGTGCCCCACATTTAAACATTTTTGAAAAAAAGAAAATTCTGGTCAAAAAGAGAATAACTTTAAAATATATCGAAGTAATAGAAACAACCATAGCACCTGCTATTTAAAGAAACACTAACTTCTGCAACTGACTTGAATATGACTTCTATATCTGACTTGAATTTGAATTAATAACGTTTCCACTATGTGTGATAACTTGATAAGAATTATTTTTCCAACTCTATTCTGAAAACTTTAGACCATTTTTGACAGCACCAGCTAATAAATACAACATCACCCTGAAGAAATGTTGTAGATAAGATTTCTTTCAGTAATATTAAAAAACCAAAACAAAGGGAGAATTCCTGGTCTGTCTTATTTACTTACCAAATCAGGGAGAGACTGAAAGAAAGAGGAGATCTCATCACCAGCTGTGTCTGCAGTCCTCTGCTTGCTCATAATTCCTTGACTCATCCACTCACCAAATATTTATGGAGTGACAGCCTCTCACAGGTGCTGTACTAGATATGGCACTTATTTATATTCTTGGCAATTGTTTTCCAATTATTTCTTCTGTGCTAAGAATATTACTATTATAACTCTTGCTACATGTTTCTTTTCTTTATCCATCTCTTGTGTTTATAATTTATTTTCAAAATTTTGGCAACATGCATAACTATATGTAGATGATGACAGTATCCACAGAAAACTTAAAAGTTGACTGGACATTTGAGACAGGCTATGAACTACAAAATTTACAAAACAAAACTGGTGGCATATATAAGGGAACACATTTTGATTTGCTACAAAATTCTAAAATATAACCATTGCATATCATGATTGAAAAGTCATCAAAGGCTCAAAGCAGATAATTCATGAAATAAAAAGCAAAAGTATCCGAATAAAATTTAAAGGCATCAACCTTGTTAATGACAAAAGAAAAACCAAGTAAATAAGATGCAATTTCGGTCTGTAATGTTGGCATTTTAAAAAATATTAAAACTATGTTGTGTAAGGTCATTGCTGAGAGGGGACCCTTATTTACTGCCAATAGGTTTACCTCTTTGTAAAGCAATTTAGCACATGAATTGTGAAGTTTAATATTTTTACATCTTTTGATTAAAAAATTTTACATTCAAGATAAAATTTCCAGGAAATAATAAGGGATGTGGGTAAAGAATTCTCCCTGTAGCATTCCTTATAACAGTGATAAAGGAGAAAATATTTTAAATTGTAGCCATGAGGGACTAGTAAATTATAATATGATAAACTCATGAATAAAATGGAAAATTATGTTTTCTTTAAAATTTATTTGAGTGATTATTATTCAAACAGAAAATTTTCACTATACAATATTGTGATTGAAGTCCAATGCAAAGGTATACTAGAGCTATAGATGTGTTTTGAGAAAAAAATACCAAAATGTCATTAGCATTAATGAGTCCGCTGTTGATAGTTAATTCCTTCTTTATGTGTTCCTGAGTATTACAAGTTTTCTTCAATGACTACGTATTTGTTTTTAAAATAAAATACAATAAAGTTTATTTGTTTACTTTTTATTAAGTTTTTTATTTTAATGCCACTGTAGTTAACACAGTATTCCATATATTTCAGGTGCTCAATATGATTCCACAATTCTATACATCATTACTCAGTGCTCATCATGATGAGTGCACTCTTTCTCTCCTTCACCTATTTTACCCACCTCCCCTCTGATATGCTTTATTTTAAACAATACCCTCAGTTAAAGTTATTTTTTTTCAACAAGAACATTTTTTACTTGAAGCATACTTCAGAATACATGGTTCTAAAAGATATATATAAAACATTCCAACCGAGAAACATAAAATACACACTTCCTTCAAGTACTCACTGAAGAATCCCCTGATTAAGTCACATGAAAAGAAACGTAACAAATATTATAAATTTAAGAAGACTGAAATTACACCAAGTGTATTTTCCAACCACAATGGTACAAAACTAAAGATCAACAATAAAAGATAGCTGGAAAATAAAGTTTATTTTAAAAAGTAACTTATGGCTTTTGTTTGAGGGCCCCTGACTAAAACCAAATATGTTTCTTTTCTTATATCAAGAATCTCATAAAGGGACAATAAAGAGGACAAAGTAAAAATGACTGAGATAGGCTTTCAGTAGACAGAACATTTATCACATATGAAGAAACAAAGGAGGACACACATTCTAGAATTTAAGGAGAAGGACCCAGAAATGGAGGGCTCTGAACTTCCAGATATAATATCTTTGTATTAATTTTTTAAAAAGGATGAAATAGTCCCCATTTACTTCTACCCATATGCAATGTAAACCCCACACAATATGGTGGGGTGAGGATCAAGAAGGTTTATTTCTAATGAAACTGAAGTGGATCTCTGTGGGCAAACTGGGACAGTGGGTATTTGCCTTGAAGCAAAGTTGTTCAGATTCTACTATTCAGAAAAGTTCCAGTTTTCTGCTTAATTACTCAAAATGAAGTCCACCAGTTGACAGGCACCACCCATTCACCCAATAATGCCAGTCATTCTCAATTTAAAATGATATTCAAGCATTGCTAGAAATCGAAGAAAAATTTGTAACAACACAAGGATAAACAAACAAAGTTACCACAGTGGAAATATCAATTAGGGGGAATTGAATTGAACCTTTTTAAAAAAGCAATGTTAACCCTAAATGCACGGAGGTCTGAAAAGATTTTGCAATCCCCAAAATGAGAACAGGATAGTGGTAAGAAAGGAATTGCTAAATATTCATCCATCAAAGACTTCTATAGGCACTGGCAGAAATGGATTAACCAAGAAAAATCAACTTAATGATGTAGAGATACAAGAAGAACAATTAGAAAAACAATTAGAAAACTGTAAAATGGTTCTAAGAAAAGGCTAAAGATAGAAGGAGGTAGTATGGAAGACTATTGTTTTCTGTTTTTGTTTTTGTTTTTTTTAAGACTACTGTTTTTTGCTTTAAGTCCTCTACACTGCTTGAGTTTTCAAAACCATGTACTTATATTACTCTGTTGCAAAATTTAAGTGTTAAAAATAGCAGGAAAAATTGTGTTTCAAAACGTTCCTACTCAAAATAAGATTTCCAAACAAAAGTCAGGTTTTAAAATTCACACTTGCTCCATCAGTCTAATTCTGAGTAGTGAAAGCAAAAATGGAAACTCATCTCCAAAGCATTAACAATAATGATTTATTTTGTTGTCGTCATTGAAATTCTGTAGTCAGATATGTACTCTATGTGAGTTAAATATTAAGAGGAAACTTCAGGATTTCAGGAGTTTAGATAAACTGTGCCCATGAATGAAATTCTCCAAGGATTTTGCTAGATATCTCCTATTCCATAGTTAAAGTAGTGCCAACAAAAATTAAATCCTGCTTAAAAATGTTGATGCTTTTCAATTAATTATCCTCTGTCTTTTCTACTCATGACTCATTTGCATCAAAGCCATGCATTCATATCATAAGGCACTGGTGATTCTCTAGTACAAGCTGGCTTCCCTAGCTTTTAAACTAATGATACTCCTCAGCTCAATGCCAGGAACTCCCTGCTGAGATCAGGTTCTTTAACAGCCAGGATTCTTCAACCAATTTAGACTACAAAACAGCTTTGGACAATTTGGTCCAGCTTTGAACTGCCTAGGGAGCAGGCACCACAACGTGCCCTTCCCAACTCAAGTTGGCAAAGAGTTTGGTAGATTCAAGGATAATGAAAGGAAATCAGTTGACTAGAGCATTTTGGTCAAAGGGAATAATAAAGTCTCAAAAACAAATCAACTAATGCACAAGTCTATGAATGCTTCTCTGATATTATGATCCCTAAAAGACTTCCCAACCAAGCAAAAAGTTCAGTGGAAAAGGTCAAAGGAAATGATTGATTAAATAACTACATCAAAATTGAAAATTCACTTATCAAAAAAATATCCTGAACAGGGGCGCCTGGGTGGCTCAGTTGGTTAAACGACTGCCTTCTGCTCAGGTCATGATCCTGGAGTCCTGGGATAGAGTTCCACATCGGGCTTCATGCTCAGCAGGGAGTCTGCTTCTCCCTCTGACCCTCCACTTCTCGTGCTCTTTCTCTTTCATTTTCTCTCTCTCAAATAAATAAATAAAATCTTAAAAAAAAATCCTGAACAAATTTAAAAGGCAAATAAGAAAACCCAGCATATATGACTGAAAAGAACTGGTATTTTACTATATGAAGAAGTCTTACAGTTTAATAAGAGAAGAATATCATTCAAAAAACACAGATGAAGGAAAATAATGGACAATCCATATACACACATACACACATTCACGTATAATATGATCTCATTTAAAAATATTAGATACTGGGGCCCCTGGGTGGCTCAGTGGGTTAAGCCTCTGCCTTTGGCTCAGGTCATGATCTCAGGGTCCTGGGATCAAGCCCCGCATAGGGCTCTCTGCTCAGCAAGGAGCCTGCTTCCCCCTCTCTCTGCCTGCCTCTCTGACTACTTGTGATCTCTCTCTCTCTCTGTCAAATAAATAAATAAATTAATTAATTAATTTAAAAAAATAAAAATATTAGATACTATCAATAATCAAAGAAATTAAAATTAACATGCAAATTACATGGCGCTTTTCTCCTCTCAGTTTTTTCTTTTCCTTTTTTTAAGATTTTTTATTTTTAAGTACTCTCTACATTCAACATGGGGCTTGAACTTACAACCCTGAGATTGAGTCTCGTTCTCTACTGATGGAGCCAGCCAGGTGTCCCTCACCTCTCAGTTTTCAATTTTGCCTCTTAAAAATTAGAAACTAAGAGGGATTAAAGTATACTGAACTCCATATAATGCTAAAACTGCTATGCACAACTGGTGGAAGCTGGCAAAATTTTTCTAAACAGCATTTTGGTAATATATATCAAAAGCTTAAAAATGGTTATACCTAGTTATTTCTAGTCATAAGACTCTACTTAAAAGTAACGAAAGTGAAGAGTCAAAACTGTGTGTTGCTTAATACAGTATCTTTTCTAGGGGCACCTGAGTGGCTCAGTTGGTTAAGTGACTGCCTTTGGCTCAGGTAATGATCTTGGAGTCCTGGGATCTAGTCCCACATAGGGCTCCTGGCTCAGCGGCAAGCCCGCTTCTCCCTCTGACCCTCTCCCCTTTCATGCTGTTTCTCACTCTCTCTTTCTCAAATTAATAAATAAAATCTTTTAAAAATGTACAGTATTATTTCTAACAACAAAGGAGAAATTTATATGTCTAACAAGAGAAATGACTTAAATAGATTCTGGATAGGTGACTCTCACATCATGCAAGTTTTCCAAGAATAAAAAATCCTGCATTTAGCTAATAAATGTTCTACATCATAGGGCGGTTAAGAATATCAAATACATACGCACAAAACCCTTAGAACAGTGCCTGGCACATGATAATAATAAACATTAACCCTTATAACTTAATAATTATTAAATATTAATACTAAAATCTTATTCACTGGCAAACTTGCTACTGAACTTTTATCACCTTCACCACTAACTAGATAGAATGGCAGAGAGGTAAATAATTGCCAGAGTAAAGGCTTTGAAATCAAACAAATGGGAATAATACAAAGCTCACATGTTTTGGGGAGAGATTTAAAGACATAATATATTTAAAGTGCATTTATGAGGACTAAAACATTGTGATACTCAAATGAAAGGCGCATTGTCATCATTACTAATCATTATTATCAACAAAATATACTACAAATAAATATAACTAAGTGTATTTATTTTTACTGTGGAAAATTTTTTAAAAAGATATAGGTACAAAAGTAGAATAAGAAAATGAAATCCCATGCACAGAATTCTAAGTGCTTATAGTTTTCAACAAATGGCTACTCTTGTTTCATTTACGCACTCACTCTCAACACACACACTGGATTACTTTGAAGGAAGTTCTAAAAGGTATTTATAATTGTCTCAGAGTATAGCTTTAAAATGTGAGCATTCTTGTATTGTTAACATAACCCAAATACTATCACATCTAAAAAAATTCTTTAAAATCATCATATGTCCACTTAGTGTTCAAATTCCCTATTGTCTCATACATTTTTTGTTTCTTTGAATCAAGATCCGAGGAAGGTCCATACGTTACTTTTGTTTCAAGTTTAATTTAAGAAGTTCCTATCCATTCCCTCTTTTTCTTTCTTTGCCATTTATTTTCAGGAGAAACTGCATATTTGTCCAACAGTTTCCTAGTCTGGATCATGCTTACTGCAGCCCCATGATGTTGCCCAAAGTATTCCTGTCTCTTTATTTCCTGTTAATTGGTAGTTAAATTTATATCCAACTTTGTTTTTTTGGCATGAGTTGTTCATAGATGGTGTTTGTACTTCACCAGTAGGTATATAATGTCTGATTTTCTCTTTTTTTGTGAGGTAAGTAGTCACTAATTATCATAGCTTAGATCTGTTCTTTCATTTGAATGGCACTATTCTAATTCTCATTGTTTTCTTTATTACCTAGAATAGTATGAAAAGAAACTCCACCATTTGTTTACACTTCATTTAGAAGAGGCAGGATGAATGCTAGCTTCTTTTCTTTATATGTATTCCAATTTTTGAAATAAGGTGATTTCCTAATATTCTTTGAAGGGAACAGTTGATTCCATCTTAGAGTTTTTCTAATTCTCACAGAGGGATACTTAAATTATCACACATATCAACCAGAACAAGCCTGCTGGTCGCCCCACCCTCGAGGCCTGTATGCCAGGCCTACAGGATTCCAACCTTGAAGATGCCAGCGCCACCACACAATGCCCCTTCTTTCAAGGTCTAGGTACCAGTTCTGATGAATGCTTCGTTATGCCAACGTCTAATAATTGCAACTTTTCCCCTTTGTTTTCCTGGTCATGGGTGGTTATTGTTTCCTAGAGTTAACTATCTACGTGATATGTTAGCATTCCCATTTTCTTCTAGTTATATGATTTCGTTTTTTAAATATTTAAATCTCAGAACAATTTGGGATCAATTCTGTGAATAGTGCCAGAAATGGACTCAGTTTTATCTATTTTTCCTATGGTTTAACTAGTGAGTCCAACACTACTTATTAAAAAGTCCAGGTTTTCCTGGATATCGTTTGTTCTTCTAAATATATTGCATAATCAACATGTCAAGCTCCAGACAAAAGCATTCAGGACATGATAAAGGCAGTATTGAAGTCAGTGGGGAACAAATTTTTGTTGTTGGAGTGAAGAACTATTACTCTTGTGACACTCAAAGGAAGCTGAGGCAAAACAGAAAGGCTAGCAGCCTTTATTTTTGCCTTCTAAGCTCCAGTCTTATGGTAATGCCCCCCATAGGGAGAGACTTACTGAAGCCAGGGCACAAACAAATGTGATGAGTAGAGGCCCAGACTGCACATCTAGTCAATTATACATGGGTGGGTTTTGAAATTGGGACACAAGAGTTTAACAACTGGCTGTTTACTGTCTTTTGCTCTTATAAAAGGATTACCATTGATAGCATTCTGCACCTAACTTTTCACGTATTTGCTGGTGCATTTTGAGATAAATACCTAGAAATGAGATTGCTGGGTCAAAGAATAAGTGTAGAATATTGCCAAATTCTCCTCCAGGGAGATTTACCATTTTGTATTCTCAACAGCAATGTTTGCCAATGCCAGTTTTCCTTCAGTCTCATCAACATACAGCTACACTTTGGGATTTATGCCAATCTGATTGGTGAGAAACAGTATTTTGGTTTAGTTTTAATTAGCACATTTCTCTTATTATGGAGAGTCGTGAATATTTTCATATTTATAAGAGCTATTTGCATTTCTTTTTTTGTGAACTATCTGTTCATATCTCTTTGCCCACTTGTATTTTATCTCTCTGCCTTCAGAAGGCTTTTATATATTAGAGATAGTAACTCTTTAAATAGACATAATTTTCAAACCTTTTCGTATTAGTCATTGTGTTTCTTACTTTGGTTTTTTGGATTTTTTGCAATGCAAAGTTATTTCTTAATATGCTTTTACCAATATTTTTTCTTATTGCACTTGGATTTTGACTCACATTTAGAAAATTTTCCTCACTCTCATGTTATAAATTCCCCTGTTTTCTTCTTGCTTATAGTTTCATTTGTCATAGTAAAATTCTAAACCAGTTAGAATTTATTCTGTCTACAATGTCAGAAATAGACACAAATTAATCTATTTTCTTTACTTGGTTAATCAGTTATCCTCCAACACTACTTATTAAAAGTTCCTCTTCTTCCTCACTGTTTAAATGTTGCCTCTATCATATATTAAATGTCCATATGTAGTAAGATTGACTTACGGATTACCTATTCTATTATACTGGCCTGGCTTCCATTTGTACACATAGCATAGTGATGTAGAAATAGAGACTCTGGAAAATGTTTTAATAACTAAGAGAGTCAGTCACCACTTCTGGAATTTGCACGTCCTGATTATTATTTGTTCTGTTAAATGAATTTTATAATTAACTTGCCAAGCTCCAAAGAAAAATAGCTCATTCATATTTTCTTAGAAAAGCTTTAACGTTTTAAATTATCTTAGCGAAGACTGAATTCTATAGGACATTGAGTCTCTCTGTCCAAGAATATGATATGTGTTTTCATTTGTTTATATAGACACACACATTCGTTGTGCATAAATTTATGTATAGGTATTCTATTTATTTTCTCTTTTGTAAATGGAATTATCTCATCCATAGCATCTTTTTGAATGTTGATTTTATGATTTTTAATCTGATATCACCCTGAAATTCTTAAGTTTCCCTATCTTTTTTTTTTTTTTGGTTTTCCACATACATAATTCTAACATCAGCAAATAGAATTCTTACTTTCCAATTCTTATACCTTTGTGGTTTTGACTACTTTTATAAGCAAATACATCTAATAAAAATGTTAAATAGTAATAGAGAGAATATATTTGTCTTCTGTCTGACATTAATCGGAAAGCCTCTAATGTTTTCCAATTAGGTAAGATGCCAACTTTAGGGCTATGGGTGTGTGTGTGTGTGTGTGTGTGTGTGTGTGTGTGAGTGTGCACACACAAATCAGATTTTTGTCATTAAAGCATAATAAATGTCAAATATTTTAAAATATCTTTATGTATCTATGAACATGAGCATGTGATTTATCTCTCTAGCTCTAATAAGATAATAGATTATATAAGTGCATTTGTTAATATTTAACTATCATCGCACATTGCATTCCTAGAATAAATCCACATGATCAGCATGTATTATTCCAATGCCAATGAGACTGGATCATAATTTTATTTTTGGTACAGTCTTTGTAATATTTAGGGTTAATAATATACTCATTTCATTCCTGATATGAATTTGGATTTTTCCTTCTTTTCTCTGTTCTGGAATGGTTTAGACTGGAATAGTTAGAATAGTTAAGTCTTATCTTCAGAGTTTGGCAAAATTCTTATCTGGACACACACGGGGTCCTTTTTTTTTTTAATTGAAGTAATCTCTTTACTTTCATTTATTCCATGATAATTGATCTGTTTAGACTTTATAACTTTTAGGATTAAAAGATAAATTTTTATTTTGGTAAATTGTATTTTGCCAGAAAATGATTCATCTTATCTAGATTTTCCAATATATTTGCATAGAGGTATACACACTAATTTATTTTTCCATAGATATATTTAATATTTCTAAATTTCTATATTCATGTTTTCTCTCCATATTTTAAAAAATTAATATGGTTGATAATGGTTTCTTATTGTGGTCATTTCAAATAAGTGAATTCACTGTTGGGTTAATTTATTAGTTCTTAATAATGTTTTGTTATATTTCAATTTCCAGTTTTAATTCTGCTTTGTTTTATAAAGTTTTTCTTTTACTAAGCAGTTGGGTGTTTCACTTTTCATTTTTATTGTTATAGGTATTTAATCTATAAATTTTCCTCCAGTACCCAATTTAGCTGTATATCATCAGTTCTGGCATGTTGTGTTCTCATGAATCTTCATTTTCAAGATGATCTGAAATTTTGGTTTCCTCTGACCCAAGAGTTATAGGAGAGCTAATTTTATGTACCAACTTGACTGGGCCATGAAATACCCAGATATTTGGTCAAGCATTATTCTGGGTGTATTTGTAAGCATCTTTTAGGATGAGATTAATATTTTAATTGGTAGACTGAGTAAACCAGATTGCCCTCCCTAATGTGAGTGGGCCTCATCCAATCAGTTGAAGACCTGAGAAGAATTAAAAAACCTACCTTGTGCAAATCAAAGGGCATTCTTCCTTGTAGTTGTTTGATCTGAGCCATTGGTCTTTTCTGGCCCTTGAACTTAGACTGAAACACCAGCTTTTCTTGGGTCTTAAGATTGCTTACTTTCAGACTGGAATTTTCATGGCTCCTGATTCTCAGGCCTTCAAACTTGGACTGGAACTACACATCAGCTCTCTTGGGTCTCTAGTATGCTGACTTGCTTTTTAGATCTGAGACCTGTCAGCTTCCATAAGTGGATGACCCAACTGTTGTACTAATTTCTCCCTCCCTCTCTCTCTGCTTAGCTGGGAAGGAAGGAAGGAACGAAGGAAGAGGGAAATAGATACAGATACATAGAGAGATAAAAAATAACCTATGGATTATATTTTTCTAGGTAATCTTAATACAAGTTGTTTATAGATTTATTTTTTAAATTCCAGGTGAAAGGGGCGGTTTTATAATTTTGGAATGCTTTTGATTTTAATTGCAATATGGTTATGCTATTTATATTATTTCAATCACACACACACACACACACACACACACACACACACACATACACGCTTACTATTTCTATAACGATCCTATCTCGGGAGAAAGGAGGAACTTGTTTTGGCTCGAAAAATGTGTAACTCCTTTCCTGTTATTAAATGTTTCCAAATTGTCTTTGGTGTCCCTGTGGCTACTGTTTTACAGAAGTTGTTGCTTTGGGGTGTAACCTACTGCCCTGGACTCTTTGCCCACACTGAACTGCTAAATCAGAGAGAAATAAACTTCTATTTTCTTGAGAATGCATTTTAGATCTCTTTCTTTAGGTTAGCTTTATTTTATCTAAATAACCATAGACAAACTTACCAAGTTTGAAGTTTGAAGAGAGACTGGTTCAGTGCCAGCTTTACAAAGTGGTTAGTTCCGACTAATGCAAATAAAATGCGCCACACATTTGGGAGCAATTCATAAAAGATGCTTTCTGTTATTTTGCCACCCTCTTCCCCACAACTACTTAAAATTCTAATAGTTATATTCCACAAACTAATTAATGATCTTGTATCCTGAGATTTATAACACAAGCCAATAAACTTACTAATTTTAAATGAATAAAGAGTATAAAACATTTATCATATTATATTTGGGTTGCTGTAACAGAATATCATAGACCGAGTTGATTATAAGGAACAGAAGTGTATTTCTTACAGTTTTGGAGGCCAGAAAGTTCAAGATCAGGATGCTAGCAGATTCAGTATCTCGTGAGAGCCCACATCTTATTTCATAGACAGTCATTTTCGTACTCTGTCCTCACATGGTGGAAAAGGCAAGTGAGTCCTCTGGGATCTCTTTTATAAGGGCACTAATTCCATTTATAAATTCCATTTATGAAGACTCTACCTTCCAAAGGCCCCACCTCCAGATATGACCACACTGGGGATTAAGTTTCAACATGAATTCTGAAGGGACACAAACACTCAGTTTATAGCAACGCTGTATTAGTTAAATGACTATATAAATATGTAGCACGTAAGTAAAGACTAAGCAAATAATCTTGCTTAAAAATAGTATGTAATACATGATAAAAAGTAGTTGTGAAGAATATAAGATTTCTCTTCTCCTAATTGGAAACTTCCTTTTAGGTGTCATTGATAACATTGTTTTATTTTACATAAGCAATCATCCTAAATTTCCTCACTGCTTAGGCAATAACTGAAGAATTGACCACTCTGAAGTTGCATAACATTTAGCAGATAAAGATAACTGTTTCCCTCTTGTTGGGTAGAGTCTTTAACTGGCCAAATTTCAAGCAGTTTGTTCAATGAATATGAAGTAAAATAATTATTTTTAATGTTATCACATTAGGAAAATAATAAGCATAGCTCAAATTTATCTGTATTTCAGATAAAATACTTCAAAAATATGTTGAAAATTGGATTTTCACATGTATGATGTAGGTAGTTTATTTAAAAGCAATTAATTTTAAGTAACATTTTGAAATGAGGGTGAGGTCAAAGCCTTATCCTATTTTATTGGGGATAACAGCTTAGATTGCTTATTCACTATTACTGGGGAGATTATATATATATATATATACATATATATGTATATATATATATACTAGAGTTACTAGAACCGCAAAGTTTTCCTGGTACCACAATTTATAGATCACAAAAGTTAAGCAGACTTTGGCAGGGTAGTGTATTACCTTAACCAGCATTCTCATAGCATCAGGTGATGTAATATTAATGTAATGTCTTGAATACTCTATTACTACAGTAGTAACAACTAAAAACTCAAGCTCACAAATTATTTAGTAGGTATGGAAGCAGGTATATAGAGAAAAGACAGAAATTGGAGTCAATTTAAGGTTTTTCCTAGTACATGACCCTTATACATATAAACATTTGAATGTGTTTCATTGAAAGAATGTGTTTGGCCAAATATAATGCTCTTCAAATAACGGCGAGCCTATCTTAGTCTAAGGTAAGCAAAATATTTACAACATAGTTAACACACTTGAAGTAAATATAAATTATCATATAGCTTATTAAACTTTAGTTATTTCCTTAAAAACTTTGAGAGATTCTATAATCGATGTACACATGTATGCTAAAAATACTTTCAGAACCCTTATGACTTCTTAACCCACAAAATATGCATGTTCCTATCACTTTATTACCCTATTTTTTTTTTATTGAAATTCTGGCTACATCCATAGAAATTTGTCATATATCCCGCATTCAGCAAGTGTTGTAGCAGAAAAAGTTTAAAGGGCACTTATTTTTTTATTTTTATTTTTATTTTTAATATTGTTCTCAACAGAAATATAGAGGAGTCATATCATATATATATTTAACTTAATCAAATTCAATTACATAGGCTTGGAGAAAAAGAGCGAGACCGGAAGAGAGGAAAAGCAAACAGAGAAGACTGGGGAGAAACTAAAAGACTGAAACATAGATACAGATGATAGAGACAAAAATGTAAGATAAACAAATGCATATAGGACAGAACATTCCATCTAATGTTGTGCTCGGTAGCTCTATATGCTCCTGACTAGTTTCTGGTTTCCCATTGCTCTCACAAAATGGCTTGTCCTCACACTCTGTCTGGGACTACTGGACAATTATATTAGTCATGTACATGTCTTGGTAAATGTATATTACTGTATACATTCTATATATAACAGAAAAATACAGATAATGAATACTGAACTTTATAATAAAGTGTATTTTGTAATTAATTTTGATTATATAATCTAATATTTTACAATTTTGGGCTTTAATTTTGAAAACAACATTTTTACCTCACAGGCTTATTTTAGAGCTCACTCCTACAACAGGATGGACCCCTGTTCATGTGACCCAAGCTCCAAACAACAATCTCAAAAATGAATTTTTGGAAATTATCCAAGTTTTGAACTAGTGATAGTCTTTGTATTATCACAGTTAAATAACAGAGCTCTTGATATTAGGAAACATGGCATTCATATTTAATATGTCATACAGGACAGTACTATCCCTTAACCATTTGCTAAAGGTCTAAAATTCTCCTCAATACTTATTTTCCCAGATAAAAATTTGTAATTGCTTATTAAGCATTTAACTCAATTTAATATGCAAACAATCTGTAAATCAGATATTATTTCCCTCAACTTTATAATAATATGAAAATGGGAACAATGTGCCAGATAGCTAAGGGGCAGGACTAGATTCTGAATATAGATCTTTCTGAATTCAAAGTCCATACTATTTTAGGAAGTTGCCTTTAATGCAAAAATCTAGAAAGAACAACATTTAAAAAGAGTGACAGAACATTGTTTTCAAAACTGTATGTTTATTTCTATAGTTGGCATTATACTTACCATTTAAATGTTCTCATCTATGAAGTGCTTTTTAAAACTCTCCTGCATGTATTATCTAATAAAATATCCATATACTTCTCTGTTGTTGTTGTTATATTTGTCAGACACCCATCAGTTATGGTTGTGTGCCTGATTGGAAGATCTTTCATCTCAAGAAAATGTGAAATGTTTCCATGGAGATCAGCTTGAGATAGCCCAGTGACGAACTTCTTAGCTATAATTTCACATTGGTTTCTATGGTTTCCAGATAGGGGAAGAAAATGAAGTTGCAGATTTTTTTGTAATGTAAAAGGTTATTGGAAAATAAGAGATACTGCTCAAATTAATGTCATCTCCCTACAGGAAAGCAACTCCTGTCACTGCAAAACATGAAAGATTTGAAGATGCATGTTGTACATCTATGCACTTTTTTAATACTGGTAACAAATGAGGAACTATTATTATACTTAAACAATTTCCGAAATTAGCAGAAACTTCTTTTAAAGGGGGTGAATTCATTGTTGTAATGCTTTAACAATGGGTACTAATAACTGGCTTGCAATCTCTACTTCACTTTTTTTGCATCACATCTTTAAAGATGGAACACAGTGCATCTGCTAAATCAGTTAAGGAATAGGTGAAAACTGACAGAGAGATATCTATGTATTGTTTATAACTGAAACCAGAATTTAGCATTGTTTTACATACTCGTCACTGTTATTAACTTATCTATAAGGTTGTATTATGAAACAAGAACTAGTAAATACTGGACCTCAAATTCGAATCCTATTTTAAGTAGATGGACATAAGTTAACACTGATCAAATACATAGTACCCCTTTGGCTCTATCCTCCAGCCTGACTCTTATTTACCAATCTTCTCAATAAGTGGCATGCAGCCACAGCATTTATTTATCAACATACCATGACCACCTGGGATTAGATCAGGGTTGTCTTTTCTTAGAAAGTCTGTGAAATTCCTAATGGAGCAGTAGACCAAAAGCCAAGAGATGTGAATTCTGCTTTCATTTTAAATTGACTTCCATGTCATTTAGCCAATCCAGGCTAATCATGGGCATACATTCATTCAACAAGATACATGACCAGCTTACAGACTTTATAGGATTACTATAATTTCAAATGAGAAAAACATTCAATCCTTTAGCAGCTGTAACAGCACATAGATATAGAAAACTTTAATTATTCATTCTTCACTTTTATTCATGCTTGTTTAGAGCCCAGTAGCAGAATATAGCCATGGCAGCTCAGTTTTTCCAAATAAAGGGAGAATATGTATCAAAATGAAGTTATCCAACTCTGCTGACAGCAAGCAAATGTATTCAAGAACTGCAAAGGAATATTTTCCTCATAATGATAATATATAATAATACAGTTTTCCAAGAAGTGTGTGAGATAATGCAACAATTATGTTGTGGATGGTAATTTTATAAATGTATCTAAAAGTTAGTTATAAGACACATGGAGAACAACAAAATGGCTTGCTTCCCATGTTTTACATATAACCAAAATATAATATCCAGTGGGAAAGGTTAGAAACACTAAAAGATCAATATCTAAATTTTATTATAAGAAACCAGTGGCCACAAATTTTAATATCACAATAATCTTAAGTATATATATGTATATATACATTCCTTAAAATAACTGTATTCTTAAAAACATGCCTGTATATGTATATGTGTATATTATCTATACATATACAGATATATATATGTGTATATGTCTATATCTATACATACAGATGTATACACATATGCATTCTCTCTACAAACACACACACATACACACACACACAGAGGCTTACATATATACACATATATAGGCTTTTATCCCCATATCAAATCAGGAAATATTCAGGGTGAAGGTATAGAGGAAAGTAACAGCCATTTAAAAATACCCATTACATGCCACATGCATTCCCTATCTGTACTTCCTTATTGATCTACTCTCTTGATAACATTTTTCACTCCCAAGGTTTTCACAACAATCTGTGATTTGCTCCCTATCTTCTCTAGTTCCAGCCTGAATCTTTCCAGAACTTCCAACTTGTATACCTGAGAAAAGACTAACAGTGTAACTTAGAAGTAAAAGAACAGGTTCTAAAGATTGACTCCTGGTTCCACTGTTTACAAGATGTGTGTTTGGGAAAGTTTCCTTCACTTGAATTTAGTAAGGTATACAGCTGTGTATGGCCCTATGGGGAGTTTCCCAGTGGATCAAAGAAGAAAGAATTCAAATCTGGTTCTGCAAAATAGGTTGGCCATAACTGAAAATGGAGAGCTTAAGCAATACAGCTTAATTCTAAATTGACACTGAGTAAGATGGGAAATCTTCCTGGTGGGCAGTATTTTAAGTAGAATACATAGTTGTTCATGTTACTTGGAAGGAAAAATTACCAGAGGTACAATTGTATACCAAGTCATGGCGACCAGCTAATGGCATGACAAGCTCTTCAGGGAAATAAAAGGAACATAACTAGAAAATTGGTGACAGTAAGTTTGGGAATGGATTATGTGAACGGACTTCTATAAATGGGCACAAAGTGGGAGGATAGTCAGGTCCCATAGAGATACACGTAAGAGAATCGTCAGCAGAGTCTCATCTTAATCAGGTGGATGGGATGACCCATTCTTATGGCTCTTACTCTCTTTCTCAGACACCCTATGCCTTCTCAATGCCTCAAAGTGATCACAACAGCAGGGATGATTATGTATGGGCTCCCAAAACGGACTTACACCCATCAAAGACTAGTCTGGCTATAGATACTGTTGAGTGCACCCAATCTACCAGTGGACAGACCACCAATGCACCTATATTTAGCACCATTCCTTGGACCACTTCAATCATGGAAAGGGCAGTGGTTTGCTATCACTTGAACAGACACTTAATGATGTAGATTTACCTTCTGTCCCTGCAACTTTTCTATGAATACCATCATTTATGAACTTGCTAAATGCCTTAGTTAGTACCTTGGTACACAACAAAGCACTGATCCTGACCAAGAAACTTACTTTATAGCAAATGAAATACATTAATGGATTCATGCTTATGGAAGTCACTGATCTTACTGTTTCCCATCACTGATAGAATGGTGCAATAACTTTTTAAAAGTGTTAGTTCTCACAATAGCTGGATAACACTACCTTGCCAGGCTGAGGTAATGTCTTCCATGCTCTAAATGACCAAAAAACACATAGTGCTCTTTTCCCAGAGCTGGGAATTTCAGGCCTGGGAATCAACAAGTAGAGATGAGAGTGGGTCCTATCACAATTGCCTCTAGTAATCCACTAGAGAATTATTCATTTCTGTAATTTGGATTTTGCTGGTTTAGAGGTCTTGGGCTTTTACTAGGGATCACATAAATGGCTCCATTAAACTGGAAGTTGACAGTGGCACCCTGCCATGTTTGTAAAGCGATTTCATGTACTTTTTTAGGGACAGGACTAGTGTATTAGCTTTATGAGAGAAAGTTGCATTGTTAGGTAAAAGCATATTTTTGTTACTGTCTTTATTTGAAGTACAAAAAAGTTAGGAAAGATGCACACTTATGTCAAATTGACAAGTGGCTTTCTAAGTGTCAATTTAGCTAGGATTCAATTAGTTTTTCCAGAATTCCTTCCCTCTGCGGTTTCAGCTTAGGGTCAGCCACCAGAGAGATATGTATTATATAGGGATGGTGGACATAAAATAGCAACCATTTTGTACTTGGAAGGCTGGCATAAAACACTGGGCACTGGGCAGCCTGTGTATGCTGTTGCTGATTTTATGACTTGCTTTATTGATAAGGAACAACACCTGGACCTATAGCTATTTAAACTTCTACCAGTTCTTTAGGTTTTTTGAATACTGGGTCAGGTGACTGTGCAGTTTCACAATGAAGGGCACCAACTTCTCCCGTAAGTCATCTTAGTTACAGACAGTGACAAACAGACACAGGTTCTAGTTTATAGCCATAATCCCAGTGCATCCTTCCCAATGCCAGTTGGTTTTTTCTCTCTCCTAATTCATATCCAGCTTTCCTCCTCTACTGAGAACCTATTCAGTACCAGATGGCAAGGCAACAGCCTTGTAAAAACCCCTCCACTGGCTCTCACCATTGCATAAATTCTAATTCCCGTAATTAATCTGATATTTTATATTATTTATATGGTTCTTCCTCTTTGATTAAACCCTGACTAATAAAATTAGTATGGAGAATTTATTTAAAAACTTACAAAATGAGCAAGACAAATAACTAAATAGAGAAATGGAAAAAGAAACAGAAAAGTACACGCACACACACACAGACACAGACACACAGGCTAACAGAAGATCTTGGACCTCATCAGTAATTAGGTTTAGGAAATACAGATTAAAACATGAGCTACTATTTCATACCCATCAAAGCAGCAAATATTAAAATGTATGAAAACTCTTAAGAGTGAGTTTGGATGTGGAAAAAAGGAAATTGTATACATTATTGGTGAGACTGTAAACTATTTAACCACTTTGGGAAATAATCCAGCAATACAGATAAGGCTGAAAATGAGCATTCCCTAAGAACTACCAATTCTATACCCAGGAAGGACCCTAGAGGAACTCACATAGTAAAACTGGGAAGGAACACATAATGTCCTTTGTCTACAGAATAACAGTATTACTGTTCGACATTGAGATACATTTATTTTGAGGTTAGTCATCCAGGAGGAGGTGGTCTCCAGTGGCAACTGTGATAGGTATTCCCTAATAACTACCTTGAAGTAATCATGCCCTTGCATAATCCTCTCCCCTTTTTTATAGCCTTGATTTAGTGTCTCACTTCTAGTGAACAAAATATGGTGGAGGTGATGGAATGTCACTTGCAATATTAGGTTACAAAAGACCTTGGCTTCTGCATCTTTTATTCTGTTACATTGTGAGCTGCTCTAGGGAGAAAACTACACAAAAAGAACTGATGTCTCCAGGCAATATTCAGTGAGGTCCTAAGGCCAGTAAACAACCATATGTGTTTGGATACAGATCCTAACCTAGTTACACTTGAAATGATTATTGCCCTGACACTCAGATTACAAAAGTGAGAGTTCCTGAGCCAGAGATATCCAGCTAAGTCACACTGAGATTCCGGACCCACAGAAACCGTGAGATAATAAATGTTTATTGTTTTAAGTCACTGAGTTTTAGAGTAATTTATAAAATAGCAATAGATAACCAATATACTTTCCAATAATCATTGCAAAGCCACAGTGGTAAACAAATGTATTATTGGTAGACTAATATTCATTAATTCAACCAATAATTACTGAAGGTCTAATCTATCAAGCCCTGTTATAGGGATAAAGTCATGAAACACCCTGCTTCCAAACTATGCTTTTACGGAGCTTTGCACACAGACAATAAACAAAATATATCTTATGTCAGATGATGATAATTGCTATGGAAAAAAATAAAGCAAAGAAACAGGACAGACAAACCCTGAACTAAGGAGGGGCTGCAATTTTAAAAAGGGTAGTCCGGGACCTCCTCTGAAACTATGACATATGAATGAAACCCTGAAAAGTATGAGGAAATGAAATGAGTCATATAAGATCTGGAGGAAGTACATTGCAAGCAGAGAAAAGAACAAATGGAAATGTCCTGATGCAAGAGTAAAACTGACCAGTGTAGCATCTAGGGGGCCTGTGTACCTTTCTAAGGACTTTGGCTTTAGCTCTGGAGTGAAATGCAGAGTCACTGGGTTTTGAAAAGAGGAGTGATATCACTAATTTTTTAAAACTACCATTCTAGGGGGGCCTGGGTGGCACAGTCGGTTAAGTATCTGCCTTCGGCTCGGGTCATGATCCCAGGGTCCTGGGATGGAGCCCTGCATCAGGCTGGCTCTCTATTCAGCGGGGAGCCAGCTTCTCCCTCTCCATCTGCCATTCTCCCAGCTTGAGCTCTCGGACTCTCTCTCTCTGTCAAATAAATAAATAAAATTTTAAAAAATAAAATAAAAAAATAAAATGATAATTCTGGCTTCTGTGTTAAAAAAAAGTTGTGTGGTGGTGGTGTGGAGGATGCAGGTTTGGGGGGGACATTATGTGATGAAGCAAGGAGACTGATGAAAAAGTTTTTATATAACCCCAGTGACAGTATGGTGATTCAGATCACAGTGGGAAAGACTAAGGATGTGAAAAATAGTCAGATTATGAATATTTTTTTTTTATCATGAATATGTTTTAAAGAAAGATTCAACAGAATCTTCCAAACAATTAAACTAATTTGTAAGGTCCATATGTGTGTATACCCACTAAGGGATACCTAGTGTAAATCATCGAGCCAGAAAAATACATGTATTATTAATTCTACTTTCAAATATTTATTATTCATAATCTCCTATAACCTATACCCACTTCTACTGTCTTGCTTCTAGGCACTATAATGAGTATTTTCAACAACATTTTAAAGGTTTCAAATGTATTTTATTTCTTCAATGCTGTATTTTAATGAGCCAGAGTGCTTAAGTGACAAGTAAATTTTGAAACAATTTTGTACTACAGTAGCTTTGATGGTTACTCATCATTCCACTCTTTTGGGGTGACTCTGCCAACTGGAGATAGGTTCCATTCTATTCCCATCTGTGTGGCTATAAACACCCATGCAACAACACAAAAAGTGGTCCCACTGGCTAATATAGTGTTACCATATTTGTCATGGAAATCTCGTGAATGATTTTCATGGCTCTGTCTTGACCTAAGTTGTTGGATGCTTCGAATCTTCAACTTATTTAGTACATTTCTGGTCAAGGGAAACATGATGACGGTGTGACAGGACTGTGGTTGATTGCAGCTTTGGTCTATTTCCTTGCAAAGAGATCTGGAAAAACAAAACATAAACAATGACCTCTGATCTACATTCAGTTCCTCCCTTTGAATGTTTCACTCACACCACTCCTTAGAGTGTGACCAGTCATGTAGCTTTGATACCATAATGCCTGGATTTGAGTCTCAGCTCTGCCACTGATTAGCTGTGTGAACTCGGGCAGTTACTTAACTTCTCTTTGCCTTAGACTCTTCAATGGCAAACTGAGACAATAATCCCCAGCTCCAAGGGGTGTTGTGTGTATAACAGCACTCCAGCGGGTCTTAAGGGTTCACTTGCTTCAGTTTAACACACTCCTTACTTGCTGATCTAAAGTCCATGATCTGTAACAGAACTAATTTACTTTCATTCAGATTTGTAGACTACTGGCCTTGAGGACTGAAGGACTAGAACTTTCCCAGGCCACAGAAGCCAGCAAGGCTGTTTGAAACCGCCTCAGCTTTCTGATTAGTCCAGTAGTTCTTTAGCAAAGTGTTTTTCTTTGGGGCGCCTGGGTGGCTCAGTGGGTTAAAGCCTCTGCCTTCGGCTAAGGTCAGGATCTCAGGGTCCTGGGATCCAGCCCAGCATCGGGCTCTCTGCTCAATGGGGAGCCTGCTTCCCCCTCTCTCTCTGTCTGCCTCTCTGCCTACTTGTGGTCTCTCTCTGTCAAATAAAGAAACAAAATCTTTAAAAAAAAATGTTTTCCTTTTTAGCCACACAGATGACTTTACTGACATCCTTTTGTGCATCTGTAGACCTTGCTTTCCTTTTCAGAGAGAACAGAGCACTCCATCCATCACATCACGAAACAAGAACCAGACCCTCCTGCACAATCCCTCTCCTGAGATAACTTTTGTAGTTGAGATCGTTGAGTCTGAATGAATTAAGAAACGTTGAAGGTCACTGCATTCCCTCTACTGATTAATCAACCCTAAATCTCTTTAAAAACCCTTGGGCCAGGCAGAAACCTCAGAGACCTTTTCCTTTTCCTCAGGTTCCCAGCTTCCTGAATAAAGTTCAAATTTCTTTCCCATCAAAATTTGTCTCTTGAGTGATGATCTTTCAGGTGATGGGCAGCTGTATTTGAGTTCAGTTACATGAGGATTACATGTGATAACCCCTAACAACAAGAGTAAGCACATAGTGTTATCTTTTCTATTCTTCACAATTGCTTGCCAGCTGATGGCTTGATCCCTACACTCCAAAGTAATCAGCATGACTGACAAAATGACAATTCACAACATGTCCCACAAGTCCAATGACCTGTGACTACTCTAAACTCAGGTTTCAGTCAGAAAAAATAAATAAATAAATAAGGCATTCACAGAGTATGTCACACTTCCTCCTGCTACTCCTTTTCCCCCTCTTTTAACCTTTTTCTTCACCTCCCCCCTTCTCCTTCCTTACATCTAATTCCTGCCTTGCACCTTTCTACAGGTAAAATTCTATTTGTCTTTTAAATCCCAGTCCAAAGATCACCACTTCTGTGAAATCTCCAAATCTCCCTAAGTTGAATAAAGCCCCTCTTCTCTGGGCTACTACACTTCTTATAACGCTTGTTTCATAACATTTACCATGATGTACTGGCTTTATCATTTTAAAAAATAGACTATTTTTTTTTTTAGAACAGTTTCAGGTTCATTGCAAAAGTGAGTGGAAAATACAGAGTCCTCATATACATGCTGACCCCACACATGCAGAGCTTCCCCCTCCTGTAACAGGCTAATAAATTTGGTACATTTGTTACAATTAATGAACCTACATAACAGTCCTTTATCAGATATGTCTTCTTTTTTTTAAAGATTTTATTTATTTATTTATTTGACAGAGAGATAGAGAACACAAGTAGGCAGAGCAGCAGGCAGAAGGAGAGGGAGAAGCAAGCCTTCCACTGAGCAGGGAGCCCGATGCGGGACTTGATCCCAGGACCCTGGGATCATGACCAGAGCCAAAGGTATCTGCTTAACCGACTGAGCCACCCAGGCGCCCCCGGATATGTCTTTTGCAAATATTTTCTCCAGCCTGTGGCTTGCCTTATCATTTTCTTGAGAGATTATATTCTACTCCAATAGACTATAAGGTCTCTAAGAGCAAGGGATGAAACCTTGTATACACAATAGTTGACATAAAAGCATAGAAAGAACTGTTTTGTTTTGTTTTTTTAAACCAATCCGACATATAAATGAATATTGGTAACCTTAAAGAAGTTAAAATGAACACTGAGGACAAGTCGAAAAATCATGAAATCAAATGTACATGTCATAACAGCCCTAATAATTTTATTTTTAAACAGATAGTTATACTGAACAAGAGATCTGGAAGCAGAAACATGGAGTTCTGTCAATTTCTCTTCTTTGTGCAAGCTGTCAAACAGTGCTCAGTCTCTAGCAATGACATATGTTAACTGTGGTCCAAATGCAGACAACATGGATGCAAAAATGCCTGAGGTCAGTACTTGTAAACTTATAACTGTTCGCTGAAATTTGCCAACTCAAATGACTTTATTCCCAACTTAGAAAACAAGACCCTAAGGTTCTCTTTTATTTCCGACCAGATGGTAAAGTGATACTCTTCATGATTGTGATAAAGGGGACAAAAACAGAACCAAATGCCTTTCTTCTGCGGTTCCAAATATTGTTCTTGTTTTTTGTTTTTTTTCTGTTAGTCAAGAATCTCCTCACCAAAATACACTAAGGTTTTAATTTGAATTGAATTCAGAAAGTAGGCTGAAGGTGAAAAGGGTCAGGGTATGACAGGTGCAGTCTTAATTCAATACCAAAACACTTGTGGCACATAGGATGGCATAAAACCAGAGAATAATTGTGTTAACAGAGATTTCTTGTGGGTCATTGATGCATGCCTGCTACTTTACATCAAACTGATTTCATTATTTCTATCCTCAAGATGTTAAGTTGAAACTCAGATACTTTGTCTCTACGGACACTGATCACATTGCTTTGTAGCTTGGTTCATCTTTTGGTTATTCCCATATCTGTGAAGCTTTTTTCTTCCACCTAGCCTGAATTTCCTTGTATCAGTAAGTATCCATTGTTAAGAAATTTCTTTTAGGAACTCCCGTAGTTTGTAGTTGGCATTTCATCCCATAATAAACAAAACACAGTCTTTCACACCTTTTTTTTGTTTTGTTTTTCCTTGTCAGCATCAGCTACATCTGTCTCAGTTGCTTTCATATCTACATTATATCTATTCTGTTTATAAAACACAAGTAAAAGCTGGGGATCCATGAATTAGAGAAATTTTCCATACTATTCAATTCCATGTAACTTACTTTTAAATTTAATATTATTGATAAACCTAAGCCTATTACTCAAAGAACTGAAGCAATAGGCTCTAATATCCATATGAAAGCATTAAAAAATTCAATAATATGATGCAGATAAATAAAATATTTCTCAAAATAGATGCTTTCTGATGAAAACAGATCACAAAGAGACAGATTTCTCTAGGTAATAAGAACAAAGTAGAGGTTCTCTCATGCCTGTGGCAATAAAAGAAAAATGTTCTGAATAAATATAAATAGTTAAAAAGAGTGAAGTATCCTATGAGGATGAAATGGAAAAATTGATTGTGTCGTCTACTTTATACAGCAATGTTGAAACTCAGTTTAGGAAAATAACTAATACTAGACTTCAATCTAAGTGCAATAGGAAGTATAAAGATTTGAAGCTTCATGGATAACAAAAATAATTTCAAATCACTAAAGGCCATAAAAAGAAATAACATAGTAATATATTAATATAGTGAGGAAACTGATATTTAATGAATATACGCCTGTTTGCCAAACACTGTCCCAGAATTTTGCACATTTGCAAAAACAGTGTGCAATGGTGATTATTTATCTCCATTCTGTACATAAGAATAAATGGCAGGCAAGATGTGAATTCAAGTCCCATGATTTACAAATCTAGTACATTTTTCAACTGTCATTTTTCTAACATTTTTCAAAGTATATTCAATTCTGAGTATTGGAAATAAAAAAATCCCAAAACCCAATATGGTTACCAGAGGTGGTTTCCTATAATATTTACTGAGTTACCATTAGTGTGTGAGGGTCTGGGCCGGGTGCCAGTGGTTCCATGCCTACTCTCAAGAAGCTTATGGTAGAGTGAGGGAATGAACAGAGCCATTGTTACAAGGGAGGAGACAGGCTAGAGATGAACACAGGATGTCCTCGGACCACAGGAGGAGTTACATTTCGACCTGGAGTTCTAGAAATGGTTATAGAGGAAATGACACCTAGGCTAGATCTTGAAGGATGATTAAGATATAAAAAACAAACCTGGGAGTACAGAATGTAGAGAGAAAGTAGCAAAAGTGAAAGTACAGAGGGCTGAAAGAGTATGCAGGCAGGTCAACTGTGAGCTCAGTTACACTAGGTAATAAGTGAAGAAGTGAACGCCCACAGATGAGCCTTGAGGGATGAGGAAAGAACAGTAGCACAGTGAGGACTTTGCATGCCTGGCTATGGAATTTAGACTCGATTCTATAAATCAATATTTCTTACTAATGAGAAAAGAGGACTCAAATGCACAGCCTTTTTCTGTGAGCTGACAATGAGAACTCTTACTTCTGTGTTTTTACTTTCACGATTTATTTTTTTTTTTACTTTTTTTTATTAACATATAACGTATTATTTGTTTCAGGGGTACAGGACTGTGAATCATCAGTCTTACACAATTCACAGCACTCACCATAGCACATACCCTCCCCAATGTCCATCACCCAGCCACACTATCCCTCCCCCACCCCCTCCAGTTTATTTTCACAATTTAAAGAAATATAACAGAGCACTTGGGTGGCTCAGTCGTTAAGCGTCTACCCTCAGCTCAGGTCATGATCCCAGAGTCCTGAGATCCAGCCCCGCATCAGGCTCCCCGCTCAGCAGGGAGTTTGCTTCTCCCTCTCCCTTTCCCTCTGCTCATGCTCTCTCTCTCTTTCAAATAAATAAACAAAATCTTTAACAAAAAAAAAAAAGAAAAAAGAAATATAAGATAACAATATGAGACCTGGATGATGTAGCTTATCAATTACTCGTGCCTGCATTTATCTTTTTTCTGTATTTTTTGCTTGTACTGGTGTACAACAACTATTTATACTGGACTAATGGGAAAAGAATGGAGGCAGCTTTCATATTTAAGTAATGTGTTCATGCCAGGGACAAAATGAAGAATTCGAAAATTTGAGTCATGCCACAGCTCACTATTTGGAACAGACATCTGAAAGTAAAAGAACTATGGCCACAGCAAGCACTATTGCAGATTCTGGACAATATTAATGGTCATACTGAATTAATATTATAATTTTGAATTTTCTTTGTTGTATAGCTTGGTTCATTTTTAATTTTAAAATGTTTTGGTTTCATAGTTGTATCTTAAATTTGGTTTTATGTTTACACATGTATAAGTGATTTTAAAATAAAGTAATTCAAGATGGACAAATGATATGAAGGAATTTGTTTCCCCTTTAAAAAGATTCCATATGTAATCCAAGTTTTAGAAACATTCTTATAGAGGAGAGACCACTGATGGAATGGGGAAAAATCTGGGGGGAAAAGTGCTTTACAAAGATAATTGTTAGGTGGAAAATGGGTAGGAAGATGGCAAAAGTTGCAGAAAAGGTAGGAGTTTATTATGAAATAAACTCTTTTTTTTTCTTTTTTTTTTAATGATTTTTTGTTGTTGTTTATTTATTTGACAGAGAGAGAGAGATCACAAGTAGGTAGAGAGGCAGGCAGAGAGAGAGGGGGAAGCAGGCTCCCCGCTGAGCAGAGAGCCTGATGTGGGGCTCGATCCCAGGACCCTGAGATCATGACCCAAGCTGATAGCAAAGGCTTTAACCCACTGAGCCACCCAGGCGCCCCGAAGTAAACTCTTAAATTAAGAGTTTATTTCAATGGTTCAATAAAATGATGAGGAGGATTTGCATTAAATTCTGATAAAAGAGATGGAAAGGAACTAGAATTGAGAAAGATTAGGAAAAGAAAATCAGTCTGATGTGGAAAATAAGTTACTCTAAGTAAACTGAGTAAGTCCATTCACGTAGCCTCTGGTTTACCATTTTGGATCAAAATCCTGTCTATTTCTATTAAAAATCAACAGACATTGACACTGTAGCTTGTAGCTGATCCCAGGGAATTAGAGTGTGGGTGATCTAGGTACAGAATGCAGCAAGGTCAAAGCAGACATAATTGAGGTGCTCCAGGAATAGAAAGGTCTAGATACTTGAATAGAAGAAGGGAGGGATCCTAAAACGATTTACTGTATGGTCATAAGGAAAAAAAAAAATCAACTTCATCCAGTCTAAGTATAGCATAACACAGATCAATAAATGTCCTGCTTAGCCTTGATATAAGGTTTTCTATCTAACTTTAGGAAGAAAATTAGAAACTGTGTCCTACTTCTCAAATGTGCCTAATATTACTAGTAAGTATCACACAGAGAGATGATGCACAAGAAGGGGTTAAGTGAATACCAAGGTTTCCCAACCTGGACTCTATTGACATTTTGGTCCAAGTAATTCTTTCTTGTGGGGGGATACTCTGTTCTGTACAGTGTGTTTAGCAGCATCCCTGCTCCTGTACACCACACACCAGTAAGAAGTACCTTCCTCCCCTCAGTTGTGACACCAAAAATACATCTCCAGACATTGTCAAATGTCACTTGGTAAGTAAAATCATCCCTGGTTAAGAACCACTGTTGTGTACAAAGCAGAACCACTGTTGTGTACAAAGTGTCTCCTGTCACTTCTCCCATAATCCTCTAAATGGCATTGTTCTATTTAATACAGAGGCTTAAATTCTAAGAAAATACATTTTCCCATTCCCTGCTATGGACTGCATAGAGACTGTCTGTCAACATTTTTTCCTGAACTAATCTCAATTTTTAAAAATGTTGTGAAGTACACAACTTAGATGAATCAATCTATCTGGGCATCTGCTTTGTCGTCTATAAAATAAAAAGAAGTAGGACTAATGTGGCTTTTCCCAAACCTGCCTGATGCTAAGAGTCATCTGGAATCTTTGTTACAAAATGTAGATTCCTAGACTCCATGTCAAACTTACTGTAACAGAGCATCAAGGGGAGTAGCCGAGAATCTGTACCTCTCAGAAGAGTCTTGCCATCAGACAAGGTTATTGAACAGTGAATCAGATAATCTCCAAGGTCCTATCCAGCCCTAACACTCTAGACCTTTCCAAACAGAAAAACGTCTTAGGAAGACCATTTATTCTTTTAGGCCACTGGAAGAGTACAGTAGTAATTGAATTCACCACCATGGTAATTTAAAAAGCAGCACCTGAGTGACCTGAGACATAGGAACCCCCTGGGAATAAGTTAGTCAACAGAAACATTTGGCAGCATTTAGAAACATTAAAAGTATCACTAATACTGGTGTTTTGCTGTATATTGAGTGATATACTTTTGAAGCTGAGGCTCCTTAACTACATTGCTCAATTGTAACGCCTTTATTTCCACCTGCTTTTATTTCTACTCTTTTTACAGCTTCAGAATATTGACACACAGTAAGAAACAATAAAAAGGCAATCTTCTTGAAATGAAAATGAACATAACCTGCAGTGTCTTCTGCTCATTTATGTATTTCTCAGAAGATTACGCTGCTCAAGGAAGGATTAAGTGTACACAGTGTGCAAAGTGTCTCCCACCATGATTACTTAAGCCTTCAGCCTTTTTGTAACAGGAAATACGGGAACCCTGCAAGCAGCAATGCTGCTGCTGGTGGAAATGCTGAACAATGGTTCTATTTCATATGTAATGGCTTTATCTCCTGAGTCACTGAATTGATGAATGGTACAGGCTGTGGTTTATGCCACTTTATTAAGTCTAAAAAGTTACATAAATGGATGTTACCTAACAAATTAAGAGGCAGATCACAGTAGTGAGTTGTTAGGTGAGGAGGGAGAAGTAATAGAGTGGACAATTTGTGAGCTGATGTCCTCGAATTGCAAATGTTGCCTGAAAAGTGAAGGGATATATAAGATATGTACTCCCCTCACATTCTTCCCACAGTCAAAGTCTAAATAAACTGTGCAGAGGATCATAGGGACAGGGAGGGAAAAGTGAATGGGAAGAAATCAGAGAGGGAGACAAACCATGAGAGACTCTAGACTTCAGGAAACAAACTGAAGGTTGTGGAAAGGGAGGTGAGTGGGGGGATGGGGTAACTGGGTGATGGGCATTAAGGACAGCACATGATATGATGAGCACTGGGTGTTATATGCAGCTAATGAATCATTGAACATTACATCAAAAACTAATGATGCATTATGTGTTAGCCAAATGAATTTAAATTAAAAAATTAAAATGGGGGGGAAAGTCTAAATAAACAGACCATTTCTATCCTATATAGAATGCTAGAAGTATTCAATAAAGTCTATCCTAAGAATAGTCAGTGTTCATTCAGACAATTCCTTTTAAGGATCTGATCATATTAATGTGATTGACTCATTAACTACCCATTATATTTTCTTCAGTCTTTAGTGCTTTCAACTATATTCATTTTCCCCCTTTCTGACAGCTATGTTTAAGAGAACAAAACAGTAACAGAGAGGTTGAGGGCTTTTCTGCATGCCACACTGCAAGTCAGTGGCATGACTGTCCAAAATAATTCTTATTTTATTTTCCATTAAACTTTCATAAGGCCAGCAAATTTCCTCAAGGTGGATGTCCACGTTAATTTTACATTTCGATCCATTTCAAACACTGGAAACAGGTGACCTTGTTATTTTAGGCCACGTATTAAGTGCTAAAGGGCCACCATGGTTACTCTCAAAAGATTTTATATTAACTACATTACATACCTGTAGATTGCTGTATAGTCAGGTCCTGCTAGACGAGACTATTCAGTGGACCAGCAAGTCAAAATATCTGGATAAATAACAGCATTTATTCTACCTAATCTTGGAAAAGGAGATGATCACAGTAATAATAAATTCTAGAAATTTTGAAAATTTTATCAAGAATATGATATGGAGTCACTGAAAGACATCATGGGTGTGAATTACATGGTCAAGATTTGTAGCTTAGACATTACTCTGGTACAAGTATTGGGAAAAGTTTGCAGAAGAATGCTGCAAATGCTCCAGTGAATAATGATAAGACTTGAACTTGGACAGTTCACTCAGTTAAGGTCTCAAAATATGCCAGTCTCTTATTTCTGTAGTCGTCATATTTCTGCATCCAATCCTCAGAGTCGCAGAGCCAGAACAAAATTCTTTGATACAGGCACCTAAGGATGACAGCCTCTGAGGATCCACCTCATGCCACTGGAGATCTCAGAATTTGATGTATAAACTAGAATGTGGGAATTAATTTTTAACTTCAAAAGAAATATATTCCATTCCAGTGAATGGAATACATCATTTATCTCTTAGCTTTACTAGTTTGATGCTGATTTCAATCATAAAGTGATCTTACTATCAATATTCACCAAAAGATGTGCCTATTTTCCCAGTTCTGTTTGATGTTAGTAGGTGTTACTTTTAAAGGGCTTCGAAGTTATTTAAAAGTTTGGGCAATATGCAGATAACAAAGTCAAATTCTTCTTTATTAAAGAATTTTCCATAACTTTATTATGCTAATGTATACGGCTATTCTCTCACAGGGATGGTGAATGGTGCTTTCCAAACTTAGCTGAACATGCCATGCTTTTTTTCTCCTGGAGCATATTATTAGTGTTTTCCAGAACACACTTCAGGGAACACCAAAGAATGTCTCTGTGTTCTCAATGCTGTTACATCACTGTACTCATTTCCAATAGCTTAATAGTTCTAGGAGGCATTTGGCAAACAAAACCACTTGCTTGTGGGGACTTTTAACATATGACTGAAGAAGCACAGAGTGCATGGTAAGCCCAGGGTATCTTAACAACACTCGTAGTAGCAATTAACTCTAGCCTTCATTATGTGATTCTAACTTCTGCAGTGTTAATATTTGTGTAGATGTTTCCCTCCTCTCCACATCTACCTTTATTCATTAAATGCTCTATGAATACAAAGATCGCATGATGCTGCACTGCCATTAGAGTTGCATCAATAATCCCTCATTGCATAATCTGAAATTTTCATTTAAATCTTGAGATGAAAATGTACAAGCCATCCCTGCAGTTAATCTAATTATGTCACTGATATGTAAAAGTAAAAATTAAAATTTTTAACTTTTAGATGTCAAAGACATTTTAAATCTGAAAGACACATTTAACTGAATGTTTCCATTTTTCATGAAAATAGGTTTTAATTTCTAACCTGAAATTAGGCCAGTAAGGGTCTACTCCAGAAGTTAATTTGGATCAAATCCCGAATTCAGACTGGAATATTTAGCGCTGCAAAATAATCCTTTCTTCCTTGTTTCTAAAATCTCCAGATATTTTATTTACGACTTGAACTATTTCCGCCCTCCTAAATTCTGCTCAAAATATATCTGTAAATAAAACCTTTACGAGTAAGGCTTTTGTTCTTGCCATCAACTGGGCAACTTATGGAGCATTTGCGGAGAAATTCCATTTGATGAGAAGAGTACTTCACAGCCCTAAAGTAGTAACTATGATCACTTTCCAAGTTGTTTTCCAGGCCAGTTCTCTCTTTCAATATACATATTTTTTCTTTTCACTTTCATAAAATTTTGGAAACTTTTTAAAAACTTTTAACAACATGTTGGCATTTTACCTTTTTTTGTTCTTCCATTTAGGACCCATTATTTGGAAGTGAGAAAGACTTTGGCCAGAGGGCTGACTCTGGTAAACTATGTTTTTTTTTCCTTGTAAATGCCTTAGAAGAAACAGTGAGACAGGATGCACTTCGCCAAACCTTGGGGCAGGGATCCTGCTTTAGTGAACTGATATTTCATTTTAGTTTTTTAGTTTCTTTTTTTTTTTTAAGTTCCTGAGGGAAGGACACTAAAGAAGAGGCTAGCCATCTAAACACATGCAACAGAAATTCAGAACACAGATTTTTGTTTTGAAATCCTAAAACTTCTAATTAGAATTCTAGTTTCAAAGAGGTTACTTTCAGTTTCTCTTTTGTTAATCTAACGGAGTCTAAAATGTCACAGATAAAAATGGCATTCTAAACCACATTAGCATAATTAACCATTTGAATATTTGTTAATTGGAAAAGTAAGATTTCTATGCAACTAGGTCATAATTTTGATTACATATATAATTTATACAGCTTACACCCCCTACTGATGATGGAACTCTGTGTGTGTGTGTGTATTTCTTTATATATATATTTATATAATGTATTTTATCACATTTATCAAATCCAAATCATAAGACCTAAATCAAATCTAAATCTAAAACAGACATCACTTTAAATTGTTTTTCAGTATTTGTTTTTTAGTAATTGTTTGGTGATTGGACATTCATGAGTCAATATTATAAACATGTTGAGGAAGAACATGGATAGAAATAGGAGGGTGGGGAGGGAATAGTAAATATATAACTCTAGCTACTTCTTTCCTAGATTCATACTATGTTTGAAGGAGAGGTGGAGAACCAAACTCATGTATGTATTTTTCTAATGCAAGCTAGTTTTGAAAAAGGCACAAAGATCTAAGTATAGAAATAGGTGAGGGACCTGAATCCTTTGCCCTTCTTAGAATCAGGACACTGGATGAGAATGGAAGATAGATGGCTTCCTAAGAGCAATAGGACACTGTTAAAAGAAGAAGGTGGAATGCATACTGAATGAGAAAGAAAAAAAAAGTCCACTATACTGGAAGAAAAATTTGATCCAATGAGAGGGTCCATCAAGGGTAGGCGTGAAAGTATAGATTCATTCATTAAATGACAGGGACCAGTGGATTATATTCTCTCTAGTTTCTTCTGTCTCTAACATTTTGTTTCTATATTAAAAGCTTGAAATAAATGTACTGCACAGGCCCAGAGAAGTCAGTGTTAGGAGGAATTACAACTATGTGAGAATGGGCACATATGTACGCTTTCTTCCTATTTATTTCTAGAACTGAAAGTTGCTCTTTTGAGTTTTTTTTGCATAATAAAAGGGTCCTCTAGAAACTCAACAATACTGAGGTTATTTTTATTGTTTAGATATGATTCAACTCAGTTTCTCTTATTTGACTATAGCATGCTAAACACTGGAGTTACAAAAATGGGTAAGAATGGCCTGTTCTTTCAGGAATGCTCAGTTATAAGAACAGACAGATAATCATAAGGTTTCAATATGAAAAGTGTTATAACAGATATGATCAGGATACTATGCCAACAAAAATAAGAGGTACCTTTCCCATCCAAAGAGCTCATGAAGAGCCTCCTGAATTAATAGTAGATGAGCTAAATTCTTTAAATAGGCTCAACCAGATGAAAAGAATGGGGGTGGGGAGATTTATTAAGGGCTTTTCTCCAACTACCAATGCTAAAATTTAGTCTTCAAATATTTCTCCTCTAAAGGTGGCCTTCAAGTCCAAACATATATAAATCAAGAGAGTCTCCTTCAATGTCAAATTCAAAACAATAGCACATGTAACAGCGGCACATAAGCATCACATTGAAATAAATCCTCTGACTGTTTGCCAATTCTATAATACATTTCCATCTTGATTGAACATCATATTGTAATCACCATAAAAATTTGCTTCTAATGTTACTACAAAATAATAGGAAATAAGCCTGAAAGACTTCTTTAAAAATAAATGTAGGCAATTTATAAGCCTGAATAGACACAAAATAATCAGAGTTAAGATAGTCAGAATCTAATTGTGTTCAGAATTAACAATACCCAAGGTAGAGCCATTTTCTGCATTTTCTTCTGAGTTCATGATGTTGGAGGATCATCTATAACTTAATAATTTACACTGAAGAGACATAGAGAACAGCTAAGAAAATTTTGGAATTAATACTGGGAAATAAAGAGTAGCCATGCTTCCTAAAGGATTGAATTTAAGCTAGATTATGAAGGTATTTCCTTAAGTATGCTTACAACCAATGTCACATGTTATCTAAGAACCTACAAATGATAATTGTCAAAGTCCAAAAATACTGATAAAACATATACCAGCAGCTAGATAATTCTGGGAATCCCTACATACACAACACTCATTTCTTTGACTGCAAAGAATAGCCCCATAATAACAATTATAACACTTTAAGCCAAAATAGCAGTTTATACTGTATGAACTATATACAATGTGAGAATATATGGAAGGATACTGCCCTGTGGAAAAAGGGATCCCAGGAGGCTGGGAAGATGATGGAGTAAGAGGACCCTAAGCTCACCTTATCTCATGGAAACAACTAAACTCGCATCAGTGTAAATAACGCAGGAAAACCACCTGAAGACTGGCAGAACAAATTTCACAACTAAAGGTAGAGAAAAGGCCACAACTAAAAGGGTAGGAAGGGGTGGAAATGCTGTGGGAAGCAAAATGGACCTTGGCAGTTGACAGGAGGGAGGGAGCCACTGGTGTAAAAAGGGCAAGAAACAGAGTATCATCTCCGGGAGCTGGCAAGGGAAAGATGAATCCCCATAACATTTGGCTTTGAAAGAAAGACTGAATATCGTGCATTCTTACAATTCTTGGGACATAAAGCCTGGAATTTTAAAAATCAGGGGGCTCTGCTCTGGGAGAGCCCCAAGGGCAATAGGAAGCTGAGTTGCCACCCTTAAAGAGGCTGCATGACAAAAAGCCCTGGGAGACACAATGTCCAAGGAGCAGTTTCAAAAACTCCTAGGGCATATGGGGGAGACAGCAATATACTCATCTAATTGTGGTCTTTGAGGTTTAATATGAATTTTAGATTGCTTTTATCTACTTATTTAAAAATTTGGTATGGATTGCATATAATCTATAGATTACCTTGATGGCATGGACAATTTAACAATATTAATTCTTCCAAGCCATAAACAAAGGAAATATTTCCATTTATGTGTGTCTTCTTCAGTTTCATTAATGTCTTACATTTTTTGTTGTACAGGTCTTTCACCTCCTTGGTTAAATTTATTTCTAAAAATTTTGTTTTTGATGCTACCGTAAATAGGATTGTTTTCTTAACTTTTCCTCTCAAAAGTTCATTAATGTTAGTGGGTAGAAATGCAGCTGATTTTTGCTTATTGGTTTTGTAAATTGCAAATTTACTGAATTAGTTCTAACAGTTTTTTGTTGGAGTCTTTAAGATTTTCTGTCTATATGATCCTATCATTGGCAAATGGAGATAACTTTATCTCTTCTTTTCTCACTTGGATGCCTTTCATTTCTTTTTCTTGCCTGATTGCTCTAGCTATGACTTACAGTACAATGTTGAATAGGAATTGTGAGAGTGGGCACTCCTGTATTATTCATAATCTTAGAGGAAAAACTTTCAAACTCTCAATGTTGAGTATGTTAGCTGTAGGCTTGTCATGTATGGCCTTTATTATGTTGAGGCATATTCCCTCTATAACCAATTTCTTGATTTTTTTAATTGTGAAAAGATGTTGAATTTTGTCAAATGCTTCTTCTAAATCTATTGAGATGACAATATGATTTTTATCCTTCATTCTGTTAATATGATTGATTGCATTATTGATTTATTTATGTTGAATCATTCTTCACAACTGATGTTCTATATGCAGAAATATGACTCTATCACATCTACACTGAAAAACTTTTGTTATACTCTTTGATGATTTACTTTCAAATACTTCAATAAAAATATTATGATATGTGTGTGAATAAATTAACCTTAGTTTTCAGTCAAGGGGTTGTTAGTTAGAATTTAAAGTACACTAACCAGACATCCACACTTTAGGAATGGTTACACATGCACCAGAAACCTAACTAAAAAATTATAAATCAGAGGGTTTGTTAAATTAACCTAAGGGATGTTAGAAAAAAAATTTTTATCGATGACTGGTATTCAAAATACATGGTTAACTAGAAATGTTTTATCAGGCCTAATGCTGTTGCATAAATAAAGACTGAGAATCTGGTGAGCATAGCAGCCTGATACACTGGGAATAGCCCTTTGGATCTAGAGTTCTATTGGTCCTAAGTTTCTTTTTTCTTTCTTTCTTTTTTTAAGATTTTATTTATTTGACAGAGAGAGAGAGAGGGAGATCACAAGTAGGCAGAGAGGCAGGCAGAGAGAGGAGGAAGCAGGCTCCCCGCTGAGCAGAGAGCCTGATGTGGGGCTCGATCCCGGGACCCTGAGATCATGATGTGAGCCAAAGGCAGAGGCTTTAATCCACTGAGCCACCCAGGTGCCCCTGGTCCTAAGTTTCTCCACTGTACATAGAATTCTGTTATCTAATTCAACTATCTGACTAGCTGCTCCTGCCATTAAAAGAATTGTTTTAATGTGAGAAGTGTGCTAAAATGCCTTAGAATAGTGCCTGAACCTAAGTTCTTGTATTTCTTTCTACTTAATTCCATATATTTAACAAAATACATCTAAGAATTTCTTTCATCATAATATCATCTAATATTAAGGCCCATTATGCACACAATCTACTCAAACTACTAGAGTATATAAACATTTACCAAAATGACCTGACCAATGGTTGAAAAGTCAAATTGTTTTAGGTCAGGACACAGTACCACACAATAGTTTCCTTTTTTTTAAAAGGAACAAAAATAAATCACCTTTTTTTATATATTTAATAAGCTGCCTTTAGTAGTCACATAATCACTAGACATTGGAATATACTGCTTTTAAGATAAAGACTAACTTCTTTGACAAGATTGCATGGGTTGTTTGAGCTGGCATTAAAAAAAAATGGCATTGTTTGCATGCCTTAAACGACAAAATTTTATTTTCTCACAGTTCTGAGGCTGGAAAATTCAGGATCAAGATCTGGCAGGGTTCAGTTTCTGGTGGAAGCTCTTTTCCTGGCTTGGAAATGGCTGCCTCTTTGTTGTCTTCACATGGAGGAATTTGAGCAAGCTCAGTGTCTTCTCTCTGTTCTTACATGGCACCAGCCCTAGAACATGAGGTACCCATCCATATGACTGATTTAACCTTTATCATCTCCTCACTTGCCGTATTTTCAAAAATAGTCACATTGCAGAGGAGGGCTTCTACATATGAATTGTGGAGATATAGAAACATTCAGTCCATAACAATGGCCTATTATAAGACTTTTATGATCCTTGTTCACTTAATAAGCAACATCTCACACAAATCTATTCACTTTGTGCATTCCAGTTACATGTTGTTTTCCACTAGTTTCTGGAACACTCATTCCTTCTCTCCACTGAGTTCTTTCTCATAGCAGAAAATTCTAGCTCATTCTTCTGTTATCACCTCAAAGTATTCTCGGAGAGATTTTATATTCCCTCATTTATTGTTTCAGCTACTTAAAAGCAATAAATTAGGTCTGTGACATGCATCATTTGAAATTTTACTGAAGCATACATATGCATTTGTTTATTGGTGGTGGTGGAGTGCATTACATGCCATTTAATGAGTATTTGTATGTCTACTTTAGAATCCACTTTTTACATCAATATTTTATTCTCTTTTAACTGCCATCAGAAAACATGGAAGTTAGTTATAATCTTCATTTTAGAGTACACAAAAATGAGATTTTATGTTATGCTATTATTTGTAAATTTGAGTATTTATTGAAATAGCAGTAAAAAAATGCATTATTTGCCCTTATGGAGCTTACAAAGCTCAGTGGGGGAGCAAATCATTGAACAATCACAATCTTTTATAATTACACTAAATGATAAATTCTATAAAAATGCTAAGTATTATAAAAATGGGAATAGAAGAGTAATGTTAACAGTCTGTAGGCACGAAAAATTTCTCTGAGAAGACATTTAGAGTGAAACAATACAATGATCAGAAAGAAATATTCCAGTATAAGAGGGAAAAAGAAATTCTAAAAAGAAGGTGCAATACACATGGAGGCCCTGAAGTAGAAACTGAAAGAAGTTCAGTGTGTCTGAAGCATTGTGAACTAGAGAAGCTAGCAATAGGTAAGTTAGAAAAGGTTGACAAGGAGCCAGTAATGCAGAACCTTACAGGACTTAAAGGGATTTTGGATTTTATTTGTAAGTATAATACTTCATTATAATTTCATTATATTACCATTTCTTATAGTACTAATTTATAGAAACTGAGGTAATATTTATTCAAGCAAAGTGCGGCAAAATTTGTTTATAGCAATTTAAGATAAACTAGTATAGATATACTGTTTCTCAATGTTCTAAACTTAGAGTCATAGAGCACAGAAAATCTAGACAAGTAGGTGGCTACATGGCCCTTGGAAAGTTGTCTCCCTCTCTGTCTCAATTAGCCATTATCTTGGCCATAGATTGGGCAGGAGTTACCTAACAGTCAATTCATGTTTCTACATACTGTCAAGTACCCAAACGTGCAGATAGTCTGTGTAGTTTTTTAACTGATATTTCCAATCTCTAGAAGTGCAGGTAACAAAGCTGAAATTACATAGAAAGAAGAATAAAGGGACATTCTACCTCAGGAAAAAAAAAAAAAAAACTAAATAGTAAACTATAAGAATAGCTATGTATCGGGCCAAATCTTCTTCCTAGTGTGCTTTTGATTAAGATTTCTATTTGTAGTAACATGGCAGGACATATGTAAGTATGTATATTCTCAAAGAAGAAGTTCAGTGATAGTGGAACTGAGACAATGTGGCAGTTTTAACCAGCATTTATTTCTGAGATCTTTTCCTCAAAAAGTGAATTTGAACTTCAGTTTTCATGATTTTACCGTGTGTAGAAACTAGTAACCAAAACCCAAACTTGTCCAAGGCAGGAAACCTATCTTCTTATAACTAAGATTCCAAAGGGTTATATCTTTAGGGAAAGGGTAAACAGAAATAACCCACTCTATAGAAAACTGCAAGAAAACTAATTATCTTAAAACTTGAAACTGCCTGGAGAACATTGGTTAAAAATGGTGATTACGATTCTGGAACCACCAACTGGCCCTCCTGCAGGTTTTACAGCCCAATTTCACACTGTCTTAATAGTCTGAAAGCCCTCAAGTTGAGAATATAATTTAAGAGATTCTAGACTTACACAAGTAAATGTAAATCCTCTCCAGAAGAACACAATTCTATCCCAGATCTCAGAGGATTCCACAATTAAAAATCTAAGGAAAATGATCGGTTCATGGAGAAAGTACCAATTACAAAGGAAACAAGGCACCAAGGGCAAGATTCAGAAGAAATAATAAAATAAATAGACTCACGAGTATTTCAGATAATAGAATTATCAGAGACAGACTCTAAGATAAAGATATTTATTACATTCAAAGAGTTTTTTAAAGCCTTAGAATATATTCTGTGAATAAGAAACTATAAAGAATGACTAAGAAGATTTGAAAAGGAATCAGTACAATTTCTAAAAATACAATTAAAATAAAAAATCCAATGAATGGGTTTGATGCCAGTCACAGCTAAAGAGAGAATTACTGAACAAGAAAGTAAATCTGAGGAAATTATTCAAAAGTCAGCTGACAGAAACAAAGAAAAAAAAATATGAGAAAGGTTTTTGATGTGTCTAGGTGCCTAGAAGAAAACTCAGAATCACACTGGTGAGTATATACTGAAGCCAATTATAGTAAAATATGCCTTCCCACTGGGCTAGGGAATTCTTCCTTCTTTTGACGCTTAAAACCACTCTGAGCCTTAATTTCTCAGTCACTTAAGCTGCCTGCAAATCAAATACAAGAAAATTTCTTGGAAGGCAGGTGAGTTACATACCAAGCTGAGTGTTCTCTTTGTAGCGCCTCAGCTCTTTCTTCATCAGAGCCTTCTTTAAGTGAGTAGAAAAGGCTTTAAAAAGGATCCTATGCCAGCAGAAGTCAGAGCTCTCTGAAAAACAGCCCTTACTTCTATGTGTACTTGTCAGCAGAACCAGTAGCAGGGGGCCACCTAAATGGTAGCATCTGGAGTGCAAAATAGTTTCCTGCTGTTTTCATACAGCCAAGGTATCCATTAAAGAGCTGGCACAGCTTCCAGAGGCACATTAGAAATGGCCTTTGCTAAATACACAGTCTCGTTTTCCTTCCACATATAGATTATATTGCTTTAATTGGTCAGGCATTCCTACTGTGTTCTCCTGGTCCCAGGACAGGGGAGATTGCTGAACTGTTCCTGTATATGTTACGGTAACATTCTTTCTTGCTGAGGAAGTAAGAATAGAATTAAGGCTGAGAATACATTTTTCAGAGGCTATTAGTTCCTTTTAGTCTTATGTCTGAATCTGAATGTTTGGACTTGATATCCCAAGCTGTTTGAAACTCAAAGGTTCATTGCTTTGCCCCAGGGAAATATGGATCTTTGCTAGCCAACATGATGAATTGCTTTTTTTTTTATGCCCTTCTCAGATCTTTGGAAGTATTAAGGATTAAAAATCAAGAAAGCCCAGGAGAAATCAGAAATTCTAACTATAGGTCAGAAGTTGTTGAGAAGAGTGAATTACAAGAGGCCTAAAAATCCTATCATCCATTAAAGCACCATACTGATCTCTTTAATCACGACTCTCCTATCTGCCTATTGTCTATATTTTTTAAAACCACATTGGTGAGGGTGCAAATAATTATAGGAACAGTATGATACTGGGCGCAGGATCCAGGAAATTCTAGTCTCAGCTCTGCAGCTTGATTAACTATGTGCCCTTAGCCAGGCAGCAAACTTTCTGTGTTTCATTCTCCTCATATGTAAATACGGATAATAATAACTATTGTGGTCGAAGGAGAAACGACTTATAAGAAGTTTAATGAGAGGAGAAATAGGTGACAATGGAATATGGTGTCCAGCAGAGAACAAAAGGGCTTTTAGCTCTATAACTGCATATATCAAACTTTATTAACAATGCTTGCCTGACTTTTTTTTCCCACTTAATTGTAAACTTACTAAGAATAGGAATTTGGGGCACCTGGGTGGCTCAGATGGCTGTGCATCTGCCTTTGGCTCCGGTCATGATCCCAGGGTCCTGCTTGGCTGAGAGCCTGCTTCTCCCTCCTCCTCTACTGCTCCCCCTGGCTTGTACCCTCTTGCTCTCTTTGTCAAAAAAAAAAAGAATAGGAATTCTTTTATTCATATTTAAATTCCTAGCTCCTATGGAATATCTTACATATAAAAGTTCTCAATAAACATTTGCTGCATGAATGAATTCTAATAGAGCTAAGTCAAGATAGGAATCCAGACATAGGGCCATACTGGAGAAGATCAAGAAATGAGGGAGTAAGAAGAGTGTTATGCATTACAGTTTGTATATGTCTTTTCAGTTAAATGGAAATATACACACACACACACACACACGATAGCTATATACATATATATATAATACATACATATGATAGCTATATATTATATAAAATATTTACATAAATATATAATATATATATAAAATATCTTGTATCAGTTTTTCTTTTTTAAAAGGGTATAACTTTATGAACTTAGAAGGAAACACATTTCCCATTTTCCTATTTGTGTACGTGCTGGGGGGTGGCGTAGTGTGCATGTGTGTTCTTTATGTTAAATGGTTTAACAGGAGACTCAAGATTAGAATCCTATTTCTACCAATAGGGACCCAAGTGGTCTAGTGGGTTTTAAAATTTTCTTTGATATATTTTCCAGAGGACTACAACAGGTAGTACATGTACGAAACAAGGTTTCTTACCTGCTCCTGACATTTCTATCAGAGTTCATGAACATGATCATAATTCAATCAAATTTAGTCGTTAGTCAGACTTTATGTGCTTACATATGAGAGGCAAGAGATCCAGCACAAGGCAGGTACAGAGTTTATGTTCTACATGACTTCTTAAATAAAAAATCAAAGTTTCAGTTATATAGACTGAGGATGAAACCATCAGAGAATTCAAATATAATTTGTATTTGAAGTTACATCCATATATGTGTATATATAAACACACATGCATTTACACATAAACACAAAACAAAAAGATGACTGACTTCAGCAACAAACTGATCTCTATGTAGGCTTTACTTAAGCATATGTGAATCTCTTCGAGTACCCTGAATATAACTTTACAACATGAGGAAGGTAATTCAAACTCCTGTAGGATATTAAAGAAGACAGAAAATAATTTAGAATTAACAATATATGCAATGACAACACACTCAGGTCAGCTTCACTTACATGATTCAATTGAAGTGATCTGAAAGATTACCTTCCCAAAACTGTTTTCCTTTTCAAACTGCTACTATGCCAGAATTCTTCAGCTTTTTTGTTTACTATTTAGGATCTTTAAGTGTTTATTTTAAGGCAGTATTACTTAATTTCCTCTTTGCTTAGATGCTCAACTTAATAACATTTATTTACAGATTTAAAAATAAAATACTGTCACATTAAGTGTACATTAAATACATTAAATGTATCCATTATTAGATAAATTTTAGAAATGTTGACACAGAAAAAATTCCAAACAATAAAATGCATTTTTCACTTAAAAGAAAAGGGAACAGAACAGTCAGCTATTTTAGGTATTTGAGTGATCACAATCCAGTACCTGATCTTTATCCTCACAAAAATTCTTTCTTTTATCCAGCAATTTATGTGGATTGTTTAGGTTTCAGATGTTCAAATCATACTGTCCAATCTCGCAGACTTAGATACCAGGATGATTTACTGCTAATACTTACTTAGTGTAGTGGTCAGGGTACCTATCTCCTATAAGTAGAGACTCTAGGAAACCAAATTACCTAAGGAGTTTGTGTGGTGAGCTTTAAATAAGATTTAAAAAACTTTTGTTTTAATTGTTGAATGGAAAGCACAAGGCATGACTTAAATGTCCACAGAAACTAGAGAGATAATAGAGAAGTGGCAAATCGACTGAAGGTTTCTTGAGAATTGGGTAGACATTTTTTACACTTCAACAAAAATATATGTATTTTTTGTTTTCTTAAAACACAAGAAATACAATGTCCATTTGTAAGCTGATTTGATTTTCCATTCTGAGTCAGGGGCACAAAAAAATATTCCTCTACTACTACAAAGAATACCCCTGGTGTAAGCATGACAAAAAAATGAGAACGAACACTAAGCTTTAGTACTGGGAGAAACAGGCTATGTCATAAACTACGGTGAACTGATGAAATAATGTTCTTTAATTGTACTTGACTTTTGTGCCTCGCTGGAACTTGAGCTGTATTTCCAGATCTAATTTTTAAAGAGGAGCTGAATATCTAAGCTATGAATGTGAAATATCCTGAATTTTAAGAGATTTAGTTTCTAAATAAGGTGCAGGGCAAACAAAACACATCTGAGGCCATATTCAGTCTATGGCCTGCTTCTTTAAGACTTTCATCTAGAGGAATGTTACTATGGTCTGAATATTTGTGCTTCCCCTTGTCCCCCTATTTTGAAATCCTAACCCCGAAAGGTAATGATATTTGACATAGAGGACCCTTTGGGAGGTGCTTAAATCTTGAAGGTGGAGCCCTCATGAATGGGATTAGTGCCTTACAAAAGAGGCTCCACAGAGATCTCTAGCACCATGTGCACCACGTGAGGACACAGTAAGACACAGTGAGAAGTCCGCAGTCTGTGACCTAAAGAGAGGGGCTGCCCCTGACCATGCTGGCACTCTGATCTCAGACTTCTGGCCTCCAGAACTGTTATTTATAAGCTACTCAATGCATGCTATTTGTTGTAACAGTCCAAACTAAGAGATGTTTCAGTCAGACAATGACTAAATTTAATTTTATGATCCAGAGAAAGCTACAGTAACTGGAAACATGTGCTCTCATAATTCCCTCCTTTGGTTGTTCTCTGTGGCCTGACATGGATTTCTACTCTGATGCTCTGGTTTTTAAGTAATCCATGGATGGCTCATTAACACTTTCTTTCTAGAAAATCAGATACAGAATTGGTTAGGTTATATTTTCTGTGGTTACTTTTCAGTCAAGAGGTTCACCCTTTTAAGGTTTTCAAGTAACTGTTACTCACTTCTCGGAAGGTGCTTCCAATTTTTGCAAGTGATTCTCTTTGGAAATACCACCTTCCTTACTTGCCTGGGCTAGCCACACATTTATAACTCATTATCTTAGGACTTGGCTCTTCTATTCATGGCTATTTTAAATGATTCTGTGTTGGACTTTAAATTTGCCTGACCTTGCCTCAAATTCAGAGGAATTATACTAACTCCCTGTCTGATTATACTCAGTAGTGCTCCAGTGCCCTCATTTTATTAATTTTTCATGCATATCACCACCTTTCCACTCTAAATCTTTTGCAGACAGTCTTACTATGGTACAAAGTGAAGTACTTGATGAAAGGGAAGGTGATGTCTGCCTTATTCTTCTTCCATTGGTAGACCTGTCTGTTTCCCCTAATTCCAAGTATAAAGTATCATTTGTTGGTATTGATGGCTATATGTAGTTTACCTATTTTTTCCCTTCTATGCTATGCACCCTGCTCCTCTTTCACATCTCTATCCATTTTGAAAGCTCAAAATTTTTTACCTATCCCTCTTCTCCCCTCAAATTTTATTGTTGGTGGCTAAAGATGGTAACTGATAATAAGCCCTCTTACTGGTGGTAAAGGGACATTTTTCCTAGGGTGAATTCTGCTTCTCCGAAACAGAAACAAGTTAAATGTATCAGAGATTTGATTAAATGTAAAATTTACATTTTCACTATTCAATCCACAAAGCAAGTCATTCATTCACTCAGAAACATAAAGCACCATATAAGACAGCTTATATTTTCTTTAAATATAAATAAAGATGTACCTTTTAATTTTTAAATAGATCACTGACGTTCTCATATTGCTGAATTAAAAGTAGGTTTCTCTAAGTTTTAGAATTCTGATTTGTTACTTCAACTACATAATTACCTCAAGTGTAGACATTATATGTGATACTGCTTATACTTAAAAATAAACTGGAGGGGCGCCTGGGTGACTCAGTCGGTTAAGTGGCTGCCTTCGGCTCAGGTCATGATCTCGGGGTCTTGGGATCAAACCCCATGTTGGGCCCCCTACTCAGAAGAGAGCCTGCTTCTCCCTCTCCCTCTGCCTGATGCTCTGCCTACTTGTGCTTTCTCTCTCTCTGTCAAATAAATAAAACCTTTAAAAAAAAATAAAGTGCAAGTATATCGGGTTTGCTAGTCAGATTCTTTAGTGTTACTTAAGATGACTAGGAAAAGACAAGTTATATTCTTTACAGTAAAGTATAAATATGACTCCCAGTGTGTTATAAAAAGGCTGTCTTATAAGACAGTACTTTGCAAACCAGATTATCAAGATTTCTGGAGAAGAGTTTTAGTGGCATAGTCATACATTGTTGAAAGAATCATCTCTATTCAGTTTGGTGCGCTAATGGAATTGCAAAAGGTTACTGTACTTTAGGATAACTTTAAAATCTTTCATTATGGAAAGCATAATACCCAGTTTTTAGAATTCCACATTTCCCTGAAGTATATTGAACATTTCTGTGCACTATCTTTGCTAGCATAATCTTTTACTGTTCAACGATAAATATATTGTTTAAATGCTTTTGTCTAATCGAGTCGTGTTGCAATGAACGACTGCCTGCATTATGTATAGATGTGTAATAGGAAGCTCCTGAATAATGTCTTTTTTCTCCACAAAGTAAAATCTGTTATGGCAGCAAGATACATAAAGAGCCAAAACCCTTCATTATTTATGATGTCTTCAAGAACAGTGAATGGGGTTCAATGGGGCAAAAGTAAGACAAATTAGAAAAGAACTTTAGAAGTAGAGTTTGGCTCAACACAAAGAAGACAATTACAAATATTAAAACTATCTTAAAAGGAAACAGGCTTTCTTGTAAGGTAGTGAGATCCCTGTTACCTGAGGTGTTCAATAAGGCCCGATGGTGGAAAATTCAAATACAAAGCAGAACAATGGCCAACATTATTTTCAAACCTCTGTTAAAAGGTGATAATGCCAATTACTGGCAATTTTAGAAAAGACAGAATATTTATTTAAATGAAAGAACACATATTTAAATATGTATTTGTCATATATTAGAATTTTCCTGTGCCCTGGAGATAAAACAGTGACTAAGACATACGTCTGACTTCATGAAGCTTATAGCCTATTGGAGAAAACTGACAACAGACAATTTTAGACAGACTGAAAAGCATATGCCCTTGGTTCTGTAAGAGTACGAGGCAGTGAAATACTACCTTCAGTACAGCTGCAAAGCCCATGCTTGCAGTATTAGAAAAGGAGGAGACCAAAAAAAAAAAAAAAAGAGGAAGAAGAAGAAGAAGAAGAAGAAAGAGAGAAAGAGTTTTAAGGGAATGTGCATGTGATATTAAAAAACAGCAAAATAATGATAGCAAAAAACAACTTTTTTGACTTATTTTACCATTTCCTGCTAAGGTGTTTGAACTAGATCCTGATGGCCATGAGGGGCCGCTAAAGAATTTTAAGCTTTTAAGGAGAGTAGTCTGATGATACACAGGTTACAGAAGAAATAACTGTACGCACAATGTGAAAAGGGGTGGACCTGGTAGCAAGATGAGCATTGTTGAAATAAATTCAGTGGGAAATGATTAAAAATTTAATGTACTTGGCACTGGGAATGCAGAGAAGGGAAGAAGATCAAAAAATATTAGCCTCTCCTGAATCTGGTGACTGATTAGTTATAGAAAAGAAAGAAAGAGAAATAATGTCTCTTGGATTTCTGCCTCCTTTCTTCATCCATTTTATTTCAGCAGCTGGAAACTGAATAATAAAATAAGCACCTGGACTTTTCCATGCACCCAGGAGGAGCTTGAGAAACATATGGGCCACACCCCTTACCTAGATCTTACAAAAGCAAAATAGGATTTCGAAGAATTCTATCCAACATATCCAGGGTTTCTCTTGATCACTAATAGCTACTTTAAAGTTAAGTGCTATAGACTATTTACCTCTTTTTAACCTACATTTTAAAAAAGCAAATTATCTTCAAGAGATGGCACTAAGGTAGTCCTAGTCAACCTTATTTTTAAGTCAACATCCCAATTTCCTCTTACCATTTATGCCTTTCCACTGGATGAATATTAAATTTTTTTTAATTTTTTAAAGATTTTATTTATTTATTTGAAAGAGAGAGAGCACAAGCAGGGGGAGGGGCAGAGGGGACAGACAAGCAAACTCCTGGCTGAGCAGAAAGTCAGATGTGGGGCTCAATCCCAGGAACTTGGGATCATGATCTGAGCTGAAGGCAGACCCTTAACTGACCGAGCCACCCAGGCACCCCAAAAAACAACATTTTTAAAGATAAAGACTGCTACATCATCCAGAGTGAGTATGATGTATATATGTGTTAGTAAGCTTATGCCATACAAAAAAAAGCTAGTCCTGTATGGAACTAAGGATACTAAACTAGCTTAAAAATGCATTTTCTGGATCTGAGAACTATGCTTTTTTTAAAAAAAATTTACTCCATGGGGAAAAACATGAATCTAATATAATTACCTTACTGTTAAGAAGCCCTTGTTCCTATGCACAAGGAAATCCATCTGCTGGGCTGAAAGACGAGGTCATATAATAGTTCACTTAATGTTACATGACTGAAAATCGAGGGTTTCCAGGAAATCTCTGTTTGATGTTTCACATCTCTGTTTCACACTGACTTGGAAGTAATCTTTTCCTGCAATTCAAACATTTTGGTAACCTAGAAGACTGCAGTTTCATTAGAGTTTAAGAAGGTATTATGTCTAAATTGGCTTAAGCTGCTCTAGCAAAATACCATAAACTATGTAGCTTAAACAACATTTATTTCTCACAATTCTGGAGCCTGGGAAGTCCAAGGTCAAGGTGCTTGCCAATTTGGTTCCTGGTGAGCGTCCTCTTCCTAGCTTTCAAACTGCTGACTTTTTACCATGCCCTCACGTCAAGAGAGAGAGCAAGATCTGTCTCTTCTTGTAAAGACATACTCATCCTTCATGGGAGTCCCACCCTCATAATCTCATATAAATGTAATTACCTCCCAAAGGTTCTACCTCCTATCATCACATTAGGGGTCAAGGTTTCAATATATGAGTTTTTGGGGGACACAAACATTCAGTTCATAACAATATACATGAGAGTATCTAAAAAAAACCTCAGCGTATTCATTTAACAGGTATTTATTGAACCTACTATATGCTTGGACTATGTGGATATAGAAAGGACCAAAACAGACAAAAATTTCTGTAGTCTTATAGCATACATTCTGATGGGGGGGGGAACAACCAACAAAATAAGTCCTATAATGTAATAAACAGTAAATGCTAAAGACAAAAACAAAGGGAATGGGCAAGGGGAGGACAATGAGAGTATGTAATATAGAACTGGGTATTGAAGGAAAGGCCTCACTGAAAAGATGGTATTTGAGCAGAGACTAAAAAGAAGTGAGACAGTAAACCATGTGGCTAACTGAAAGAAAAGACAGAGGCAAAAGCAAGTAAAAAAATCCTCAGAGCACAGCGATCTTCATATATTCCATAAACAATAAAGAGACCACTGAGGTTGGATGAAGTAAACAAGAGAGAAAGGAGGTCGAAATTAGGTGATAAGAGACAAGATCAGGAAGGGATTTAAAGCCATTTTAAAGATTTTGGCCTACCTCTGACTGAGACAGGCAGCTAATAAAGAGTAATGAGCAAAGAAAAGACAATTTCAATTGTCATTTCAAAATATGACTGCTGTGTGAAAAGAGGCTATGGAGGAATAAGGGTGAAGGAAGGAGGTTCTTTTAAATCCAAGTAATAAATAATTGTAGCTTAGAGTAGGACAGTAGCCATGGAAGTGGTGAGAAGTGGTAGAATTATGGATATACTTTCAAAGTAGAGCTAACAGATTTCCTGATTAGAATGTGGGGATGATGGTAAAAAGAATCAAGGATGATTCCATGTTTGGTCAGCTGCAGCAAGTGAAAGGGTGGCATCCACAGGGGAGGGACTGGGAGTATGTCAGAAAAAGAGCAAGAATTTGGTTTTGAATTTGTTAGGTTTGAGAAGTCTACTAATCATCTAAATAAAAATGCTGAGTAAACATCTGGACATGCAGGTTGGGAGTACAAAAAAAGGCTGGGCTAGAGGTAGAAATTAGGGAGTCATTAACACATTGATGGTATTTTGGTTAGCTCTGCAGCAGTAACAACTCTATCCACAAATCTCACTGGGTTGCAACCAGAAATATTTATTTCTCACTCACATTACTTCTTAGTTGCTATATGGGCTTCATGTTGCGCTACTGTTTTTTCTTATTCCAGTATCCTGCCTGAAGGAAGAATCTCTTTCTGGGATATACCAGTCTTGTTTTATACGACAAAATAAGAGCAAGAGTATTAACACATAAAGCTTCTGTTAAGACCTGGCGCACTGTCATTTCCACGCACATTTCATCGGCCTAACCTAGTCAATCACATGATCAAGCCAAAGAAAGGAGTGGTGACATAACTCCACCTACAAGGAGGCACAGTTTAGTGTTAGCCGCACTGAAAGAGGGAAAACGTGAAATCTTGTTACAGAGACACAGAATGAATGAGTGCAATGTTATAGCCTATCGCAGATACAGAACTGTATTTAAAACCCCAAGACTAAATGAGATCATCAAATAAGTGAGTATAGAAAAAGAAGAGAAATTATCAAAGACTGAGTCCTGGATCATTCTGTCCTTGGAAGGTTGACCACATGAGGAAAAACTGCTAAAGGAGAATGAAAAAAAGCTACCAGTGAAATAGAAAAGCAGGAGAGTGTAGTCAACTGAAAGCCAACTACAGAAAAAATTTCAAAGAAAAGACAATTATTTGTGTCAGATGTCAATGATAAGTTAATGTGAACTGACAAATGACCATTGAATTTAGCAATATGGGAAGACTTTGGACTTAGACAAGGAAATGTCACTGGAGTAAAAGAGAGCAATAGCCTGAATTCAATGGTTTTAAGAAAAATGGAAGAAGTACAACTGGATGCAGTCAGCATGGATAACTTATGAGGAATTCTGCTTCTAGCAAAGAGCAGATAAACGAGTCAGTAACTAAAGAGGAAAGCGAGGTAAAGAGAAAGTGTGTGTGTGTTTACGTGTATGTGTGTGTGTTAAATAATGGAGAATAATGACATTTATATCCTCTGACTGAAAATGATCCCACAGAGAGAGAGGAAAAACAGAAGAGAAAGGGGAAAGTTGTTAAAACAAGGTCATTAATTAGATAAGAAAAAAAGGGATGCTGGGCATAACTGGAGGGGCCAGCCTCAGTATGGTACTCAGAGAACTCATCTGTATTAAAAGAATGAAGGCAGATATGTGGGTATAGATGCTGGCAGGTAGAGAAGTTCCTTTTTTTTTCAAGAAATGCATAGAGCTGTAAATTAAGAAGCAGTAGACTAGGAAAAGCAGAATATCATCACGGAGAAAGGCACTCATGGTTTTAGTTCCTGATTTAGTCCTTACTAGCTATATGACTTAAGGCAAATCACAAACTTCTGCTTCCTCAGTTTCTTCGGTGGTAGATGGAGATACTGTTGTCAACATAATAAAGTTGAGAAGGATTAAATGATATAATGTATCTATCTTTCCTCAATGAAATATAAGTTCAATGAGGACATGAAGTTCCACCTTTTTTTTTACATTATATCCCTAGTGCTTAAGTATCTAAGACTTAGTAGGCACACAACTAATAATGAATAAAAACATCTGAAAAGTACTTACATGGTACCTGGCATATAGTAAATGTTCAATAATGTGACCTATTATTATTACCACCATTTGCTAATTTTAATACCTTCACTGATTGATCCATAGTGAAATGATCCCTTTCTTAATAAAGACAGGACATTTCCCTGTGGTTGAGGTGGGTGTAAGGTAGGGGGAGGATGTGAGGTAGGATCTGAAAATCAAATTCTTATTTGATTCTTGCTTCCAATTAACAGTTACTTTGAAAACTTCCAGATTCTTCCTCAAAAGTATCCATGAATAAGGCTAAAGTATTTCCTATCACTATCATTACTATTTATATTTTTCCTAAAAGGAGTTATAGCATTTCCTATTCTCATTAACTTTCCTTTTTCAATACTGGGGCACCCGGGTGGCTCAGCTGACTAAGCATCTAACTCTTGATTTGTGCTCAGGTCATGATCTCAGAGTCATGAGATGGAGCCCCTAGTCGGGCTCCACACACAGCACAGATTCTGCTTGCCCCTCTCCCTCTGCTCCTCCCCCCACTTGCTCTCTCTCTCTCCCTTTCTCTTTCTCCCTCCCTCTCTCAAATAAACAAATAAATAAAATCTTCAATACACAGTAACCATGACAATAACTGCATTCAGGTAACCAGGTTATCTTCTGAGTTCTCTAAAAGATCGGTATTTTCTCTTAGTGATAGTGCAGATACAGGTAATTGCGTGCAGATTTTGAGTTTCATTTTTTTGAATGACTACCCAACCAAATGTTCATTGACTAGAAATGAGAAAACTAAACACCATTTATCAAATTCAATTATGAGTGACCTACTTAGTTTCCTGTTATTCAAATTTAAAAATGTACATTTGATGCTAATGAATGAGATGAAGCTATAGAATCAATAGACATTTAAAAATATAGCTTATATCTTGCACACTTAGTCACATCAACTGATGATCCATTGAAAAATCTGATAGATCAATTAGCTCCATCAGCATTAAAATATTTGTCAGTATTTTTAGCATCTGTTAATTCAGCCAACAGAATAATCAATGATAATACATTTTCACTGTAGTAATTCAGTAGTCCCCTCTGCCTACTTTATTCAATTGTGAGGCTCCCATTCTTTTCAAGTAACGATATTTTATGTAGTATGCATGTGTTCTCATTCAGTAAAACACTGAGTTTTCATATTTTGTATACATTCAAAAAACACAATTATCAAACACATTAGATGTTACTCTTGCATTGTAGATACTGGAAACGTTTACATTCATTTATCTAATTCTTTTGACAAAGAGTGCAGATTTACCAAGAAAAGCTTAGAAGTCATTCACCTAACCATCTACAAATATTGACTGAATGACCAAAGCTACTGCCTATAATTGATTTAAAATTTATATACAGAGACTGTAATTAGAAATATACTTAAATTGTCATACCTAATTCCCATACTATCTAAAGAGGCAATATCATTCCCAAAACACAAATATGAATTTAATAAGCTTGATTAGATTCAATTACTTATCCAAGGTTACATGGCTAGAATGTGGTAAATCCAGTGATCAAACTTGGCTGCACCTAAGCCAAAGCCCTTGCTTTAAGTCTGTGATTATCGTGTCCTGCACTATCACATCCCCAGGTTATGAGATACAGAAACGAATGACATAGTCCCTTTCTCACAGTTTGGTTAGGTGACATGAGTACAAAACCAAAAATTTCAGAACTAATATAATACATTACTTTAAGAAAAATGCATAGAATACATTTTTACTTTAAGAAAAATGCATATCTACATTTGAATTAGTTCTTTTTTCACTACTAAAATAATTATAAATTATAACCTATTACCACAAGTGGGGTATATGAAAGGCCTAAGGATTGATCCATTGTGTTACCTGTTCTACTGTGAACTGAAATCAGAAGATGAGAGATGATTTGTGTAGAATATTGTGACAATATTTAGGATATGCAGTAAACCTATGACTAATGGACCCAATAGAAACAATACAGGTACGAAAACAAAATCAAATTCAAGACAAGTATTTTGGAGACTGGAGATTGTTACTTTTGTAAAACTGAAAAAGCCCAATGTAGTTGACCTATAAATAGGTAGCTAGCTGTTCTCTTAGAAATATCATTTCATATCAGGGACCTGATGCTTCCCAATGATTGAGAAAAATCACAGTGGCAGTTGCAAGGTCAGTCTTAGTGAGAAAGAATCTCTATTGTTGAACATACCATCACTTCCACACTCACCCTACTCTGCCACTTTGTAAATGAGCACACTATGAATAAACCTTGGGTTGACTAAGGAAGGAGAATGACTGTACTTACGAAGTGAGTTATTCTATTTACCTGTTTACTTAGAGCTTTCTTTGAAGCAAGTCTTGCTGGTGAAAACCCACATATGCTGGGCCTATTTCATAAGCTCAATTTACATTTTGTTTGTAGATGATATGAACCAAACTCAAATTAGCTTAAGAAAAAGAAAAGAAAAAAGAAAAAGAAATGTACTAATTTTCTTAACTGGAAAGGTTAGGGGTGGTGCCTACATCAGATATCAAGTAATCAAGCATCATCAATTCTCTGAATTTGTCAGAGAATTACTGAGTAATTCAGTAATTCTAGTAATTCTAGTACAGAGAAACTACTTCTCTCTGTAGTTTCCTCACTCTTTTCCACTAAAGGTAGATGTCCTCTCTTTGGCAGAGGACATCACTGAGGCAATATCATGAACTTATCTTCTATTTCCCAGTGTCAATATATGATGTTTCATCAAAAGCTTCTAATTCACTCATCTTAGGTTATGCACTCATCCCAATTAAGCCAGAATTCAGTAATGTTACAACCCTTTTCTGCACAACCCAGTTATTTTTGTGAATAGCAGTGCCATCAGAACCTCATGGAGTAGGAAAGGCGCAAAGTACAAAGAAGAGGGTACTATTATTAGCAAAACTGATATGAGGCAGACAAAAATCAAACTGTGCATTATGAAAAAAATACTATTTTGTAAAAGATAAAGTACAACACAAATTTAGCCTTAGGTAGTAAAGACTGAAAAGCCTTAGAGAAATAAAAGAAGCTATGTAAATCAAGTGAATGATCTACTTCTATATTATTGAAAAACAAATGAATAGAATTCTCGACCTCAGGATGGTCCTGTAATAACAGGCTTTAATTCTCATGACTCAATGGATGCTTTATCAATCAATGTTGACTACTTAGCTTTATCTTTACTGCTATCTAGAGGAGCTGCTCATAAACAGCATTATGTTTATAAAATATTAAAGGTCATCAGTTACTAGCTCCTTCATCTCAAAAGGATTGATGATACTGATTATCTTTAAATTCATACAAGTTATTTTCTCATTTATTTATTAGCTAAAAGCATTTATTAAGGAGAAAAATTATCAAAACAATATGTTGAAGGCACATGAAAAGAATTTGGCATCAAATTGCAAGGAAAAAGAAATGTAAATGGATCTCCATAAACTTTAAAAATCTATTTCATTACTCTGAGTCTTAAAGCTCTATTTCAGTGGCATTAAAAATCAGCAGGTGAAACACAAACTTTTATCACTCTGTCTCATTGTTTGTGCAGTTGTCTTGCCTGATTCCAAAATCAGTAGAACTTCACTCACATGCACACTAAATGAGGGAATGATACCCTGTTAAGGAATGTTATTCCAAGAATGGTATCGACGTGCTCCCAAGGGTTAGACCTAACATACTACTCCTTTCCTGAGAAATGTCTGATCTTGTTGGGAAATGAATACCAAAGAATTCCAGAAAATATGATCCAGCAACTTGTGTGAACATTCCTCAAGAGTTACCTCTTTTTAAAATTCAGGTTTCTTTTTCTCATTCCCAGTTTAGTCTCTTTGATCTCATCTATCACTATATTCTATCCAAATTAACATCAATGACAAGCATACTAAGCTATTAATCAAAGAGAATGGGGAAGAAAAGCCTTTGAGGCGGGTAGATTTTCTTCACCTAACCACATGGATAGGGTGGAAGACAGACTGCCCATGACAGAGCAGCCTGTTACCACGCAGCAATCCTGTTGAGTAGGAACCAAAGCTCTTTCATCTGTCAATCTGATTAATACTTCCTTCTTCTAAGAACAAAGAAGGAAAATAGAAAAAAAAAAACAAAAAACTTACACCTATTTTTAAGGATTAGTGAGAAGAACAGAAATAATGTATGTAGTGCCTACCTAAGTGACTGACACAGTAAACATTTAGTAGATAAAAGCAATTAGATCTTTTTGAAATTCAAAACAGTTCTTTTTAGCTTTATTTTCATAGTTAAAAGGAAATACACATTCCTTGGAAAAAAATGAAAAAATGCAAGTGAACAAAAAGAGTAAAGCTGAAAACTCTTGAATTCCCACCAACTAGATTAGTCATAACCACTGGTAAATTTTGGGCATGTATCTGTGTTCATGTTCTTCGTAACCTGTATTTTTCTTAAAGATTTTATTTATTTGAGAGAGAGACAGAGACAGAGAGCGAAAGGAGCAGAGAAAGAGGGACAAGTAGACTCTGCACTGAACACAGAGCCTGACATGGAGCGCGATCTCTGGACCCCAAGATCATGACCTGCACTGAAATCAAGAGTCCAGCACTAAACCAGCTGAGCCACCCAGGCGCTCCTGTAATCTGTACTTTGTGCAGTATCTATTTTGCAAATCTTCTCATCAACATCATTTTAACACCCACATATGTACACACGTAGTACATCCTTGCACAGATACAACATCCTTTATTTTACCACCCTTCCACTGCTGAGCACTAATGTTGATTTCATTTATTTTCTCAAAAAAGTGATACTGTGATAAGTATAAATGTAGTTAAATATTAGTGTGCTTGTTTATTTTTGAGGAATAAATCCTCTAAGTATAATTGGTAGCTATAATCGCAATCATTTTTCTTATCAATAATAGTCACTTGTTCAATAATCACTGTCTTCCATTTTAGGCTGGCAAGCAAATTTTTGAAAGTTTCAGATATATTTTCTCTTTTCCTTTTCCTGTATTACTGAAATAATTTAGTTTAGTAATTCTTTCCCTGAGGATTTACCGTCTGGTAGAAAGTGGAAGCAGCTGAAGAAGCTTGTCATTTATAAAAAGCCTAAAACCACTGAGATTATGTCAGATATCCTAGAGTGGAAAGCAGTAAGGCAAGGATGCCTGGATGGAGAAAGAGATGTCTGTAAGTCCCTTTGGTAATACAGGCATTGGTTGGTCTCTAAGGAAGTGGCCAGACCAGGGAGAGTATGGTAACAGAATAGCACATCTAAGAAACTTGAATCCTAGCAAAGAACCCCCCACTCCACATGTAGGATAGCAGAGAAAACCCCTGGACTTCAAGCATCTATTGTGGGCTTGGAAAAGACAATGATACTAACAATTATGACAAAGAAAACAGTCAGGCGCCATCTTTCATCTTCTAATCTTTGAAAATTCTCCTTGTGTGATTTTAGGAGAGAATAGGAGGAAAACCACTGATAAGGAATTTCCTAGCAGAATGCCTGGCGCACTGCAGGCACTTATTGAATTGAATTAGAAAGTAAAAATACAATGGGAATACTATAAAGTATTGAGGGAACATATTTATAGCTTGGGGGATACTAAAGAGCCTTTACTGAAGACATAACATCTAGGATGAGAATCCTAGGAGGCAGTGTCTGGCAGAGTCTTGATATATGAAGACCTCAGCATCTGCTCAACAAGACTTCATTAAGCTGCAAGGAGGCTAGAGAGGAATTCTGAAATTACTCTCACATCCTGCCTTGGCTCTAACACTCTGTGTTCTCCCTATTTTCTTTCCTAGGGCTTCAGTCAATTCTAGTTTTAGTAGTTTCTACTTACCCAGTTCCTGACCACCCATGTAATCTCACCAGTTGAAGTGTATCTTCTTCCTCACTCCATTTCTCTTGGATGGCTTTTAGTTCTGATGTATCTGGCCTGTGATCCCCGACACCTTTTTTTTTTAAATCTCTCTCCCCTGTTTTTTTAAATTGTGGTAATAACATTTAACATAATTTAACAAATATTTAAATGTACCACACAATACATATATATTTTTTTTAATTTATTTGAGAGAGAGAGAGGGAAAGCACAAGCAGGAGGAAGAGGCAGTGGGTGAGGGAGAAGTAGACTCCCCACTGAACAGGGAGCTCAACATGGGGCTCAACCCCAGGACCCTGAGATCATGACCTGAGCCAAAGGCAGACACTTAACCAACTGAGCCACCCAGGTGCCCCAAGTACCTTACAATATTATTAAATATGATACTGACTCTTCACCCTACAGCTATCTTGCTTGCAGCTTGGGACTTCAGGGAATAAGATTTTCAACAAATTGAGCCAGGTACTTGGACTTGGATTGAGAAAATGGCATGAACCAAAGCCCAGGGAAAGAAAGGTAAAGGGAAAAGTCATAGAATAACACTGTAGAACAAACTATCAGACAGGAGAGAAGCCCACAGATTCATATTTTTACATGTTTGATATCACTGATCACTTAATATTTGGTCCAAATATATTTATTTACTTTAAAAAACTTCTTTAAACATTTTTTTAAAGTTTTGATTTAAATTCTAGTTGGTTAAATACACTGTAATCTTAGTTTCATGTGTACAGCATAGTGATTCAACACTTGCATACAACATCAGGTGCTCATCACAAGTTCACTCCCTGTTTAACCATCACCTATTTAACCATCTCCTCACTCACCTCCCCTCGATAACGATCAGTTTGTTCCCTACAGTTAAGAGTCTATTTCTTGGGCTGCCTCCCTCTATTTTGTTTTTTCCTTTTGCTCACTTGTTTTGTTTCTTAAATTCCACACATGCACACTGATGTATATAGCAGCATTATCTACAATAGCCAAATTATGGAAACAGCCCAAATGTCCATCGACTGATGAATGGACAAAGATGTGATGTGGTGTGTGTCTGTATGTATGCAGGTGTGTTGTGTGTGTGTGTAATGTATATATATAAAATGGAATGTTATACAGCCATAAAAGGAATGAAATCTTGCCATTTGCAAAAATGTGAATGGAGCCAGAAAGTTTATGCTAAGTAAAATAACTCGATCAGAAAAAGCCCAATTATATTTAAATCAACAAAAATGCAACCAAGTAATGGTGGATATTACATAATGCTTAAAAACTAAATTGAAAGGGCATCTGGGTAGCTCAGTCAGTTAAGTATCTGACTCTTGATTTCAGCTCAGGTCGTAATCTCAGGGTTGTGAGATCAAGCCCTGCAGCAGGCTTACACTGGGCATGGAGCCTGCTTAAGATTTTTCTCTCCCTCTCCCCCTACCTACCCTTGCTCTCTCTCTTTAAAAAAAAAAAAACAAAAAACAGAAAAAAATCCTAAATTGAAAAGCCAATTTTATTTCTATGATAGACAAAACATTATACATAACAGAATAATATAAGGCAAAAGCTGCCTTTTGAGAGTTCTGATGACATTTATGTGTCTTGAAAAGATTTATCTTGTTAAACCGGTGCTATTTTTTAATGTCTAGAGCTCACGTGTCAGTTTAAAACCTATATTAAATGAAATGATTATTTTTAAGGAGTCAGAAATTTGAAGAAAGTTAGAAATTTAAAAAGAATTTCTAGCCAGCATACTTCAATTTTAAATAATAATTTTAAAATCCTTAGAATCACCAAAATTTATAAAACACCTTTATATATATATATATATATAAACACCTTTATACATATCTAATATGTTAATGTTAATTTATACATATATACATATATAAATAAATAAAATTTTAAAAGTCCAAAAAGATAATTAAAGCAAAACTAATAGTAAATTCATATTGTTCCAGGTTCATAAAATGCTGCAGAAAAATAATTAGAAATTCATGGAAAATAATTTTATCAATCTTAGTGCAAAGGAGAAAACTGTTGACATAACTCAGTCCATGAATGATGCATGACACAAAATTATTTATCCACAGGTTGTAGACTTAGGTGTATAGGCTACCATTTCTAACAAGCACCATGCTTACTCAGCTAGTTTTCCAAGATATCCGCTTGTTCTATTCTCTGTTTTGGATCCTAAGTCACCTCTGGTGTGCTCTAACTTTGTATCTGGCTTCTAAACTTCATAAAGTTTTTTACCAGGAAGCAAAATTAAGTTGAGGTTTAGTTGGAAAAACTTTACAGGACTCCATTTCACGGCCTGTGAATCCAATCAACACTCAAAAATTAGGAGGTTGATTAGCTAGGGTATGGATTATCGAGGCCATTTACTTCTTTTCTTTTGATTGCCTCTCCTTTGACTATTTAATTGTCTACCCCTGCATTCCCACCAGATAAGATTCGAGTATAGGAAAATCCAAAATAAGCAGTAAACAAGACTAGTGAATCATAGAACATAACAGATCAATATTGTTTCTAGCTTGTTAATGTTAGTGCGGGTTAAAAACAACCACTACAAAAAATAAAATCTCAAAGCAGAAAATAGATTTAAAAAATTGTATTCTCTAGGGATATTGGAATTATTTGTTGAATAAAAAGATCCTTTTGACTTATGTGTCAATTTCATTGATCTACCCCTGTCTACCATTACTATGGAAATCTTAAAGTGAGAGGTATCCGGTGAACATGTATCCATGGCATTAATAATTAATATAATAATTATGTTAATAATAATTAATAATTAATGTATCCATGGCATTAATAGTATCATGACCTTGGAACACTGGAGAAAACCACATATAATGCAATAGGATTATATGTTTCATCCAACCCAAGAGAAAAAAATAATAAAATGTGCTCAAATGAACTACTAATGCTTCATTCCTCAGTTTTTCCTCCAAACATTAGGCTGAATAAGGGAACACTTAACAGTTTTTCAGTGTTCACTTTTTCCTCTGTAAACCCAGAATTGGTTTCTGTAAACAGGTCAGAGGTATAGTCTTTGGAGAATTACTTTTATAGATCCAATTAAAGTGTATCCTACTAGCATTCTGAAAGTTCAGATTTAGCAAATGTTTCCAATGCAGGTGACACTTCTTGAAATTTTAAAAATAACATGAGAAAAGTGAGACTCTCTCTGGAATTGCCACTTAGTAACTAAAGGAAATAAAGGTTATTGTATATTTTTCATCAAAAACCTATTTTTATAGGTTTCAAAAAGACTGCAAAAATATATTGGTTTAGACAATGATACATCTTAAAATCAAGTATACTTTTACGTTGTATAATGTCTGTAATTTTATATCTGTCACCTAAGCACATCTTTATACAATGTCTGCTTACAATCAGGAAACAGAGGGAGATTTGAGGCAGGAATAGAATAAGCAATTTATCTGTGCTAGGTATATTCTTTGTGATTCCATTAACTTACTCAGCAAATGTTTATTAAGCGCTGGTCTGAGGCTAGGCTTTGTAGATAATTCAGTTTGTACCCTCAATGTATGGGTTTTATTTCATTTGGAGGGAGGCAGAAAAATAGACCCTGAAAAGCCAGACTCCTGAGGTTTTTATTCATACATACACATTTTCAGTGTTTTGAGTGACATTTTTTGATCAATAAGTTTGTTCACTTTGTTTTTAATACATAAATTTATGTACATAGGTTAATTCATTACTTTATTACTGCTATGTTTGTCTTATTGTTTCTCCTTTTTCATTGTCACTACCACTATCCCAGTTCAAGACTGTGCCATCTCAAAGATAATCAAACCAACCCCAAACTATATTGCCTGCCTTTGGTATCCCACCTTTCCATACATTCTAACTATTTTCAACCCATATCTGTTCTAGTTCCCTATATCCTCTGGCACTTCCAAGCTGTCTCTTACTATTCCAGAGACAAATCTGTCCAAAGAAAGCAATATATTAACAGTCTTACCTGGGGTCTGCTGAGGTAAACTCTATTGGATGAGCTCTAGGCACAGGTCTGATCATCATTTGGAACCATCTTAACCCTCTATTCTGTTAACAGAATCCTTGGATCTTGTTGCTTATGAATCAAACCCTAGCCTATTCTGACTTTGCCGATTTTTCCCAAATCAGTCCATTTCATGGGGGTACTTCATTTTAGCCTTAGCTACATAATGTCTGCAGCCAACACTATACACTAATTAATTACCCAAATTTTGAACAGAAAAAGTTACAGGAAATATGTAACTCTAATTCTAATGTTAACAAAATAATATTTTGCACAAAATAGATTTGTAGGTGATTCTTTTTTTTAATTTTATTTTTTCAGTGTTTCAAGATTCATTGTTCATGCACCACACCCAGTGGTCCAGGCAATACGAGCCCTCCTCAATACCCACCACCAGGCTCACTCAATCCCCCAACCCCCTCCCCTCCAAAACCCTCAGTCTGTTTCTCAGAGTCATAGAGATAAAAAGCTTCTGTAGGTGACTCTTGACTGAAATTCAGATTTCCATTTATCTCTTTTACTTCACTTTGGATAAAATTGTTTAGTGAATGAACTTGGCAGCTTTCTCCAGACTGTTTTGCAGTTAGTTAGTTAGGACCAAGTACTCTCCTTCTTCCAAACTCCCAAAGAGACTGGCAGCCCCAAGATGTCAAAGTGCTGGGCAGTTGGTCTTCTAATATTCAACTAAATGGCTAGTGCCTAAGCCCAAACTGTCCATTTCTTGCCATGCAAGGATGTTCTCATATTTGATCTATTTAAAGAAAACAAAGGTATTGGAGTCTCTCTCCTGCAATCCAAACCCTTGGAGTACATAGTTGCACTCTCACCCATAGAAGGTACTTCTATAATGAAAATTCAGTCTGTGCTGGTTTCCATTCACACGATTATAAAAAACCAGGAAGGTGTGTCAGTCTAAATAAAAGGCCAGTGTTTAGGTGATGATCAGAATCCCAGGAGCCCAAATCATTGTTGGGGTCAAATTAAGTGATTTGGGTTACATGTTACATGGGCAGGTCCACTAGTTTAAAGAAGATTGGACAAGGAAATTATGTTGTATGCACAAGACCTTACTTATTGAACGAGTTTCTACAGTTTCTTTCAAGAAATGTCAAATAAATGTTGGTTTTATAGAAGTGCCAATGTTCAGAAAATCATGCATAATAGAGAACTTCACAAGTTTTTAAAGAATGCCCCCTTTTGGGCACACAACTCTAATTATAAGTCAGGGAATCACCCCCCAGTGACATTACTGTCATTTCATACAAATTATTCAAGCAACAAAGAATGAATTACAGTACTGTAATCTATTTGAGAGATTTCTACTTTGAGTTCTCCAAAGGTCAGCCACAAGAGCTTCTAAACACAGGAGAGGCTGAAAACTAGGCTGTCACATTTGCAAAGTGTCTCATGCTTGGGTTATTTTGTAGAGAAGTTGTGGAAAAGGAAATTGGAGGGATATGGGACTTACTTAAATTATCCCCACAACTATCTGTAGTCAAGTTACTGGAACTTCAGGGACTGATGAGCTGAAAAACTTAGTCCATAAAACTTTGAAGCGATTTTACCTGAGGGGAATTCTGGTAAGACTTAAAAATAGGTTTTCAGCGCTAAATGGTGCCTGGAGAAGTCTACCTTCCACTCCCACATGCATAGGAAGGATTACCTTTAGATGGTTTTGAATCACCTATAATAAAAGAGATGCCATAAACTTCCTTAGCAACCAGTAACTATGGCAAATAACTTTCCATTTCATTACTTTCCATCTCAGACAACCCAAATTGTCCACTTTGCTCTTAAAATTAAGGAATTGCCCTGATGTCATATAGGGATTCCTTTCAGTCTTGTAAATCTATGGATTCTAGCATTTAATAATCTTTGCAAAATCCCTGAAGTCAGGTCTCTGAGTAGATTTCGGCTGTGCTGGTAATTTCTTCATTGTCTATTCCTTAAATCCCAGAAAAAAAAAAAAAAATGAGCAAGAGATTCACTGGAAAGAAATGCCATGTTGCCAGATAAAATATTTGGGATATATTAAATTATTCATTATTTATCTAAAATTCAAATTTAATTAGGTGTCCTGTATTTTTATTTGTTAAAATTTGGCAACTCTACTTTGTAATAAACTGACCCTAATCTCAATTAGAACTGAAAAATCTTAGCACTAGTAGGGAATTTATTTTTTATTATTATTACTTTTTGCATTAGTAGGGAATTCAGAATTAACCTAACTCAAGCTTTTATTATTAAAGTTATAAAATTAACAATGAGACTAAAACACAAACTTTACTTAAGCATTCTAGAAATGGAAGTTTGAACCTGAGCTACACCACCAGATTTTCAGTTACTGCAAACTTCTAGCATGTCCCACTTTCATTGTTCCTATTATCTGCTTTGAGGTAAGTTTTTCTACCGGTTCTAAATATGCTATGTGGAGTTAAGATATTTTGTGTTTCAACCACTTTCTACCTATTAGAAAAGACAGAATTTTTTTTAAGTTTACATTTAAATAAGACCACAGTATGTCTGACTTCTTGCTTTCAAATGTTAACATCATATCTGTACCTTGCTAGAATCCTATCCAATCTTTTTTATTATAGATAAAATTCCCTACTTCTTCTGTTTAGCACTTTTGTTAAATTATAGCTCATTCTGGTCTCTGTTAGCTATTCCTTCATGATACCCTGTGGTTAACTGGCCCTTATTTCAGCCTTTCTCTGGGTCCTTTATTAAAAACCTGAGTTCAATTAGAGTTCCCCGTATAGTTACCATGATCCAGTTATCATGCTTTTGACTTCTCCATCAAATATTTTATTTAATTAGAGTCAATATTTTCAAGATTCCCATCTGTCTTGAGCCAATGTTCCTTTAAGAGTCTCATATCATATAAATATATCTTTACATTTTTCTCCCACTGCCGCCCTCAAATGTTTAATACTTATAAATACAGTATATGTCTTTATTCTCCTAATTTAAGACCTTTCTTTCTATGTTCCCAGTACATTCATATCACAACTGTTCTTGCTCATTGGCAAAAATACAGCCTGATTTAGTGGACTGCATCTTCTACTTTCCAAGAAATAAAGTTGTCCACAAAGAAAGTATTTATTACAGTTTACACCATCCCCTCATTTATTTTTATTTATATTTTATATATTTAATTATGTTCCGTTAGTTACCATATAGTACATCATTAGTTTTTGATGTAGTGTTCAATGTTTCATTAGTTGAGTAGAACACCCAGTGCTCATCACAACATATGCCATCCCCTCATTTTTAAAAAATACCAGAATGAGACTTTCTAAAGCTATCTTCCCTACTGAATCTTGTCTGTGTGCTACTTTTGAGGTCTCTGTCTGTTGAGCGTCCAACACTTAATCCTGGCTCAGGTCTTGATTTCAGGGTAGTAAGTTCAAGCCCTATGTTGGGCTCCACACTCAGCATGCCTACTTAAAAAAAGAAAAAAAGAAAAAAAAAGGATATGCTATGGAATTATGTGCATGAGGACTTCATTATATGTTACAAAGTTCTTTCACATCCATTATCTTACTTCATCTGCATTACAATCCTGCAAGGTAAATACATAAAGAAATCTTCCTCCTTTTTCACAGATGAGAATTAAGACTGCTAAAATACAAGATTAAATAACTAACAAATGAGAGATCTAGAAGTTGAATGGCAATTTTTAAAAATTTCAAATCTAATATTTTAATATCATTTCTGTATCCCTCTTCTTTTTGCCATTTGGTTCTATTTACAATATCCTCCTTTCCTCTGCATATTTTCAACCACTTTGTGGATTTTCATAGATCAGTATGACCTTTTTATTATATATACTGGTATTCCTTTCTGCTTCTATTAGATGTTGCTTTAACAACAAGAAAAAAAAATAGCTTTCCATGTCTTCATGTAACCTCTAAATATGTGAAGGGATGGTAAGATTCAAGCCCTTTACTAAAATATCTTGAATATTCTTATAATTTCATCACCTGGGGTCCAGGTCTTCTTCTTTTCCTTCTTCCTTTATCTTCCTAATTCTTGGCAGACCCCATATGCTTAATCAATATGGACATGTGGGAGTGCATGCACACATGCATGCACATATCTCAGAGCCACTCTCTGTGCCGGTAGGGTTTGCCTCATAAGAAATGCTTGTTTGGTTCAAATTCATCTTATTGTCACTGAGTATTCATCTTACCTTTTTGCTGCTATCGTATGTTACATGGATTCATGCTGGCTTTTAATGTACTGGCCCTAAATATTCCCTTGAAATCTTTTTCCTTTAGTCATGCTTATAATAACAGATAATTATAATCTTAATACCCCATTTTAATATTTCATGTTCATATAACCAACAAAAATCAAATAACAATAATCATGATTTAGGAAAGGTAAAATCACAATACTAATGATTGGCTTTCCATACGATGAAAAATAAAAGGAATTCTATTCTATTACTTCATGTAACTATTATAAGTTAGTTTTGTTTTTTTGTTCTTTTTAATAAATGTGGACCTAAACTGTGTGGCTTCCCTACTTTCAATATTGAATTAGGATAGCAATTTGCCCTATTATTATAATAAACATTTGTAAGCCTGATGGTTATAACAAATACACTCCAAAATATCATATAAGTTAAATGCATTAGAAATTTATTTCTGTTCATAAATGGTGAGACTGGCTTCTTCAAGTAAAATGAAGTCTCAATTCCAGGTCTCTGAAAGGGGCAATGGGCATGGAGGCACTTACATGGAAGTTTTATTTCATTTTCAGGCCTATAAGTGGCATGAGTCACTTCTGCTCTCATTCCACTTGTTGGCATTCAGTCATATAGCCAATTCTTATTTGCTAGAAAGTTTAGGAAATGCCTACCAGCGTGACCGGGAAAATCAGAACATAGATTTTGGTCAGCAATCAGCAATCTCCATAACAACATAATTAGCTGAATCTGAATTTTGAGGTCAATTTAATGACACTTCTTTAGTCATGTGAGACTTTTAAAAAAAATACTTGTTTGTCTAATTCTTGGTCTGTCACTGGATATCAAACTTGTAGCATTGCAAATTTCAGAACCAGACCTCCATTCTGTTTTCCCCAGTTCACTGCAGAAGCTGCCTTGTACAAGGTAATATATAAATCTGCTTTCCTTTAAGTGGATCAACCTGGGAAAAGGGATCTGTAATGTCTCTTTAAGTGTGCCCTTCCTGGATGTAATCATCTTTCTACAAAAATTACTATATGCATAGTTGATCTGAGTACAAATTGCGGAACATTTATAAAACAATATGTTTCCTTTAAGAAAAATGAACTAAGCTTATAAGCTATTTTTTAAATAAAAATACCTTAGAAAAGCTTCCTTCTTTAAAGATATGTGTTTATAAATTAAAAGTTATAACTCATACTAGTGAATGATCATATGATAAGGCTCTTGGCAATGAATGGTTTCATCGATTATATTGCAAGATTCATCACTTTTGTTTTGTTTTGTTTTGGAAAGGTACCAAATAAACACCTGTAAGATTTGTCAAACCACAAGAAGATCATAACACTTTCCCCTTCTCTCTCATGCACAGGAGTAAAACGAGATTTATGACTGTTAGATTTTTGATATAAATAAAAAATCTGAGTCTATTTCACTGAAAATAAAAACTTGATGGTATCAGAAGAAATTAATATGTAGGTTCTCCTTATGTTTTCCACCAATGTCAGCCAGCCTCATTCCATCTGACAATAAAAATATATATATAAAATGTATACTAAATACAAGACTGGGATTATATCTGACAATTACAATAGCATGTAAAATTGCTGTATTCATGAATACATGTGAGAAAAACAAATTATAGCTTGATATTCAATGTCCTAAATGATATAGTCAAAACGTACCTCATATTCTATCTGTAAGCCTCATGCATACTGGATTTGTCATTGTTAATAAACACTTTATCTTCTCTGGCCTCCAGCTCTCTCCCCGCTGCCCCCAGTTTTTTGCTTAGGCTGTTCCCTTGCCAAGATGCCCTTTCTTTTTTCTATTTCTTTTTCTATGTCATCTATACCTTAATGGACATCTAATTTGTGACCATTTTTCAAAAAAATTCCACCTTTCCTTAAACCCAATTTGAAGTGATCATGTTCTCTGAATTCTCACAGTACATTATTAGAAACTTTTAAAATGACTTACTCTGAATTATAATTAATAGTTATCATATCTATTACTATACTGTAATCACCTTGAAACCATGATTGGTATCTGAATCTTTTTAAATCCTCTGCAATTTCTAGCAAGATATCTTGTACACAGTAGGAACTCAATCAAAATGTTGAAAATATGATTTAATTTCAAAAACATTTAATTTAAAAATAATATTGTTTGTATTAGAATACTTTTCTACTAGGAGAAAATAATCTACTGCATAATGGTAAAGAATTCATAAGTTTCATAGTATTCACTTGAGTGGAATATTACATATCTCACTGATTCATTTATACTGTACGCCTGGCTGTGGACTAGAAGTAGACCGATGTCAGAGACATCCAGTTAGTAAGCAGTTGCTGCACTTACAATGTACTGATTGAGATCCTACTTTGAATGCTCTGTAGCTTGTTTGTGAACCTCAGAAATTTTTTTCAATTGGTAGTTAGATTCAGGATTTTGCCTCATTTTGCCTTTTAGATTTAGAGTATGGAGAGAAAGAGTGATTCAATCTTAGCTCAGTATTTTCAGGCAGCAGTTCATGAGTGGGAAGTCAAAAGAAGAGACAGACAAGAAGAAAAGGAATAGAGGGCAACTTAATTTTAGCCTCATTTTACAGACATGGTGGTTAACTGACAACATGTTACCCTTCTATGCTATTCTAAGAAGTCTTTATTTTTTTGTCTATTCTAAAAAGTACTTAATTAAAAAAAATAAATAAATAAAAATAAAAAGTACTTAATTTTTAAAAATTTGAATGTAGTTGACACACAATGTTACATTAGTTTCAGGTGTACATTCAACAACTCCCAACCTTACACTATGCTTATAAGTATAGCTACCATGTCACCATACAATGGTATTACAATAGCATTGACTGTATCCCTATTTTGTTTGCCCTGTGTATGGATGGATGGATAAAAAGAATTAGAAAGGAACTAACACGTGCAATGTTTACCAATCTGCTAAATGATTTGCATGGATTACTTTATTCAATTCTAACAACAATTTGTGATACAGGTAGAATCATCATCCCTCTTGCTACTGATGAAAAAGTTGAGGATCTGGGGATTTAAGTACAGCTATAGGGTCAAAAGCCAAGCCAGTTCACATTTCAGGCCATCAGTCCCCCAAGTCTATGACCTCCCTACTATAACATGCTGAATAACTCTAGTATAATCTGAATATTGACATTTCACTGTACTTTTTTTCCTCTTACTCTCTCTGACATTCTTTAATTGGATAACTTTAATTTGCTATCTAACTACTGGCTCTAAACATTCTGAATAATTACATAATGAAAGCATAATCCTAGGTCACAGAGTAAATAGCACTTTCTGAAATACTTTCCCCTCTTGAGGAAACATGATGAAGTTAAAGCAAAAATAGCACGAAGAGGTTTAGAGTCTGGTTGCAAAGTCAGGCTCGATGAAATTTAAAGAAACCAGGAGATGGGGGAAAAGCCTCAAACTGGGGCAGCTGAAAAAAGGCCAGATTTTCTAATCACCTCAGGAGATCAGAGTGTTGGTATTGAGAAGAGTTGGAGGGTCGCCCTATTGAGACCCTCTTCAAACACATTTTCTCCCTCAGCTTCAGAACTTGCTTTGTATATGAGATATCTGAGTAACTCTTTGAACCTACGCATTTCTCAGCAGAACTTAGAAAATGAACTGATTAGAAATTTAAATTTCAGAAACACTCGAAATTGCAAAAGAGATATCTTTTACCAAAATACTGTACGGTGGCTTCCAGTGAGTCTTATTATGCCCTTGTTACAAAGGTAACTACACTAGTATCTATGCCAGAATGGACTGTTGAAAACATCCAGAATGGCTAGGCAAGTGAGAATGAGTAAGGAGAAAAATTATATGTCAATTCTCAATTATTCAGTGCCCCTATATATACTCAGCAACCATTACTGAATTAACTATCTTATAACTTACAACTAACTTATAATCTTTTGCGCATCTGGCAGAAGGTAGGAAAAGTCAGTTTGTCAAGGTTTTTTATTAGAGGTCCACTAGCTCAGAATATTGCAGTGACCTCTGTAAAAAATACATGAACACAGAAGACAGACTCTTAGACTTTAAGCATCTTTAAATGTAATGAAAAACTATATAAGTACACGGAATGTGTTTATGACTACAATCAGTGCCCTTTGACATGGCATACATCTGTATTGTTATCTATATGAAATGTACCACAGATGGCATATTTGTTTTAACTGTGCCATAAACACAGAACCTCTGTTCTGTGCTACTTCAGACATGCCAACGTTTCAGAAAGTACCCACTTTGTTTTAATTACTCCTCTAACTGCCTTTCTTCCCTAGTACTATAAATGTCAAGAATGAAGGGATCACTATTTCTACTTATTAATTGTATATACGGTGCTTTACATGCTATGGGTGCTTGAAAACTATTTTTTAATGAATGACTTGAATAAATAAATACAATACTTTCAGTCATGTTAACATGTTCACAGTCACCTTAAATTTGGCCCTTTTTAAAACAAAGCCTTAAAAAAAAATGTTAGCATCTCTAGGCTGACAAGAGATAAGAGTTTCCTGTGTAGCAGGGATTATTAAATGACTAATTTTCACAGAAAAGAACAGTAAAATTGAGGTAAGTTTTATTGGAGAACCTCCTAATCCCCCTTTATTCACCAAAAGTCCTTTTTTGTGTTACCACTTCAGGGTCACACTACATTCATTCTTTCTACATATGTATATTAAGCACCTGTGCTAAAGGCTGGAAGTAGAATTGTTAACTAACACCTCACTCCAGGAAGCTTACAATTCTGAGGCAGAAAAATCAATAAAAGCAATGAATAAAAATTACAAACCGTGGTTAAATACTAACGTAAAGCAGAGTGGTGCCAGGAAATCCTGATCCAGTCCCAAAGAGGGATTAGGACAATCAAGGCCAAATTCCAGATCTTTCAATTAACTGTCTTCATTTCCACAGGCAGTTGTACCATTTTCTGTAAGGTATTACTACTACTACTAGGTACTCAGACTGAAACAACCCTCTATCTAAACCAATGACTTGCTTTTTACTAACGCATAACAGCAGTTAGGCAGTACGTCTTGGAAAGTAGTCCAACCTAAGGTAGAAGTTAAAAATTTAGAATTATTATAGTTGAAGCCTAGACTTTATGCATACTAAAGTTAGATCTACTGCCTCATGCTGATTTTGCTCACTTAAAACATACCTCTGAACTTCATACTTGGTTGGTTCTAGTTGAAGCTTTCCTAATCTGAATTCAACTCAAATATGGGTTCTCAATTAATTATTTTTTTAATGAAGTGCCATACAAATTCAGTACGAAGTCATGAGATAAAAGCAGTATGACACACTTCAAAAGATGCATCAGAAAGAATTCAGTTACTCTTATCAAAGAAAAGAATAATAGATAGCAGAGATAATTCCTTCTGACAGAAATTACTTTTCCAGAAGAAAACATGAACTCTATTCGGCAGTAACATTCTTTGAAGTATTCAGTGAATCCCAAATTAACCTTAAATATTTGACTCTATGTGGTACAGCCTGTGCATGAATTAGGACACAACACAATAAGCAAAGAAGGGTGATCACATGGAGTAGTGTTTTCAGTGATACAAGAACTAGATTTGGAAGACACAGACCTAATGGTACCATTTACTTTTTTATATTAAGCATATCATTTAATCCCTCCAAGCATCAAGTTCCCTAATCTTGGATATGTGGACAATAATTCTTATACCACACCTGCAAGAAGGAGAGTCAAATTGAATACTGAATAAACTGTATAAATTCTGAAGTGTTATTCAAGTGTATATGTTGAAAATAATCATTGTCACAAATACTTATTATCAATGTCAAGTACTTGGGATTATAATGGAATACTGGAAGAGTCTCTGTTGATTAACTATATTATAAAATAGGAAAGAGAAATAACTTACATGTCTCTCTTGCATTGCCAAAATAGCTGCTAAGTCTTTAATACACTTGAAGACCTCAATTTATTCAATTGCTTTTAATAAAAAATATGGGAACTTCTGTTCTGAAGGAGATGTCACTAACATGAACTGGATCCCTACCATAAAACCAACATGGGATATGTTTCAAAAGAGAGATGGTATGACTGAAATGCCCAGAATACAGCATAAAAACTATAAGATGCCTATGAGGAGACAAAAATAACAGAAAGGGGGTAGAGATGAGGAGAAGACTATGGTACATAGTGTAGGGAGAAGTATCTATTTGTGTATTTTTTTCTCCCTCACATGACCTAGATGAATTTTTGCTCACTCACTGTCACAGACATAAAAGCAATAGCACCACGCCAATGTGGCACAGAAACAGTAAAATTAATTAGATAAAAAAAAAGCAAAATGAAATTTTATTAAAAGAAATATCTTCCTTTACCAAAACATAAAAAGTCCTAAACAATTATGTTTTCATAATTGTATCAAGTTTTAAAAAGACACAAATTAATATCTACCTCATATAAATTCCTATAGAGAAAGAAATGATGCTATCACCTTATTTCATTAGCCTAGCAAAATCCAGACTCTAAAACTTGCAGGAGAGTATTCATGAATATAAATATAAATGGTAAGACAACTGAATACACTAATATATTAAAAACTAATAGAGATCGGGCACCTGGGTGGCTCAGCTAGTTAAGCAACTGCTTTCCGCTCAGGTCATGATCATGGAGTCCCAGGATCCAGTCCTGCATCGGGCTCCCTGCTCAGCAGGGAGTCTGCTTCTCCCTCTGACCCTCCCCCGCCATGTTCTCTCTCTCTCTCTCATTCTCTCTCTCTCAAATAAATAAAATCTTAAAAAAAATAATAGAGATCAAAAGAGACCCACTCTTACTTTTACTAACAAAAACAAAATAAAAATTAGACAAACAGCAAATTAGTAATTTAATTCGTGAAAGACTCCAAATGATCCAAAAACCTTGAAGGACACCAGCTAAAAAAAAAAAAAGTACCTTTTAAAACTGCTGAAACCAAAAGATAAAGAGAAAATCTTAAATATAAAGAAAGAAAATACATTACAGAAAAACATGGGTAAAAATTATAGCAGACAGGGGTGCCTGAGTGGCTCAGCTGGTTAGTATCTGAATCTTGATTTTGCTCAGGTCAGGAGCTCAGGGTTGTGAGATCAAGGCGCACATCGGGCTCCATGCTGGAGGTGGAGCCTCCTTAAGATTCTCTCTCTCCCTCTCCCTCTGCTATTCACCCACCCAAAAAAGAAAATTATAGCAGACTTCTTATCAGAAACCAGACAAGCAAGAAAACAAAAGAGCAATATCCTTGAAGTGTTAGAAGAAAACAAAACAGGCAAAAACTTGTAAACTAAGGATTCTATCCCCAACAAAACAAGTTTCAAAACTGAAAATGGGGAGGAAAGAAAGACTTTCTGAAATTAGCAAAGTTTATATTGATTGGCAGCAGATTACTATAAGAAGTAATAATGGAGACTCATAAAGTAGGTATAAAGGGTAGGAATAAGTAAAATAAGAAAACAGAAGATAATTAATGAGATCAAAAATTAACTGAAAAAATCGGTAACATTACATTGCAAAACTTCCAGTTAGACTAACCAATGAAATAGAAGACATAAACTACTAATAACAGAAACAAGATAGGGAGGGAGACAAACCATAAGAGATTCTTAATCTCAGGAAACAAACTGAGGGTTGCTGGGGGCAGGGTGTAGGGATAGGGTGACTGGGTTATGGACAATGGGAAGGGTATGTCCTATGGTGAGTGCTGTGAATTGTGTAAGACTAATGATTCACAGACCTGTACCCCTGAAGCAAATAATACATTATATATTAATAAAAAAATAAGAGAAAGAAAGAAAGAAGAAAGAAGAAAGAAAGAAAGAAAGAAAGAAAGAAAGAAAGAAAGAAAGAAAAGAAAGAAAGAAAGAGAAAAAGAAAGGAAGGAAGGAAGGAGGGAAGGAAGGAGGGAGGGAAGGAAGGAAGGAAGGAGAGAGGGAAGGAAGGAAGGAATGAAGGAAGGAAGGAAGGAAAAAAAGGGAAGGGAAGGAAGGGATGGACGGGAAGGAAAGAAGGAAGGAAGGAAGGAAGGAAAGAAAGAAGGAAAGTGAGGCAGCACTACAAAGTGTACTGATATTTAAAGAATAAGGGAATATTAATAACTTTATACTAATAAATTCAGTAATTTAGCTAAAATGGAAATATCCCGAGAAACACGAATTACCAAAACTAATTCGAGAATAGTAAAACTAAGAATGCCCTATATAATATACTAAAGAAGTTGCATTTGTAACTTAAAACCTCCCCACAAAGACTGCTCAAGGCCAAATTGCTTTACTGATAATTTCACCAAACACCTATGAAAGAAATATTACTAAAAAAAAAAAGAAATATTACTAATTCTGAGAACTTTTTTTTACAGAGAGGAGGAATATAATCACAGCTCATTCTCTGAGACCAGCATTATCTTGAAACCAAAACTAGACTATGACCTCATTAAAGAAAAAAACTACACAAAAATCAACATTAAAATAAAAATATATTAGCCAATCAAATCCAAAAATTTATAAAAAGGAAAATAAATCATATGCAAACAGATATTACTTCAGAATGAGGAATTGGTTTTACATTTGGAAACCAATCAATGTAATCCACAATAATAAGAGAACAAAAAAGAAAAATAAGATTTATGTCAATATATGAATAAACTAAAAGACTGCAATGTCCCTCAGAATCTGAGTATAAACTCTGCATATAAGATCCTTGATTAAGTGCTAAGTTGCAGGATCAGATAAGATGCCTGAAGGCTAGAGAAAAGAGGAAGAGAGGAGGAGGAGGAGGAGAAGGAGGAGGAAACAGCAGCTAGAAGCTGAAAAAAAAATCTTAGTAGAAATATGAACTGCAGAATACTGTAGGAGAAATAGATTTCATAATGAGTCCAGACAACTTATGAGGAGAACAAAATCCTCCTTCTCATCATCATCAATAACAACAAAAGAAAAAAGGAGTTTCTGAATTGTTAAGCATATTATTTATCATGTCTACTTTTCCACTAAAAATTACTAAGCAAACAAAGTAAAAATGAAAGCAGGAAACTGTGACCCCTCATCACAAAATAATTAATAAAATCTGTCTCTGAATAGTTACCAGTTCTGGATATACCACACAGAATTCAAAGAAGCTATGATAAAGGTGTTTGAAGAATTAAATAGAGTTATTCAAAACTTAAAGGAAAATAAAGTTCAATGAATGAACAGTTAGGGAATCTCATCAGAGAAACAAACTATAAAAAAGAATGCAATACAAATTCTGAATCTGGGGGGAATGGGTTAAGTGAATGATGGTTATTAAGCAGGCCACTTATGATGAGCACTGGTGTTGATATAAGTAATCAATCACTGAATTCTACACCTGAAACTAGTATTACACTGTACATTTACTAATTGGGATTTAAAGAAAAACTTAGAAAAGAAAAAAAAAAGAAATTCTGGATCTGAAAAGTATAACTGAAATGTAAAATTTCTATACGGGATCAACATCAGTTTTAAGAAGAAAGAAAAAGAAATATGTAATTTTGAAAACATATCAATGAAATGAATAAAATTTGAAGAACAAAGAGAAAAATATATTGAAGAAAAATGAACAAAAGCTCAGAGACTTGTGGAGTAACATCAAATGATTAAATGTACACATCACAGGAGTCACAGGACTCCCAGTAGTAGTAAAAGGAAAAAAATATTTCAAGAAATAAGGTCTGTAATCTTCCCTAATTTAGTATGAAGGAAAAAGGAAACAAAAACAGCAAAATTAACTTAGAGATCCAGGAAGTTAAATAAATCTCAAGTAGGCTAAACATGAAGAAAATCACACTCATATTTCATAGTCAACTTCTGAAAGTTACAGATAAAGAGAAAACCCTAGAAGCAGGGATAGGGAAAAATGACATTACAAGATGTTAACAGTGGTTCAATAATGGATTTTATATCACAAACAGTGGAGGACAGAAGACAACAACAGATGTACAAAGTATAGGAGGAAAAAAAAATAAACTCAGGTAAGAATTAATCCCTATCCAGTGACAGCACCTTTCAAAAATGATACTGATTTTTTTTTTAAGATTTTAAATTCCAGTTACTTACCATATAGTGTAATATTAGTTTCAGGTGTACAATATAGTGATTCAACACCTCCACACAACACCCAGTGCTCATCACAGCAAGTGCACTCCTTAATCCCTATCACCTATTTACCCACTCCTCCACCCACCTCCTTGCTGGTAACCATCATTTTGTTCTCTACAGTTAAGAGTCTGTTTATTGGTTTGCCTCCCTCTCTCTCTCTCTATGCTCATTTATTTTGGTTCTTAAATTCCGCATATGAGTGAAATCATATGGTATTTGTCTTTCTCTGACTGACTTATTTGCTTAGCATTATACTCTCTAAGCTCCATCCATGTCATGTAAATGGCAAGATTTCATTTTTATGGCTAATATTCCATTTTATATATCTAGATAGATGATAGATAGATAGATAGATGATAGATAGATAGATAGATATAGATATATAGATCATTTCTTCTTTATCTATTCAACAGCTGATGGACACCTGGGCTGTTTCTATAATTTGTCTATTGTAGATAATGCTGCTCTAAGCATCAGGTACATATATCCCTTTGAATTAGTATTTTTGTATTCTTTAGTGATGTGATTGCTGGATCTGAGGGTAGTTCTATTTTTAATTGAGGAACCTCCATACTGTTTTGCACAGTGGCTGCGCCAGTTTGCATTTCCATCAACAGTGTAAGAGGGTTCCCCTTTCTCTGTATCCTTGCCAACATCTGTTGTTTCCTGTGTTGTTAATTTTAGCCATTCAGACACATATGAGGTGATATCTCATTGTGGTTTTGATTTGCACTTCTCTGATGAGCATCTTTTTAACTGTCTGTTGGTCACCTGTATGTCTTCGTTGGAAAAATGACTATTCGTGTCTTCTGTCACTTTTAATTAGATTATTCATTTTGGGGGTGTTGAGTTTTATAAGTTCTTTATTTTGGATAATAACCTCTGATCGGAAATGTCATTTACAAATATCTTCTTTCATTCTGTAGGTCGCCTTTTAGTTTCATTGATTAGTTTCATTGATTCACTGTGCAGAAGCTTTTAAAATGACAAAGTCCCAATAGTTTATTTTTGCTTTTGTTTCCCTTACCTGGAGAGACATACCTAGAAAGAAGTTGGTATGGCTGATGTCAAAGAGGTTACTGCCCTGTGTTCTCCCCCTATGATTTTTATGGTTTCGAGTCTCATGCTTAGGTCTTTCATCCATTTTGAATTTATTTTTGTGTTTGGTGTAGGAAAGTGGTCCATTTTCCTTCTTTTGCATGTTGCTGTCCAGTTTCCCCAACGACTTTTGTTGAGGAGTCTTTTTCCCATTGGATATTCTTTACTGCTTTGTTGAAGGTTAACTGACCATAGCTGTGGGTTCATTTCTGGGTTTTCCATCTGTTCCATTGACCTACATGTCTATTTTTGATCCAGTACCACAGTTTTGACCACTAGAGTTTTGTAATATAAGTTGAATATAAGTCTGGAAAAGTGATGCCTTCAGCTTTGCTTTTCTTTTCTAAGGTTACTTTTTGGCCATTTGGGGTCTTTTGTGGTTCCATACAACTTTTAGAATTGTTAGTTCTAGTTCTGTGAAAAATGCTGTATGTACAATACATATACATCTCTGTATATATATACATACATATATGTGTCCCTGCATATATATGTATGTATATACACACATATATACATATGTTCTTTTTTTTCAAAACATTATGTTGAATAAAAGAAGCCAAACACAAAATGTATATACTGCATGACCCTATTTAGATGACATTCTAAAAGAAACACTACTAATCTTTGGTGACAGAAAACAGATCACTAGTTGTCTGAGGTTGGGGACCAAAGGCATTAATTGACTACAAAGGGTCACCAGGGACTTTTGGGGGTGATGGAAATTTTCTATATCTTGATCGTGGGGATGAGCACACAGACATATACATGTCAAAACTCATCAAACTGTACACTTAACATGGATGTATTTTACTATATATAAATTATACTTTATTAAATTTAAGACATAAGCAAAAAAACTAATGGACTTAGAAAATATAAAGAATTTCTATTTAATGAAGAATACTATAAGCAAAGTTAAAAGATTTAAGACTAGGAAGGATGTTTGCAACGTCTAAAACTAACGAAGTGTTAGTAGAGTGTATACAAGGAACTCCTGAAAATCAGCAAGGAAGACAGGAAACCCCGAAGAAAGAGTGGACTTTTTTCATGTGTGAAAAAGAAGTTCATCTACTAAAGTAACACAAATTTCAAATTACCAGTTTTCAAAATGACAAAAATCAGGAAGTTGGGACAGTACCAAACATTAGAAAGTATAAGGGTTTAAGCTGCCAGGTTTCGTTGTTAAGCCTATAAATTGATTCAGCCATTCCACAAAGCAATCAGAGAGTACTCAGTGAAATTACATGTGCATGCGACTTACAAAACCCTCTTCTGGTAATACTAAGTGTCAATTATAGAGGATAAGATGAGTAAAATGTGGTAAATGCATGAAGTAAGAACTCAAGGCAACAGTGAGAAGAATAAAATTAGATGCAGAGTAGAATTAATAAATAAGGAAAAAGTGTTGAGTAGAAAAACTATTAAACAGAAGATGATTCGAAGTGATTTAAACTAAAAACAAATGAACACATACATATAAAGAGTAACACCATGTAATTTTCAAAGACATATTTAACTCAAAGTCTAATATGAGTATGAGTGAAAAGAAATGCCAGTGAAGACGAGGAATCAAGAAAGGTAAAGCCTTACACAGATTGACATCAGAGAAGTATAAATCTCTATTCATAAAGGGAAAAATGTATTTATCAGGTTCATGTTACTCAATACTATTGTAATGCTGTGTCCTTACTCTTAAGTCTGAGCTATTACTCCTTTTTCAAAAGATAGCCTAAACTATGAAGACAATAGCAGTATTAAAAGCATGTGTGTTAGATTACTGTCTTTTTGCATATCAAAATGGATACAGCATTCCTTGGGGAACTTCAAAGGATCATTTTATTATTACTTCCCCCCCAAGAGGGAATACATTTATTTTTCATGGTATGTGTCATATTGCCAAGACTAATCTTATTTTAAATTGAAAAATGTATCAAGAACTATGATTCAGTTTAGTTGAACATTATGAAGTAATAATGTCTCTCATTTCATAACAATCATTTGGTGATTGTACAGTAAGTGTATCTTACATTATCTAAGAATAATCTATTTACAAATCTCCCAGAGATCTATTTTCTACCTCAGCTGCACCCACTTTTATTCTTTTGCAAAAATTGCTGAAACCTTTCTTTCCATGTGCAAAATTTTCAGGTAAAATTCAATTACTTATCATGTTATCAATATGTCATCATGAAGCTCTTTCTCTAGTGAAGGAAATAAGACATACAGAATAACTGTAAGAAAAGCAGTGTGTCATAAATGACACTCCATCCTTTAGAAGATGAAGAAATTAGAAAATTAGGAATCAGAGAAGCTTTATGGATGAAATAACATTTGAGCTGGCCCTTGACATTAGGAAGAATTCAAATATTCTGAAATGGAGAAGCAAGATGTTTCAAATAAAGAGAACAAAGGGAGGTGGGAAAATAAAGAGTATGTAAAGGAACTGCAAGTATTTCAGTTTATACAATATGTTGTACCAAACAGTGAGGACATATGAAATAAGACAGCAAAATTAACTTAAAAGGCAGATCAAAGATAAAGAATTTGAATTTCACTACATACAATTTGGGTAAAAGCTAATGGCATATTAGAAAAAAGTCAGGAGTATTAATCAGTTGCACAGGAGGAGCTTGGGGGAAGAAATGACATGACATGACATGAAATGAGGAGATTGGTTAGAAAGTTGTAATAACTGTCAAGACATAATGAGAACCTGAAAGAGGGAAGATGCTATGAAAGTGGAGAGAAGAGGAACAATGTATGTGTGGAAGATTTTCTGGAAAATGGGAAGCAATTGGGTGAGTGAGATAAGAAATAAGCTCAAATGACTAAGTATCTTGTAGTACAATCAGTACACTGAGTCATTACTAGGAAGAAGGAAAAGGAAGAAGCTCGGGTATAAAATAGGTCTGCCACTGGTTCCTGTTAATATTTGGTCTTTAACCTAATAAGAGCTCCTAAAATTCTTTTAACATCCTGAATGATAGAAATATCTGACACAGAGCTCCTAAATGTGTTAGAATTTTCTGGGTGACAGAAACATATTTTGTTCTAATGAGGTAACTTTGGTGGACTCCTGGATGAGGGATGATCACTAGAAAGATCAAGTCATGATTAGAAGCTTGGAACTTTCAACCCCAACCCCAATTCTCCAGAGAAAGGATAGGGGCTGGACATTGAGTTAATAATTGATCATGCCCACATGATGTAGCCTCTGTAAAAATCCCAAAAGTATAGGGTTTGGAGACTTCCAGGTTGGTGAACACATCTATGTGCTGAGAAGATGGCATATCCCAACTCCACGGGGACAGAGCTCCTACACTTAGAACCCTTTCAGAGCTCACCCTATCCATCTCTTTATCTGGATCTTCATTTATATTCTTTAAGATATCCTTTATAAAAAACTGGCTGTGGTAAGTAAACTGTTTTCCTGGGTTCTGTCAACCTCTCTAGCAAATTATCAAATGCAAGGAGGATGTCTGGGAACCTCTGATTTTGTACCAAATTGGACAGAAGTTGTGGGTATCCTGGGGACCTGCTACTTGCATCTGGCTTCTGAACTGGAGGGAGGAAGGCATCCTGCGGGACTAAGCCCTTAACCTGTGGGGTCTGTGCTAACTTTAGTGTCAAAACTGAACTGAATTGCAGGATACCACAGTGATGTTGGAGAATTGGTTAGTGTGGGGAAAAATTTTACTCATTTGGTGGACAGAGAAGTAGTAGACAAGAAATATGACTTTTTCCTTTCCAGACATCATGTTTAGCAGAATAGAAGAAAATGTATTCTGGACATAAGGAGTTTGAAGTGTGCAAGATACCTTTAAAGGGATATGTTCAAAGGGCAATTGTATTAGTCAAGGTAATGTTAGCTGCTATACCATAAAAACCTCAACATTTGAGTGCCTTAACATAATAAATGCTTATTTCTTGCTCATGTATAGTCTAGTTAGAGTGTAGAAGAGGGGAGGGAGTGTCTGTCTGCTCCACAGAAATGTAGGAACCTTGGCTGAAAAGTTTCTACCATCTTTAACATATGGCTTCTACTGTTTATCCGAGCAACGGTAGACACAGTCTTAGAGTAGAAAGCATAATAAAAGATGACATTACGAAAGAGTTAAATACAGCAAGAGTAGAATCAAAATGTAAGCTCCTAGAATTCATATTTTTTTAACTTTTTTTATGAGATAAAGATTCAGAAGAAGACTCAGAAACTCAGTGTCACTAAACCTAGTGAAAGGTTTTCAAGAAAGAATGGACAATAAAATGTATCAAATCATGCAGAGTCAGGCAAGGAAGATGAACACAGGGAAAAAAACTAATGGGAATGAATGACTGAGACTAATATGTCACTTTATAATTATGTGGACTTAATAGTCCTGAGCAGACACCACATGAAAAGGGAGGAAGGGATAAAAGAAAAGTGAATGGTGAAAAGCTGTAGTCCACATAGATAATTAAAAAAAAAAAAATTAGTGTGGTCATTAGTTTCAGATATACAACATAATGATTCAACCTCTATAAATTATTCTCTGCTCACCACAAGTGCAGCTGCCATCTGTCACCATACAACACTGTTACAGCATCACTGACTATATTCCCCATGTTATGCCTTTTATTCCTGTGACTTATTCTACAAATGGAAGCCTATATCTCCCACTCCCCTTAACCCATTTTGCCCATCCTCCATCTTCTCCCCTCTGACAACCATCAGTTAGTTCTCTGTAGGTCTTATTCTGCTTTTTGTTTGTTTATTCATTTGTTTTGGTTTCTTTAGATTCCACATATGAGTGAAATCATATTGTCTGATGATCTTTCTCAGTCTGACATATTTCACTTAGCATAAGACCCTCTAGCTCCATCCATGTTGCCACGAATGGCAGAATCTCATCATTTTTTATGGTTGTATAATATTCCAGTGTATACACATACTTAAAGATAATAACATAAGAAAAAAGGGGTGTACATAAGAATGCTGAATGATGAAGATATGGAGATTATAAGGAATGTTGTTCAATTAGCAAACTGGAATTCCGTGAACATATTTAAAGTTTGAAGATTAAAATCCAGTTCAAAATAAGAGTATAAATATATAGCTATAAACTGTAGGACTGATAAACAAGGTCACAGAAAATGTGAAGAAGCCGAGAGTTGGGGGGCGCCTGGGTGGCTCAGTGGGTTAAAGCCTCTGCCTTCGGCTCAGGTCATGATCTCAGGGTCCTGGGATCGAGCCCCACATCAGGCTCTCTGCTCAGCGGGGGTAGCCTGCTTCCCCCTCTCTCTCTCTGCCTGCCTCTCTGCCTACTTGTGCTCTCTCTCTGTCAAATAAATAAATAAAATCTTTAAAAAAAAAAAAAAGAAGCCGAGAGTTGGGAAAAAAAACTGCAGTAAGATGCCTCAGAAATTTAGGAAAAGAAATCATATGAACAGCAAAATCCTTATAAAAATATGTGACTTTTTTATGAAAAACCATTAAAATTATTGAAAGACAAAAAATAAAATGAAAATATGGAAAGATATACATACGCTTGGGTGGAAACAATATCACAAACATAACAATTCTCCCTAAGTCACACTATTATGTAAAATGAAGCCAACTTAAAAATGCTAACAGGTTTTATTTTGCTTCATTTTGTTTTGGAGAACTAAATATGCTGCTTCTAGAGTTCCGATGGTAAAATAAACAAAAGCACAAAAAACTGGGAAATTCATAAAAAAGACAAGAAAAGACATGTGGGAACAATACTCCTCTCAAATGTTAAAACATATTTTCAGCTATAATATCAGTATAACGCTAACCATGATATGTAACGTCGATAGCATGAAAAACTCTGAAAATAAGCAACACACCTGGAAGTCTTATATATAATAAGGGTGGCACTGTAAACTCATGTAAAAAAAATATGGAGTTTTTAATAAAAAATGTTAGGATAACTAGGTTGCCAATTTGATTGTTTGGATCCATCTTTCTTTCACAAGTACTTTAATTATTCTCTCAGCCCTTTTCTTCTTCACCTTGATTATGACTTTGCCTCATCAATCCAACAGGATAAATTCTTAATAAATCAAAGATTTCAGTAGGTAAAACGAATGTGCACCAAATTACTAAAAGAAACTACAGAAATATTGTTAAATAATCTCACCTAGAAGTCTTTCTGTTCACCAAAACCAGACCCCCTAAAAACAAAAACAAAAAATTTCATTAAAAATCATGAATGACAAAATCCTAGAGGAATAATATCAAAAGACAAGTAAATTGAAAAAAATAATGGCAACTAACACCACAAGCAATATGCCAGTGTCCAAATCCTCTGAAAAAAATCCCTCAAAAGAAAAATGCAATATGTAAACTGATAATTTATAAAAATGGAAATATGAGTAGTTCTTAAACATGAAAAATTTCTCAATTATAATAAGAGAAATAAAAGCCATAAGTATATTGAAAACGTCGTTCTTTTTCCTAATTGGTAAAGACTCAAAATTTAGTAACTCATTGTGTTAATGAGGAAGGCATAAAGATTTGGGTATTCTCACATATTGCTGGTGGCAATGTGCAGGACAGTGTAACTTAAATAGAGGAAAATTTGGAAGCATCTAAGAAAATTACAAATGTACATATTTTTACCTTCAGGTACACTTGCATAGACACAACTGTACACACAAAGTTATTCACTGCAACATAGTTTATAATTGCAAAATTAACAAACCAAATGTTCCTGTAGCTTGTAAACATCCTATGATGAAAATGGGTGGCTTTCCACAGACATGTACCCGGGGGCAAATAATACATTATATGTTAATAAAAAAAAAAAAAAGAAAAAATAGGTGGCTTTCAAAATAAGAAAAATTTGACATAATACAAACAAATCACACACACATTTACTCACACTCAGGAAAGCAGACCACTGGAGAATAGAAGTCCAAGAATAGTCTGATAGCTGCATTTGGGGGAAGTAAGCATGCCTGGTCCTCTTAGTGACATAGAAGAAGTGAAAGAAATGGCTTTCACTGAAGAAACTGACTGCGTGGGATATAGCTTCTTAAAAAAAAAAAATCAGCTACTAACTCAGTCCATTTTTATCTAGGGCAAAAACTTTTTCAAATCTTTGAAAATGTATAAGGTGTGAAAAATATAAATATATTGAAACTAAAGCATGAAAACTACATGAGTAAAATGAATAAATGGCTATACAATTTTTCATGTCAATTAGACTATAATTTAACTCAATTTCATATTTAGGTACAACAATATTTAATTGATACATAAGTTCATTTTAACATGTTGACTTCAGAGTAGGCCTGCGTTTCCAAAAGAAAAAGGACCTAAAGATCTTTAAAATGCTCAGAGACTTTAGTTTAATGAAAAGATCTTAGTTTAAGATATATAGATACCTTAAAAATAATAAGGTAGAAACAATCTGTGTGTCCACCAACATCGAATGCATAAACAAAATGCAATATATACATATAATGGAATATTATGTGGTCATAAGAAGATAGATGAATCTCAAAAACCGTATGTTAAGTGAAATAAGCCAGACACAAAAAACAAATATTACAAGATTTTACTTACATGAAATATGTAGAATAGGCAAATTAATAGAGACATAAAGAGATCAGAGATTACCAGAGTCTCGGTGGAAGGCAGAATGGGCAGTTATTGCTTAATGAGTACAGAATTTTCTCTTTGGAGTGATGAAAGGGTTTGGAAAATAGCGATGATGATTGCACAACATTGAGAATGTAATTAATGCCACGAAATTGTACACTTAAAGATGGGATATTTTATGTTACATATATTTATAACCACAATAAAAAATGTTTTAAAAGGAGTGTATGGAAAGTGGTTTATAACTACTGACAGCCATTTTAAAGATAATTAATTTGTATTTACCTAGCTGATAAACTCACTTCTCTACCTGATTCTAAAATATCCTAAAATGTTTCCCACAGTTTGTATCTGAAGCATTTCAATTCTGAGAGTCCAATTAAGTTTTTATTTCCTCCAGTTATGTAACAGGCTTAACTAACAACAATGATAGAAAATATGTTCCACTTGATAATAAAACAGAATTTTTTTTTCGTTTTTGCCATGAATACTAACACATATATGCACACAGGCACATGTTAATTTCACAAATGTATTAATTTTATTAGGCTGTATAGAAATTAAGTTATATAAAACATACGGCAATGAGATTGTGTGTGTATGTGTGTGGGTAAACTATTTACTCAATGCTCAGCACAGAATAAGTACTTAGTATTGCATAGTGGTATATGGAGAACATACACTATAGATAGAACTCTGTTTAGATCTATGTTAATCTCAAAAAGTGGTGTGCAGAATCAGGATAAAACTTTATAAATATTTCATTTTAGACTTTGTCAGTCTCCTAAATCCTCTTTTACATTCTTTGTCCAGACTAACGGCTACTGTGAAATAAGTGTCAATCTCTTCATTAGAAATTCAACTACTGAAAAATATTTTTAACAACTAAGATTTGAAACAGTCTTTTTTTCAATAAAACCATAACTGGGAACTTTAGATATCTTCTGTATTCCATTAATAACATAGCAAATCACATCCACAAAAAGCTAATATTACAAAGTTCCATTACAAACAAATGCCTATAACCTCCTTCATCTTTATCCCTCTGTAATACTACAGGATGAGAAATCTGCTTCAGAGTAAAAGTTTCCAAATGCAAAGAAAATTTGGTTATCACTGTATTAGGGGAGAGAAGATAAGGATAACATTAGTTAAAGAAAATTTTCAACAACAGAGTCACAAAAATCATTCAGCTCGACTTTTAGCAAAGCTCCAATTAAATTAGAATACCGTTCCCTGGGCATTCTGTCTAAACAAGTTTTTCTATATTGCAACTTAATTAAAGAAAATATCTGCACAATATTTTCCAAACATCCTATTTCCTAAGAGATTACCTTTTCAGTAATGTCCATTTGGCCACTTGCTTACCATTATTTTTTGATACTTGAAGGCAACTATGAGTTTAGCAGCCAACCTTAATTAGTTAGAAAAAGATTTGAAATTTTACAAATTATTCCTGGCTTCCCATTAATACTGTATTAATCTTCTCAGACTGCTGTATCGAAATAGCATACACCGGGTAGTTTAAAAAAACAGAAATTTATTTCTCACAGTTTTAGAGACTGGAAGTCCAAGATCAAACTATTGGCAAATTTGGCTCTTGCTGAGAGCTCTCTTCCTGGCTTTTAGTATATCCTAACTCTTGTGTCTTCAGACAGAGCTCTGGTCTCTTCCTCTCCTTATACTAATTATAATTCTTATACTTCTGATGCTAAGAAGTATATAGCAACAGAAGGCTATATACTAATAGCCCATTATGAAGGCGCCACTCTCCTGGCCTCATCTAAACTTTACCTCCCAAAAGCTCCACCTTATACCATCACATTAGAAGTTGGGGTTGCAACAAGTGAATTTTGGGGAACACAAACATTCAGTCCCTAGCACATATTTTGTCATTACATTTAATTTGAAGTCAACACAGAACTTTAAACATATTTATGAAATACTGTCTCATTATGAAAGTGTCACTCTGCATAATTTTCTTGAATATTTTAGTGTCCTCATATACTGATGTGCATTAGACTCACATGGGGGAGCCTGTGCAACGTAAAAATGAGATCCAACCCAAACTTGTGAGTACAGATCTGTTAACGAAAACAATTAACCTGGGTTTTCTATAGATGAAAACTATTGGCAGAAAAAAAACTCTTCCTATATAAATAATCTAAAGAGGATATTGGAAAGTTAAAAAAAACTCTTTAATCCAACTACTTTGCAAATTCATAACTAATTCTTGATTATTACAGTCCCCTGATCTCTTTTGGAAATCTAATGCAATCTTTAAGTCATATTCATCAAATATTAATGGCTCACTATAATCATACATTTGTTTATAAAAATCAGGAATATATAATTTTAGGAATAGGATTCATCATCGGGATGAGATGAGGCTCTTAGAAAAGTAATGACAATTAAGTATCCATGAGGGGATTTTTCTAATATTCAGCTTTATGTGCTCATATACTGTCTCATACTGCCTGTTGCCACAATTCAGAAATAGCAAAGATTAGGCAGGATTTAAAGAAAGACAACAATAATAATGAACTACAGAACAGATTTATATGAAGGAAGACTTAAGGCCAGAACCATTCATTCCAAAAGACTGAGGTTGAAAAACTGAAATAACTGTAAACAAAGAAGACATGGAAAAGGTAAACATGAGTATTTACTAAGTCCTAGATACCTAAAACATAAAACATAAATCCTAGATACCTAAAACATAAATAAAACATAAAAAAAAGAAAACAGTATATTCTTTGAAAGTACATTACTATGTTTCACAGATGAAGCAAGCAGCCTGCCAACTACAAGCAAAATAGTTTCAAGAAGAATTTAGGTGAATTTACATATTCTAGATAAGTATCAAATTATAAAAAAAGTTAAAAGGTATTTAGGTCACATCCCTCTTTTATGGTATTTGAAATCATGCCAAATAATCATGCCGTCTCACAGGAAACACTTTCAAAGTGAAAAAAAAAATGTCATGAATAAACTACTTACACATCTTACACTGGAAATAATTTAGATCATTTTTAATATTTTAAGTGATCTAATATATTTCAGATATAAGTTATATAAAGTGTACACATACATAATATATACATATTTCAGAAAACCACTGTCAGTCAAATTTCATCAGATGAGGTAATTACCATTCCTCATTAGATGAAGAGTGCAGATGGAGTATGGCCACAGAAGCCAAGATACTTGTTATGTATGTTAGTTGTTCTTCGTTTTTCAGGAAGACTGGACTTGTGCCATTGAAAAGTATTTAATTCTCTATCAGACCCTGGTGATCGTGCATCAAAGTATAATGTGGTCCATTAATACGGAGTAAAGTAAAAGTATGGATTATTAGGTGATTGCACAAACATGTCCTGATGCCTTATTGGTATTTATAGCTTCTCTCAAGTGTGCGGTTGACTGGAGACGGTCAATCCTTATTATTCAAACCTGGATCATTGGCAGCTTTTCTCTTATTCATCTTCTGGGAAAACTCTGTGTAACACAGCTAGAAGAAATGGTAATATACTCAAATTTCTTTCTGTAACTTATCTAAGACATGAGAATTCTGAATGGCATTTGGCCCAATCCCAGACACTTTATTCCACATTCATTTTGCCCTTCCTGGGTTTTTTTTTTTTTCATTTCAAAATCTGTACCAAAAAAAGAAAATCACCTCAAGATCAAACCCTGAAATTAATGCCAATATTCCTGGGCCTTCTTTTTGAATCAGGTTCTTGAGCATTTTGTGCTTTTTCAAAATATCAACTGATTATAATTTTTATGCTTTATTTTAAGACCATTTTCTCATTTTTACTCCTTTGAGTCTCTGTGATTTTATAAATAGTGCCCTTATTATGGTCTGCTTCTGGCTTTCCTCATAGACTTTGCTCAGAGTCCCGGAGTAGAGCAGCCTATTTTTGTGCTCTCTTGAGAAGGCTTGTTCCCCAGCCCTCCCTTATTGTGAGTTTGTTCCAGGCTGTCGGCTGCCTGATGTTTTGATGTCTCTCTCCATTAACTAACTCTTGCCTTTCAACCACTGAGCTTCAGTTTCTTGTTTACTGCCTTCCTTGTTATAGCTCTTGGCTTACTGCTTCAGTCTGTGTGTCAATAGAATCCTTGGCAACTCCCTGTGTCATTTCTTGCCTTTCCTTCTCCACAGATTGCTTTTCACCAATTTGATATTCCAAAGATAGCCTGTCAGCAGTCCAAAGTGTGGATTCCGCCTCTAGTCTCTTAGACTGTGCACATTTTAATTATTAGTATGAGGCAGCAAGGCTGATACACAAAAGTAAGTGACCACCTGTACCGTCTCACTGAAAAAGCACGAGGATTAAGTCCTGCCCAGGGTGCCTGAAATCCCAGATGACAGATTCACTTCTCCAATTTCAAAAATTTTAATATTTTCAGGAAAGCTTGTGCAAATTGCAAATACTCTCTTCTGCTTACCCTTAGGATTTTCTATATATACAACTGTGGTACTTACCATACTATATATTCTATCTTACACTGTATGATATATTGTAATTAATTTTGTTTCTGTGCCCCCATAAGACTAAGTCATTTGCATAGGAATGGTATTCCAGTCCTTATATTTTAGTGTCTAAGGTGGCACATGGTAACATTGGTCTAAATACACAGTCATTGAGCTGATAAACATAAAATATAGGTGGACAGGTAAGAAACTTAAACTATTAGCTTCTAATGTATTTACTTTTTTTTTTTTTTTCTTTTTGGTAACCTCTACGCCCAACATGGGGCTCCAACTCACAGCTGGGAGATCAAGAGTCACATGCTCTTCCGATTGGGCCACTCAGGCACCCCTAGAGTTCTATTCTATGCATTTATTTTAAATGTAATACTAATAAGTATCAGTTAGAAAACTGAATCAGTTGCTACAACAGAAAATTCAAATAACAATGGCTGAAACAACATGCTGAATTTTTCTCATGTAATGAGAATTCCATAGGAAGAACATTACTGGTATCGATTTGGAAGTTCAAGGACATCATGTCTAAAATCTCAATAATACTCCTGGCCTTCCAAGGTTACAAGGCAGTTGCTCCAGGTCCTGTTATCATGTGTACCTTCCACAAATGAGGGAGAAAGAAAGGGACAGAAGGAAGATAGAGTAACATCCGTATCAAGAAAGCAAAACCTTCCCAGAAATGCCATCAGATTTCGGATTATATTTCACTAGACAGATTTATATGAGACTGTTTCTCATAACAACAAGAAGGATGAGAAAATTAAGGGCTTGTGTTTTTTTTCTTCTTCTTTTTTAATTTTTTTGCCTGCAACAATAGTGGGACTCCATAAATAAGTAGGAAAGGAGAAAAATTTTAAGTCACAAACAATCTCTGTCAGAGGGGTACTGATGAGTATATGAGTGCTAGGAGAGAGTCAATATAAATGAAAATGCAAATATAAGAGAGTCAAAGTAAATAAAAGCATATGAAGTTAACGGATGGCTGCTTTACCATCCTGCCCAGTAATGGCTGACAGGAGTTTGGCATTTTGATTTATAAGTTTTAAAGCCCTACTGAGGCATAAGCTTCATGGGAATCCTAATATAGTATCCTTCTACTTTTCATTCAGCCTCTTCATGGGCTTCATAAAGTTTTCCTGAGCACTTTCTAAATATCTGGCACTGTGATATATTGAGTAAAATAACATAATTATCTTCAAGCTGCCCACTTTGAATAGAACTTTTCAATAACAGAAGTGAGCACAGGGTCATGCAGTGGTCCACTGAAGAGGCACCTAACTCAAATGGGGTGTGTGCTTGTGGAGTAGTTTAGCCAGAGAAATGCCACAGAAGGGGAAAGTGGAGCTCTCCAAACGGCGTGCAGGAGGATGTTATTGGCATAGAGTATTAGTGCATAAAGGCACAGAAAGGCAAACAAAGTAAAAATATTCTGGGATTTGTAAATTTTTTTAGTGGTGCAAAACACAGAATTCAAAGGGAAAGGCAATGGTAGTGAGAGAAATTAGAAGAAAGGTAAGCAAGAACCAAAGGGTCTTTTTAGACAATGAGACACTAAATGAATTTAAATTGATTATCAGTTTCATACTTTAGGAAAAATCTTCCTGGTCCCACAGTTTATTGGAAACAGACAACACTGGAAAGAGGGAATTCAGTTAAAGAACTATTCCAATTATTCAAATGAAAAATATGAAGGCCCATCCCAAAACAATACCAGAGGAACTGGAAAAAGAAAAAGAGAGAGACTGACTCCATAGACATTAAACAAGTCAAAGTTAAAAAACACATTCACCAAATGCTGGTGTGTGTGCATGTGTACATGTGGGGGGTGGGATGGGCAAGCAGGAAAAACAAGTATAGAGTGGGGCAGAAATGAGGGCAGAAAAATAAGAAAACTTCCATTTCTTCACTCATTCACTGATTCAATAATGGTGATTGAGCCAATTTTCCTAAAGACAGTGAATGTTTGGGGTAAGACATAATATGCACATCTGTTCATAGTAATGTCTATACATGTGACCCAAGCACAACATGAGGCAAACTCACCAAGAAAACAGTCATTCTCCATAGAGAAACCTAACGATGCACCCTTAAATCATGGTTTAACAGTCTACTTCCTAGAGCAAATCTCAAGGACTAAAGAATAATATAAAACACAAGATATTATTAAGCGAAAAACAGGCCTGATCAACACACTGTTTCCAGAGTGAGTTACTTAAGAACCTTCAAAATGACTTATTAACAAAATGAGAAACTTATTACACTGGCCTCTGTAGCAATTAAAAACTAAATTCTGATATCTAAAATATCAGATAAAAATTCTTAAACCATAAGGAAAATGATGCAGGCTTCACAAGGCCAATCCATACTTGAATAGAATTGCAAGGCACCCAGGAACAGATTATGGTTCATGGTCTCAGGTCCAGAGAAAACCAACTCACGTGGTGAGTTGTAAGCATGCAACAGTTTCTAAAACTAGCATTCTATTATTCTGCCTTTATATTATGCATAAAGGTGCCTTAAGGTTCACTAACCCAATAGTTCTTGTCACTATTGTTACCAGCTCAACCATGCTAATAACAAGGAATCTCTTAATGCACTGCCTTGTTTGGAAAAAAAAAAAAAACATATAGAAGAACGAATAGTGCCCAAAGTAATTCTGGCTTCCAGACAAGAAGAGCATCCATATTAAAGAATCCATCTCTTCTGTTTCAAAAAATTTGTTTCCACTATGTTTGTGCATCGGAGACTATTTGATCTTAAGGACAATGAAATCAACAAATTAGCAGAAATGAGTATGATTAAAACAAATATACAGTATAACGGTTTTGAGGTCACTTTAAGTCAAAAAGATCTCAAAATCTTGGCTTTTGCATTTACCAAGTTTGTTAGCCTAAGCCTCATTAATAATATAGAAATAATTACACTTAGTTCACAGAATTATTGTGAGAAATAAATGTTTATGAGGTACCCAGCCCCAAATCTGGCATAAATTAGTCTTAAATAGATACTAACATAAAAGATGGATTAACAACATCTTTCAGGGGTAGTGATTTGTATTCCCCTTTTACAAGAGAAGAGACTGAGACTCAGAGGGTCAGTGACTTGTTCAAGGTCACGATGCTATTTAAATATGAGAACCAAGATTCAAAGGCAGATCTACTGTGGTAGAGAGTAGACTGCTCTAATTTTTTTTAATTTTACATTTTAGAAGATACCCTTTCAAAAAGCCAGGACTTAATGTAAATACTGTGCTGATTTTATGGCTTCAGAATTAAATGAAAGAAGGAGCATACAGAAGAAAATAAAAGCAAAAGCAGTCTATACCAAAGAGTCCGGTACTACAGCCCTGTATTAGGACACAGAACCTATGAGAAATGGTTAAAACAATCAAGATAATTTATAGTCTGGAGAAGAGACAGTAGGAGGAAATATAATTGCAGCTATCCAATTTACAGAAATGTAATTTAGAATATTATGCACATTTTCAGTTTGGAAGGATGGTTTAATTATTCCCAAAAAACTAAAAATTAAATGTAACAAAAAATGACAGTTTTTTGTTTTCAGTTCTGAATAAGAATTTGTGGGGATGCGGGTGATTTCAGGGGATAGATGAGAGCTCTATTTATAATTCATGGATGAATTACCATGTTTATATTTGCAGTTCTGAGCTATAGGGGAGCTGCTTGTAAGGGATATTAAAACCTGAATTATTTTTCACATGATGTAGATTTCAAAAACAAAATGTAGTGTCTGAATTTTCATGTTTATTAATTAAAATACCCATGTGTTTACCAAAAGGAAACTGTTCATAGCAATTTTCCACTTAACAAAGTTATTACCAACAAAGAATTTGATTATGCTGTAAAAATTTTTCAGTATATAATTTCACACTTACTAAATGATATATTATTTGTCATTATCTTGAACTGAAGAATTTTAGGGATTAGGTATTTCCAAATTCTACTTTTAAGCTGACCACTGGCTTCAGATATAACCATAAATTAAGGCAAGAAAAAAAACTGCGTATTTCTGGATAGTTACACACTATACTGATCAAATCAACCTAGTATCAAAAAAGGCCATCACCAACTAATAGCAAGCAGATTTTAAAAAACAATGTCTAAATTTCTCATAAATATATAATTACACAATCACACCAGGGGGCGCTCTTAACACTGAAATGATGGATGACATATTTTAAAACACATGGTGGTCTCAGTTGGCCAAAATGAGATTTTTTTCTAGGCATGTAGTACTTGCAACAAGTGCTTATCTTTTGAAAATGTTTTCTGGCAACACACACATTTTCTTTTACATCCAAAATGTTTGCGTTGTTAAGACTATCAAGTTAGCCTATCAAGTAAAACATTTTCTGCTGATAGGAAACATTTTATTTTGGAAACATTTGTCTATTTAGACTGGCATCTGTCTCTTATTTTTTCAGTGGTTATGCTGATTCTCAATAGTCAACAGAGTGCTTAAGAGTACATAAAACTAAAAATGGTTTCACTGCCCATTTTATTTTTTGTAAAATTTCTACCAGACCTTCAGCTCCTCCCCCCGCCCCCCCCAACACCATAAAAAGGGGGTCATCTAAAATTGACACACACACAGTGAAATTCTAATCTGGGCAGTATGGACTTTTTCTTTATTTTCTCATTACCTGGTAAGAACTCTGAAGCCTAGATGCTCTCCTCAGAAAATTCAAGATTCAGATTCCTAAAAATATAATTAGAAAAGGCTTCAAGGTAAGCTGTATTACTCAGAGAAATCACCATTTACTACTACCCCATCAATAGTAAATATTTTTATACAAATGACATCTGATTACAAGTAAACTTTAAGAAATAACTTAAAGTCAAAAAGAAAGAATCATAAAGTTTGTGGAAGAGGACATAGCTACCTATCTTCCTATAGTGGTAGAGAAGGAGTTTATAAGCTTTTCTCAACCCATGTAGTTGAGATCACCCCCTTTTTTCTAGCAGCCGCCTCCATAAGTATCATCTACCTGTGCCTAAACTGAAACAGGAAAGGTTTTAACCAAGATTAACCGGGTATGAATAGAGAGCAGGTTGCTATCCAGGATGTGAGTTCAAGGAAACGAGAATGGACTGACCTGCTGTTTGCACCCTAAATGAATTCATGAGGATACTAATGTCTCAAATCCTGCTGACAGGAACAAAGTTTTCATTCTAGAACAAGAGTAGGCTTTAAAGTAAAAATACACCTGGAAAATAAGATATATTTATTTATTACTTTAGATCAAAGTACATGTGAATGACAGGAAGTCCTACCCATGTAGAAGTAGATTTTAATACAATTTTTGACAATGTGGAGGGGAAGGAAGAAAAAAAGAACGCAAGATGAAAAGAGGTCAGGCTATGGAGGAGAAAACCCTGCAGGAAAACGTCAGCAGTCAGGTGACTCCTGCTACCTGCGTTACTCCCCCTTGATCTTTGGGGTGAAACAAACAATTACCAAGAGGTTCGCCAAGCCAAATGAAGCCTTGTTTGGTAAGAGCAAGTTAACTGACCTGAACCAGTCTGGCATATGGTAAAGCCACCTGAGTTTCCATCAAGAGCAAAGTTAGAAAGCAGTGGTGTTTGGGGTTCCATGTGGTACATCTTGTTAGAAGCAGGCCCTGAGCCACTGACTGGAAAACAGAGGTAGAGTTTACTCACCACTAGGACTGGAATGGTTGCCCGAAAGCCAAGTAACCTATAGTTTAGATAAGGTCCTATTGCCACCTGAAAACAAGGTACTACTAACCAGAAAATGCCAAATTTGGAGAACAGTTTTGATAAACTGGATGGTAGATATGAGAAAACAGAAACAGTCAAGGATGAACAAAGGTTTTTTAGCTGAGCAACTGAAAGGACAGAGCTGTCATTTAATGGGAGTGAGAAACTGGGAAAAGCAGGTTATTGGAGGAAATAATTATTTTGACTTTGGATATGTGAATTTTGATAGGTCTGTTAGTAATACCCAGGAGGAACAATATAAAGCAGTTAGGCAAATCAGTGCAGAGTTTAGAGAAGGAAATCAAGCTCTTAACTACACAACTGTGGGTTGTCCACTCACTGACTGTATCTAGATACAGTATCCATGATATACCAGAGGAAGTGAGTGCAGAGGAGAGAGAGGACAGACAGAGACTAACTCGGAAGTTGGCCGACACAGGTGGCTCCATCACCTGTGCCTCGTGGTGGTCATGCCCTTGTATGATTTTCATTCCCTGGAGGGTAGACAGGACCTGTAACTTGTCTCTAACTCAACATATGTGACAGGATGTATATGAATTATACTGTGATTACTTTGTTACAGTATATAAGAATATAGAGCCCAATCTTGTTGCGGAGTTTCCCCCTAGCTAGCTTACTTTTGTGAAACAAACAACAATGCTGGGGAACCCACTTGGCAGAGAATTGAGGGAGGCCTGGAAAAACTGAAGGAAGCCTCTAGCTGGCACCTTGTAAGGTCTCCAGCCTCCGGCCAACAAGAAAATGAAGCCCTCACTCTTATAGCCTCAAGGAAATAAATTCTGCCAATGATCTAAGTAAACTTGGAAATAAATCCTTCCCTAGTCAAGCATTCAGATGCTACCTCAAGCACCAGCTGACACCTTGACTGCAGTCTTGCAGAAGACCTAGTTAAGCTGTGCTCAGACTTCTCGCCCAAAGAAACTGTGAGTAATAAATGCATGTTGTTTTAAACCACTAATTTTGGAGTAATTTGTTATGCACCAAGAGAAAAGTAATGCAAGCCCTGAGTTACTACAACATTTAGAGGCCAGGCAAATATGAAAGAGCCAAGAAAAACAGACCAAATAAAAGAGGCCAGTGAGGTAGGAGGAAAACCAACAGAAAAGCATTTCTCCAAGAGGCTTATCACAAGCTTCCTCAGAGAAATCTGAGACATAGAACAAAGGGACAGGTGAGTCTGCTGACCTGTTGGAGGCTCGTAGGTAATCACCACTGAAAGGGACACAAGAAGACAAGAAGCCAAGAGCTACCTCGATTCCAGTCTCTTTTCTAGAGGAGAAAACGGTAAGAGGCACTGCTCAATAAATGAAATTCAGTTTTATTAGGCTCCACGGAAGACCCAATTAGTGCCAGACTTGTGCTACTTCACTGTTTGTAAGGCTTTGAAAGTCGGTATTTCAAAAATGGCTAACACTTAATACTCATCAAAGCCAGCTCATTTTAATTACTAAGTAGCTCACATAACCTATTTTTAAACTTTTCATTGTTATTAGACATGCTTAGATTGGCTTGTAATTTATTTTTTTTAATCAATACAACCAAATCTAATGAGCATGTATTATGTGCAAGGCGCTGAATTAACTAGCTATACCTCAAAGAAGCTGCCCTGATGCTTTTTGTACATGTATAATTTGTATGCAAACTTATACAATTTATAAAGCACTGTCACACAATCAAAGGCTATGTTATGCCCTAATGTGATTAGTATTCAGCTTTTATCTAGATTTATCTATAGTGAGCATCCCATTCTCCTATAATGCTTTGAAAGCAATTTCTTCTCTATTTATTAAGTCAATGAAGATGTATTTAGCACTTACTTAGGTACACAGGGGGCAAATTGGATAAAAAAAGTATTTAAAATTCCTATTCTATAAGAAAACTATCCAAAATGTGTCCCTTTTATGTCCTCAATATACTTTACTTATGTATATGTATGTATCTATCTACATTTACTCTGCCTACTATATATACATAGTGTATATACGTACACTATATATATGTGTGTGTGTTTGTATATATACAGTACACATTTATAATGTACTTGTCTAGATACACTTTGCCTAACCTAACAATACAACTCTGCTCCTTGCACCATCAGCTTTCCCCCAGGTTTTCCTCTGTCATCAAGGCTAAAAGATTACATCACTATGTTACAGGCTGTTCAACTTAGCAGTCTTCATTATTCTCAGTAATGTCCCTGGCACTGTGGGGCAAGGGGAAACATAAGACTAGATCGTGGCATAAAGGAGTTTTCAACCTATTTTATTAGCAACAGCTTTCCTAGTCTCTTTTTTCTGCCTATCTTCACTTGAAATGTAAGCTTTTCCTTAGGAGAGACTCATATTAGCTTTTTACTAATACACCTTTTAGCATATAGTATGTGCTCAATAAGCATTATTTGGCTGATTAGCTACTTTCCAAAATGACTGAGGTGGCTTGCATGAAAACAGAAATATACACTTAGACAAGCAAATGTAAATATACTGTTAGATAAACATACACAAACTATAGCCAAATAAAAAGGGCCTACAAAATGTTTAAACCATAGTTTTCACTCAATACTTTGTTTAATAAATTGGAGACAGTAATTTTTAAAAATATTCATATATCACTATATTTAAAAATTAAATCTAGCTCTGCTTTCTCATAGCTATCACAAAGACAATGAAGTATTTCATTTTATCAAAACAAAAACAAAAACAAAAACAAACATTTTTCCTGGGTGGTAAATTCTAAGAATTTATTACAAGTATCATTTAAGCAAAAATCAGAGCACATATCTTCCTTAATGATCCTAAACAAGATGGATAAATTGATTTGAAATTGCTAAAATTAAGGTATTGGATTGAATAAGGTAGACAGCTCCTTCCAGAATTTATACTGTTATTCTACTATCACTCTTGGTGTCATCAACGCATATATCCACCGTTAACTATTTTTTAAGACAATTTGGTAAGCATTTTCAAGACCAGAAAGAAAAGGCTGCTAAATGAACATAAATATCCTGTACTTTACAAAATACACGATGTATTCACATAGTATTGACATTTCACATGAAAAACCTACTCAATATTAATATCTATTTTCCACTTCCCAAAGGGTAAGGCTTTACTTCATTTTAATGTGTAATATCACATGAGTTATATAAGTGAACAGAACTGAGTCTGTAAAACACTGCAAAAATGTAAATCAATTACTAACATTGTAAAGAAGTATAGTTATTTACCAGTGTTATATGAGTGAGAACAAACCGTTACTCTACATAGGCCAAATACATAGCCTGCCAATACTACAGCAAGCTGCTGAAGCCATTTTCCCTGATGAATGCAATCACTAGGCAGCTAGATTTTAAACCATGTGTCCATGCCCCCACAGGACCAGATCTCACTGTACCTGGGACAGGCATCTAATCCAAGGGCAGTGAATCCATTAGGTTGACTTGTGACAATAGATGAGGGCAGGTCCAAACAGAAAAAAATTACTGGGGCCAATCTATTTCTTTCTCTTTGAATTTGAACTAAAAAATGCCAAGAAAATTAAGCAGTGACAGAGGAAAAAGAAAAAGGTATACAAGTTATTTGGGAATACAGGTGCAGAGAGCAATAGAGTTGCCATGAAATGTTTTGGCCCATGACAGGATCTAAGATGATAGGTGGCCTCCAAAGAGCACTGACTGCAGTTCAATACAAATCAAACTGTATTCAAATAAGAAATCCTTTATCCTTTTTTTCCAGCTTTACTGAGATATAACTGACACATAACCCTGTGGAAGTTAAAGGTATACAATGTGGTGCATTGACATACATATGTACTATAAAAAATCACCACAATAAAGCCAGTTAACACAATCATCACTTCACATAGTTAACACTTTATGTGTGGTGAGAACATTTGAGATCTACTCTCTCAGCAATTTTCAAGCATATGATATTATTATTAGTATTATTAACTATAGTCACCATGCTGTATTTTAAATCTCTAGAACTTAACTCATCTTATAACTGGAAGTGTGTACCCCTGGACCACCATTACCCACCCACCTCCCCACATCTACTCTATATTTCTGTAAGGTCTTTTTTTTTTTAAGAATCCACGTATAAGTGAGATCATACAGTATGTGTCTTTCTCTGTCTGACTTACCCAATTTAGTACAATGCTCTCCACATCCATCCATGTTGTTGAAATGGCAGGATTTCCTTCTTTTTTTATGGGTAAATAATATTTTATATAGTATACCATTTGTATGTATAATATATATCATATTTTTCTATCCATTTTTCTATCAACAGACACTTAAAGTTGTTTCCACAGTTTAGTTTTTGTAAATAATGCTGCAACAAACATGGGAGTAAAGATATCTCAACCTATGGAAAAGACTTCATTCTCATAGGGTATATACCTAAAAGTGGGATTGCTGAATCACACGGTAGTTCGATTTTTAACTTTTTGAGGAGCTTCCATACTATTTTCCAGAGTGGCTGCACCAACTTACAAACCCACCAACAGTGCACAAGGGTTCCCTTTTCTCCACATTCTCTCCAGCACTTTTATTGTGAACAGAGGCTTGGAGGAATCTAATCCTGTATTTCATCTAGGAGCAATGGTTTGGTATACTCTAGCTCAGTTTTATGGTGACTTCATAGATCATAACTACTGTGAATAACAAGAATAGATTGTATTCCTTTTTTAACTTTTTTTTTTTTTTTGAGTATAGTTGCCACACAATGTTACATTGGTTTCAGGTATATAACATAGTGATTCAACAACCCTGTCTTACACTATACTCACCACATGTGTAGCTACCACCTGTCACCATACAATGCTATTGTAATACTGTTGACTGTATTCTCTATGCTGTGTCTTTTATCCTGTGACTGACTTATTCTATAACTAGAAGCCTGTATCTCCCACTTCCCTCTACCCATTTACTATCCTCCCACACTCCCAATCTGAATATATATTAAAACAATGAATTTTTGTAATGTATATAATTGTTGAACCTATTGGGCGCCTGGGTGGCGCAGTGGGTTAAAGCCTCTGCCTTAGGCTGAGGTCATGATCTCAGGGTCCTGGGATTGAGCCCCACATCAGGCTCTCTGCTCAGCAGGGAGCCTGCTTCCCCCTCTCTCTCTTCCTGCCTCTCTGCCTACTTGTGATCTCTCTGTCAAATAAATAAATAAAATTTAAAAAAAAATAATTGTTGAACCTATTATCAAATACCTGAAACTAATATATTGTATGTCAACTAAACTTCAAAAAAAAAAAAAAAAGAAAGAAAAGAAAAGAAGGAACTAGGCTTCTGAGTACCAGAGGTTTTTGTTCATAGTTTAGATGGTTCCAGGGAAGAAACAATGGGTGTTTCCTCACCTCTGGCATGATTTGCTTCAGTCCTTTTCCATGATTCTTTCATTGTCTCAAGTATCTCACAGAATCTTGTAGTCAAGTGATTTCTATACCTTTTGGAGTTCTTGACATGGCTTTTTGTCCCAAACTTTGTATTATTTTTTTCTTTCAAAAGTGCTTCATGATATTATTAAAATGATATATATTGGTTAAATGCAAAAAAAAAAAAACCACAATGAGTTTATATTGATACCTCTGATTCCATCCAACATCACAGGATTCATCTTAGCCTTCCCCCCTTTCCTTATTTATACTTTCTTTCTGCAACAGTGAGAAAACCCCGATCTCATTAAATAAAATTAATTTGTTCAATTCTAATATATACATAAAAATTCTAGTATGTAATATGCATATAAAATACATGCTTTGCTTCCAGACTCATTCTATGAGGCCAGCATTACCTTGATCCCAAAACCAGGCAAAGACCCCATCAAAAAGAAGAATTTCAGACCAATATCCCTGATGAATATGGATGCCAAAATTCTCAACAAGATCTGGCTAATAAGATCCAACAGTATATTAAAAGGATTATCCATCATGACCAGGTGAGATTTATCCCTGGGATGCAAGGGTGGTTCAACATTCACAAATCAATCAATGTGATAGAACACATTAATAAGAGAGAGAAATACCATATGGTCCTCTCAATTGATGCAGAAAAAGCATTCGACAAAATACAGCATCCTTTCCTGATTAAAACTCTTCAAAGTGTAGGGATAGAGGGAACATTCCTCAATTTCATAAAAACCATCTATGAAAAGCCCACAGTGAATATCATTATCAATGGGGAAAAGCTGAGAGCCTTTCCCTTAAGATCAGGAACACGACAAGGATGCCCACTTTCGCCACTACAGTTCAACACAGTACTAGAAGTTCTAGCAACAGCAATCAGACAACAAAAAGAAATAAAAGGTATTCAAACTGGCAAAGAAGAAGTTAAACTCTCTCTCTTCACAGATGACATGATACTTTATGTGGAAAACCCAAAGACTCTACCCCCAAATAACTAGAACTCATATAACAATTCAGTAATGTGGCAGGATACAAAATCAATGCACAGAAATCACTTGCTTTCCTATACACTAACAATGTAACTATAGAAAGAAAAATTAGGGAATTGATTCCATTTACAAAAGCACCAAAAACCATAAGGTAACTTGGAATAAACATAACCAAAGAGGTGAAGGATCTATACTCTAGAAACTACAGAACTCTTATGAAAAAAATTGAAGACACAGAAAGATGGAAAAACATGCCATGCTCATGGATCAGAAGAATAAGCACTGTTAAAATGTCTATGCTGTCCCAAGCAATCTATACTTTCAATGCCATCCCGAATCAAAATACCAATGGCATTTTTCAAAGTGCCGGAACGAGCAATCCTAAAATTTGTATGGAACCACCAAAGACCCTGAATTGCCAAGGAAACGTTGAAAAAGAAAAACAAAGCTGGGGTTATCACGTTGCCTGATTTCAAGCTATATTACAAAGCTGTGATCACCAAGACAGCATGGTATTGGCACAAAAGCAGACACAGAATAGAGAGCCCAGACATGGACCCTCAACTTTATGGTCAACTAATCTTCGACAAAGCAGGAAAAAATATCCAGTGGAAAAAAGACACTCTCTTCAATAAATGCTGCTGGGAAAATTGGACAGCTATATACAGAAGAATGAAACTCGATCATTCTCTTACACCATACACAAAGATAAACGCTAAGCGGATGAAAGACCTCAATGTGAGACAGGAATCCATCAAAGCCCTAGGAGAACACAGGCAATAACCTCTTCGACATTGGCCACAGCAACTTCTCTCAAGACATGTCTCCAAAGGCAAGGGAAACAAAAGTGAAAATGAACTTTTGGGACTTCATCAAGATAAAAAATTTCTGCACAGCAAAGGAAACAGTCAACAAAACAAAGAGGCAACCCACGGAATGGGAGAAGATATTTGCAAATGACACTACATATAAATGGCTGATATCCAAGATCTATAAAGAACTTTTCAAACTCAACACCCAAAAAACAAAAAATGAAGTCAAAAAATGTACAGAAGACATGAACAGACACTTCTCCAAAGAAGATACACAAATGGCTAAAAGACACATGAAAAAATGTTCATCATCATTAACCATCAAGGAAATTCAAATCAAAACCACATTGAGATACCACCTTTCACTAGTTAGAATGGCCAAAATTAACAAGGCAAGAAACAACAAATGTTGGAGAGGTTGTGGTAAAAGGGAAACCCTCTTACACTGTTGGTGGGAATGCAAGGTGGTACGGCCACTTTGGAAAAGTGTGCGGTTCCTCAGAAAGCTAAAAACTAAGCTATCCTATGACCCAGCAATTGCACTACTGGGTATTTACCCCTAAGATACAGATGTAGTAAAAAGAAGGGCCACATGCACCCGAATGTTCACAGGAGCAATGTCCGCAATAGCCAAACTGTGGAAAGAGCCAAGATATTCTTGAACAGAAGAATGGATAAAGAAGATGTAGTCCATAAATACAATGGAGTATTACTCACCCATCAGAAAGGATGAATACCCAACTTTCACATCAACATGGATGGGACTGGAAGAGATTATGCTAAGTGAATTAAGTCAAGCAGAGAAAGTCAATTATATGGTTTCACTTATTTGTGGAACATAAGGAATAGCATGGAGGACATTAGGGGAAGGAAAGGAAAAATGAAGGGGGAAATCAAAGGGGGAGATGAAGCATGAGAGGCTATGGACTCCTGGAAACAAAGTGAGGGTTTTGTAGGGGAAGGGGTTGGGGGATGGGTTAGCCTGGTGATGGGTATTAACGAGGGCATGTAGTACACGGAGCACTGGGTGTTATACGTATGCAAACAATGAATCATGGAACACAACATCAAAAACTAATGATGTACTGTCTGGTGACTAACATAACATAATAAAAAAAAAGAATCAGATGGGAAAAAATAAAATAAAATACAAGTTTTGCTATACCAATCCTGTTAGAAACACCTTTACTAATCAGATCAACATTTATTTATTTATTTTCTTTTTTTAGATCAACACTTATGTACATTATTTTTGTCTTTAGCCATACAATATCCAGTTAAGATTCTATTTTCCACAGTAATTTTGGTTATTTTCTTCCCTACTCTCTTCAATGTGGTTATATTATTCATTTATAATATAGTTAGGTTTATCTTTTAGTTTATATTCTATTTTGGCTTCTCCCTACCTCCTCATTTGTTTTAAGATTGTTTATTTATTTATTTGACAGAGGGGGGGGGGAAGCAGGCTCCCTGCTGAGCAGAGAGCCCAATGCGAGGCTCGATCCCAGGACCCTGATATCGTGACCTGAGCCGAAGACAGAGGCTTAACCCAATGAGCCACCCAGGTGCCCCTCCTCATTTGTTTTAATTTTATATTTCTTTATATTGAGGATATGTAAAACATCACCATAATTCCAAGAGTCAGAGTTATACAAAAAGATATACTCATAGAAGTGTCATTAATGGTATATTTTAATTCAACAGACTCCAATTTACAAATTATGAATTTAAATGTTTTCCATTTCAATTCTAGAACCTGTATTTGCTACATGCAGTTCTATGTAACTATAGGTTTTCATATAAGTGGAATGAGAAACTTTAAAAGCAAAAGAATCAAATATCTTACTTTAGATAATTCAAGTGAACTCTTCTTTAAAATTATTTTAACCAAAAAAAATTTAAACCATATAAATCAAAGCAACAAGATATACCGAGTAGAGCGTAGAGTAATTATTTTTAAATTAGATTTAGTAATTAGCTTTTCAGTGATTCTTAATCATTTGGAACAAATCCAATACAATCCATGTTAACACATACGCCAACATATATTTATATACAGCATTTTAGGGCTTTCACATTTACTTTAGTTTAAGTTTACTTTAGTTAAGTGGCTACCTAGTACACTGAGTTTTAAAAAAGTGTTACTGATTTTAGTAAAACCTCTGAAATAGAATTATTCAAGCTATTTCTCTTTACAGACTACATGAAAGGAGCTCAGTATGAATCTGACAAAAGTTGTAACAGTACTTAAAAGTTAAGATAGCTGGCAGATTTGAGAATATGATTAGGTAGGTAAATTCTATAGTTGCTCTGTCTAAGACAAGTATCCACAAGTATCCAAGTAGCCACTAACCATATATGGCTATTGAAACTGAAATTGAAATTAGTTAAAATAAAATAACTGCATTTGACAGGTCAGACATTTCCATCGTTCCAGAAAGTTCTACTGGACACTACTGTTCTACTCTGTAATTTCACTGAGGCTAGAGGCTACTTTTCCTGTGCCAGCACAGTGCCTTAACACATGGTAGCCCGTAAAACATATTTGTGAAAAGAATGATTAAATACAAGATAATACCAGGAACAAAATATGGCAACACGTAACAAGAAGTGTTTATTACAGAATTGTTATAAGACATTGGAAATAACTTGTATATCCAATAAAATGCAGTCATCAAAATAATAATATAGTCTTAAAATGGAATATTGTAAAACCATTAAAAGGGGTGTTGGAAAAAATTAATGACTTGGAAAGAGAGTCATGTTCTATAGTTAAATGAAATAAGCCACAGTAATATTTTAATGGGAAGTAAATATGAAGCTATAAACACTACAAAGCGTTAGTATGAAACCGAGTTACCAGACTATATTTTATTTCTCATTTTGTCAATTTATATTTTCTAAAGTTTTTATAATAATGTTTTATTTTGTCATAAGAAAAATCAAAATTATTTGTTTTTCAAAGCTTATACATTTAACTTATAAAGCCTATGTCTAGGATTCATTCCTAAAGAAATTAACAAAACATTACTTATCAAAAATAATTATAATTTTTATTTCATTATAAAAATAACTTAAAGACTTCCGTGTAAGAATGTTCAATGTTTATTCTTAATGAAAAATGAAGAGTAACAAAAATATATGACAATCACCATGGAAGAAAACAAAATGAAGGCATTAAAACATGTTTTTGTGGGTGCCTGAGTGGCTTAGACAGTTAAGAGTCTGCCTTCGGCTCAGGTCATGATTCCAGGATCCCAGGGTCCTGGGATCAAGCCCTGCATCTGGCTCCCTGCTCAGTGGGGAGCCTGCTTCTCCCTCTCCCTCTGCCTGCCACTCCCCCTGCTTTTGCTCTATCTGTCAAATAAAATCTTTAAAAAAAAAGACAACAACATGCTTTTGAACAATATAAAACATATGGCAAAATAAACATATACATTATGTTACTCTGGTTTATGGGTTGAGAAAAAGTAACCTAAAAATTATATCGATAATATGATCTTAAGTTTGTTGAACTTAAATAATATAGAGAACAGACAGGTGTTTAGGCAAGTAAATACATGGACCCAGAGAACAGATAATTAAGTGCTTAAAATGGATTTCCCTGGGTGTTGGGGTAACAATTTTTTTTCTTCATACTATTTTAGTCTTAAAATACTGACCATTAAGTCTGGTTAGTTTTATAATCATAAAATGATTGTTTGTATACACATACATACACACACACACACACACACGCACACACACACACGTTCTGAATTATCTGTTCCTCCAAAGTTCCTTAAGGTCAGTGAGGGATAAAAGCCAGGCAGAGGTTATGACTACAAGACCAGCATCAGGGAAGATTTCCTTCCAAAGCCCTTAACTAACACTGCCTGTCTCAATTGTAATTCATACACTCACCTCAGCTCAGTACTAGAGGACTGGGACATTGACTTTTACTGCTCAGGATTACCCTATATGGACTTAACTATTTGGCATGTTGTTCCTACGTCTTATTCCAATCGCAAAGTCCAATTTCCACTCCTTTGGTCTCCTCCTATAGTGTTTCATCTAGCACTGGACAGAGCTTTTTGGGAAAAAAAAAAGTTGAACAGGATATTCTCTCTTGAATAGAAAATGCACAGTTTTTCATCCCAGCAGGCACTCTTTTAATAGAGAGGGTAAAATTAATAGTCGAGGACCAAAACTACTTTTAGAGGAAGAGAAATTTTTTTTTATTTAAATTCAACTTACATATGGTGTATTATTAGTTTCAGGGACAGAATTTAGTGCTTCATCAACTGCATGTAACACCCAGTGCTCACATCAAGTGCCCTTCCTCGATGCCTATCACCCAGTTACCCCATTCCCCCATCCATCTCCCCTTCGGCAACCCTGTTTGTTTCCAACAGTTAAAAGTTTCTTATGGTTTGCCTCCCTTTCTGTTTTCATCTTATTTTATTTTTCCTTCCCTTCCCCTATGTTCATATGTTCCTTAAATTCTACATATGAGTGAAATCATATGGTATTTGTCTTTCTTTGACTGACTTATTTCACTTAGCATAATACCCTCTTGTTCCATCTACATCATTACAAATGGCAAGATTTCTCTTTTTGATGGCTGAGTAATATTCCAGTGTGTGTGTGTGAGTGAGTGTGTGTGTGTGTGTGTGTGTGTGTGTGTTTATACCACCTCTTCTCCATCCATTCATCTGTCGGACATCTGGGTTCTTTCCATATTTTGTTGATTGTGAATATTGCTCCTATAAACATTGGAGTGCATGTGCCCTTTTGAATCACCATTTTATATCCTTTGGATAAATACCTAGTCATGCAATTGCTGGGTCACTGGGTAGTTCTATTTTTAACTTTTTAAGGAACCTCAATACTGTTTTCCATGGTAATTGCACCACAAACAGTGAAAGAAGGATGTTTTTCCCAGCCAACACCTGTTGTTTCTTGTGTTGTTGCTTTTGGCTAATCTGGCAGGTATGCTGTGATATTCATTGTAGGTATTATTTGCATTTCCTTGACAATATGGGATGATGAGCCATCTTTTCATGTGTCTTTTGGCTGTATTTCTTCTTCGGAGAAATGTCTGTTCATGTCTTCTGTCCATTTCTTGACTGGATTTTTTGTTTTGGGGATGATGAGTTTGATAAGTTCTTTACAGATTTTGGATACTAGCCCTTTACTTGATATGTCATTTGTGAGTATCTTCTCCTATTTCATAGGTTGCCATTTAGTTTATCTTGATGAAGTCCCAATAGTTCATTTTTGCTTTTGTTTCCCTTGCCTTTAGAGACATGTCTAGCAAGAAGCTGCTGTGGCCAAGGTTAAAAAGGCTACTGCCTGTGTTCTCCTCTAGGATTTTGATAGATATCTTTCTCACATTTAGGTCTTTCTTCAATTTTGAATTTATTTTTGTGTATGCTGTAAGAAAGTGGTCCAGTTTCATTCTTTTGCATGTGGCTGTCCAATTTTCCCAAAACCATTTGTTGAAGAGACTGTCTTTTTTTTCATTGGATATTATTCTTTCCTGCTTTGTTGAAGATAAGTTGACCGAGAGTTGAGGGTTCATTTCTGAGTTCTCTATTCTGTTCCATTGATCTATGTGTCTACTTTTGTGCCAATACCATACTGTCTTGATGATTACAACTTTGTAACATAGCTTGAAGTTTGGAATTGTGTTGCCTCCAGCTTTATTTTAGCTTTTCAACATTACTTTGGCTGTTAGGGTCTTTTGTGGTTCCATACAAATTTTAGGATTGTTTGTTCCAGCTCTGTGAAAAATGCTGGTGGTATTTTGATAGGCATTGCACTTAATGCTTTGGGTAACATAGACATTTTAACAGTATTTGTTTTTCCAATCCATGAGTGTGGAATGTTTTTCCATTTCTTTGTGTCATCTTCAATTTCTTTCATCAGTGTCCTACAGTTTTCAGAGTACATATCTTTTACCGCTTTGGTTAAGCTTTATTCCTAGGTATCTTATGGTTTTTTGACGCAATTGTAAGTGGGATCAATTCCTTGATTTCTCTTTCTGCTGCTTCATTGTTAGTGTACAGAAAGGCAATAAACTTCTGTGCATTAACTTTATATCCTGTGACTTTGCTGAATTCTTGTATCAGTTCTAGCAATTGTTTGGTAGAGTCTTTTGGGTTTTCTACATTAAGTATCATGCCATCTGCAAAGAGTGAAAGTCTGACTTCTTTGTCGATTTGGATGTCTTTTATTTCTTTTTGCTGTCTGACTGCTGAGGCTAGGACTTCCAATACTATGTTGAACAACACTGTTGAGAGTGGACCTCCTTGTCATGTTTCTCAACTTAGGGGAAAAGCTCTGTTTTTCCGTGGAGGATGATATTTGCTGTGGGTCTTTTGTATACGGCTTTTAAAATGATGTTGAAGTATGTTCCCTCTATCCCTACATGGTGGAGGGTTTTTATCAAGGAAGGATCATGTATTTTGTCAAAAGTTTATTCTGCATCTACCAAGAGGATCATATGGTTCTTATCCTTTCTTTTATTAATGTGGTGTATCACGTTGATTGACTGGCAGATGTTGAACCACCCATGCAGCCTAGGAATAAATCCCACTTGGTCATGGTGAATAATCCTTTTAATGTACTGTTGGATCCTATTAGCTAGTATCTTGGTGAAAATTTTTGCATCCATGTTCGTCAAGGATATTGGCCTATAATTTTCCTTTTTAGTGGGGTCTTTGTCTGGTTTGGGGATTAAGGTAATGCTAGCCTTATAGAATGAGTTTGAAAGTTTTCCTTTCATTTATATTTTTTGGAAAAGAGATTTTTTTGAGTAATTGAGAAAAGTTTTGGCACAAAACTATTACAACAATTTCTGTACTCATTCAATATTATTATAGCTAATTTTTATTATTATTTATTTATTTATTTAAGACTAAAACGTCAGTAAGGTGTATTTGCCATGGAAGAAAATTACAACTATAATACCTTCAAAATTGCACAGATAGGTGAAATGGTGACTAGAAACAGAAATAGCTGGAACAATGGCGATATGGTTTGACAGAATTATGTAACAAAGGTATAAACCTTTAATTGTAAAAATTAAAGTTCAAGAAGTTCAAATTATCACAGGTAGACTGAAAATGCTGTCAATATTATACTCGTTCTTACACACAGACATGACAAGTGAAAAACAGAATACAGAAGACAAGCACATGATTAACAAGGAAGGTGGCCTAGTGGTTAAAGGCACAGAATCTGAAGTCTGATGGCGAGAACCAAAATCTCATCTCAGCTATCACTAGCTGTCTAAGCTTCAACAAGTTACTTAACCTTTTTTATACCTCAGATTTCCCTACTGTGAAAATAAGATAATAATAATACTTATCCCATACAGCACCGCGGAGAATAAAACTATACTACATAGTAAGTTTAATAAGTATTAGGTGATAAGGTATAGAACAACCACTTCAGTGGAATTCATCTTATCTGGCTTACAAACACCATAAAAATCTAATTTCTATTTAAAATTTAAATACCAGTTTGAAAAATAAATAAATAAATAAATAAATAAATAAATAAATAAATAAAATTTAAATACCAGTTTGAACTGGAGTCATGAATACTGGGCCCTAGTTGAGGTTCTTCTATCTCGAGGTGAACTGAGGGCTCACCCTTTTCTTTTCCAAGCCCCAGTGGTGTCATGGGGAGGTGTACTGGGTAAGCCTTACATTCTCTTGCCGCTTTGAAATTCCTATGATCTATACAGCTGGGAGAAAAAAAAAAGTGTTTTAATACTACTGCTTACAAAATATTTTCACAGTAGGAACTGAAATAGTGGAGCATTTCAACATATTTATGTAACAGCTAAATTAAACAAAGAGCGAGTAAAATTTCCCAGTGGGAGAGCTATGGAAGTAAAAACTGATCAAAACAAAGAGTTCTCAGAATGTATGCAGTAGCAAAGTTTCAGTGCACACAAGAAAAGCCCTGAAAAACTAATGGTGATCTTGGGAAAAGCAGAGGAATAAGAAAGAATGCGGTAAGCATTTTTTTTTCTCTTTTCTCTTCCTTCATAGTCTTGTAGAGAGGTAGAAGTAATACTAATAACAGATAAAATAAATTCCACTATCACAGTTACAACTTTCAACCTCATATCTAATTTAACTGGTATATATTAACTTATAATTAATTTACTTAGCTTATTAACTATTAAAAGCAGATGAGAATTTTTAAAAATTTTTTCAAATCTTATGTCTGACCTCTAAGAGCCTATATCATATACGATATATATATATCATAGAATAAGCCTATATATAAGATATGTTATATGTAATTAGATACATTAAAGTACACGGTACTTTTATATACCATAGAATAAGATACATACACGGAGCTAAAGATGAAAGGTAGAATGTATTCAAATATGAAAATGAATGGCTTAACTCAGGGATCATAAATTCAAATGATTATCAGGTCCAAAAAGGCTAAGTAAATAAATGCAATGGGCAAAGCAGATACTGAGCCAAACTGAAGCATGCTTTCTCACAAAAACTGCTCACTAAGTGCCTGTGGACTGCTGCCAATCAGAAATGGAGGCCCAGGACTTCCAGATCTTCTCATTTTTTAAACAGAAACAAGAATCTAGAGGTATATATAAAATCTCTCTCTCCTCTCTTTTTTTTAGTGTTGAAACTAATTTTAAAACATCGTGTAAATCAAGCCAACACATCTCCGGGGTATATGCAGTGTGTGAGCTGCTAGTTTACAATCTTTGGTTTAGTAAGTGCTACAGAAAAATATTTGTTGAGACTTTATAATGCTTCATATCATTAATATGCTCTAATATTTTCTTCTTATAAAAACCTAGGCTATTATACCAATTTTTACAAATTTTATGGGGAAATTAAGGATCAGTGAAACTAAATAAGGTCTATACAGTCACATATCCAATAAGCAGAAAATTTGGTTTCAAAACTAGGTTTGTCCAACTCCAATCTCCAGACCCTTTCTACTGTATAACGCTTTTTATCAAAACAGGATGTATGAAAAAAGAGAACTTTATGGTAGACCTGGGAGGGCAAGTAAGACTTGGGGAACCAAGGGAGAAATATGAAATGGTTTTATAGTTAGAGGCAACTTGTGAATACTGAGAGGAAAGAATGAGCATGGTATTTTTAAAGAATAGCTTGGAAATTGGCCTGGTGTCAGCAGATATTTCATATTGGCAAACTCAGAGAAAGTGGATCATATATAAAACATAAATAAAACTTAACATTTACCACAAAACAGAACATTAAAAGCTAATAAGCTGAAGAAACTGCTTTTTTCTATTCATGTTTTAATGGGCGTAGTACATTTCCTTAAGCTTATTAACGTTTAATGCACTATCAATGTCTAGCAATAATCAACAACATCCTTTATTATCTGTATTATTTTACCTAAGAGAAACAGATTTTGATGACAGGTGAAAAGCACAGTGACACATGTAAAATTATCTGATGTACTGCCCTCCTAATTCAGACATCCAAAAGCAACCCCCAAATACAGTTACCTCATATTTGAAAAAAAAAGTTACTGTCCCTTTCTACATGAATTATCCATGAATTATATTCCATATGTTCACCTGAAGATATTCAGTTTCCTTCAAAATGTCTTACTTGGACATCCCAGAGAACATGATTTACTCCCCAAAGGAGCTAAATAAAAACTGCCTTGATCATTGCAAAGAAATTAATATACATTCTTAAACAAATAATTTGTTTAGTTACAAGCCCACAAAAAGAAGACTCTGATTCCTTTAAAAATCCAAATTGTACTATCCCAATTAAAACAGCCTTCTTTCTATGGGAAAATCAGAAATAACACAAAACTTGAGTAAAGATAATATTTATCTCATAATTAGCCTTGAAAAATGGACAACTGTTGCTAGAAATTCTGGTATTTCTTTTCTTCAAAAGAAACTGGAAGGCAGTTTTTTAATGTAAAGTATCTTAATTTTTAAAATTTGGCTTTTTTTTTTAAATTTAAAAACTGCAGACCCCTCACCACTCCCCGCAACACTGGCTTGTAATCTCTGGATCAAGACTATAATAGTGATACAACAGTAAGCCAAACACAAACAAGGACCTGCCCACAAAGACAAAGTCTAGCAAAAGATGCAGAGATGCCATTCTTAGGCAAACGAAATATTAAAATGGTAAAAGATGATTTGAGAACAAGAGATTAGTGCAATCACCCTCTTAGTCTTAAAGAGGGAAGGCCTTCCAAGGCCATCGACCTGTACGCTGAGACCTAAAGGAAATGTAGGAATTAGCCAAGATTGGGGACTAGGTGGGGTAGAATTACGACAATGTTTAAACAGAAGAAATGGTTTATTGTACAAAAGTAGGGAGAAAAGAGACCGCCAATTAAATTTGGAAACATATATGTCATCTATTGACTTTACTGCACACCTCCCCCAAAATTTCCCAACAAAGAAAGCATTGTATCATCACTTATATTTTAAGATATTTTAAGATAGTAACTCAAGCAGCCAGAGAGTTTCAGGCCATTTTTCTTTCATGAAAAGCCTAGCTCTACATTAAATACATTTTAAACATCAAAGAGGAGAAGGAGGAAGAAATATAGAGAGATTATTCTAGAGCTTTAATGTACTGAATTTCAAAGTTAAACCTTGCCTGATTATTTGGTTTGGTTTTTTTAGGCTGGCACACCCCAGGAGAATACCTAAGAATTTCTGGAGGACAGGAGACCTTTTTAAACAATACAGCTCTGTTTCCTCCAAGTCCTCAAGATTCTGATGGGTGCCATATGTGAGTGGGTGTGTGTGTGTATGTGTACACATGTGTATATTTGTCTGGGTTCCAGGTGCTTTAAAGATCGACAATGGCATCCCTTGCCTTCCACAACTGATGAGAAGTGTCTTATTCTTGAGACATATAAGGAAAGAAAAAAAGCTGGAAATCAAGGTAACTAGTCATAACATTAACTAACATATAGGACATGGCTGACCACTTTAATAAAGCCATTTCACAACCACCATTGAGGATTTCTTAGCACAAACTTGAAAGATAAATACTACTTACCACTCAAAAAAACATGTGTGTGATTTTCCTCTATTTATTCATCCAGTAGTTGGCAGAGCTAGAACCTCAAATTTAGATCTGTTGACTTGAGTGGAAAAAATATTCTTTCAGGAATAGTGTGTGGTGCCTAACATACTGGATGAGTGTGATAAAGAACGCATGGTTAGATGAACTAGCCCTCACCCTGGGCTCCACAATAGGATTGAAATTGTTGAACACTCTGTCTCTCACCAGAAATGTGGTCTTTTCCTGATGGTGAGGTTGTCTCTACCTTAATACTCAGAATCCAGCCCTACCAAACTTCCCCTACCAAGCTTCCTCCTTTCTCTTACTGCCTTAGCCACCAGTACAGCCTCTTCCACTTATCCTCAACCTGATTCAACTGCTCCTTCTACTTCCTCTTTTATTTTTTCTTTTTTTCAGGTTTAGAGAGGGCAGTTTACTGTCTCAGAGGGCAGAGCTGAGGGACGGGGTTGCAGAGGTATTTCTGCAAAGACACACACTCTATGCCTCAAAGACACACACTCTATCATTTCCCTGACCCATGGCTCTGGGGGCAATCCACAAAGGGAAGAGGAGCCTCACACCACCCCAGGGGTTCTCCAGGAAGGACACAAAGTGACCACGTGCTTCTCAGACACGTCAGTGGCTGTAAACGGAGGGCTGAGGGGGCTCCTTTTGGGGGAGGTACAGCCTTGGTAGGGGGAGCAGGTGCCTAGTCCCTTTTCAGGCCCAAGAGCCATCTCAGAGAGGGCGGGGAAACCAGTAGTTACTAGTACAATGTGCTACTCACCAGGGCAGGCCTGTGAACCATGGGCTTTGTCACAGCACACACGCATACACATACTTGTGGGGAGCCTTGGAAGCACATATTTGGGAATCTAGGGGAAGATGGCAGAGTAGGAGGACCCTGACCTCACTGCGGTCCATGTTTTCAACTAGGTATCATCCACATCCAAGTGAATATGCCAGAAAGCAATCTGAAGACTGGCAGAACAAGCTTTACAACTAAATGTAGAAAAGAAGGTGAGAAAGATCAGAAAGGCAGAAGGAGGCCCACAAGAGGGAGGGAACTACACATGTGGAGAAGGCAGAAAAATGGGTTCTTACACCAGAGGGCTCACATGGGGAAGACTAAACCCCATAAACATTTGGCTTTAACAACCAAGGGGTTGAATTCCGTGAATCTATAAAACCAGTGGGACTTGGAACTTGGAGCTTTAAAAGTCAGCTGACATGGGGCAACTGAGTAGCTCAGTTGGTTAAGCGTCTGACTCTGGATTTTGGCGCGGGTCATGATCTCGGGATCCTGAGATTGAGGCCACATCAGGCTCCACGCTCAGCAGGGAGTTTGCTTGAGGAATCTCTTCCCCTCCCTCTGCTCCTTCCCCCCTTAAATTAAACAAATTTTTTTTTTTTTTAAGTCAGCTAACACAGCAATGGGTGAACCAGGAAGGCAAGTGATAGCTGGTTCACTACCCTTGAAGAGACTGTACAGAGAGATAACATAAAAATGGCAGTTTATACAGTTTATACAATGCCGAGAACAAATGGGAGACAGACCTGTTCATACTGATTCTTGAGTGTGTTGGGGGACTTCTCCAAAAACAAGGGAGCTGGTAGGTTCCATCCCCAACCCCAACTCCCAGCATAAACAGAGGGATGCCTGTGAGAAGCTGGGACACAAAGACACTTGTTATCTAATCCACTAGCAGTGCGCCACACCCACAAGTTCTTCTGGGGGGTACGCTCACACCAAGCCAGCTAGCCTCAGTGCTGGGCTCAGGGCAAATTTTGTTAAAGCCACACATGTGACCCACCCAGCTGCCGGGTGCACAACCGCCATACCGTACCCAGCTGGGTGTCCGCAGTAACTGTCGCACACACACCCAGCCATGCACCCTCAGCTGCTGTCACACGCAGTGCCCAGTGTGGGGCCCAACTGCCACACTGAGCCCAGCCACACCCCCAGACACCAACACGCAGGGCCCAGCCACCACAGTGCTTCAGGGGATTAGCACAGGATCAGGAGTCCAGTGCAACTTTTTCTAACACTACCACTCTAATCCCAAATTCCCCATCGGGCATGTCCCCTCAAAACTGGCTTGCCTGGGTCTCACTAACACCTCAGGGCAAGCACAGATCACAACAGACACAGAACCAATGCAGACAAATGCATTAAAAGGAAAAGTGACTCAAACACAACAGTAAAGCATGAACAACATACATAAAATACTCTCCTGAAGTGCACTGCAGGAACACTCAAGACCTAATCTTTATAAAGTCACTACCTGCAAGAGCAAAAGACACCGCTGACTTTCTTAACACATGGAAACAGACGCAGAAAGGCAGACAAAATGAGGAGACAGAGAAATTTATGCCAAGGAAAAGAACAAGACAAGGCCACCGACAGAGATCTAAACAAAACAGATACAAGTAACATGACTGACAGATAATTAAGAGCCACGACCATAAGGAAACTCACCAGTCTTGAGAAAAAAGTGGAAGACATGAGTGAGACCTGTAACACAGAGATAAAGAATAACATAACAGAGATAAAGGACACAATAAATGATATGAGAAACATACTTAATAGGATGAACAACAGGATAGAAAAAGCAGAGGAATGAATTAGTGACAGAGAAGACAGAGTAAATCAAGCTGAACAAAAGAGCAAAAAATTATGGAAAACGAGAATAGACGTAGAGAACTCAGTGGCTCCATTAAACGTAATAACATTTTTATTACAGAAGTCCCAGAAGAAGAGAGAGGAAAGAGGGCAGAAAATTTATTTGAAAAAATAATAGCTGAAAAATTCCCTAATCTGGGGAAGTTATCCAGATCCAGGAGGAACAGAGAACCCCCCATACACAAAATCATCAAAAGCAGACCCACACTTGGGGGGCGCCTGGGTGGCTCAGTGGGTTAAGCCTCTGCCTTCGGCTCAGGTCATGATCTCAGGGTCCTGGGATGGAGCCCCCGCATCGGGCCCTCTGCTCAGCAGGGAGCCTGCTTCCTCCTCTCTCTGCCTGCCTCTCTGCCTACTTGTGATCTCTCTCTGTCAAATAAATAAATAAAATCTTAAAAAAAAAAAAAAGCAGACCCACACCAAGACATATTGTAATTCAATTTGTAAAATATAGTGATAAAGAAAAAATTTTAAAAGCAGTGAGAAACATATAAACTACTGAAATGGTGAAACAGGAAAAAATAGAAAATGTGAACAGATCAAAAACCAGCAAAGAAACTCAGTTAAAAAAAAAAAAAAACCTCCCAAAAAACAAAAGTCCAGGGCCAGATGGCTTAATAGGTTAATTCTCCCCAAATGGGCAGAAGACATGAACAGACATTTCTCCAAAGAAGACATAGAGACAGCCAACAGACACATGAAAAGATGGTCATCGTCTCTTATCATCAAGGAAATGCAAATCATAACTATACTGAGATATCATGGCACATCTGCTAGAATAACTAAAAGCAACAACACAAGAAACAACAGGTATTTGCAAGGATGTAAAGAAAAAGGAAACCTCTTTCACTGTTGGTGGGAATGCAAACTGGGTGCAGTCACTATGGAAAACAGGATGGAGGTTCCTCAAAAAGTTAAAAATAGAACTACCTTATGATCCAGCAATGGCACTACTGGCTATTTACTCAAAGAATACAAGAACACTAATTCAAAGGAATACATGCACCCCTATATTTATAGCAGCATTATTTACAATAGCCAAGATATGGAAGCAGCCCAAGTGTCCATCAACTGATGAATGGATAAAGAAGTGGTATATATTTCTATTTCAGAATGGCAACTCCTCACATATTATGCCAATAGAGCAGTTCTATAGCATAGGTTTAAGGAAATGAACTGAAGTCAGAACGTCGGAGTCTGAGTTCATGTCTTCACCTCTTTCTAGCTGTGTTACTTCGCACAATTTACTGATTTTGTGTCTGAGATGGGGATAGCAATGCTACCTAACCCATAGAACTTTGGTTAATTAAATGTAAGTTAAATAAAGTAGAAAGCACTTAGAATATGATAGGAGCTCAGTAAATTTTGTCATTATTTGTTAGCAAAGGTATTATCATGCCCTTCATTTAAAACCACAGTCAATTCTGTTGATTGAATTATCAGGGGACTGAAATTGATATCCAGTGGGTAAATGGATTAAAATACTATAAACCATAAAGAGAAAAATATATTTGCTTTCAGATTACAATTCACTTTGTGTCTCAAATCAAATTGAAGCAAGGCTTCTCTTAGTCTGTGAACTTCAGCTTATCGATCTGTTTTTTTAAAGCATGGACATTTGGCTTAGACTTCTGTGAAATCTAAATCCAATGCATAATTTATAACATATGATCGAAATTCAGTATTTAATTTTATGTTTTATTCAAATAAGAGCAACATATCTAGGAGGAGAAAAAGGTCAGAATTCGCTTAAATTCAAGATACTCTGAAGACTCACAATATGCTAAAGTCAAATCTGAAGTGTTCTTAGTCGCAGTGAAGATACAAGAAGATCCCAAAGGAATGAAGTGGTGAGTAGAATTTCACCACTGAAATCTTCACTGGGGATACACTTTTTCAGTTGCAATATCTAACGTGCAAAACTAAAAAACAAACTGACAAGCTGAAAGCTACCTAGTCTTCATTTCAGATTTCATTTCTGCAACTACCAAAGAACATATGGCCCATCCTATTGAATATTTTTGTTCCAAAGGCAGAATATATTCTCAGGTATTATCAATCATATTTCAAAATCAAGTTTATGCTTTGATGTGTAGGTTTTATATAGTCCCTGATGCATTTTAAAAGTATAGATTTTTTTTTTCTGTGTATACCTCAATATGATGCTTTAAAAATACCTGGAAAATTGTGAACTTGGCCAAGTATCTGCAAATCTAGCAGATGTTTTCTGGAAATTTCTCTCAACATTGACTTTTTTGTGTAGTTTCTAAGACTGGCATATGCAATTCTATGCTGGTTGCCTCTCTTCTGCTATGTGTTTGTTTGTACACAGATATAACTACAGTACTGGGTAACTGAAGTGTCCCCTACCTGACATATCTCTAGTTACCTGCTGGTCTCCTAAGTATTCTCTGAAAATTACAGGCTCATTTCTGTCTCCCAAAACTGCTTATTAAAAATACTTAAGGGCGCCTGGGTGGCTCAGTCAGTTGAGCATCTGCCTTAGGCTCAGGTCATGATCCTAGGTCCTGGTATAGAGTCCCACACCGGGTTCCTTGCTCTACAGGAAATCTGCTTCTCCCTCTGCCTGCCGCTCCCCCTGCTTGTGTGCTCTCTCTCTCTCTGTCAAATAAATAAGTAAAATCTTTAAAAATAAATAAATAAATACAAATAAAAATATTTCACATCTTCCCTTTGTTTCTAGGACTATTGGAACTAAAACTGCCTAAGTTATCTAGACAGGTACCTGCCTATGGGTTAACTGCTATAGTGCATATAGAGATACATTCTGCACATGTGTTTCTAATCATTCATTACTAATTATTCTTTTTAATTTTTTATTTTGCTTTTTTAATGGGCATCTTTTAGATTTTCAGGAGATTCACAGAACAAAATAATTACTGAACTGGCAAATCAATGAAAGGCATTTTAAATCCAATGGCAAGTGCAAAATACTCAATTTTAATGTTTCTTTCAGAGAATGCACTGCGCCCTCATTTTGCCTGCTATCTTTTGGAGTCACTTTTAAACTTTTACTTTTTTTTTTATTTCCTATGTCCTCAGTTGTCCCTGCAAAGAGCTCAGAGTTGTTCCATATTTTCACTCTTCAGTATAATACCCTAATTCTAGTCTGTGAACACTTCCATCTCATTTTTAAACTGCCTAAAAGACAGTTTTTCACACCTCCAAACCACACTACAAACGTCCTCTAGATTAAACTTTCTAAAACACCACTTTCATCATGTCACAGCTTGTTCAAGATCTTTCTGTGGTTCTAGTAACTATAGGAAAAAGCCCACAATTTTTATGCTAACTGGTTCCCAGGACTGGGAAACGGTATCACATTTTAGTTATCAATTTAATCCCCTATGACTTCCCAACATGCTGTTGTCCCATAAGGATGAATCCCTTTTCATTCTCCATGTGTCATTGCTTAGTCTGCCTCAGTGATTTTCCTGATGTTCATCTCTTCTTTTTCCCTCCAACTCTGTCCAAATCCTATCTATCTTCCAGGACAAACTGAAGCATCATAAATCCTATAAAATATTTCAATGGCTCTAGCCCCCAAGCCATATTATTCTCTGAATTTATATTATACTTACCCTCCAACTATGTAACTCAGTGAAGTTTACATGCTGCACTGCATTGTTTCTGTTTTGAACTACTGCTAGCCCAAGCAGATCATAAGCTGCTTGAAATCATGGAATTCTCTATTCTCTTTTCTTCCTATTATCCACTGTGCTTTTTTCATTGCTGAGAACACACTAAATATACAAAAAATATACAAAAATGCAAAGTGGACTCAAAAAGATAACTTAAAAAAAGTTTACAAAATGCAATTCCACTACTTGTACTATTACCTAATGACCGTCTAAGAAATGTGAATGGGGCAAAGCTATGCGCTATGCAAAAGATTAAAGATCAAATTTTTATAACTAAAATAATAAATATACTCGATAGTGATATTTAAATAATCTTGTGGTGACTCTCTTTATAAAGATAAGAGGACCACCTGCTTTTCGAAATTCCAAACATAGGCTTAAGAAGAAAGCTTTCTGACTTTCTAAAATGAAAATTACAAAAACAGGCAGGGGAGAGCAAAGCAGACGTATCTGCCAGCTGTGAGAGGGTACCCATAGTAACCCAGAACAGAGTATTAGAGTCCAAATTAGAGGAGGAAGGTATTCACAGAGAAAGGCTTCCTGTGACAGTGTCAAAGTCAGAACTAGGTGAAAAAGGCATCCTCACAGAAGAGCCAACTGGAGTGAGGTGTGAGTTGGGAAAGCATCTAAGCAAGAAGGAGGAGGAAAAACCTAACAGAGGTACTCAAAACAAGCAGAAGAAGAAGTGATCCCTGTGGAAATGTGGCTTGACATCGGATGTCAGCACCTAAGCAAAATGAGGAGAACATCCAAGCAGGGATGTGGTCTCATATGAAGGGTCAGAGCTCAAACTGATAAGAAGGATCTTCAGGAATGCAGGCTGATCCATCAGGGAGAATCAAGATCCCAAATGAAGTAAAGAGGACATTTACAAGTGAGGAAAGCCTAGCACTAGCTATCACAGTCCAAACAGGGTGAGGAGGTATTAGGATAGTGCATAGGATCCTGAGTGAATATCCAATAACATGGAGAGTCAGAGTTGGAAAGGGATAAGAAGGGTATCTGAGTGGGGGAGGACTTGAAAGGGAAGACAGGATATTAGTATATTAGGATAATATGTTTTCTAAGAGAAATCTGGAAGACAGATTTCTCAAAATCAGAGATGAAAACTATACATGAAAAACGAGAAAACTAGAATGAATCCTGTAGTTTGGGATAGTTATTGGTTGTACTAATGAGAACTTATGGTTTTCAATACGCAGAAAGAAGTAATTATTGACATGATTGTGTGTGTGTGTATTATATATATTTATATTCCCTAGATCTATCCACTGTAAGGCCTAGTAGCAGTGACATTGCAAAAGCAATTGATATATACCTAACTCCTGGGCTTTAGCTTCTACCATTCTCCATTAAAAGAAATCAGGCTACTTGAAGAAATGGCTGATTCTAGGCCTGAGACAAAGAAAGTATAAGCTAAGCTACAAGGATCTGATATGGGATATTAATACACAAAATATGTAAGGAACTCACAAGCTTAATAGCAAAATAATAACAATAATAGTAAAAACAACAAACTCAACAATCCATTCAGTCATTTTTCAAAAGACATACAAATGGCCAATGGACATATGAAAAGGTGCTCAGCATCACTAATCATCATGGAAATGCAAATCAAAACCACAATGAGATATCACATCTAACATGTTAGAATGGCTATTATCAGAAAGTCAAAAGATAAGTGTTGCTGATTACGTGGAGAAAAAAGAAAAAGAATACTCTAGTGGGAATGTAATTTGGTACAGCCATATAGAAAACAGTACACAGATTCCTCAAAAAATTAAAAATAGAACACCATACCATCTAGCAATTCCACTTCTGGGTATATACTAAAAGGAATTGAAATCAGTATCTCAAAGAGTTATCTACCTTTCCATGCTCATTGCAACATTATTTACCAACACATGAAAACAACTGAAGTGTCCATCAACAGATAAAGAGAATTTTATATATGCATCACATTTTCTTCATCTATCCATATGTCTAAATCTTTTTAGATATAAAACATATTATTCAAAGTATTATTTGTACATCAAATACAAAGATACACACATACAATGGAATATTATTTAGCCATAAAAAAAGGAAATCACATCATTCGTGACAACATAGATGAATTTGGAGGACATTATGCTAAGTGAAATAAGCCAGACACAAAAAGAGAAAGACCACATGATCTCACTTACATGTAGAATCTAAAAAAACTGAATCCATATAAACAGAGGAGAAGACTGATTACTAGGGCTTGATGATGGGAGAAATGAGGAGATGTTGGTCAAAGGGTAGAGACTTTCAGTTTTTTGTTTTTTTGTTTAAGATTTTATTTGAGAAAGAGAGCAAGAGAGTGAGCGAGAAAGAGAGAGAGAGAACAAGCAGGGAGAGTGGCAGGGGGAAAGGCAGAAGCAGGCTTCCCACTGAGCAGGGAGCCCACTGCAGGGTTCTATCCCAGAACCCTGGGATCATGACCTGAGCTGAAGACAGATACTTAACCAACTGAGAAACTCGGGCACCCCTAGACTTTCAGTTTTAAGATGAATAAATTCTGGTGATCTAATATACAGAATGGTGACTATAGTTAATAACAACATATTGTATACTTGAAATTTGCTAAGAGAGTAGATCTAAGTCTTCTTACCACAGAAGAAAAAGTGAATTGTGAAGTGATGAATATGCTAATTAGGTTGACTGTAATAATTACTTCACAATGTCTACACATATCAAATCATCACATTGTACAACCTTAAATACATGCAATTTTTATTTGTCAATCATACTTCAATAAAGCTGGAAAAAAATATTTTAAAGATGAGCCACAAAGCAAGGAAGTGCTCAAATAATGGTACATATCCTAAGGACAGATAAGCCAGCTTAAGTAGGCTATTGCCTGCCAAATTGAGAACAATTTGAGCACAAAAATAAAATAGAAAACCTTTAGTGTATACAGATAAAATTAACAAATTAAACAGATTTATGAGGAACAGGGTATTTACACAGTTACAAAGTACTTTCTCACAAAATTTTATTAATTAAAACAGAGAAAAGAGTTACTTTACAGTGAAGGAAACTAGCAGACTCTACTTTAATCAAGTAATCAAAGTGACTATCATCAGTAAGGGGGCAAACTGAAATTGTGTACCACTTAATAGGATGCAATGAGGAGAAAGCATTTCTTCTGTGGTTTCCTGACAAAGATATCTAATCTAAATGTAATCATGGAGAAATATCAGACAAATTCATACTGAGGGAACATTCTACAAAATAACTAGCTTGCAATCTTCAAGAGAAGCAAGGTCATGAACGTCAAAAGAAAAAACTGTAGAAATATTCGACTGAAGAAGTGAAAACAGACAAAATTCAAACAAATACATTATGTGATTTTGAGCTGGATCTTCTTGCTATAAAGGATGCATTTGGGATAACTGGCAAAACTTGACTGGAATATGAGATTTCTCTGGATGCATCAAAGCTGATTTCTTAGTTTTGATGGTAGTATCGTAATTATGTAGGGGAATTTCCTTGTTTGTAGGGTTTAAACACCAAAATATTTGGGAATTACAGGGAATCAAATCAGTAACTTACAAATGATTCAGGAGTAAAAAACATTGTACTACGCTTCCAATTTCTCCATTGTGAAGTGATGAATATGCTCCATAAATTTGGGATTCTGTAAGAAAATTATTAAGATAACTTTGAAAATTATTAAAATGTGTTAAAATGTGAATGTAAATTCACAGTATACAAAATAAATTCAAGCAGGTAAGGTTGATGCAAGTGCCAAAAGGGAGCGTATAGTGTCATCTATGCTAAAAACATACCTACCATTGTTTGTACTATGAAGAGTTCCTACACCTAATTAAGGCTGAATACAAATGATAATAGTGAAACTTCACTTGTTTCAAATCTATTTCTTAAAAAATTTCAAGAGAGAGAGTTTGACTTCTTCTTTGCCAATTTGAATACCTTTTATTTCTTTTTGTTGTCTGATTGCTGTTGCTAGGACTTCTAGTACTATGTTGAACAACAATGGCGAGAGTGGGCATCCTTGTCGGGTTCCCGATCTCAAAGGGAAGGCTCTCAGCTTTTCCCCATTGAGAATGATATTCGCTCTGGGCTTTTCTTATATAGATTTTATGAAGTTGAGTAATGTTCCCTCTATCCCTACACTTTGAAGAGTTTTAATCAGGAATGGATGCTGTATTTTGTCAAATGCTTTTTCTGCATCAATTGAGAGGACCATGTGGTTCTTCTCTCTTCTCTTATTGATTTGTTCTATCACATTGATTGATTTGTGAATGTTGAACGACCCTTGCATCTCAGGGATAAATCCCACCTGGTCAGGGTGGATAATCTTTTTAATGTGCTGTTGGATCCTATTAGCTAGGATCTTGTTGAGAATCTTAGCATCCATATTCATCAGGGATATTGGTCTGAAATTTTCCTTTTTGATGGAGTCTTTGCTTGGTTTGGGGATCAGGGTGATGCTGGCTTCATAGAAAGAGTCTGGAAGTATTCCTTCTGTTTCTATTTTTTGAAACAGCTTCAGGAGAATGGGCCATCAGAAAGGATGAATACCCAACTTTTGTATCAACATGGACAGGACTGGAGAAGATTATGCTGCGTGAAATAAGTCAAGCAGAGAGAGTCAACTATCATATGGTTTCACTTACGTGTGGAGCATAAGGAAAAACATGGAGGACATTGGGAGAAGGAAAGGAAGGGTGAATTGGGGGAAATTGGAGAGGGAGACAAAACATGAGAGACTGTGGATCTGAGAAACAAACTGAAGGTTTTGGAGAAGAGGGGGTGGGGGGTTGGGCGAGCCTGGTGGTCGGTACTGAGGAGGGCACGTATTGCATGGAGCACTGGATGTGGTGCATGAACAATGAATCCTGGAACACTGGAAAAATAAAATTAAAAATAATAATAATAATAATTTCAAATAGGCAGTTAGGCTAGCCGAGTACTGATGGCTGAAATCCAAATACGGACTGATTATGTCCTTACTAACCAGAAGAGTCATAAAAATGTTTAAATAAATAAAAACACTACCATAAATATTTGCATTCTTGATCTAACAATAAACACTAGAAAAGGTAGAATAGTTGAAAAATTGCCACTAGCCAGACATCTCTTAACAGATTCCACTCTACTGTATAGAAAGTTTCTCTCCTTTCCTTCTACTGTCATGGGTATTATTGATCAAAAGATGTTCTGAAGGGGCGCCTGGGTGGCTCAATGGGTTAAGCCTCTGCCTTCGGCTCAGGTCATGATCTCAGGGTCCTGGGATCGAGCCCAGCATCGGGCTCTCTGCTCAGCAGGGAGCCTGCTTCCTCCTCTCTCTCTGCCTGCCTCTCTGCCTACTTGTGATCTCTCTCTGTCAAGTAAATAAATAAGGTCTTTAAAAAAAAAAAGATGTTCTGAAGAAGTGGCTAATACAATCGATTGAAAGTTATGCAAAAATATTTACTGAAAGTTCCAGGATTTTAGATGCATTTATGCCAAAATAGCAAAAATATCTCTTTGAAAACCAAAGCTCTTCTCTTTCTAAACTCTAAGTATCACCCATGTAAGAATTGAGATCTTATCCCAAATCGCTCTAAGAGAAAGAATGGATTCCAGCTTGTTTTGCTTCTATTCTCCACTACTCCTGCCACATCTCAAAGGAAAAAGAGACCAAGGAATGACAAAGATTGGTTTTTTTCCTTAACTACATCCGTATGTGGTCTATATGACACTATAAACTATGCCAATAGATATATAAATCTGATAAATTACCCTGAGCCATAAACCATTTTAATAGGTAGAACTGAAGCTGGGTTATAATTAAAATTTTAGTTTAGTGAACTTTTACATTAATATCTCAAGAGGAATCCTGACAAAGACAGAGAGCCTGGAGCTGCTACTTCCTCTGCTTTCGTAAGAACAGGATATCTTAGAAGTTGAGGTTTTTCCAGTGTAGCATGTAGATTTGCAAAAGCCCAAAAGGATATTATGTGGAGTCTAAAAGAAAGCAATCCTTTCAATGCCATTTGATATAGTGGCCTACAGGGTAAGGTAAAAATCAAATAGAATCAACAGACTCCGGTCCTTTCCTTGAATAGTACTGTAGACACAATTTTTAATTCTTTTTGTCTGCAACCACCATAATTACCACCTATCTGTACTATTCATCATTACCTCTGATGAATTTTTGAATGTGGAAAAGGCATTTAATTAATATCCTTCACTTGGGCTCTTGGGTAACTTAATTTAAAGGTTTAATTTCATATAAATAAGGTCAAGTTCTTATTATTTTTGATAGGCAATGGGAATAAAATCTCTACTTTAAACTTTATTTTTTGGTTTTGGGGGTTTTTTTGGTTTTGTCTGATTATTGGGGTATACTAAGTATATAATATTATGTAAGTTTCAGGTATGCAACATTATAATTTGATATCCATATACACTATAAAGTGCTCACCACTGTGAGTCTAGTTACTTTCTGTCACCATATAGCTGACCACCATCACCCATTTGGCCCACCTCCTCTTACAAGCCCCTGCTTTCTGTAATCATGAGTTTTTGTTCTGTTTTGTTCATTCATTTTGTTTTTTAGATTCCATATATGAGTGAAATTATATGGTATCTTTCTCCTTTTGGCTTATTTCACTAAGCATAATACCTTCAAGGTCCACCCATGTAGTCGTAAAATGTCAAGATTTCATTCTTTTTTTTTTTTTAAGATTTTATTTATTTATTTGACAGATAAAGAGATCACAAGTAGGCATAGAGGCAGGCAGAGAGAGGGGGAAACAGGCTCCCTACTGAGCAGAGAGCCCAATGCCGGGCTCTATCCCAGGACCCTGAGATCATGACCTGAGACAAAGGCAGAGGTGTTAACCCACTGAGCCACCCAGGCACCCCAGATTTCATTCTTTTTTAAGGCTGAGTAGTATTCCATTGTAGATACACCACATCTTCTCCATCCATTTATCCATCAACAGACATTTAGGTTGTTTCCATTTCTTGGCTGTTTTAAATGATGCTGCAGTGAACACAGGGGTGCATATATCTTCTCAATCAGCATTTTTGTATTCTTCAGATAATACCCAGAAGTGGAATAGTTGGATCATATAGTAGTTGTTATTAATTTTTCTGAAGAATCTCCATACTGTTTTCCATCATGGCTGCACCAATTTACATTCCCACCAACAGCATAGGAGGGTTCCCTTTTCCCCATATCCTCTCCAACAGTTATTATTCGTCTTTTTGATAACAGCCATTCTAACTAGTGAGGTGATCTCACTACGGTTTTGATTTGCATTTCCCAAATAATTAGTGATGCTGAACATCTTTTTGTGTGCCTCTTCTACCTTAAACTTTTGATTTAAAAAAAAAAAATCAAGGTGCGTTATATTTGCATACTTGAAGCTGAAACCTAGGTAAGGTTAGTACCAATTTTGGGCATAATTAAATCAAAATCATATCTGGATTAAATGTTTCAACTCTAGAAGAAAATGTTTAATCACATGAAGTACATTATCAGTTCAATTGCTTTAAAAAATCAATTGTTTAAATCAACAAAATTAAAAGGCAACCTATGGAATGGACAAAGATATTTGCAAACGACATATCGGATAAAGGGTTAGTATCCAAAATCTATTAAGAGCTTATCAAATTCAACACCCAAAAACAAATAATCCAGTTAAGAAATGGGCAGAAGACATGAATAGACACTTTTCCAAAGAAGACTTCCAGATAGCTAATGGACACATGAGAAGATGCTCAACATCACTAATTATCAGGAAAATACAAATCAAAACCATAAGGAGATACTGCTTCAACCTGTCAGAAGGGCTAAAATTAGCAACACAAGAAACACAGGTGTTGAGGAGTATACAGGGAAAAGGGAACCCTCATGTACTGTTGCTGGGAATGCAAACTGGTGCAGCCACTCTGGAGAACAGTATAGAGGTTCCTCAACAGGTTAAAAATAGAACTACCCTATGATCCAGAAATTGCACTACTAAGCATCTCCCCAAAGGATACAAAAATACAGATTTGAAGGGGTGCACCCAATGTTTATACCAGCATCATCAACAATAGCCAAACTAGGGAGAGAGCCCAAATGTCCATCAACCAATGAATGGATAAACATGCAGTGTGTATACACACACACACACACACACACACACACACACACACAATGAAATATTACTCAGCCGTCAAAAAGAATGAAATCTTGCCATTTGCAACGACATGGATGGAGTTGGAGTGTATTATGCTAGTGAAATAAGTCAGTCAGAGAAAAGACAAATATATGATTTCACTCATTTATAGAATCTAAGAAAGAAAACAGATGAACATATGGGAAGGTGCCGGGGGGAAGGAAATAAACCATAAGAGACTCTTAAAGAATAAACTGAGGGTTGATGGAGGGAGGGGGGTGGGGGGATGGGATAGATGGGTGAAGAGTATTAACAAGGGCACTTTTCATGAAAAGGACTGGGTGCTGTATGTAAGTGATAAATCACTGAACTGTACTCCAGAAACCAATATTGTACTGTATGTTAAATGAGTAAAATTTAAATTTTAAAAAAATCCGATTATTTTTTAAAAATCTAATTGTTCATTTTCTTCATGCTTTCTTAAACTATTTTGTAAATTTGGTATTTTGATATGTGGTTTGACCATTTGACTTAATTTAAAAAATAATCTCTCCAATTTGGTCCTTTTCAGGATCCCCTATCTTTGCACATTATTTTTGGCATGAAAATTTTCTCTAAAATTAATTCTTATCTACCAACTGATATTATATTAAACATTTAATTATATTGCCTGAACATCAATTTAAAATTGTCAGGGTCTGTCTTAATGCACTTGGGCTGCTACAACAGAACACCATAAACTGAGTGGCTTATAAACAATAAACATTTATTTCTCACAGTTCTGGAAGCTGAAGTCCAAGTTCAGAATGCTAGCATAGTCAAGTGGAAGGAAGCTCTCTTCTGGGTTGCAGACTTCTGTTGTATCCTCATGTGACCAAAGGGGCTAGGGAGCGCCATGGCATCTCTTTTATAAAAGCAATTAATCTAATTCATGAAGGCTCCACCTTGATGACTTAAGAATCCTGCAAAGGCCCCACCTCCTAATATGTTCACATTGGTCATTAGGATTTTAACATATGAATTCGGAAGGAATGCTAACAATCAGACCATATAACAAGGTCTCAAAATTTAAATTAGCTTTCAGAATGAGGCTTCAAGCACTCTTTTTCCTCTTCCTGTATCATCTTGGAAGGGCATGGGTCATAACTAGTATGGAGAGTTCTAATTCCCGTCCTTGCTCTGTAAGTTTCTAAAGTATAAAATGGCGATTTCAGTGTTATACAGTAGAAACCAGAAGAGCTGGGTTTGAGTCTTCAGTTTTCGTAACATACTAGTGGATAAATTATATAGTATCTTGTCCTTAATTGTTTCTAAATACTGTTATTCTCATTTTAGAAACTGAGAAACCTGAAGCTCAAAGAGGTTTAATAACTTTCCCAAGGTCAGAAAGCTAATAAAACAGTTATGATTCAAAACTATATCTACCTATCCTATATATCTGTGTGTAGATTTTTAAAAAATTTTTTGTTCTAGAATGACATCCTTAATTATTCTGTTTAATAGAAGGTTCTAATCCAAGTTATCCCAATTTTTGAAGTACTGAATACATTCTGTTCATCTATGCCTTTATGTTTGATATCAGATAATAGGACAATATAAGATACAATTCCTTCAACAAATGTATAATCTAGAATAAAATCACCCAAAACTGGGCTTGATAATACAGAAAAGAGATTGCCCTTTTTTTCCCTCCATTTATCTCCATATTTAAATCTTCCACTGGAAGTAGAACCTGTAATATATCAGAAGATGATGAATTGTTAGAGAAATTTGATTTCAAGTCACATGCCATAATCATTGGCCTAGTCACAGAAAAATAGCACAAAAAGGTCATCTATATGAGGCTTTTCCTAAATTGGGTTCCAGGTGGAGAGTTATTTTTCATATTGGAATAAATGTATTGAATCAACCACTGAAATTTTCACCATGCAGACAATGTCTCAGTTTCTATAAGCCCATAGTAAAATAAGATTTTCAAAGATTAAAGCTGAAAGGTAACAATTTAGGGACAAAGGTAGACTGATAACATAGAATAAGAATCTGCACTTGTCCCAGTGACCATAGAGAAATTGCCAAAACACTACTCAACTTCAGGCGAGCAATAGTATAAGTAGCAAGGACTGGCTTACAAATGATCCATGTGCCAGATTCTTTGTTATATAATGCATTATAAAAATCATTTACTACAGAATGATATGAAGAAAACAACCATGGAGACTATGAAAAGATCTGTACTCACAACAAATATAATTATCAGTCCTTGGTGTCTTATATAAATTATAATTATTCACATATTTGTATATTACAATGAATATAAGTTCAGAAATGTAGTTTGTTTTGCAAAACTCCAATCAGATGGTAAATTTAGTTACTGAAAAGGAACCCTGATTTATAAATAAAAATGTCAAGATACAAACTAAAACAAAAAGAAAAGAAAAAAGTAACTAGGGGCACCCGGGTGGCTCAGTCAGTTAGGCATCTGACTCTTGATTTCAGCTCAGTTCATGATCTCAGGGTCATGAGATGGAGCCCTGCATCAGGCTCCCCACTTAGTGGTGAGTCTGCTTGAGATTCTCTCTCTCGCTCTTTCTCTCCCCCTCTCCTCCCCCAGCACGTGTGTGCTCTCTCTCTCTCTAAAATTAAATCTTTAAAAAAAAGTAACTAAAAATGAAGTTATTTCTCAAACAGGAATAGGCAGTATCCCAGAACTATTTTCAGCCTCAGATAATAAATTGGTGAAACAAAAGTTCAATATGAAGAAAAGCCTTTTCACAGATTTAAGGAACATTTGATTAAAAAATAAAGAAAACTCCTCTGTGAACATGAAGGAGTCCACCTACTGGACAGAACCATTAATTGATATGGAAAAAAAAATCTCAAACAGGTGTTTTATACTCTAGGCAGAAGTTTCAGCAACATGAAAACAATTTTTTTAACAATTAAAATTATGATTCTAACAGAAGGCAGGAACCATTAAGTGTGCCCCACATCTAGAAGGACTTAATACAAACCCAACTGAAAGGAAGGAAGAGAGGAAAAGAAAGGAGGAGGCAAGGAATGAATCCCATCTCTTCCTAATCATCCTGTTTCATTTTGTTCATTTTTGTTTTCCTGAGAAACATTTTAGGAGATAGATCTTCCAGTGATTTTCCAGAGATACTATGTTGCCTAACCTAAGGGTATTAACAAAACAAACAAACAAAAGCCAACCAAACAAAAAGCAAATGGACTCATTTAAGATGCAAAACTTCATTCTAGTCCTAGCCGGTTTGACATTTGTGAAAATCAGGAAAGGTTGCCTTACATCCTTCATCTGCACACAATGCCTACTATCTAGGACTCAAAGGTTTCCTCTAAGATTATGTACGTAAAACTTTACAAAGTAAATATCCCATAAGGTATAAGGCAATGAAGCTTTATGTGATAATTGATACCAAGTAGGCAAGCAATCTTCCCCAACTGTCTCACTCCCAGAGAATTAGGAGACTGCATCCTGCAGGTGGCTTGGAGAATGAAAACAAAGGCGGGACTTGGCCTAGGCCCGGGATTCCTCTGCCACCTCCTGGACAATCCTACTCCTACCAGGAGCTATTTATCAGGCCAGAGCCAGTAGGCTGCCAACCGGTGCTAGAAGGCATTGATGCCTAGGGCAGAAGGCCTGCTCTCTGTGCTGACACTACTCTTAATGATTCAAACATCTGGAAAACAACATTTCACAGTGACCATCAGAACTGATAAGCAATAACTCATATGTGAGTACTGTGCATTAGAAGCACAACGGGAGTAGCAAGGTGATGTCCCTTAGAAAATGCCACCAGAATTTAGTGCTTTGCTTTGAGGCAAAGACTTTGGTTCTCAGAGGGGTGGCTTCAGGTAATAGACACTGCATCCCACCAAACTTCAATGAATTCCTTTAGAATTATAGGAAACAAGCCACATTATTTAATTAACATATAATGTATTATTTGCTTCAGGGGTACAGGTCTGTGATTTCTCAGTCTTACACAATTCACAGCGCTCACCATAGCACATACCCTCCCCAGTGTCCATCATCCAGCCACCCCATCCCTCCCACCCTCCTCTACTCCAGCAAACCTCAGTTTGTTTCCTGAGATTAAGAGTTTCTTATGATTTGTCTCCCTCTCTGGTTTCGTCTTGTTTCATTTTTCCCTCCCTTCCCCTATGATCCTCTGTCTTGTTTCTCAAATTCCTCATATCAGTGAGATCATATGATAATTGTCTCTCTCTGATTGACTAATTTTGCTTAGCATAATACCCTCTCATTCCATCCACATCGTTGCAAATGGCAAGATTTCATTTTTTGTTGGCTGAGTACTATTCTACTGTATATATATGCCACCTCTTCTTTATCCATTCATCTGTCGATGGACATCTGGGCTCTTTCCATAGTTTGGCTATTGAGGACATTGCTGCCATAAACATTGGGGTGTACATGCCCCTTCATATCACTACACTTGTATCTTTAGGGTAAGTACCCAGTAGTGCAATTGCTGGGTCATAGGGTGGCTCTATTTTCAACTTTTTGAGGAACCTCCACACCGTTTTCCAGAGTGGCTGCACCAGCTTGCATTCTCACCAACAATGTAGGAGGGTTCCCCTTTCTCTGCATCCTCGCAAACACCTGTCATTTCCCGACTAGAACAAGCCACATTTAAATCCTGGTCTATTTCCAGCTTGTTAATGCCAATGTAAGAATTTAAGTATTATTTTTAAATAATAGATTTGTTTCAAATCACAAAAATAATACATAACAAGTAACGGTGATGGATAGGTTATTATATTTCTAAAGAGGACACATTACTACATTTCTTCTTGAATAATTAAACTGCAAAGGTATATCTTCCCTATTCATCTCTTGTTTATACTTCCTTCAATTCCCAATTCTATCTCTTCCCCCAGCCCCTCACCCTCAGTACCACAAATACCACAAAGCAAGCACCAACAGGTTTTGTTTATAGTAAGTGGGCAGCTACTTATCTGTACTTTCTAGTGTTCCCATAATGATCATATATCAATTAATTCAACAAACCCAGGGGGAAAGTGCATTTGGTAGAACTAGTTAAACCATCCTTATAAAAATTCCCCCATTTGCATCACCAACTATGCTATTTATTATCTACCTTCTCTTTTGGCTAGGACTTAACATCTTCCCTGTTAGGTCTGGCCTTGGATAAAAAGTGTGGTCCTAAAAGAGACTGCCACTTGCTCCCTAGATTTGTGTTCTGTCACAAAGGGTCTTAGCTTTGAATTCTTCCCCATATTCACAAGGCCTAACACACAGTACTATATCACTCTTCCTGAAGTCACTGATACTTTCAGACACTTTAACTCTCTTGTTTTACTGACTGAATTCTGTTTTCCAATATTGATTTGATGCATCCAAGCAGGCTAGGTACTATGTGTGTGTGTCTTTATGAGAGAGAGAGACAGAGAAGGAAACAGAGAGAGAGACTAAAGGATAAATGTACATTCAAGCACAAGGTAATGGTAACATAGAGTGAAGTCTAATTTTATGTGAAAAGAATGACTTCTAAAGAGTAGTTAATGAGGACAGAAAGTCAAATTCCCTCATCTTTTTTTATTAAGGTATTTAGGACAGGAACAAAGGTCTCTGAACATAAATACTGCTCAATAAGTATCATCAGCTTTCCCCAACTGTGTAAGCACATATGCATACAAACACATTAAAATAAAACTGGTAACATATCATAATGTTAATAATGGATGTTTCTGAGGAGTGGAATTTTAAAAAACTACTTTTCTGCTTTTTTCTGCAACTAGCAGAAAATGTTACTAGAAAAAATGACTTATACAAAGGAATAAATGCCAGCAGCATGAATGCTAGGAAATTCACCTAAGCATGAAACCCTTTAACCTGCACAGTCAGCTGAGCTCAGCTCTAGAAATAATGATCTGGCTGAAGGCAGCAGGACAGCAGACTTAAGCCCCAACTACACAGAATGTGGAATGAGTCCTGAAGCTTTATGTTACCATGGTATGTTTGAGTAGAAAAGCAGCCTAAGCCTAGACCTTCCTTAATATGTGGCATATTTTCATAATCGCAGGGACACAGCTTTTTTTTTTAAAGATTTTATTTATTTATTTGACAGAGAGAGAGGGATCCCAAGTAGGCAAAGAGGCAGGCAGAGAGAGAGGGGGAAACAGGCTCCCTGCTGAGCAGAGAGCCCAATGCGGGGCTCGATCCCAGGACCCTGAGATCATGACCTGAGCCAAAGGCAGAGGCTTTAACGCACTGAGCCACCCAGGCGCCCCCAGGGACACGGCTTTTATTCTAGTACAGACTAGCTGCTAAAAGCTGGGTCTGGCAATGGGCTTGAAACTAAAATGAACTTGACCATGGATATACTCCCTTTACCTATCCCAACAGAAGGCTGCTGCTCTAAAGCAAATGGAGCCCCTAGGACATTAATGATGCCTTATTCATTCATTCACTAAATATTTACTCAGTGACTACCCCATGCCAGGACATTTTAGGCTCTGGGAATATAAAAGAAGAAAAATCGGACCATGTCATGTCCCACAGAGATCTTACATTCTACTTGGAGATAGAGTTAATAAACCAAGGGATAAAGAAAAATAAAGGAGAAGGGTGCTACTTTGAGCAAGAGAGGCAGTGAAGTTTTTTCTGACAAACTGACAAACAGAAACTGAAAGAATTTCAACAGTAAATCATATGAACATTTGAATAAAGATCACTATGGACAGAGGGAACAGTAGTTCGAACACTGAGATGGAGTCCTTCCAGTGTTGAAAGCAGAACAGCTGGAAAATAGTGACTAGGGAAAGAAACTAGTTAGTCTGGAATCAGATAATATAAGGCCTTTAGGCTACTGTAAGGATTTTCGATTTTACTGAGTGTGATGGGAAATCATTAGAGGATTTTATTCAGAGGGTAATTGCATTTTTACACTTTAAATGGATCCTTTTGGCCACGTGTGTAGTATAGCTAAATGGAAGCAAGAATAGACAAAAGGGGTAGAAGGATAAAATAACAGTCCAGGCTAGAAACGATGATGGCTTGAATGAAAGCTGATGACAACAGAAATGGACAGAGGTAGTCATATTCAGAATAAATTTCAAAGCGTAGAAGCAACAGTTTTGCAGATGTGGGAAGTGAAATGAGGACTGACGGGGTGACATCAAAATTTTTGACCTGTTACCATTTACTCGAAGATGAACACTATGTTAAAAACAGATTTGGTATAGAAAAACCAAGAATTCAAGGCTGGATATGTCAGGTTTAGGACACAGATACGGGTCTGAAGTTCAGGGGAAAGATTCAGGTCACGGAACCCGGGGAAACTTTAATATAGGGATGATAATTCAAAGACCACCTAGAAAGTGAATATTATCTGAAGAAAAGGAAGTGTCCAGGGTCAGAGTCCTGGGGTACTTCAACACTTAGGATCAGAATGAGATAGGGGACCAACAAGAGAGGACTGAAAGGGAGCAGCAATAAGACAGAGAGATTAGAAAAAAGATGCCCTCAAAGCCAACTGAACAAAGTAGCTAAGAGAATGCACTGTGAACAGTACAACTGTGTAAAGTTTCTTTGCCTTCTCTCTGATCTCAGAGCCCTGTAGGAAAGACATTAGCTTACATCAAATTTAAGCTTTCCCATCCCTTTGAAATGTATGTAGTAGACTAGTGAGTATCATGCCATCCCATTATGGGTTAGTTTTTTTAGCCCTCTTGCTTCTTCCCCTTCTTCTCCAGTTTGTGTCACTAGCGAATGACATTGGATTAAGTACAAGCTAAAGAGACCAGAGATTTTTCAGTTATACATCCTGAAAGCTGAGTTTGATTGTGAGCATTGTAATACAAAATTAAATTGTAGGCATGTTATTCTGATGCAGTGAAGAGAAAATGAGTCTCATATGTAAGTAGGTCTCTTTTGTTCCAGCTCTGTGCAAAGGACCTCTTATGTATTTGTTTATTTCCTTACTCTTTCACCCTATTCACTTAAATTTATTTTTAGCTATTGTTGGACATCATTCAGGAGAGGCAAACACTAAGGACTATAATCAAGTACAACCCAAAGGTTCCAAAGAAAAGCCTACTTAACACATCAATGTCAAAGAAAAAGCACCTTTCCTCCTAGGAGAATCAGATTCTCTCTTGCTAACTCCAGTAGCTTGTGAGTCTTCCTGACTTTGATATTAATTGCAAGGATTATTGGTACTACTGTTATAGATTATAGTATAGACTAAAAAGAAGAGCAATATCACAAGTGTTCTTTATCAGACTTCACTGATATTGTTGATAATGTTAGTGGGACAAATCTATCAGGAATGTTACATGAGTTAATATAGGTAGACAATACAAGTGTACACCTTTTAAATCAGTATCATGTATCTTTATTTCACGATGGAATTTATGATGCATCTTACATTAGGTATTTACTGGCTTAGCCAGGATAGAGAAACTGAAGCACACAAGAGCATGCATTCCTTGTATATGAGTTATTTTGGGGACTTGCCATCAGTTTGTATGGAAGGTAGAGCTCAGTACACTTAAAGAGGTGATTTACTCAATGGTGCCTGACTCCTTCACCCCAAACCTTGGCCTTCTTCCTCATATCCAGTTTCGAAAAATGACTCATAAGTAGAGACAGAAAACAAAGTTGCCCCCACATCTTCAGAAAATAAGGACCAAAATAGATCACTGTATCCCCAGACCACTAGCTATTATGGTAAGATTTTATTGTTGTTGTTGCAGAAATAAGTTTTTCATGGATAAATAAGGTTGGGAAATGACTAAATTTCTTTTTCTAAATTTTGTTGTTTGTCATTTTTAATGTATAATTATAAATATTTACTTTCTTGTCTAAATTTATACACATAGCTTTGTATTTTTTTATAAAGGGCCCCCCAAATTGCGTATACTCCAGTCTGCACCAAACCCTCAGTTCCCTGAGGTGAAATGTATTCATTAAAATCTCATAGCTGGAAAATGATTATAAGTGGACTTTGAAGCTAGGGCTGTTTGGCACCATTACCACCTTCATCATCTAAACCTCAGTGCAAATGAATTTCATCTTCTCTTGAAAATAAATAATTTTGAAGCGGAGAGAAAATCAATGAGGATTTTTGAGATAAGGATATTATTAGGCACATAAAAGAGGCTAAAAGTACCTAAAGATAACCTACTCCCACTTCACAATTTTGCCTAGACGTGTGTTACTAGTCTCGTGTTATAGGGCTGGCTAAAAAAGAATTACTCACCGAGTCTACAACAGCATAAACTTTTATTTTATAAGGTCCTTACCCTTGCATTTCTAAAATTTCACTATGGTTTCACAATTGGCATGCCCATGTGACTGATTAAGAACAAGAAAAATCTGCAGTATATCCTTTGTTTATGGAAATCTCTATCTCAGAGGTACCAACCTGCTTTTATTTTTGAATGCCTTGTATTATTGTGGTGGTTGTGCTATTGATAAATGTATCCAGTAGCAATTTCATGAGTTACACACCTAATTAATAAAATAAATAATTGAAGCTAGCATTAAGCATGCTAATAGGGCTACAAGATTATTTTCAAAACAATTACACCAGTAAAGTAAAAAGGTTACAACAGGCAGGTAGACAAGCCAATTATACTTGAAATTTGATTTTTTTTTTTTTTTTTTTTTGGAAGATTCACAGTACCAATGCTATTAAAGCTGGTGGAAAAGCCTTCCTCTGGGGACTATTTTCCTAATTCATGTCATACCATGCTAGCACTGACAAAGAAAAAAGTGGACTAAAAGCACAAGGTTCTACAATAGGAGTAAACTTCAACACACCTAATACACAGTTAGGACAACTGAACATTATATTTTTTGCCAATAACAAGCAACAGGCACCTTTTTGCTTTTATTACTGCAGCTCAGCTGATATGAACAGACAGAATTGAAAGAACTGAAAGTGCTTTATCATTCGCAGCCAAATTTCAATTTTCTCTTTCAAGTACAGTTGAATGCATTTTCTTTGCAACCCAAAGACAGAAGATCTTGATTACTATTGCAAGAATAATCTCAGCCTTTGTGTGAAGAATATAGGGAAAATAAATAGTCCCTCTGGATGATGTGTCAGCTTGTGAACTTACAAAACAAGATATATTCTTAGAGGTAGGAAAATTAAATTAAGGTGCAATGGTACACCCATTAAAATGACAACTGAAGGCTTATTTTGTAGACTGTAGCTGGCTTCCCAATTGTCCTTTGTCCTTAGCTTCACCCCAGGGGCACAGACAACAGAACCAGAAACAAACAGGGTCAAGACAGGGGCAAGTGTCTGGAAATACAGGGTCGCTCAGACTGTGGGCCCTGCCATGAACTGCTAGCTCTTGTAAAATTAAGGTTCCAACTCCCTTATTCCCTGCCTTCCCCTACCACCACCCTTATTTCAAGTCTTTAGTAAGAAATTGAGTCTCTCTCCATATTTCTTCTTATTTTCATCCTCGTAAACACTATCAATCCAATACCATCTCAGTTGGTGTCTGTAACAGAAGGCTAAGCACTCACCCTCCCAAGTATTAGGGAAAGCTGTATTTCTTGGTGTTACCTTTATTTGATCCCCACTCAACAGACAAACATCACCTGGGCTTCTGCTAAGGAACAAAGTAGTAATTGCCTGCAGTAGCAGAAGACATAATTTAGGAACCAGCCCATTTTTGTCCCCTCTCAAGTATTCTGTTTCCTCAAGCACCCCTCAGGATAAATCCTATGGCTGCCAACTCAGCACTGGTCTCCCATCACCACACAGACTCCTACCCTTCCCTCCCCCCCCCCACTGCTCAAATTTAATAGTTTATTCACAATTTATCTGACAAATCATTCTGCAGTAATGGGTGACAGGGGTTTAATGTGCAAATTTACTTGGATATAAGAGTTCAAGCTTCCCAATTTCACACCCCACCCCATCCTGGATAATACTTTAAACCAAGAGATTAATGAGGATTTCTCAGACCTCCTTTTCTTTTACCTCACATCAAAATTTGATATAGCTAACATATCGTATAAGCCCTGACAGTTGGGTTTTCTGTTTTTTGTAATTCAAGTGCCAGATTTAAGTTCTGATTGCTGAGGCACAGGCTTCAAAGAACCATCCCCTTCAAAGATGATCTTGAGCAAACACACTGTCAGCCACAAAAGTAGAAAAAGAGCCAGACCACTCCCTAGGCTTCTTCATTTCAGAGATCTGGGTTGATTTCAGTAACTGTCCATTAGGGCTGCTTGTTTTTTCTCTTCCTGCACCTTAATTCCCACTCATATCTTGTAAATTCACCAATAAGCAGCTCCAACCTAGAACCCCCAGCCTCAATCCCAATAAAAGCAGAACCCCAGACCCACACTATCTTCCTCCTTCCCTTCCTCCTGCTTTCCCTCCTTCCCCTCCCCCAATTTGACCTTGCTGTGCAGCCCCAAGTGTGCCATGTAATTTACAAGACTTGTAAGTAATAAACCTTTTTTCAAAGCTTCCTAATGGTTATTGCAGAGAGCATCTTGCAACCGTAGTAAGAACCACAAGGGCCAGTCCAGCCACAACACTGGTTATTGATAGGCTGCAACACCACCACCTCAATTTGACATTGCTATTTCTTCAGCTTCCCTAACTATACTGGCTATGTTCTCTGATCTTCATCTCTCTGTTTTCCCTCCTAACTCTCTTTGAGCCATTTCTCTAAAATCTACTCTTTGGACTTATAACTCAGAAGGTTTACTCACTCTGGTAACAGCTATCACCTTTAGATTGTTGAATTCTAAACCTTTATTTCTTAACTAGAATTCCAGTAATACATGTTCAATGTCTATATAGAGATTTTTTCTTCTGGATATAGTCACTGGCCAACACCAAAATATGCATAAAAATTAATTTGCTGCTTTCCTTTCCAAATTTATATTCTTTTTTTCCAAATCCCGAAGTTACCTCTAAATTATCTATTCCTTCCATTCATAAATTAAGTCTAGAAAAACTGTGGATCCTTCTTTTGAATTCTCTGTTCCAAAGGCCAAAATTAAATTAGATGTTCTCATCATTTACTGCTTAGGTTATTCCAGTATTTCCCTAATTGGTCTTCCTGACACAAATCTCTTTCCATTCAATTTACCAATGACCAATTTTCCTAAAATAGTTTCTCATTCTTTTGCTTTTTTATTTAAAAACTGTGATGATTCTACATTGCCCGTAGCATATTATTTTAAACTCTTTGTTCTAACCTGATAGGTTCATTGCTGATGGCATATCTCCTTCTGTTCCCTAATTACAGAAGTAACTAATGAATCACAATGTACTTTAAAATTATCTTATAAAATCACGAAGCGTTGTTCCATCGCTTCTTTTTGATTGCTGTACGCCACTAGAAGAAGTTAACATGTATTCAAGAAACAACCTTAATACACGTTAGTTTCCACACCTGATACACTATCTTCTCTCTATTTTATATAAAAAGGTTCAACTCATGTACCAAATCCTCCATTAAATATTATCACTACTTCAACCAATACTGATCCCTCTTTTTCAACTACTACAGATTCACAACATTCTATATTATACTTTATCTGAAGTAGCTTTGTCTTTCCAGCTAGGTATTATAGTACCCTATTTGAAAAATCATCATAGTTTTAAACAGAAATTTAAAGGAATCTGAATCCTTACAACTAGAATCTAAAAGATGAATTACAAAAGGCAGCAAATAAGTTATCTCCCAACTACTAGCTTTAGCTACTAGTAGAGAACGAAGTCTCTATGCCTTAGTAGAGACTTAGAGAAAATCCATTTTTATAAAGCTCTGGAGAAAATGGAAACCCAAGGTACATATGTGTATGTGATACATGTACATATACGTATGTGGGGGGTACTCTTTTACCAAGGAAAGTAAATAATTTGTGAGCTAAATAGCCTTCCATGAGGAAAATGCGGACTCCTCTCTGTAGATTTCAAGGCTCATGACAGACACCATCCAACCTAAATTTTAGCCACAAATTCATTTCAAAAGTGAAATAAATAAATATAAAAGTAATTTCCATTTTATTCTTTCTGCAACATGGATACAGGCATTTTTAATATCTTAAAATAATAAGCATAATTATTATTACAATAAGGATCATTTGTGGAGTATTTGCTATGCCCCAGGTATAGTATTAATATCTTTATTCAGCAGAAATGATAAAAATTATATCATCTATGTGTAGGAAAATGAAACATTCCTGGATTTTTTATTGTTCCTATCAAAAGGCCAGGCCTCCTGCAGCATGAAAATGTATTTAAAGTTCCTAGAAAATATTTTCATACATTGCAGGACTAAATCTATAGCCATTTCTTCCCCAAATTAGAGTGCTAACTGCTCTGATCCAAAAGGATAATAAAACGTACCTTTCCCAAAGACAAAAGGTTACATTCTGGGACAGGTACCTTGGTTCTGGGTAAACGTACCGGGTAGACTATTTCTAGGTATTTACATTTCACGAAGGAATGAGACCGAGAACTTAAGAGACATCTCTAGATTTATAAAGACACACAGAGCTATCAGATTTCTGGGGAGATACTACTTACAGACCAAAGCGTTACAGTTAGGAATCAGGCCCATAATGTTCCGAGGAGACTTTTTTCAGGAAGGGAGAAAAACACCTGCCTCCTTACCCATAATAAGCAGAGAAAAATTGTTTTTTCATGTTCTTCACCTACAGACAGTTTGGCTACTTGAGTAGAACTGACTAGCTCTCATTGTGTCACCACGAAGGTAAGGCCAGAGGCAAAGGTGGTGGTGCTTTTATTATTAAAGAAAGTCTGACAGTAATACAAAGCACCTCATGTGTGGATTCAAAATAAAATAAATATGAAGATATCTAACAGAAATAAAACACCTAAAGCTCCCTAGGAAATGGACAAAGAACATGAAAGCCAATTCACACAAAAAGAAATTCAAATGGCCCTTCAACAAATGAAAAGATATTCAACTCATTCATATTTATTATTATTAAATAATAAACAAAAATTAAAACGACACAAAAAAAACATTTTTCACCTATCAGACTAGCAAAAATCTAAACATTTCTGTTGATGAGGCTATGATGAAGCAGAATGAGAAATGGTAAGAGACTTACGGAATTTGGCAATATAGAAACAATACTACATATGCATTCATATCTTCGATTCAGCAGTTCAACTTCTAAGAATTTATACTACAGATACACCTGCCAAGAATGACAAGTATATATGTTTATTACCACACTATTTGTAGCTTCAGAAAAATGGAAGTCACCCAAGTGTCCAACAGGAGACTGTTTAAGTGTGACACAGTCACATAACACTATTAATATTATACAGCTATCAAAAAAGATGAGAAGCTCTCTATATACTGATATGAAAATATGTCCAGAATATGAAATAAAAAACAAAAAACAAAAAAAAAACACCAAGGTGCAGTGTATAAAGTTTGCTTTCTTTTGTAGAGAAAGGGAAAAAATTAAGAAAATATATTCATATTTGCATTCATTTGTATTTTAAAAAATGACACAAGAGGCATATATAGTATAGGACCTACTAAATCATTTACGTAACTAGTCTAATTTGAGTCAGACTGCCTGGGTCTGGTCTCTGCCACTTACAAATCAATTAACCTCTTTGGGCCTGTCTATAAAATGGGAATTTTAGGAATTCTTACATAATAGGGCTGATACAGAAAATAAATGAGTTAACATTTGCAAAACACATAGGACAGTATTGGGCACTTAATAAGTATTATAGAAGTGTTTGTTAAACAACTAAATAAGTAAAATGTGAAGTAGATAGAAGATTTGTCAATGCATAGTTTTTTTTTCTATATCACCTTAGTTTTTGAACTATTAGTTTTTGAGTTTTGGATCTATGGTTCAAAAATAATAGTAAATGAATATATAAACTTAACGAAACTGGCCCTGCACCCACGAAGTTTAAATAAAAGCCATTCTCAGATCTTAGATTAGTTATTCCCCCAAAACACTGTGTTTTTAGAAGCCAGAATTGAATGGCATCTAAAGGAATAAGGGAGCTGGAAATATTGTTAGTTTCAGCTTTACTGGGATGCTTGTCAGTTTGTGTGAGTAGCAGACTCCAAAAAATTTCTATTAGAACGTTAATTCTGACACCATAGATTCATCATATCTAGGAACAAAATGCACTTAGCATACTGCTGTTTCTCTCACAGAATGACACTTGAGACATCCCTGCCTTCCAGAAAAGTTTAAAAATGTGCAACCAGAAGCACCAAATTTTATTTGAAGTACAATATTTTCCTCTGCAACATATTTTAAAAACCTCTGCATCTCCATTCCCACCTTTAACTCCCAGTTTCTGGCACTCTGGTACTCCTAGACTCTATCTTATGGAACAGGGGCTACCACCTTCAGGAAGCAGATATTTTCAATCCTATACCACAAGTGGCTCTTTCCACCACCTCTTGTTATGGAATTGCAAAGCTAGTGAAGCCCGCGTCTTAAGAGAGGGTTTCTCTCTTATCCCATTTGTCTCGGCTGGCAAATCACTCTCAACAGATTCCTGAACTGAAGCTGCAATTGATGCTTCTGAAGCCCGAGCCCCTAGAGGCCCAATAAGAACTAATACCTCTTCCATGTGCTCCTCCAGGCTCTGTCTTTCATCACTGAATTGTTCAGACCTTGAACAGCATTTTTTTCTGCTACATGTTTTTCTGTGGCAATGAAATCTGCCTCTAGTTTTTATTTTCTTCTATTCTCTTCTACACTTTTCAGAAAGTTTTATTTTTTTAACTATTTATTCTGTTTAGGAAGTTGAGTTTCTAACTGCTTAACCTATTATTAATTTGACCTCTTCTTCAAAACATATAGGATTATGGCTGATTGTTAGAAATGAGTACTTGCCTTCCTTTTTATCTCTTTTGGACAGTAGGGCTTTTTCCCTAAAATATTCCTCTATTTCTTAAATTCCAGAATCATCTCTATCAACAATAATGAAATCACTCCATTCTGAGTTTACTTAAAGTATCTATTCTTTAAAAAAAAAAAAATCTTTTTCTCCTCTATTCCCCTGGGATGCGTAATTCCACACAGGAACTCTTCTCCTATCAGACAAGCATCAAGTCCACCCGAGCTTGGACCCACGTTATCCTCTTGCCTGGCTCCTTTCAATATGCCCCATCTTGCTGAGTCTTGTCTTGAGTCCAGATTCTTGGGCATGTTCCTTCTAAGCACAAACTATACTTCTATACAAACCTACAATTACTACATTACCTTAAAAATCACCTCATGAGGGACTCCTGGGTGCCTCACTCGGTTAAGCACCCAACTCCTCTAATTTCAGCTCACGTCATGATCTCAGGGTCTTGGAATCGAGCCCCTGGGTTGGGCTCCATGCTCAGCCAGGAGTCTGCTTGAGGATTCTATCCTCTCCCTTGACCCCCACCCCTCCATACTGGCATGCAAGCACACTCTCTCTAAAATAAATAAATGAATCTTTAAAAAAAAAAAAATCACCTAATGATATTTTGTGTATTCTACAGATCTTCTTAGTCTTTCCCAATTTCTAAGATGCTGTTCTAATGCCTTTTATATCACCCCTTTGCTGTGACTTCTCAACAGTTTCCTGTTTTCTGACTCTTTCTGAAGGAATCATTCCATTTGAGATCCTGCCTCCTTCTCTTTTTAATTAATTTTAGACCTAGGCCCCTATTTCAATCTAATAACAACTGAACACCCCTCCCTTTTCCAATACTTTGTTGAAGAGAATTTAGATCCCCTTGAATCTCCATTTATCTCTCACAGATGTCTACTTGAACTTCGAATTATTTTTGTCACCTTTGTCAAGTTAGTCCCCTAGTTTCTCTAGCTCTTTTCTAAAAAAGTTTTATTTTCCTCCAGTAAATTTTTTTTCTTTTGTTTCCACTCTTCCATAACTCTGTATGAACCTGAAGCACAAATTTTAAACTACCCTAACACCTTAAACTCTGAAGCAAGATAAATTATTAGAGCCAGAGCATTCCAAGAACAAGCCTTTTTTTTGTTTGCTTTCTAAGCCACTGTTTTTGCAATATTTTACTAAGTTGTTTTTCATTCTCAATTTAAGGAGAAGGTATATGGTCTTTACAGAAAGGGCCCCAATTCTTCTTTAATTTAATATCCATTAACAACCTACTATGAGTTTGAATCTCAGCAATCAAAAATCACTGTCAAACCATACAGAATTACCAAATTCAGAGCCACCTGAAATCAAAAGGTAAGAGCAACTTTTAAACCCACAGACAAGTCATATGATCCCTAGATTTGTCCTTCCAACATTCTTCCAACATTCTCCCCCCCTTGACTCTGAAGGGGGGGTGGGTCAAAACAACGTAAGAGTGGATCAGAATCTGAGAAGACTTTCTATGCCACCAGCCTAGGCCCTGCACTAAATACTTCCAGCAGGCACGGCTGGATATAGTAGAAACACTGACACCTAAAAAAGGCTGGTACTTTAAAACATTTGCTTTATAACCAAAACTTTGTCTCAGATAAGGCTACTTAGAAAAAAATTATGTATTCAGAGTTTAAGGTCAAGCAGTAGCAACTGTTTGACTAGGATGCTTTCATAAGGATGTCTCAGCACTCCTAGTTTGAGTCCCCCAAAGACTGCCTGCCTTTGCTTACTGCCGAAAGCATGCAGACTTGCCTCCACACAAAAGGGTGTTCACTTTTATAAAACCAGCCACTATCCCGTGGAAAAAGTGCCATAAGCTGTAACAATCCACTACCACTGAAAATATGTGGTTAGTGCCTTGCTCAACGTCATCCAAGTTTAACACCTCGCACTTCAGCCCTGCCAGAAGCATGCCCGAAGCTTTCTCCACACTCTACAACACAGAATTCCTCTTTTTCATTTTCTCTTTACTCCCACTCTATATCCCGGATGTTGGGGTGTGAGGACAGTCCGATTACCTTCTTTTACCCTGAAATAAATAGAAGCGAAGCGGCAGGAAAACCAAAACATTCCTATATAACTGCCAAAGAAAATACTGAAGACCGTGGCTTCTACACTGCAGGTTTACTGACTCTGAACCCCAGCATCAGACTTACCAACAACGCCACAGACGGCACCCAACCGAAGACCGCGCAAAGGTAAATCGGTGCCCGGCAACTCACAGCCTGGAGGGGCGGGGCTAAGTGGGCACTTCCTCTGGGCAACTCCTCTCTGAGAGAGAAGGAAGGGGCGGGTCACAAAGCCAACGCCCACTTTCCAAATCGACCAATCGGATCGCTGATTGCCACACCACAGGAAGAAGAGACAGAATCGTTAGGCGCGTTGTTCTTATATATGTCCCTCCATAGTGGAGGAAAACAGCTTTGAGAGTTAAGTGTTCCCGCCCGTCAGTGTAATACAATCTCTCATGTAGAGATCGTTAACTTCCATGTCACAGCAATCATTTGGCAAGCTCACTGGCTAATTATATCTTCATCCCAGTTGGTCACAAGGATGAGTCGCCTGTAACCCCAAAGCGAGCTACAAATCTGTTGTGGTGTATCTCACCTCTCCTAAACATGCCAACCATATGTGTGGAGAATATATTATATGGTAACCATATAATACATTGTCCAAACTAGGCCACTTGTAAAAACAAGGACAAAATAAAATTAATTAAAATTATAAATTTTATATTGGTGGACTTAGAGTACAATTCAAAATTCATTTCGTAAAATGAGATTACTTCTAAAAATTAAAATAACTACATTCAAGCTAAAACTTTAAAAATGCCTTTGTATTGTTAATATGAACAGTGAAAATAACGGAATGATCATTCTTGACATATTAAAGTACTTTAATTAGAGTTTCAGTCTTAATTATGTATAATACTGGCTCACTAATATTTTTCTGAAGCCTACATTTTTAATTCGGCATTGTTGTTTTTAATTTTTAATTGTTTTCTCAAATATGTGTTTTATGTTTGATACATGGGAAATTTTGACACCTTCAATTTGCTCTTCCCTGTAGATTCTATTTTATATTAAGAAAATAAGCTAAGAAATTCAACAAAACAGAAAATATCACTTCTTTTTTTCATATGGAAGTATAAATTTCTCAGCCCAAATATTTTCACAAGTACTGTCTTTTTTGCCTCTATTCAGAGGACGAGTCTTCAGCAAATATTTGACACAAGCTTCATCAAATAAGTTTTCTGTTATTTATAATTCTTTCAAAAGTTTTGTCAAATTTAGATGATGCATATTAGAAAGTCTTTTAAATTTAATTTTATTTCTCTAAAAATGTGAATTTATTCAATTATAATGGGAGATACATAAAAAAAATTTCATATTCCAAGGTATAATTGCAGAATTTCAAGGTTAAGTCTTAAATTATACATCATCTAAAATCCAACCGAATTTGTTAAGGTTATTCCTTGATTTTGTAGGGGTAAATTTAAGTGTCTTTCTGTGTTGCAGGCTTTTTTTTTCAATAACTATTATCTGCAAAAGCCTTGAAATCTGAATTTTATCAGCATAAAATTTTTTGAATTGTTTGATTAAAAATTTCTGAGTGATTTTTAACACAATGCAACATTTTATACATTTTATTTATAAAAAGTTCAGTACCTTTGTAGACCATTTAAATTTACAAAGTGTATTTTTTAAAAAAACAAATGCTTGCACAATTCTATTTAGGAGCAACAAAAAGAGAAAACACATGCTGTTAAGTTTGAGAAGATTTTTTTGTTATTGTTGGTACTCAATTCTGGTTTTATCACCAAAAAATTGAATTTTGATTCATCAAACTGTAATATATAACAATTTTATGAATTTTCATTATTATAGTTTCTATGTCAATTGCGGTTTGGTTGCATTTATGAATTATGTGTACAATGAAGCCAATTTCAAGGATATAGTTTTTCCATGGTTTTCTTAATTTAATAAGCATTTTTTATTTTTTACTATGACCTTAGACTCTATCCAATTTAAATTCCTATTAAACTATGAATAGTTTTATTTTAAATAAAATCCTTTAACTAAGTGCTAATGAATAATATTCACAGTAATAGAAGATATTTTACTTTTGAAAAATGAATTTTCAAGCTTCAATTTGATTCCGTGAATTGAACAGAAAAATATAAAAACATTGTAAGTTATTTAATTGATTTACTATATGAAGTATTAGATAACAATGATAAGAAAGCTGGTCTTATGTAACAGCCATCATGACAGCACATACATGCACTGAAAAACTTGGGATTAAAATCAAGAAAAACTAATTAGATAAATATTAATTTATTCTAAAAGAAAGCTTTCTATTTCACAGTGTTTTATATATATATACTTTCTACAGCCATGAATTAATTTCTTATCTCTCCACACAGTCCTCTTAAAATAACAACTAACCTTTGCAATAGATGCTGATGATTCTTCTGCAGGTCTATGTCTTCTGGTTTTCATAGCGATATCACTAATGTTCTCATGGTGATGATAAATATTGACTCTTTTACATCGTATTTATCAACTTTCGTGAAAACAGATATTTTGTACATAAAATCTCATTAACATTTTCCTTTTGGCATCTTAGGCCTAGAGGCCCCCTGCATCTGAAAGGCCGGTACATAGACAAGACCACAATTGGATGGTACTCCAACTCAACAGCAGGGGGAACAGTAGCAGATATTATGCCTATGGCCCTTCTAAGACCAAGAGTTATTTTTCCAAGCTATCCTGAGTTGCTAGTGACCCAGATCATCTTGCCTTATTAGTAATTGCCTTGTATAATATTCATAATAGAAAAATGTTGGTTATATTAGATCTGGAAATATCAGGACCAGCGATAACTACTGTTGGTTGTCTTTCAAGTTTAACCAACAGTTAACATCAAAATTTTGTTTACGACACACTATTCATGCATTTCTAAATGAGATCATGGCAGAAGTCAGTGAAAATAGAAGGTCAAGATATAAAAAACTCACCCTGACATATTTTAATATAAACATAAAAACTAATTTTTCAACAAAAATTAAATATCTGAGTTACTGTATTGGACAAATGCCAGAAAATAGGATATACATTATTTTGTCTGGCATGCTTCTGTGAGCCTGACACCATCAGAACTCTCTAGATGATTGAAAGCAAGTTCCTTCTGAGACAATCTTCTGTAAACCAACTACATTCATTTTGTTTACTTCCCTCCCTTTGTTGCTACATCTAACTGCACATATCTTGTTTTGTTCATTCACAGAGCTTCATCTTAGAAGTGAGAAGGGGCACAGTGTGCTAAACTCTCTTCTTCTCTCATAATTCTGTCTTCTCTATCTCTGTGTAGTGACCCCTCCCTGCAATTTCCTAGTTTAGATCCCACTCAGAAATCCAAGTTGGGGAGAAGGGGAGATTGGAACCCTTTAAAGAAGACTTTGTCAGTTGCCAGATTAGTTCTTTTCTTCATAATGGAATATGATGAAAAATTAAACTTGAGAAGAAGAAAAGCAGTAAAGGTAAAAAAGATGAGAGGTACATGGTATAGGGTTCAGGGAGGCATTTATGGAGACTTTTGGAAGCAGGAATATGGAAGTAATAGTGGAATATGGGAAAATGGACAGGACATAGAAGGAAGAAGTGTTAAGAAGTGTTTGTATTATGAGGCACCTGGGTAGCTCAGTCAGTTAAGTGTCTGCCTTCAGCTCAGTTCATGATCCCAGGGCCTTAAGATCAAGCCCCACATTGGACTCCCTGCTCAGTGAAGAGTCTGCTTCTCCTTCTACCCTTCCCCCCTGCTTGTGATCTCTCTCTCACTCTCTCTCTCAAATAGATAAATAAAATCTTAACAAAAAAATAAATGTTTATATTATATGAACATACTTCATAGCATTTAAATTAAGTTATCTACTTGGAGGTTGATTTTTCATTGCTTTTAGATGCTGACCACCATACTGTAACCCTATGATTTCAATAGGGTAAAAATAGAACAACCAATGGAATTTAGGACAAAATTTCATAAAATTATATGCCCTGATCAAGAAATGGTTCAAGTTTAAAATAATTATCTGGCTATATCAGCACTTATACAACATATTTAATCTATGATACCAGCCTACACAGCCCTACAACTTGACCAACTTCATGATTTTTTGAGAGGTTCTACTTTATGCTTCCTGGCAAATTTTTGGTTTTGTTTCCTTTTTAAACTAGTGGTTTTCAGGTTGTTTGAGAGAACTGACATCTCCATTTATTTCTAAGAACTTGTTTATATCAACTGTCTAAATTTGTGGCATTGCACCCCAAAAATTAAAATTTTCCTTGTTTCAATTTCCACTTAATTGGCTCAATTCCCAGCTCTCTCTCAGGCCTGAAGTAAATTGCTAAATGAACGGACAATAAATGGGATGGTGTAATATTAGCAGAAAGATACAATATCTTCATTGTCACAATCCCAAAGTTCAGAGTCGCATTACTTAATTGTGTTGCTATTTTTAGCTAAGCTTTAGGAAGAAGCTGGTCTACCCTGGTAATTCTTTTCCCTGGAACCTGAATGACCTCTCATTTTTACACCCTGCTGACAGAAACATATGTGACCCAGTTCTCTCAGAGTCTTGTTTTATGTGTCATAAATGTACAGGTATATATTCTCTATAGATTTTATTGGAGGATAAATGATTCTTCTCCTACATCCTCTCCTCTGGATTGGTGTTTGACTATTAGGTAGTGACAGTGCACACAACAACACACCAAATATCACGTGAAAAGGACTAATAACTTGTACCGTTTTTCATCAACTGAAACTCTGTATTGATTATGAAGCAAATTATGCAAAGACCTTTTTTTTAATATCTCACTGGGGATAATCTAGGGCTGATATAGCTAAATTCCATAGAGGTTTTCAACTATTAAGAAGATACGAAATATTGACACTCACTAAATAGGGTCACTAGTAATGTTAATACAAGTGCAGATTAAAAGATGGTCACAATTCTTTGACATTCCTCCTATTGAGAGGTTAAGTCTGTGCTACCTCAACTTGAATCTGAAACGACTGTGCAACTATTCTGACCTATAGAATTTGGCACAAGTGCCATATTTCTGCCCATTTGTAGGATGGACATTGAAAGATTTACTATATCGACTTCCTATCTCTTGAAATGTTTGCCCTGGGGAAAACCAGCTGCCCTGTAAGAAATCTGATCTATGAGACTTCATGCCATGAGAAATCCCAGGATAGCCACGTAAAGAAAAAAATCCTCAAGAAGCCACCATGATTGCAACCCTCTCAGTCCAGGTATCAGACCTGTGAGTGAAAGCAATTCTTATGACTCCATCCTCACCTGTTATTTCACTGCAACTACATAAAAGACTCCAAGAGAGAGTCACTCAGATGATCCAAAAGAACAATGAAATAAACAAACAAACAAACAAATAAATTGTTGCTTTAAGCCACCAAAATTTGAAGTTTGTTCAGCAGCGTATCAGACATTTTTCCTCCCTCAAAAGAGAAAAATAAAGAAATATTAACTCTTAAATAAGATTCAACTTGTATATAATCTCCTATCCATACAATATTACCAGCATACGTCATCTAGTTTTAAGAGTAACATGGAAACATTAAAGATAAAATAAAATACTAGATTACATGCAATCTGTTCCTGAAGTATTTATCACCAGGAATAGTTAGGAATTCCCAAAGAGAAGATATGTTAATATAAGAGATACCAAATTGAAAGTATTAATTTGCTTTTATAAGCCTTATATCTTCAGAGAATTTCTGCCTTTTCTCTATTTTCACTTCAGCAGCTTCTTTTCTATCCTTGAATTATTCTTACATAATAATATAAAGATCAATTTGTATTCAAAGGAAGTCATTTCTTGCCAATCAGGCATCAGGTAGGAGAAATGGTTTTAGTTTTGCGTTTATATCCAGAAAACCAATAATCCTCAATAGGGGTGCCTGGAACAGCAACAGCAATTTATGTACACAATAGAATTATACTAAGTATCTCTGTTTCTGTGCAAACTATTCAGAAATAAGAACAACAACAAACTTAAATATATATCACATGTATTAATTGAAAAAGACTCACCATTCTGTCCTCTCCATTACCTAAACTTTTTTTCTGTGTCTCAAAGTTAACTTTGGGTTGTACAAATTCAAAAATTGATCTAGAAATAGTGGAATGGCATCCCTGCTTTGTAAAGTATTTCATTTCATAGTACTCCTTGCCAACTTTAAAAATCATTGTGGAACTTTGTTGAAAATACTTTTTACCATTGTTTCAATTTATTCTAACCCTTTTATTTCCTTGATTTCATGTTTTTCTTCCAACTCTCACTATAGGAGGAAGTTTGGTACATGGTAGCATCCCATTAGCAATGCACTACTACACTATTTCTAAAATAAGATTTTCATAGAACAATGTAATGTCAATTCTTAAACTAGTGGAATCAATTATTTCCCACAATTACTTATCTGAACATTTATTTCAAAACAACCTGTATGGTCTGATAAGTTATGTCTTGTAATTCAAAGCATGATTATTGTCAAAGAATGACAAATTTATTTGAATATTTAAATGACAGAATTTCTCAGGGATATAAAGAGGAGTTTTCAACCATGCTCTGGTGTGAAGCTGAATCTTTTTATTTTCTCTCTATATATTCTCTTATCAAGGGGTATGTGAGGAAAAGACAGTCAAGAATGGTAAAGTTGTATTTATTATTTAAAAAATATATATAAAAAAATAAAATAAAATAAATAATAAAAAATAAATAAAAAATATATACAATCTTACAGCAATTTTAAAGTATATACATCTGAATCCTCCTCTACTTTCATCAAGTAAATATCAGAATTATGATTATAAAGCCACAATAATACCTTCAGTTGAAAGCATTAAAAATGGTTTTCTGGCCATAGTACACAATCTTAAATTGGAATTGTACAATGTTATTTGTTTTGCTTACTTCTTTTAAATAATTAAATATTATTTTACCAAATGCATAAATAAACTGCAGGCTATTTGTGAGCATACCTGTCTTCTTCGGCACTCAAGTAAATTCAAATGACCCAATAAACTACATGTGATCTCAGGGTCATGATAACAAGCCCTGCATCAGCCTGCTTAACATTCTCTCTCTCCTTCTCCTTTTGCCCCTCCCTTTTTCCCCTCTCTCCCTCTCTAAACTAACTAACTAACTAAATAACTAAATAAATAAATAAATAATAAAAGAAAATAAACCTACAAATTGACAAGCACTACGTTAGGAACTTCAGTTTGTCATCAGACAATGGGCTTATTTATTTTAATCTTCTTAAACTTATAAGATAAAACTGTGAACTTTTTTTAAGATTGATTGATTGATTGATTGATTTGTCAGAAAGAGAACACAAGCAAGGGGAGTGGCAGGCAGAGGGAGAAGCAGGCTCCCCACTGAGCAAGGAGCCTGACAGGGGATTCCATTCCAGGACTCTGAGATCATGACGTAGCCAAAGACAGATGCGTAACTGACTGAGACACCCAGGTGTCACGAAACTGTGAACTTTTGATCAAGGATGATAGTCTATTCATTTTTTGCCCAAATATACTCAATACATATTTTTATTTATTTTAAAAATAAAAAACAGATCTGTTACCATAATTTCACATAAAAGATACTACAGAAGAGTGGTAGGAGAAATGGGAAATTGCTATGGATTAATTCTGCTAAGGAAAATCAGAGATGGCCTCAGTTAGTGGAAATATTAGTGCAATGATTTATAAGAAGTCACAAAACAAGAGCAGGAAAAAGGCAAGTGAGGCAAAGGATTTAGGTTGAAAAAGCACAAAGAGAATTTCAGAGAATGTTCAGAGAATTTCATGTAGTCCTGGGATGGCTAGATCATAAAACAGATGGAAGGAGAGGATGAAGGTGACATTATAGCTGGGTTGTGTTAGGCCCTGAATGTCATGGTAAGGAATTCCTTTTTTATCCCAAAAGTGATGGAGAGCCAATAGAGACACCAAGGCAAGTGAGACCAAGGCAAGTGAGAAATGCACAGAAATATTAGGACATCGGCGTGTAGAATGGATGGGGCTGGAGAGATGAGACCAAGGAGCTGGAAATAAGGCCACCACTTGAGCAGAGATGCAAGGAGTAATTGTGTAATGGAAAATGAATTACATATCACTCAACTTTTATGAAGAATGCCAGTATTTTAGATCTGCTCTTTGAGGGATGCATTTTAATAACTCAGCACAATCTCTACAGGGCATTTTAGATTCTATGTATGGTTTATTCTTAGAGCGGCCAGAGGTATTATTCTATTCACAATGCAACCTTTCCAAAATAAAGAGTAATAGCTTTTTACCTCATATTTGCTTTTCTGCTAAAGGAAACACTGGGCCTAGTCTTACTTATGAGTGAAAAAAATATTGTTCTCATTTATGGAGGACTATTACATATTATATGATGTATTTGTTAGAAAATTATGCACTTGAAAATATACAAAAATAGAATGATGCCTTTACCTTCTCCATTTTGCAGGCAAGAGAGAAAGGGACTTGTATTCTCTCCGTGGCACTGGTAGTGATACCATAAACTGTGAGGGAAGTAGTTTTGATACCATACAGCATTATGTTTACACTAAGGACTAGTAGGCAAAATGCAGGTAACTGAAACCAAGGAAGAAATAAAAATGTATCAAAATTTTGGAGTAATGTGCCAATTGAGATATCTTCCTCCAGTACACATGTATCAGTCTTTTTGGTTTTCAAATGATAAATGCACATGGGGCATCTTGACAATAATATTATTCCACAGCAGACATATGGTCCTTAATTAATAAACGATGCCACTGATTAGCATTTATCTTAACACTAATGATACAGATTCATGAATCCATTTGCCTGGAATACCAAGCTGATGAATGTTACCCTGAAGAGCTTTCAAATGAGAACATTATCCAAACCAATGTTAAATAGTTGACATTATTTTACATTTTCCAGAATAAAAAGAGAGGGATACCGTTTAAGTACTCACACGATGGACGTATATTTGACTTTAAGAAAACATAGTCGAATGTAATGGTAAGACTTTCGCACGATTTTTCTTGTGAGAGAAATTAATTTTCGGAATGCACAGGATGTGATAATATAGGTTAGGTAACATTGTAAACAAGTTCATGATTATTGAACCATCTCAGTGTTTTTCATAATCATGCAGCCAGCAGTGATCTCTGGCTTCCAATTAGTCAGAAAGAAAATTAACTTTTAACTATTCTACTTTAAAAATGAGCCATGCAGAAATTATTCACCAATGATGAAAAACAAATGAAATTAGCATAATATAAAAAACTGAAGTAACCTAGTTTGAAAAATCATAATACCTCTACGTGTTCCATTTCCTTATTTTTCCTACTTCTCTATTGATATTTGTGTTTGAAAATAGTTTTGTTTGATTTTGACTTCCTTTTTCTTCTACATTATTCTAATTCTCTATTATCAATATTGAAAATAAAAGGCAGACACTTTCTACCTAGTATTCAGTTCAGTTGGAAATAGGATGCGACCTATAGAAATTTTAAAAAGGGAGGGGTGCCTGGGTGGCTCAGTCAGTTGAGCATCTGCCTTCAGGTCGGGTCATGATCTCGGAGTCCTGTGATCAAGCACTGAATCCAGCTCCCTGCTCAGTGGAGAACCTGCTTCTCCCTCTGCTTGCTGATCCTCCTGCTTGTGCTCTCTCTCCCTCTCTCTCTCACTCTAGCTCTATCTCAAATAAATAAATAAAATAATTTTAAAAAAGGACATTTAAAAAAAGCATAGCAGAAATCACTACACAACAAAGGTGCTATGCACTTTAAATATTAAAATTTTAGTAGAAATGTTCTCACAGGAGTAAGGAATTGCCTTTAGTTTGGGCTGCTATAACAGAATACCATAGACTAGGTGGTTTAAACAACAGAAATGTATTTATCACAGTTCTGGAGGCTGGAGTCCAAGATTGGGGTTCATCCGGGTTGCAGACTGTCAACTTCTCAGTATATCTTCACTTGGCAGAGAGCAGAGAGAGGAAGCAAGCTCTAGTGACTCTTATAAGGGTATTAGTCCTATTCACGAGGGCTCCACCCTCATGACCTCATCTAATCCTAATTACCTCCCAAAGGCCCCATTTCCTCATACCATGATATGGGGGTAGGGTTTCGACATACGCATGTTGGGGAGACACAAACATTCAGTCCATACATGACCAAATACAGTTAAATATGGAAGGGACTTAATTAACATGTCATAAAAGTGAACAACAACAAAAAAAGAATATTGCATGTACTATGTATTTTATTAGTATGTATTTATACAAGAATGTCTGTGTCTGTGTGTGTGTTGTGGAAAATCTATGGTCAATTTTTTTTTTCTCAGGTACATTCTCTTTTTTAGAAAGGTACAAATCAAAAGCCTGAATTTTTCTTCAGAAAACAGTTGTTTCAGAACAAGGAGGGTTACATTCAAAATATTTCCTGATACATTATAAAATATAAAAACAAAAACAAAACTTTAATTAAAGGCGTCAGAGTGTTCAAAACACTTCATCTCAACAAAATAAATTCAGCTACTATGCTGAGCTAGATATTGAAAGCATAAGTTCACATATTTTTATAAGTTAACCACATTCAGCTTCTCAGACATTAACTTTGGTCGCACAAGTTAGAATTAACTCATAGACTGCTTTACTTTATTCATTTTGATGCATCAGAATAAAAAAAGACATGTATTTACATTTGATACCTCTTTTCAATCAAAATCACATATGTAATGTTTTCATTGCACCACATCAAATATAATGGATCCTATCACTTTTCTTCATCCATATCACCCACAAAGAATTTTCCTGACAATGAAAACTTGGCAAAACTATAATCTAGATGAAGGTATTGGTCATGCAAGGAGTGAGAGATAAATGAAAACTAGGAATACTAATGAATAAGGCAAGGCTTCAAAAGTGAAATATCAGGGATGCCTGGGTGGCTCAGTTGGTGAAGCCTCTGACTCTTGGTTTTGTCTTGGATCATGATCTCAGGGCCGTGAGATTGAGCTCCTTGTCTGGCTTCATGCTCAATGGGGAATCCGCTTGAAATTCTCTCTCTCCCTTCCCTTTGCACCCCTCCAAATAAATAAATAAAATATTTTTTAAGTGAAATATCATGTCCAAAAACAACACTGTAACTGATTTATTTTTTATTTTTTTAATTTTATTTTTTCAGTGTTCCAAGATTCATTGTTTATGTACCACACCCAGTGCTCTGTGCAATAGGTGTCCTCCTTAATACCCACCACCAGGCTCACCTATCCCCCCACCTGCCTCCCCTCCAAAACCCTCAGTTTGTTTCTCAAAGTCCGCAGTCAATAAGTAAAATATTTTTTAAAAAAATAAGTGAAATATCATGTCCAAAACAATACTGTGACCAATTTAAAGGAACTATATTTATAAACAAAAAAAGTTCTTAAATTAAAAAAATTCCAAAGATATTTATGTTCATTGTTTTAAATTTAAATAGAAAAAAATGCATTAAATACAATGTTTGTATTTTAATGATTCCAGAGTTTAGCTCCAACACATTAATCTTAAAATATAAGTATCTGTGATAAAATTTTATAGAAATTTAAGTCCTTTTTATTTTAAATACTCAACCGTAGGGGCGCCTGGGTGGCTCAGTTCTTAAGTGTCTCCCTTCAGCTCAGATCATGATCCCAGGGACCTGGGATGGAACCTGACATCAGGCTCCCTGCTCAGCAGGAAGCCTGTTTCTCTCTCTCCCATTCCCCCTGCTTGCATTCCCTCTCTCACTATCTCTCTCTCTCTCTGTCAAATAAATAAATAAAAACTTTAAAATAAATAAATAAATACTCATCCGTTAGTGAAGAACTGAAACTTGAATTACTCCAGAATATTATACTCAGATATAATTTTTTAAGAAGCAAAGGAAGTTTATTACCATGAATAATAAGTTTAGATTTGAAAAGCAAGAGAAGTTTGCTTTAAGAGCATTAGAAAATCATTTTCTGATGAATTATTTTAAAATACTAAATCAATGTTTCCATCTTTTTTAACCAAATTGCAAAAACATGGGGATTAAAGAGTATATTTATCATGATGGAAAAATAAACAAAATGAAAAAACAAATTTGCAAAAAGAAAATCATAATGACTATGTATTCTTTACTATAATATGTTATGGCAATAATATTAAATAAAAAAATCATCAGTCTCAGGGGGTCAAATGTTATTTCTATAAGCTCAGGAAGTGTGTGCTTTGTAAGAAAACTGTCTTCCCATGAAATCAAAACACTTGTGTCTCATCCAAATTTTATACTGTTTAAAATAACGTGCTTTATTATTTGCTATTCTGATTGAGCAAGAATAATAAAGCTCAAAGGATAACAAATTCAGTTTTCATGATATAATGAAATATGCATTAATATTTTTCTTTATGCCCATAATGAGGAATATTTTTAATTGTATAATTAAACAAACAATTTAAAATTATTCAAAGAGCAGGCAGATAAGTTTTTATTCCTCAGTTTGTGCAACACTACAATTGAAAAACCAAACAGAATACTTCATTCCTTCTTCAATTCTCAACATTTCATAACAGCATAAAACTGTTAAGGAGTTTTCATCATTAATGGAGAAACCAGTGGAAAATTTAACCTTTTATTTACTATGGCCATTCAGTGTCTTATAGCATCAAGTATGGCTTTAGCTGAAAACTGGATTTTGATTCATTTTCCAATAAAACTCCCTTAGAATTATAAAGCCTTACTTCATCAACCAACAATAATTTTACATACCTAGAAAAATGAAAGTTCTGATTTATTGTATATCTGAAGTAGGAAATAATATACATAATCAGTAAAATGACTACAAACATGCCCCACTATATCAGCAAACATCTGCAAGGATGGAATACAGCATATCATTCACAAATACGAGAGTGAAAAAGGATGTTAGTCAAAGGTTAATTGCAATAATATTTATTTCCTACTATTGTAATTTCTTTTTCTCCCCGTAAAAGAAAATATGCTCTATTGACTGTGTTATCACAGATTTAATCCAGGTTTCTTGCCTGATTCCAGTAACACTTGATATACAAAAGAGAAAAACCACAGAGCTCTGGTTGTCAGAAAAGATACTCTGGTCAACCCCTGGCCTAACAGAAATACAAATGATAGATGGTGATTCAGTTGAAGATGGCGAAGTAAAAGCATTTACAATTCACTGTCCTCCTATGAAATCCTTCCAAAAATAACATAAATAATGAAAAATTGAAGAAAAAAAAGAACAAAACAAAACCACATCTGTAATTATAAGTAATCGGCAACAAACGGTGACAAATAGCTTTCAAACAGGGACACATTTTGCACTAATAGAAGAAAGGACATTCACTGGCACATATGTTGGATAGTCTAGACTTCACTCAGTGTCGTGGTCCTGAGACATTCTTCAAAGACTGTTCGAAGCCACCATGAGATGGCAAATGGACAGGCAAGAGAAAAACAAAGTCTGTCTTTATAGAATTCCAGTTACATATCCCCAAGTGGTGGAATTTGGGTATAAGGAAAAAAGTTGCTGATAGACTGTTTTGGTAGTTGTAAAACAGCATGCTGGGTAAAATAGGCAACTAGCGTGAATGCAGGAGACAGGAGGAAGGGGAGAAAATCACTACAGTGCTAACAACACCGAGAAAGGAAAACGGAGTTTTACACCGTGAGCCACGTGGAACACCAAATGTCAAAAATAAAGAAAAGTGTGGTCCCTGGGCAGAAGTTAAAACAGATTTGGGGAGGTGGGCTTGAAATCTGAAATTTAAATAGCTGCTGTGGGCTGCTCTGATTCATTCCCTGCCACTTCCCACATAGAGTTCCAGTAAATAGCTGGCTTCATTCAGTGCTTAATAGAAAGAAATCAGCCTGAAACACAGGCAGAGGAAACAGAAACACAATGAAAATGCAGGGAAAGTTCATACCAGAGGAAAAGTTTTTTTCAGGATACAGAGGAAAAGTTTATATAAAGAGTTATTTGTAGTCTCAAATTATAGAAATGATCTCATTAATAGGAGAATGAGAAGCTCAAAGAAAAGATAATGTTTTAATAGATTCTAAAAATAGTAGAAAGAAATGAAAATATGACATGGCGCAGGCCAAGAAAGCAATGGAAAAGAATAAAACCATTATGCAGTTAAAAATTACATTAGAGGTTACAAACTAGAATAAACACAACTGAAAATTCACTCGGGTTATGGTTGACAAAAGTTGACGACGAATTTATAAATACAAAAGTGATTGTAAGAAATATTATAAATAGTTACGGAGGCAAAAGAGATTGAACATAATTAGCACTTAGAAAGAAAAATTATTTAGATACACTATAGGAAAAAAGCTTTCCTGAAACAAAGACTGAAATGTGAAATAAAAACACACAGAGTCCCAGAATCTCTTGCTTTATTCAAAACTATCGAAATTTCAACAATCTCTCCAGTTTTACCCCAATATTTTTAATCTTAAATTTAGATAAAGTTAGAGTCCATTTTTTTAAATTTATGAAATATTTGGCTCCTAAATTTATAAAACTGCCTTTTAATCACTCACTCTACTCTTCTATACAACTATATTTATACAGAAGTATCGGGCCTGATATTCGAGAAATATTAACACTTTCTTGGGGGTGGGATTTTGAGATTGTTTTTAAATTTCTGCAATACCTATCTTCGTTTTTAACAATTATGTATCATTTTCACAAATGACAGTGAAGTCATTGGGATTCAAAAAGGAAATGAAATGCCAAGATTAACTGAGAGAGAAAAGAAAAATGAGACATCTCGATTTTTGTATGACCTCCAGATTCGTGGCCCTCTTTTCCATAGCTCATATAGCAATCAAAGGAGTTCTCTAAAACAGAAGCATAGCATATTCATTTGCATCTTATTACCTTGCAAGATTTTCAATAAATTGCCACTAGTCCAGGAGCAAATCCAATTTCTTTAGTAATTTACACAAAACCCTCTAATCCAGCTCCAGCAGCTCTTTCCAACATCACCATCTTTCACTTCCCTGAATTCACCTTCCCTCCTACTACTTGTTATAATTGGTAGTAAGAGTTCTTCATGCTTCAGGAGGTGGTAAAAATGTGCTCTTGTTTGTTTGTTTGCAGAAGTCGACAGAGGGGCTGGAACCCCAAATTATTCTGCACAATTCAGTCAAAATCACCTCTGGAACCCTTCCCTGCCATCACTCTTTTTTCCGCCCCATAAACATAGTTATAAAATTGCTATGCATCCTTTTCCACCCTCTGTATCAGTGCAAGGCTGAACAATAGTAAAACCTGATGCAAAAGAAAAAAAAAATACTAATACTAAGCTTATATTTATTTAAAATTTGGGTATTTTGTTAATCATAGGTTTTGTGTGAATTTTGATTTTTAAAAATATTCTTTCAAAATATTATTTATCTTGATTTTTTTTTATTTATTTATCTTGATTATTAAGGTTTTTGATGCCCCTCTATATTTTTTGTGCTTTAGGTGAGGGTACACTCATATCACCCTAGTCTTAGTCTACTCTGTACTGCTGAAGTACTTATTTTACTCTGTAGTTAGTTGTCTACACATCTATTATCACTACCAGACTCGGACCACATAAAAGGAAAGGAAGCAGTTTCATTTCTCTGTATAGATCTAAAAATAAGCATAGTACATAATATGGAGCAGGAGTCCAATTACTAAGAATGAATAAATACCCAGAAAAGAGAAATAAACAAATTCTTTAAAGAATAAAATCTTCCACAAGGAAGAAAACATCTAATCTAAATGGAGACGAGTGTTTTGTTTGTTAGTTTGTTTGTTTTGGTTTTGTTTTCTTAGTTGGTCTGAGGGTTGTGGGTTATTGTCAAGCTGGTTTTTTCTTAAGGTTAGGGAACCTTAGCTTGAGTCAAGTCATGAACTTATAAGTAATTAGGTAGTAAGACTAAAATCAGGTTTTTTTCCCCATAAACATCTATTTGTGGCACAAAGTTTTGAATGTATCTATTCTAAGAATGCTTATATTTATTCTACTATGAGAATCAGAAAATATTAAAATTAAAAGAAAGCGTAGATAATATTTAATCCTCCCATCCTCTTATAAATAAGGAATCAAGCCTAGCAAGGTTAAGCAACTCCTTTATTATTTTTTTAAAGATTTTATTTATTTATTTGACAGAGAGAGAGCGAGAGAGGGAACACAAGCAGGGCGTCTGGGAAAGGGAGAAGCAGGCTTCCCGTTGAGCAGGGAGCCCCAAGTGGGGTTTGATACCAGGACCCTGGGTTCATGATCTGAGCCTGAAGGTAGATGGTTAAAGGCTGAGCCACCCAGGCACCCCTGAGTGACTCCTTTAAAATCACAATAGAGTCAGAACTTGAATGAGGTCATCCATTTCTCCACCTGGTGTTTTTCACTGCAGGTTATTCACAAATCTAGAAGAGGGAACCATTGGAAAACAGAATGGGGATTTTTTTTCTAGGTCAGGCAGAATTGACCAGCTCATGGGTAAAATAAACCACAAACAAATTTTTTACTTATTGCTTGAAACATGGTCACTGTTAAGGTGAAGTGATGGAAAAATGATTTTTCAAAGTTAATTCCAGCCCCTTTTTTTTTGTCTTTGTCACCAGCCTCTCTGTGATTCATTTCCATCAGTAGGTAAGAGAGTGGCTCTACTTTCCGCCAACTCTAATTCAAGATTTGTGGGGTCCAATTTAAAACATACATTATTCAAATACTCTGTATATTAACAAATGCAAGTCATGTTTAACTGCAGATTAATCTTATAAATATACTATTATACCTAGTCATGCCTGGAGTAAATTGGAAGTAATTACCTATAAGGTCTAACTTGGAGTTGAAAGCTAGGATATAGATACTGATACTGAGTAAAATGCCTCTGAATTTCATCTTTAAAAGATAAGACATATAGAGTTACCATTCTCAGCCAGAATTCTTCTTCACAAATTGCCAAGACTTTGAGCTTTCCTAATGACTCTTGTAAGATTTGCTAATGGTAAAAAGTGACTGGTTCTTCACAAAAGTGTTTTATTTAACACAGCTCTGAGTTATTGGGAAGACAGGAATGATGACCAAAATAAAAAATGCAGCCATGACTTGATTTGATGAAATTCAGTTAGGGAAAATAAACTATGCATCATCATCATCATCATCATCATCATTTTTATTATCATTATTATCAACATTGTGTGCAAATGAAATAATTCTTTTTTATACTGATGATTAGACTTTCTGATCAATTTATTCTTCACATTAACAATTAAGAATCCTTAGTTAATTTTGCCCTTTCTCTTTATTTGGCTACTTGATTTATTTTAAAATCTTCTTCATATACAAAGAAGAAAACTATAGGTTCACCTGGATCCCTGGGCTGCAATTCTAATATCATTAATTCCCTTTAAAATCTGTGAAATTTATAGGAGGAGAATTTCTTTTTAAAAAAAGGAAGCTAATAAGATATTTCTAAAGAATAGGTCAATGGATAAGCAAGGAGTATATTCCTCACTAAAGAAATAAGGTCATTTCATTGGAATAATAAACAATCATAGCTTCCAACAATAATTGCAAGTATTGTCCTCAAGGCTAGAAATCTACTCACATTCATAAAATCACTTATGATAAGCTTTTTTGGACAAGTACTCTTTATTAAATATATACACATATACAAATTTTATTTGGCCTCATATTACTGGCATCAATTTATAAGTGAAGACTTGGATTGGGTGATTTTTAAAGCATCTTTCAGCCTTAAAATTGTTAGTGATGCTAGGACATACCTAGAGTGATAGCCAAAAAGGAATTCTCATATATGACTCACAATTAATATTTGGCATTTGCACATTTTACAGTTCTCACATACAACCATTCCAAGGCAATGCAACAACTAAAAAACTAGTGGCAAATACTTAATATCATTTCTTTTCTAAAAAATAAAAGATTCTGCTTGGAAGGTAGCCATTTTTATCAAAATGTTCCCCCAAAACATCCGGAACACATTCATTCACACAACCCTGATCAGGAAGAAAGAAATACAGAAGAAAAATCTGGAAGCAACACAACAAAAAACTAGACCTAGATTTAGTGTCATAAGACAGCTTCAAGAAATTCAATTAAGTTGTTAAGCCTACATAATGAAAAAGAAAAGTTAGTATGTGAAAATCCTGATAAACTGCTTGCCAGAGTCAGCAGAACCCTACCCGTTGGCTATGATTTTTCTTCTTTACTCTATTCCTTTGCTGCTCTTTTAGTTTTAAAATACTCACCTTTGTTATGAAACCGTACAAAAACTGCCCTTCCCCAAAACACTAAACTTCCAAAGAAGTAGAAATACAAAACTACTGCCACAAAAACTATCCTGAAGATTAGCATTTCACCAGCCATATAGATCTATGTTGGGAAAAGAATCTAAAAGGCCTTGTGTTGAGTTCCTAATTCTGATTATACTATGGTTCTGATCAAATTCTATCCTACTATTCTGATCAAATTCGAAACAGAGAATTTACATGATCTTATAGTGCCCAGATTTCTACTCGTAGGTACACAGTACCTCTCATTTAGAGAACAATCTGTACACATTTTCATTATATTTTGAAGTCAATTACTGAAGCTGTTCTAATGTGTTACCCTCTATAATATAGGAGAAACAAATATTTTCAATATGCTCTCAGATTTTAAATAAATTTCTTTCATTAAAGAATGCAACGTCTTCTGCTAATTTATGGTTCGTTAGCATGCATTGACTGTTCTACTATTCAAGTAATATCGTAGGTAAAAGTGAAAGAGCTTTCCTAGAGAGACAGTGTCTAGCATAGTGCCTGGAACAAAGTAGGCTCTGAATAACTATATGTTAAAGAATACTTAACTGAATGAACTACTGTCAAAAAGAATTCATACAATGAGTTAAACTTTGGCTCAAAGCACAGATTTTCAAGTCAAGTGTTAAGTCCTGTTTGGCCAACATAAGACAGGGAACAAATCCCTGGTCTCTGTTTTTGTTTTTGATGCAGCAGAGGTTTCACTCATTGGTCAGTATTTGTTTTGTTCCATTTCCATTTAAAAATGTTTCATTTAACAAGGAAAGTCCTTTTCTTGCAGGTACTAGCAGGATCTCCAAAGTTCACCTCATATGATCTCCAATAAACAATTCTGATTAAGGGCAGTATCATTGGGAAATTTAGGGTAGTTGGTTGATATTCGTAGTGTATATGAAAAAATGTCATAGTCTGTTTTCAAATTTCAATGCATAAGTATGTGCCACATATCTCTAATAGCCCTATTTCTCTTTCCCAAATTTCCAAGATGGTCTGCAATTCATCTAATTTGAATGCTGAATTGATTCTCTTCAAATCATTTTTCTGCAGTGAAAGATGGCTCACTCTCTCTTCACTGAGGAATGAATTAACTCTCCCAATAACTGGCTTGAATTTTTTTTAAGTGTAAAAATTACATAGACTTTTTATTTTAATAAAGAACAATGGTTTATCTTTAAAAACATTTAAAAAGGCATTCTGCATTAAGTTCATCATCTTGTAGGAAACTATTCTAGCAACAAAATTACATTAGACTTTCTGATTTCTCCATAGTGTCCTTAGATAAATAAACAACCCAATAGACCATGTTAAATGCCCCGAATGTTACTGGAAAGAGAATGCGGGCATATTTGTCTATTTTGCTTGTACCAGATCCAGGCGGTGGTGGAGCAGGGGGTGGAGTGGTGGCTGACAACTTCCCAGGAGCCCCTGTGGTATTAACGGTGGTCTTAATTCGCTCCAGTCTTGATCCAAACACACGGTGGGTAGAAGCAGATCCAACGGAAGCCTGTTGGGACACATATCCAGTTCTGCCAGGAGTAGAAGAAGGAGCAGATAGAGGTGCTCTTGCGGCAGAGATTGTTTCAGCTGCATTTGCATGGCTGAATGGGTTTGGACTGGAAGCTAAGTAAGACTGCGATGTGGCTTCAGAAGATCCTTGAATAACTGTGGAGGATTTGCTCGAATGGTTTCCCACCTCAGTTCTGTTGCCAACATCAGATTCCGAGTGAACCGAGGCATTTGTTCTTTTTCTCATGTTCAGATTGGTATTTGTGTTCTGAAAAGGTATATTAAAAATTACATTGATTATGTCATTTTAGGTAGATTTATTCAAAATTTAAAGGGATCAAATAATTAAAATTAGTTGTTTCTGTAAAAGAAACTATTATTAACATGCTATAGCCACTCAGTTTGATGTAAAAGCTTAAAAATGCTTTTTAAAAAAAAGCTAAAAAAAAATGAATGTATTTGAAATTCTGAATCAAAAATCTTCTATTTCAAAATATTGTCCACTCTTATAAGTAGTCAGAATTTAAATCTATAGAAAGATTTGGCTTTTAGAACTATAAACTAGACTTACGCTTGATTTTATTTCAGGAGTTTCTGACGATAGCTGTACAACTTCCTTGTTCAGTTTTATTGTAAATGATATTCTGTGATAGGTTGTATACCCTTCAGTGAGTTTTATATATGTTTGTTTTATAAACAGGAAAAACTGCACTTACTCTTGTGTACAGAATAACAATAATAACCACCCATATGTGCAAGACATTCCTTAAAGAAAAGGAAACTCCGAAAGCTTAAATTTCCAAATCCCTGAAATTTATTTTCATAATCTTATATAGGCAATAATACACATTATTATGAAATCTGGAAATCCTAAGGCACTGTATGTTTTTACCACAATAATAAAAATTCAAAGGAGCATTAATTTTAAACAAATGTTATGTTAGACATGTAAACAGCACCATCATACCATTGCGTAAATATCTGAATTCAAACTGTTTACCAAGAAAGGATGTTAAATCAAAATGGAACTCACTATTTTCCATCAAATTATTTTATGTGTAGGACAAGACTATACTTGAATACAGATGCACGATAAAGATTAAAATTAACTCTCCTTATATTCTGACAGGCATGATAAATAACTGGATAGCCAACTATAGATTGCCCATACTAATGAAGGAAAACAATGCTCAAATGATTCCCCAAATAGTCATGTCTGTCTTTAGAATATACCATGATTTTTTGGTAAAAAAATTTCTTCCTTAATTATGTTTATTCTAAGCTACAGTAAGGGTATATTATAATTGCCTTCTATACCCTCTCCCCTTACCATTTTATGAAATAGATGGTAAATGAGGAGGGGAAGAAGGATAGGAAGATGACCAACTCTCAAGTGGGTGATTAGAAGGAGCCAGCCTACAGGAATATCACAGATAATATCATATACAATTAACTGACAGCTCATTTTACAGAGACACGTTTATTCTACAAATATAATCCTTTTTCAAAACCACACCCATCAAGTAGGTTGAAAATGTTTAATCCATATCTATGTATTTGTGGATTATGATTTCAAATTTGTTAAGTAGAGAAAGAATAAAAGCCTCACAAAATACAGAGCCAAAGTAAGATCTGAGAGATTTAGAATGTATTCTTCATGTCAGTCTGGAGTAGTCTTCTAAGCAGGCTCAACTGAACTCATGAGAAATTGTAGTCTAGCATGCGGCACCTAATTTTGGTGGAGACAATTGAAAACAAAATTGACACCAACATAAAAGCTAAAGATACCATTATTTACCCTGAATTTTTCCTCTACAAAGCACATTGTAAATGTCAGTTAATCCTCAGATTTTTGAGTCCTTTTTTACAGAATGGAATAACAGTTAATCGATTAACATTACTTTGGAAATGTCATACACACAGTGAAGAATATAAATAAGGTATATCCACATTTAAAGAGCTTACACTATCATTGACAAGATGCATACCCACACACATGATGCAGTCAAAAATATAACAAAAAGTAAAACATGGTGAAGGTCAAACTGTAGCAAAATGCTGAATATATTAAGAAGAGAAGGGAAGAGAGGCACAGCAGACCAATTAAACAAGTGGGAAAGAAACACATGTTTTCAAATATAATCTGATATTTGCATACTGCTTTCTTCCACCGGAATTTAGGTTGCGCATAATCTTTAGAAACCCATATTTTTCCCAAAACTAAATTATAAGAATCAAAGTCTTCCACTTCTGGCCAGAATGGAGTAAAAGGGATTGAATTTATTCTCCTGTATGAAATGACAAGAAAAACAAAACCTGGACAAAATACGTGAAACAATTGTTTTTTGATGACACTGAGCATTAGACAGCATAGAACCATAATACTTGAGAGAGAAGAAACAAACTTGAAAGGGTTTCCATACTGTAGAACAGGAAAGGAAAATCCAGGAGAAATATGGCAGATTCCCTGAATTGAGGACATGAGCTGAGAATCTGAGGAAGTCAAGGTGGCTAGAGTTCATAGGAAAAAGTAACAGAGAAGTATATGCTAAAAAAAAAAAAAAAGTGTGAGAGAACTCCAAAAATCTGAAAAAGTCCCCGTTGATTGACTATTCTGCTAAGCACAGATCAGTTTATGAGTAGGAAGTACTACCCAAGGCTGCAAAAAGAACCCCCTAAAAGGATTAGGAGAAACAGTACCTGGAACACACAAAACCAGGAATAAAGCATGTTCCCACCAGCCAGACTGTAAAATCTCACCATTTGTGTAGCGTTTGGTGGAGTACCAAGAATGACCTTGCTTCAGTAATATGAAATAATTAGCCCTACACGCAGGTCTAGTCCTGCTGAACGAATTTTAAAAATAAGACCTGAAAGGATGAAATTAACTCTGACTTAGGTGGGCTCCAGAAGAAAACACAAGAATATTTACAGGATTCTGTCTTGTTTCTCTCTAGGTCCTCAACTTTCCACAACTTCCTGAAATCCCAACTGTGAATCATGTTCTGTATCGTTGATTAAATACAAAAATTGCAACAAATTTTTCTCCTTCTACATATTCGTGTCCCCTTGCGATATGAATGTTCCATTCCTCCCCCATCAAGAGATGGAGTTTATTTCCCCCACAGGCTTCCTTATAACTTTCTCTGGCCAACAGTGGGTGGTGGGAGTGGTGGGTGTGTCATTTTTGTCTTAACCTTAAGAGTTCTGCCTTGCTTCCACTCTCCCTCAAAACACTGCCATCAGCACTGCTAGAACAAGCTAGGACTAAATTGCTAAAAAGATCCTTTGGACCAGAGCCGGTCACCCCAGTGAGGCTATCCTATGTCACCCAACAGCTAGCTGATCACTAGATACATGAATTTGTCCCACCTAAGAGAGGATGAACTGCCCAGCCAAGCCTAATCAAGATCAACAGAACTTCCCAGTTAACCCATAGACTTGAAAGCAAAAGTAAATGTTTATTGTATGCCACTGAAACTTTGTACTTGTTTGTTATGCAGTATTATTGTGACAGTAGATAACATATGCAGTCCAATTAAATCAAGGGTCTTAACAAGGTATGCCAAACTTCTTGTGAAGGGGAAGTTCTCAAACATTCTGGGGTAAGTAGAAGGCTGACCTGCCCAGAATTCATCAAAGACCATTAGGGGGCCCTATTGCCTAACTCCACATACTAGCTAAAGGTTCAAGATAGTTTGCCCTTTATAATTCCATTCTTAAAGAATAACAGTATTTTAAAACTGGGAGAAATTCTAAAATTCCAGTTCCTCATTTTAGGTGTAGAAGAAAGTAAAAACAGAGAGGTTATGACTGGCTTGAAGTCATACAGCGAGTTACTTACAGAGTGCTTTGCCATGTTTTACAACTTCTTGATAAACAAATGTGGAGGAGACATTAAAGAACTTAATAAACAACACCTATCTGAGGCAGTTAAGTATTTGTAATAGTCAAGTACATTGTTAGAAACTGACTAAAGACTCGGAAATCAGATAAGAGTACAGTATGTCCTTTCAATGTCACAGTGAAGCATTGTTTAACAAGTCCACCCAAGGATTATTAAGCTTGTAGGGGAATTTACTTGAGTTTGATTTTGCTATTTAATATTGGATTTGAATGCAAACACTGTGAAGTTATGTGTTAACTTGTAGATTCCTGTCCAGTAGAAAAGACCACCAAAGATTGTGTTATGGTTTTGTTGCCCTGTAGGATAGTAATCACTTCTATATTTAACCTAGTATTTATTGTGGTACTCCATTTCTTTAAGTGGCTACTTATAATCATTAAAAAGATTTTGAATAAGTTTTACCATTTATGTGTTTCCCTCGTTAGTTAATGAGTTGGATAATACTTTGACAGATGTCCATTTTATATTTGTATGACTTCTCTTTTTGATGGTTTGAAAGTTATATTCTGACTGCATATACTATTATATTCTCACAATATCTACTATTAGACAAGTTATAAATAGCAAAGAAATTAAGCATAGACTTGAAGAATATACCTGGAGAAAGCAAGTGATCCCAAGCCAAAGAGGTAGGATCCATCTAAGGAGATTGGAAAAAAAAAAATCAAAGAAGCAAGAGACTTTATGAAAATTGAGGGAGTGGTATGAAGCGTGCCACTAGGATTACCACTCCAAAACAAAGATCAAATCTTTTTATTCTTGGTTTAAAACTATTAGTAAGCTTCTAGAGATAAAGACTATCTTATTAATCACTGTAGGAGAAAGCACACAGCAGGTACCTACTTCATTTTTTAATACATTTCATTGAAACGGGTATATTTTGGAATCAAGATTCTTTTTCAAATTTAAAAAAATTGAAGTGAAAGTGTCAAAAATGTTCTATCTGGCCTCTAGATTACCAATCTTTTGTTGATGGGGCAGATTTCTAGAATATTGCAGATAATGCCTACGGTGTATGTTACCTTGATGCAATTCCAAGTTTGACTAAGAATGCCTTAGGAGTCTAAATACTCTATATATCAGAACCCACATAAACAAAAGCAGAATTAGACTGATTTGGGGCTTAAATCTTTGCTTTCTGCCAAGCAGCCAAATGATACTGAAGTTATTTGTACTAATGTCCAAGGACTACTATGTAAAAAGTAGTTGTCATTTTCCATGGTGACAAACCACAAAAGGATTGAAAAACCTGCTGACTTACCTCGCACGAGATTGACTAGGAATACTATTCACGCAGCCCTTCAATTTTGGAAATCTGGAATTTTGTGTCAGAGTGAGGCAACAGGGAGATTTGAGTGGCACCATCAGTATTCAGCAGACACACAGTGGTTACAAACAAGGAAAGCACCTAAGCTTCATTTGAATTTTAAAAAATGACTTAGTTTGAAATCATTTTGTCATTAGTCACAATAGCCCAAAGCAAAGAAACTGGTGGGATAGAGATGCGAGGTGGCAAACTCAAACATTCCCAACAAATTAAAGCAGCAACAAGCAAACAGAAGCACATCCAAGCAATTCGTCAATCATGACTATGATCTGACACAATTTCCAAAGAAATATTATCAACTGCAAAAAGAATATTCATCTCCACTTATTACTCCAGCAGCAATGAGGTAAAGTGACTAAGAGGAGCTTTGCAGAATACATGCTACATTCACACTGCTTGCTTGAGAAGCTAATGAAGTTTAATAAAATTTAATTTAACCCTTCCAAATTAAAAACAAACAAGGCTAATAATGAACAAGTTTATCTCCTAGAATATCAGTGAGTCAAATATTTAAAAAAAATCTAATAACATAAAGACATTTATTCCAGGCCATTTTGACAGGACTTGAGGGGTTAGCCACACATATTATTTAATAAGGAAATAAACAAGTACAGTAGAGCAGCTGAAATTAAACTCCAAGGTAATGATTCACTGAGGACTATCAGTAGTGTTTTTAGAAAATGCTACCACGTAGAAATGAAAAACATCCCCTCCAAATACATATGCTAAATATTTCATAAGTAGTTACCAGGGGACTCAATCATACATTGAACAACAAAATGTAGAAATGAAAATGCTGAGTTCTCTATTTATTGTATTTCATTTTCTCCCAATGTTAACATTTAATTCAATGTTTGTATTTCCATAAGCTATGAAATTAGTACTTTCAATATCAGGCCCTGGGATAAAAAAATTTATGTCTTCAATTTGAAATTACCACAGAACAAGCCCTTACAGAATTTATTCATTTTATCTTTACAGGTTTAGAAGCTGAAAGTTTAAAATATTAGGATTTCTTGAAGACATGCAATGTGGTGGTTAATTTTGTTTCATAGTGATTCCTGGTGCTTCTTCTTATTTGCCAGTGCTTTGTATATTAAATATATGGCTCCAGCAGAGGAAATCCCTTTGCTGGAGCTTTCGCTAGTCAGAGCAGAAGCTCTCAGTATGATCAAGTGGACTTGACCAGAATGCTACCTGCAATTTTTCCAGGAGTTGCATTTGCCAATGCTCCCAACATAACCCTGGAGAGGGTAGAGGGCAAAGGACACTCCACTCATTTTATCCAAATGCAAACACTAACCTGGATGAATCTTTTCTTGCTTATTAATGAAAAGTAGAATTATAGTCACTCTAAGTGTTTATAAGAATAACCTGGGGGGCAACTAGGGGGTTCAGTTGGTTAAGCATCTGACTCTTGGTTTCAGCTCAGGTCATGATCTCAGGGTCCTGAGATTAAGCCCCATGATGGGCTCCATGCTCAGCAGAGAGTCTGCTTGAGATTCTCTTCCTCTCCCTCTACCTCTGCCCTCCCCTGCTCACATGTACACATGCTCTCTTGTTCTCTCTCAAATAAACCAATAAATCTTAACAACAACAACAACAACAAAAAGAATAACCTGGGAGCTAGTTAAAAACTCAGTTTCAGGCCTATTTGCAGGAAGCTTTATTTATTAGCTATGTTATTGCCAATCATTGGAGATCAGAAATTGGAAAACACTGGCTAAATAATTAGTATTATATGTCTCCAAATCAGAGAGACCTGAGTACGAGTATTGAATTTGCCTTTTACCAGCTGTGAGATATCTGGCAAGTTCTTGAACCTCTTAAAACCTCAAAATCCTTGAGGATAATGGTACCTTCTGCATAATGAATAAATAAAATAATGCATGTAAGGTACTTACATTGTCCAGCACATAGTAGGCATCAAACAAGCATTATATAGAAAAAACCCAGCAGAAGGCAGATAATAAGATTCTGCCCCAAAAAGAAAGAGGTATATCACTCAAAAACAAATCCCACTATGGTAAATAAACTTTTAGAACATATTTTCTGGATTTCTATAAAAATATGGCCATCATTTCTAATAATCAAAAAGTTGGAGGAACACTGAAGCAAGGGACAGTCTGTGGTGTAAGAGGAAGTCAGCCATGAAAAGGATGCTGCTGGCTGAAATGAGAAATAAATACGAGAAAATACAAAATTAAAATGCATATTGAACACAGTAAATGGGAGAATTAGCACTATAGTAAATCCTATAACTTGTGATGTAAGACAAACATAAAAAGCTCTTCTAGGAAAAAAATAGCAACAATGGTTAACTTTTGCTGAGTGGTTCTGCAACCGGCGCTCAGCTAACATGCTTTTAACTAATTAGCTGCCACAACCATATGTCATGCTCCATGTAGGAAAAACTATAGCCACGAGTATTTCAATATCCAAAAACGATGTGGGTTCTATAAAAAAGTAATCTCATGTATCATATCAGATCACTGGTCTCTTTCGGGAACTTTCCAACTGTTAGTTAAGTCTAGAAACTAGTCATCAGGGAAAGAGCAAAAACTGGAGGAACTGATGTAATCCAATCTTAAGGAGGATATTCACAGCACACTATGCCACGAAAAGACAGACACAGAACATTGGCTCAGAATGAGAACTTTGGCAACCACGTTTGGCTGGCCCGCTTTCTAAATATAATGGAATATTAAAAAGAATCGTATCTGTGGATATACTGTTCTGGCACTATAGTATCATTCTCTTTTATCTCTTATTTCAATTACAGAAGTCAAAAGGACTTTCTTCCACTCTTAAATTGGATGCAGGAAACACTAGACTTGGGATAGTAGAAGGCAACAAATGTCAAAGAAGGTAAAATAATCAAAACATTAAGAGGTTTTAATCATTACTATAGACTAAACTGTGTCCTGCTTCAAATTCATATATTAAAGTCCTAACCATCCACCATGTGAGTGTATTGGAGATAGGATCTTTAAGGAAGTGATTAAGTGATTAAATTAGGTCGTAATGATGTAGCCCTGATAAGATAAAACTGATATCCTTATAAAAGAAGAAGAAACACTGCAGAGTTCTTTCTCTGTATCAAAGAGGATACAACAAGAAGGCAGCCATCTGCAAGCCAGGAAGAGAGCTCTGACCAAAAACCAGCCCTGCTGGAATCTTGATCTTGGATTTTCTAGCCTTTAGAACCATGAGAAAATACATTTCTGTTGTTTAAGCCATCCAATTCATGTTATTTTTGTTACGGCAGCCTGAGCTGACTAAAACAATTCTCTAAAATCAATAAAATTAAACTGAAGGCACATACAGTTTAAGATTTTTAAAATAGTGAATATTAACTAGATTATAGGGAAAAAAAATGAACAAAACCTTAACAAACTTGTAGCTTTCTCTTTCCAGATTTTTTTCTTTATTTCTAGTCTGTCCTCTTCTCTCTTCTCCACCGAGTGAGAATACTTTTCTGATAACCCCAAATCCTGGATAGACTTAAGATACAAGACATGCAGAGAAATAGAGATGCCTTTGATAGGAATTAAGCACTGATCTCTTTGTAATATCGCTAGTTGTTCTCAATGAATAAAAATACTTTCATATATACCAGGGAGCATCTACATTCTCTTCCCAACCTGTCCAAATTGCCTAGATATAAGATTCCTCCAGGATAACTTTTGAGCTCCTTTCATCTTCTCTTCACTCAAATCAGAGGAATTTGGTTAACTGGGGCTTTTATTTATCCTTCTAGTTTGGACTTAGCTCCGGATCCTTCTTAACAACCGCATACATTTCCCTAAATATTTTTGCCTCTCTTCCTATAATGACTCTAATATCTGACTCTTTCTCTCTCTCTTTGTGTGTGTGTGTGTGTGTGTGTGTGTGTGTGTGTGTGTGTTGAATTTCAGGGCATTTATTTATTTAAATATTGGGATAATGTCATTAATAACATAATTTATAACTTTTCTTTTCCATATTTTATATTAAGATTTTTTTCATCCTTAAAAGTAGAGTTAATATATGTAGATATCTGATTAAACATTGCAAAAGAAATCTTCCCAAGTTTTTAAATCCCTAACTTGGGTGGCCAAATGAATTTATTTTTCAAAGCATGTACATCATCTTATGGAAATGATTTGCTTCAGCTTCAAAATATTCAGAAAATTACATTTGAACTTAGAATACATTTAGACTTTTTTTCTTACTTCAAGAAAATTTTGGGCTTTTTTTCTTACTATAGACTTGATACAATTTGATCATGATAAAATTATGCTATGATAAATACCCCCCCAGAAGGACTCAAGTTCCTTCCAAACATAGAGGACCCTGATATACCATGTAGTCTGAGTAATAATTTTATCTGCATCAGCAAAGGCAACAGGAGCACTATCCATAAAGCAATAATTTATCAAGACCAGATTCTCACTATACTTGTTCTAGAAGGAAACATTTCAAAGCTCAAACGTTATCAGTCACATCCCTTTGTAAAATCATAGCTATGCAGTGTAAGAAAGCCTTTGACAAGCCAAGAACCTTACCTAAAACAGGCTTTCTTTACAATATTAGACATTTGCCTACTGAATCTAAACATTTATAATAGCTTCAATAGATTTAGTTTTAGGAAAAAGAGCTCAAGTGCCATGCTTCATCTCTTGTTAGAAGATCCATAATTAAGCTCATAAGCAATAAAGGACTTACTAAAGGCATCGATTCACCCCATTATTAATTTATCCAACGCATATGTATTGAGTGTCCAATTTTTCAAGCTATTTTGTTGAGCATTGGGGGTACAGAAGTGAAAAAATACAGTCTTGGCAACTTCTCTCAGGAATTATAAAAAAATTATAATAACCAATAAACACTATAAAGGAAAATTAAAGAAATTAGGGAGTACATTACCTGGCCTGATTGCTGAGAAAGCCTCTTTGAGAAAGTGAGTGAAACTTTAGGGATGAGTAAGGCTTAACCAGGTAAAGGAGGGATTGTGGGGGAAAGGAAGGAAGTGCCTTATGGTAGTGGAGACAAATTCTGAAGATTTCTCTCAGTAGCATAAAGATGAGGAAGGCTGAGAAACTTCCTTGTCAGTTAAAATTTGAGATCCCTTGAGGATGCTCTAAAATCTTCCTTTTCTTTTCTTCCTCTTACATCGTTTTGAAATGGGCAATTAAGGCAATGTTTACGTTCAGGGCTACCCTCACATAATTAATGTCCAATACTAGCGCTTGTCAGACAGATACCATGAATCTCCACCAACATCCCTACAGTGTATTGAGTACTTACCAAGGACCAAGCACTATACTAAATGATTTTCACAAATAACCTCATACATCTCCTGCAACCACCTGAGAGCTAGTATTAATATTCTTGGTTTTTCAAAGGAGGACACTAAAGCCTAGAAAAGTTAGGTACTTCTCCCAAGGTCAGACAATTAAAATGGGTCAGAGGCATGATTTGAATCCCAAACCCACACTGTTACCCACTTCAGGATGCTGCCTACAATAGCGAATGCCTATGTTAATGGGACTGAAGGAAAGCAGAAGAGAATTTACCTAAAATATGTCCCCAAAACCCAAATCAGGAGAGTGACAACTATAAATGGCTCGGCTTTTCAGAATTGATTTTATTTACATTTATTTGGTTTCTAGCATAAGCTAAACACTGTACTATGCTTGGATTCACAAAAAATCTTTCTCTGATTAACGCTTCCTTTCCAGTATATGTGAAATTTGTTCTAGAGTTTTAATAGATTCCTCTTTCTCCCATTCTTTTTTATATTCTTCCTACTCCTTTGGTGCTTGGTTGTCATAACACGCTTAGAGACATTACTTTGTATCTCAGCTCTCCTGTACATTTTAAACTGTTTTAAAAATGAAACAACACTACCACTCAAAATCTGTATCTTCTATATGATGAAAATATTTTTATGATGATCTTCTGTAAGAGAGAAGCTGTGCCCCGACTTTCTTCCACAAACTTTCTCTTAAGTTAGAATATAGCACTTTCAAAAGATGCTTAAAAATTTACCATTCAAGTATATGATATGGTAAAGCCAAAACATTTCTTCCCCTGGTGCATAAAACACTGTAATTTCAACTTTAATTGTAACCCAGAGAAGGTATCAACATAAGCAGTAGCTCTAGTTTCCGACTTGAGAATGATTCTTCAAACATGTAATTATCTACAAGTAATTAAAGTTAATGAAGTTCAGCAATCCATGTGCCAAATTATGTATAAAGTTAATGTGTATACATATGTGTGTCTAGTAGAAGGGGACTCATTAAGCCACCTATTGTGTATGCTCTTGTATTTCCAAAACCAATCCCTTTCCTTAGTCTTTACAAATGGAAGCACAGTCAGTTGGTCATAAAGCATATGCTGAATTATCCTTTTAACACAATTCATTACAAATCTGCTCCATCTACAGTAAAACAGAGCATTAAGTCAGAACAAAGGGGTGGTCTACCATGACACCACTTGGTAGCTCTTACATTGTCAAACAGACGACCCCCCAGATTGCTGAAGCCATTTAGATTTTCTCCAGGAAATAATTTGACTTGTCCTGAAGAGTAAGTACCATGCTATCAGCTATAGTTTCCAATGGGGCATTATCAAAACCATTCAACATCTAACAAGGCTCTCATGCTGAAACAGCTGTTCATCCAAAGTGAAAATTTTAAAACTGAGCCTAGATAATCTCACTTGAGCTAGAAAATAAGGTATTAGACTATTTTGCATGTTCTACCACTTTATGACAAGAAAGACAATTTTGCACTTCAGTAAAGGCAGTTGCAAATTTAGCATGAATTGAACCAGTAGCTGAGTTGCAATTTATGGTAAATGGCTCATCAGCACGTTAATGTATACCACCAAGACAACCACTTCAGCCAAGCAGGCCAGAAGCTAGATGGCCCAAATATCTGATAGGAGCAAGAAAAAATGTTCCCTCTACAAACACCTATAAAATGAATCTTAAAGCCAAAAGTTACCAGATATCTATCTTTATTATCATTCTTATTGGCAGGATATTAGGAGTTAAAAACCAAAGTCAGAACCAGAAGTTCTGAACTCAGGTAGATTCAAGTTTCAGGTTCTGCTAAATACTAGCTCTATGACTTTGGGGGAAGTTATTTAGCCTCTCTGTGCTTTGGATTTCTCCTCGGTACAATGAGGATAATAACAATAGTACTTAGAGTTATTGATGGGGTAGTACCCATAAAACGCTTAATACCCTACCTAGATCGCAATAAGCTATCAGTACTTGTTAAATATTAATATTATATTGTTATCATTTCATACTCTAAGGCAAAAATGTGGGTAGTCCCTATGAGGTAAAATATTACGATATAAGTTTCCATTTTTTCTATCCTCAAATATTCACCATATTTTTCAATAGAACTAAATATTAAATGAATACTGTACACCTCAGAAAATGTTGGAAATATATGAGAACTACATTCTGTGCTCTGGTAAAAATTCATCTTATTTCCTATTTCTAGATGGAGATAATCAGCTCCGTTCCTTGGAGCAATGCTAAGAACTAGCTAAAACCCAACTTGCCCAGATCTGTCAATTGCAGGAAGAAATAATTAAAGGCTCCTCTTTAAAAGGTTTCTTTCTGGGCTGTTGGATGTTTGAAGAGAGACATAAAATCAGGAATCCTGTGATTTCGTTCTACTTAATTATATTAGCAATTAAAAAAATAGTCACACTTGCTCAACATAAAACATACTAAAATTTCTCTTAGATTATAAAGAAGCAAATGAAAATATCAACTCCCTCAACTCCCCAAGCTTTTTACCCCTTCCAGCTACTGTTCTTTCTATCACTGCTGGTTTAGGGGAAAATGTCTACATTTATTATTCCTGATTCTTCACCTGTCATTTACTCTTCAACCCACTATTATTTTATATCCCCTCCTAGCTTTCCCTTAAAACTCTTTGTGGATTATTTCAACAGGCATTATTTTAAAATCTGTGTCTTACCTACTATCTCAGCAGCATCTAAACCTGTTGATCATTTCTCCTTCTCCCTTCTTTAAATTTTTCCTGTTAACTCCGCAGTTCAATCATGTTCCCCTTACCTTTCTCAGTCTCTGATATGGGATGCTCTTCCTCTGCCTAATTCTAAAATGCTATCTTTCCATAGGGTTCAACTCTCAGACATCTCAATTTTCTCAATCTTTGGGTAAATAAACCTGTCCAGGGACTTGGATTACCATCTTTATATCAATATTATAAAATCAATGTCTACCTCCCCAATTTTTCTCCAACCTGAAGACCCATATATCCAGAAGGATATAATTCAGATACACTAGAAGCATACTAAAAATTTAATTCATTCATTCATACACCCATTCACTTATTCATCCAATTATTCAACACATATTTATTGAGTATTTATTTATATGTCAGGCACTGTTCTTGGCTCTGGTAATACAAAAGTGGAGGAAAGACCCCAAAATTCTTACCCTTACGGAAATAACATTTTTGTCTAAAGTCAAATCTACGTACAAATTTATTCATACCTAATGGACCCAAGGTATTTATCTTTACAAATATATCCCTCCTGCTATATTCTAGACCTTAAAGACTTGTCCGCTTCCCAGCTAGCTATACAAGCCTCAAAACTTCAACTATTCTTGCCCACGTCTGCCTTACTCTTTTCTGTCGAACTTCTTCGACATTTTCCCAATATGTCTAGTTTTCTTCACAGCCTTTGTAAAGGCAATCAACATTTCTTACTTGGCTACTGCACAGGCTATTAACATTCTCAGACCTAACATGATTATGAATCTTCCCTCTTGCTACTCTCCACTAAAATAATATTTATGCATTGTAAATCTGATCACATTACTTATTATATTACTTATATTCTTTCAGTTGGCACTCTACTGTTTTCAAGAAAAAAACTTAAAATACTTACATAGCATAACACTCTACAATCTGGGCCCTGCCTCCCAGTCCAGTCTCATCTTCTTTATTATTCTCAAACCCTCCTTGTAACTACCCCCAGTTACCCTAGTGTAGCATATGCTATTGGTGCCTTGTCTGTTTTTATTTGGTTTACCCAGGACATTACTCCAGACAAGATGATGGCTTGCTGCCTCTCTCTGACTAAAGTGTACTCTGTCTACAGGAGTTTGATCTGAGAGAGAAGATTTGACCAAAAGTTCAAGAAAGTTAACATCCCTTGAGTAATCCTAATTAATAAGAGACAAGAGTTGGTAAATAAGTATCTCACTTCTTTGTCAACCAGTGGGACAATTCTGAGGTGTGTTCCACACATACTCTGAGAGAATCTCTAGACGATGAGTACACAGTGGTAAATCTGCTCACTAATCATGCTTTACTGGCTTTTCTTCCTTTCCATCTTAATTTCCTCACAGTGCTTCTTGGGATCACCTCAAAAAATAAAATGCTTGCACATAAATCCTTGCAGCAGAGTTCCGATTTGGGGGAAACCTCATTAAAACACCTGGATTAAAGCAGAATGTCTTCATTTAGTTCTACAAGTGTTAGTTGTATTGTCTTGCCTCTGGATCTTTGCACATACCCCTCAACTGCCTTTTTTCCTCCATTGTCTTTGCCTCCCTTTTATGTTTTCGAAGGTAGTACTTAGCTATTGATTCCACTGAGAAATTCAGTGTGACACATCCACTACCATCATCTGAATACCCCACCACAGAGATGCTAATCTGAACTGTTGTACCTTCACACAGCATTCTAGACTTTTCCCTAACCTAGCGTGTAGCATACTGTGTGAGTGCCCCTCCCAACTACGGATTCCTTAAGACGGCAGGGTTCTTATGTTTTCCCTTTCCCACTAACTAGCACAGTACCAAGCACAGAGAGATAGTCAATAAAAACAAGTCAAATGAATAATAAATAAAGGATGAGCAACCTGTATTGAAATAACAACAAAATCATTCCCTCCTGTACCCTCGGAACAGCAAAAATGAGTCTCACACAATGTGTCTCAGGAGATAAGTAGTTGGCAAAGCTATATAGCCAAAAGAAGTGCATTTAAATCCACTTGGAAACCAGATGACAGTCATTTATTCTATCCAGATTATACTTCCTGGGCCACTACAGTAGTTAATGAACTGTTTAATGAGTCAATCCTGGAATATTAACTGATAACCAGAATGAAATGCCTTTCCTCTCCCATTTTATACATCTGCTTGTTTAAAAGTATGACTGGATGATTGCTGTTGAGCAGAAGAGCATCACCTCCTGGATCAACCTTCCCCTTCCCCTCCCCCTCTGCTGCTACGTGAGGCTCACAGGCACCAACCTGCCTCCACAGGAGCAAAGCAATGGGAAACGTGAGTCTCTCCTTCAAACCAGTTGAAACATGTAGCCAGGGGCTGAAATAGCCTGTTTAACAAGGACTGGATTTTTCCTCTCAATCATAGTTCTAAAGCTATCAGTTATTGAAAAGCTGATTTTCAAAGCACACACTAGAACAGCTTTTCTGTACAGCTGCAATGCTATTTAAATCTTCCATGAATATATCCACAAACCCAAGAAAATTCTAAGCTGAAATACTGCTCTTAGAAAGGACATAGTAAAATAAGACCCTATGGGGGAAAAATCCAGGAAGTGAAATCTGGTCGTTAATTTTAATATTGAGAGGATAAAATCAGGCATATAGTTTCTACTCCTCCAAGCTGGAAAAACACTTGAAATGACTATTTGGAAGGTCAGCTTATAAGGTTCTTTTGTGAGACTCTTTGATGGACAGTAGCAGTCTGCCTCCCACTCGTTCTTTAATATACCTCAGAATGTGGATAAATGTCCCACCTTCCGGTGTGGTGGGGCTGGAAGTAGATGTAGAATAAGCAGTAAAGGCAATGGTTTGGAGACTCTAAACCAGTCGATGGGAGGCAAGATCATTCTTGGAAATTGTGGACTCCTGAACCCAAGTTTGTGTTCCACGGTAAATCTCAAGTCCTTCTCTGTCATGCCATTGTGAAAGAATTCCCAGTGCCCCACTGGTGAGCCTGGCACCACTGATGCCACACTTCAATTTCGCATTACCAGCTGTATCATTCTTCTGCTGTGGTCAAGCAGCCCCACTGTGACCATTCTGGCTGCCTTTATAATATTTTATCATGTTGATACCTCTTTGAATTTCATCATAGTGGAAACTTTCAGACTCCAGCCAGCTATGTTGCAATCTGAGGTTCCCTCATTGAAGACATTCAATTTCATCAAATTACCTACCAAATGAGGTTATATTGAGCACCAGTCACTATTAGAAATATTTTAGAGCCATTCGTTTGGAGGATGTTGATGAAAACCAGCTGACATTATACGTAAGAAAGTTCACTGAAATCACTGACCAAAGAAAAGCCATGATGAGAATCGTTCTGTGTCCCATCAAGGATGGTGTAGCCCTGTGGCTCACATCTGCTATCTCTTAACTCCCAGTGTAATGGGATCTTCGGACCAGGGCTAAATGAATGCTTGCTAAATTATGGATTCGCTTCAAATAAGGAAATGCCATATCCTATGAATATGCCAGCATGATTATAAGACATGAGACAAAGGGTGCACACAGCGCCAACACCTAGCACAATTCCTGGCACAAGTTAACACTCGACAATGATCCGTTGAATAAACAGATAAATGTACATGCCTAAGCTGAGATCCTGACGTCTAAGAAGGACTTACTAAACACCAGTATATTGAAAGCTCCATACAAATGTCTTGAGTCATCATTTGACCATAAAGCATGAATAAAAAGCTCAGCAGGGCCAAAGGAAATTTGAATCTAGTCCATATTCCAAAGCATTGTGGAATTAATAAATGAAAATTTAATGCCATTTTGAGTTTTTGTTATGCCATGGAAACCTGCTGGTCCCTTGGTTTTAAAATAATTTCCCAGCGTACTAAAATCAGAACTTTTTTCTCATGTTGTTCTTTCCTTTGTTTCCATAGGAAACAGTGACTTCCAGGCATCCGAGATGACAAAACATAGATTGCCAAATTGCATGCCACCCTGCAGTTGCCAAGGAGATAATGTATGTCATTCCTACAAATAACATGTTGCTCACGCCTTTATTTCCTTTATCTAGCTTTTTAAGATATTCTTTGCCTGAACGAATTCAGATAACGTTCACTGTGAACTGATGGAAACATTCCTTTTTTAAAAATGTGTTTACCCCATTCCCCCAAGACACTTGATAGCATCACACATGCTGTCTGTGGAAGGTCTGAGCATATTCTATGCCGATTTTGGAACCAGTGATTCAGCAGTTTTCGCTGGGGAAAAAAAAAAATGCATCCTGAATTCTGTCTGCTCGCATTCTAAGTAAAGGTTCAATTAAATCCACACCTGGCGCTAACATATTCCAGTTTGAAATGGTCTACCACAAAAGCAGCTGCACTCAGTTGAATTTACATGGAAAGGAAAAGAAGAAGAAGTTACAGCAAGCAAAGGGGGGAAGATGGATGGAAAGAAGGAAGAAAGGAAAGGAGAGAAGGAAAGCAGAACAGTGGGAGGAAAGTAGGAAAACTATTTACTGAGCACCTAACAGTATTCAAGATTAAACATCTGTAAGATAAACAGAATGAGAGAAATTAAAGATCTTGGCTGACATCATCTCACTAGCAAAAGATTGACTCAGTATTTGAACGCGAGTATATCTGACTTTTTAAAAAGCATATGCTTTCCAGTTATTTAGTGCATAATAAATCGCCCCAAACAGTCCCTTTCATGGCTTTGGAGGTTGACTGGACTCAGCTAGGCAGCTTGTCAGAGTGGCTGGGACTGGAGCCACCTTGAAGGCATCTTCATTCACATTTCTGGGAGTTGATAATAGGGTTGTCAGCTGAAATATCCTCCCTATGGTCTCTCCATGTGACCTGGTTCCTTGCAGCATGCACCATTTCTACTGGGCTCACAGGCCCCCAGCTCCAAACAGATTCAAGTGTGAGGGAACATAGACCCCACCTTACGTTGTAAGAAATGCATGGCAGACGACCAGCGGGGGAGGAGGTCTTATCACAACCACCTCGAAAAATGTTTTCTATTACAGTATATTTTTTTGCAATACCCAAATGCCTCAAACCTGAGATCTAGGCTTCAAAGGCTCTCTCTATTTGTCTGGTGGAATAATTGGGAAGGGAACAGTTAAAATGCTCAGTTTTAAAAGAGGAATGGAGCAACTTTTAATGTCAGCTTGATGAATTGTGAAAAAAACTGAACATTGAAATTAAACTTTGGAATGAGTTTCTGATTAATTTTTTGTGTGCTTAGCAGAATCCCTTTTTACTCATGCATTGTCAATTTTCAAAGCATTTGGTTATCATAAAAACTAACTCTACACTAAAATTACATTGTGGCACATTCGTACATAAGTTAACACTATATAGAATTACCAAAAAGTGCTTTTTATCTAATTTCGCTTCTTGTATTTTATCTAATTTTTTAATCTAATTATCTTTTGTACTTAGATAAATGGGAATTTCTTACATGAATTATGGGTTTTACCTGCTCAACATGGTGCGTGCATATGTAGAAAGAGTAACACCATAGGAATGGCTGTTACAAAGGGTAACATTGCCTACATGAAGCTATGTCCTTGTCATCTTAATCTATCATCTACCATGAATTTATCAGAAGGCTTCTGGCTAATGTCTTTATCTTCTCAGTACTCTTTAAAATTGTTCGAACAGTGAACCTACCTAGGCCTACACCATGACATCATCCTGGTGATCAAAACAGCCATAAGCCCACCATTGACCATCCAGTTTGTCTTTTAACTATGAAAATAATCACATTGATTTATCCTCTGGAAATTTCGCAAACTATCATCATAAATAAAGAGGAAATAAGATATTAATGACATAAAGAAAGAACACCATGGAGTAAACATAATCGGATTGTGGAGCACATTCAAACTGGGGAAGAACATTACGGTGAGCTAGTGAAAAAGCAACAAATTCTGTCTCATTGCTTACACTGCTGGGCGTGTAGGATTGTACTTACTCTACTGTGCTAGGAAATTGGTCTGGAATAAATATATATAACGTACATATTTAATGTAGCTTTTTCAGATGATCAGCTCTATCATGAGTTGGGCTGTACTACACAGTGTTAAATCAGGTCTACCAAGCAGAGTACCAAAATCCCAAGCAACAGCGGTAATGACTCAGTTCTTTCTTTCTTCCCAGTATAAGTCTGGCATATACTCTCATTCAGACCAACACATGAGATGAAATCTTAGGATATCCTCTATTAGGGCTTGACAGAAAAAAAAAATATTGAAGTGCTTAGGTAACACACAAGACAATGACAGCAAGGGCAAGGGCATGGAAGAAAGGACATCTTATCCAGGATTTCTTTTCTTATTTTCATTCTTCTGATTTCACCCCACGTGTTTCAAGTTTTACATCTCTCTGTATCTTGGTTTTTTATTTTTCCACCATGAAGAAGACCATCTAATAACAAAATTCCTGAGAATAAAGCAACAGTACTGATCTGTCTTACATTAAAGAACAATTGGCCTGTACCTTACACCAACACTGTCCCACAATGAGGACTTGTGGTCCTTTTTACTTCAATTTTGTGTGTCTTGGAACATAGAAGCTTCACAATACTACAAAATACTAGTACTGGGAGTAGTGAGCTGCACTTAGTGGCTGCAAAATGATTGGATAGTAACCAGGAGTTCACTGTAGCCAGTAATTACCTTAAATTGTTTTATGAAATTCTGAAGTCCCCTATTGATTATAATTTTAACCTTTAACCCATTGTAAGATGTTTATTAAAGTCATATATATCTAGATTATAATTTGAAACAATTCACTTAAATCCTTTCGCAAATTTTCACTGCTGGAAAACTGCTTTTTACATTTGCTCCATTGTTAGGGTGACTATCTGGTCTATTGGTCAAGCCAGGACACTTTTGTTCCAAACAAATCTTAAATTGGGTAGACCACAAGGGCAACAGGCAACCAAGGGCAAAGTCAACCTACCCGTTATACATTAATTGGAAAAAAAAACAAAAACAAAAGTTTCCAATTTGCTAGGAATTTGAAGACCACAGAGAGAAAAAAATGTATATTTCATTCAATACAGATTTTAAGTCTTTCCATATTCTATCTCAATGGTGCTTTGAAACACTTCTTTAAAGTATTTTTAGTAATGAATTTGATAAAATAAAGTTGGCTATGGTGCAAGGGATATTATCCATTGCAAATGTGCAAAAATGAACGATTTCCATAATTTTGAAAGATGAGTGCATTTCATAAAAAAAAAACACCATGAGAAAATAAGTCTAAGAGAAAAAGAACTTAAATATTGGAAGTACTAAGAAGAGAGATTCATTTTTTTAATTAACTGAAAACAAACAGGATTCACCACATCAAATCTAATTCTATTTTTATGAATTGCTCAGGGATACTAATATAACTTTCTGTCAGCAGATCAAGTCCCCATTGACCATAATCTATTTCAGTCCCGAAATGTTGTTCTGTAGATAACGGGTAACCTCCTCATTGCCATTTTTAGATCAGCCCATCGGCAAACATTAAGCAGAGAGCATGTTAACATTTTTCAGGATCAGCTAAGCCTTTAGCAAAGTGGGTTTCTTGCTTGCAGAGGCAGCAATAGTGGAGCTAAACACAAGGGAGAGTGCCTGTTGATGCTCCAGGTCTGTACAAGCCTCAAGTGCTTCAAGTCAAAATAAAATAAACTAACCGAACAGTCCTACTGAGAGTATTAAGATGCTCATAGAGGGGATGTTCCCGTCAGCCCCAGGCACACTGATTACAGGTCCAAGGTTTTACATTCTCAGCTCCAACCTAAATTTTTGTCTAGAAAACAAACTAATAAATTTTAAAAATGCTAACCACTATAATCACTAGGACAATTTATGTCTAATTACCTGTTTTGCTGTCAAAAAGAAACAGTCGATAAAGGAAATTGTAAGGCAGATCTAGGCCTCATCTTCACTTCAAAAGACTGTTTTTGACTTTTTTAAACCATTTTTAACCAGTATAAATGGTATTTTCATATGGTTCAAAATAATAAAAACTGGCTTTTGTCAAAACAAATCAGAGGTTCATTTGGCCATGGAAGGGGGGGCCAGTGAAGGTCAAGTGCTTAGCCATGCTCTTCATTCATCACTGCAGTCCACATTTTTTAGTGATGAATCTGCTCTAAGAATATAACTATTAAATTACTATATGGCTGTCCAGCTCTTGCTTGCTTTCTGTGGAAGCAACTTTCAAGCTCCACGAGGCCTCCTTTTCTCACCTTCCAGGCAGGGCGCCCTTCTCAATGCTTCTCCATTCAAACCAGTTTTCAGAAGGGTATTGATTATATCTTTTTTTTTACATACAATCAAACAACATTTCCTTGGGTTCCAAGTGTAGCCTGAACAGCACACATAGTTGGGCATCACCGTCACTTCCATCTAGTAGCCTGTCTCCATCAGGAGCCAGAGTAACCCAAACAGGACCGAGTCACAGGTATAGCCAATGAAAGGGCGGGGATAATAGTTGCTTCATATGAGATATTTCCAAAGAAACCAGGTGGTTTCAGGTCAAGAAAAAATCATGCAGGTTTCCTCCAGTAATCCCCAAACTCAGTGTGGGTCTTAAAAAGTAAAAAAGCAACACTGGAATGGGCATATGGGAGTTTTTTCCATTTTTGTTGTCATCTAGGACTTCTCTTTCCTGTCACTATTATTATTATTCATATTTTACGGAGACCACACTGCATTCATCATTCTTTGATCCATTGATTCAGTCAACAAATATTGAATGGGTATTTCCTGGGTGCCATGTTCTATGCTAAATATTGGTCCCGAAGTTCATATTCTTAGAGATTTAAAAAAAAAATCTATCCAGATATTCACAAGTGTTCATAGTTGGTTAAGCTAGAAACAACAGTATGCCCATTTTGTATGTGAAGAGTTGGCTTTTCACTCCTTGGATACAGAGTCCATACCATCTTTTGCCAAATTCTCTTTGAAAATGTCAACCCTCAAATGCCAAAGATGTAGCTGAAGAGAAAGTACAGATGCACTACGTGATGGGGATCCTTCTTCCTACATATCTCCTCCTTTTATTTTAATAGTACAATTTTTCACTTGCAGGGGACCCCTGGCTATCCCCATTAAACTGATTTGGCTTAAATAAACCTTTTCAGGAGGTAAAAATAGAAAGTGCTCACAGAAAAACTAAATCACACCCTCATCCTCACACCCTCATTCCTTTCTTTGAAACTCCGAAAGACAGCCTTTTGTCTGACTATGGAGCCCACAACTGTTTTCAACTAGTCAATAAAAAGCAAGTAAAAGTAATTTTTTTAAAAAAGTTTGTTTTAGCCAAATTTCCTCCAAGAGAAAGAGTGCTTGAGAGAGAAGCCAAATTCATTGGACTACATGGTTGGGAGTCATGAGACTTAAAGAGAATAAGTAAGTCCTCATGCTAGTAGTCATCTCTATGACCATGTTGGAGTTATAAAAATTGAAGTTAAAGTACAAGAGAGAGAAAAACTGAGGGAGAAAGAATATCACCTTGCAGAGTAAATAAGTAAGAGGAATATGAAAACTCAGGATCGCTATAAAAGAGGCTTTATGAGAGAATAAGATGTGTTATCCAGGCAACAAAGTTAGAAGGAGTAAAAGTCTTGTGAAATCTGAAATTCTAGAACATAGAAAACCATAGCATGCCATACAATCTGAGTGGAAAGTGCCCTCTCCTTAAATTGACCAAAAATACATAATAACCTTCTACCAGAGGTATTTTTTAAGCATAATATCATCTAATTCATTTAAGTGAAATGAAATAAGTAATACGCAAACTGATAATTCTTGAAACTTCTAAAACATCTGAGGCTGAGTGAAAAGCTAGAGATTTAGCTATGTATATTATGTTGTGAGAAATTAGTCCCTCAAAATAGCAAAAGGGAAATTGGCAGCTTAGCCAAATAAACCAGAAGGAATGAATAATCTTATATAGTAGCTTAGGGAAGAGAATTTGCTGGAAAATGTAGCTAAACATTGAGGGAATTTGTTTCAAGCAGCTGTAATTTTGGAAGCTGATTTTTTTTCACTCTTAAAAGAAGGGCTGGTTCACTCACATTACTAACAGAGATGGAAAAAGATCACGAAATTAATAAAAATTGGAAACTTTAGTAAAATTTCACTGATGGAACTATGTGGTTCCTTCATATATTGCTATCCCTGGCAACCGAGCCTATAGCTTAGTTGTATGAGGAATGAAATCAATCAGTAATTATTTCTTGAACACTTGTTGGTTCTTAGCAAATTTGGGCCAGGAGTGCTGGAGAAATAATGGGGTAGATGGCTATGTAATAAAAATTCCAGTAATATAGTAATAGATTATTAATCATATAGCAATGTTAGAATGATCCTTAGGCTGGTCCATGAATATTACAAACCAAACTAATGGTATTTACAGTAATGAGCTAGCTCAATTCCTTGCCATTTTCATGCATCTGCTGCCCGTCAGTAAAATACACCTCACTTCCAGGCTGAGTTCTCCCACCGTGCCTTCTCAAAGTTCAGGATGTTTCTTCACAACATTCCTTGATCCCTACAGAATATTTGCTCCTCTTGATGATTTACATCCCTATACTCTGCCACCTGACGGTACAAATTCATTTAGGATAAAAACTATCTCTTGAACATCTTTAAAATTTTCCCTACAACCTTTCAAACAATTCTTCTGAGTACATGTTCTAAATAAATATTGTTAATTAAACATATCAACACATGTAAGATAGGTTATTTCAAATAAAAAATAATAGTAATACTTTTGAGGTTTTTTTAAATGTTTAAAATGCCCCAAATTGGGAAAACTAGAGACTGCTGTATAGTTTGTTGAAATGACTGTGCTAAATCAATTTATAATTTTTAAGCCTTGACAAAATGACCATGTGTTTTATGCAAAGCTGGAGATTTGGAGAGCGTGACTCATTTTCTGTGGTTTTGGCTTCTATGTAAACTAAACTACTAGCTAATGGACAGGCCTTATTTATAAATAGGACAGTTCCAAAGTATGGCTTACACTTTCAACAATGTGAACATTAATACAGCCTTCAGGAAACCTGGAATTGGGACGGGGAAGGAGTATGTGGTGGTAAGGCACAGCAGAGGGTCAGTGGCGGTGGAAGCAGCTTATAACTGTGGGGCAGCGATTCCTAGTGGTTATAAACCTAAACTTTGGAGTCAGATTACCTGGATTTAAATCTTGGCTCGGTTACTTAGAACCTGCATGGTCCTGGACAAATCGCTTAGGCCTCTCTGTGCTTCAATTTCCTCATCTGTCAGCTAGGGTGAAGATAGGACAGGATTGCTGTGACAATTATATGTGTTAATATAGGTCAAATGCTTAAAATACTCTCTGGTATTTGGTAACATAGTATCAGTTGATGTTCTTATTGTTATTGGAACTGTATGATCTTTACTATATAGGTGAGTATAAAATAACCTGAATATTTATTTTGATCTGACTTTGTGAACCCAAAAAGAACCACTCTCCTTCTAATCCATTTTACTAAAGTAAGTACATGTTAAAGAATATAAAGCAAGCTGGCATTATTTATAGAGAGTAAATGACTTTGTAGTAATGCAGATTTTTCAATTATAAGGAAATTTAGGGGTGCCTGGGTGGCTCAGTCAGTTAAGCGTCTGCCTTCGACTCAGGTCATGATCTCAGGGTTCTGGGATCGAGTCCCGCATCAGGCTCCTTGCTCAGTGAGAGTCTGCTTCTCCCTCTGCCCCTCCCCCTGCTCATTCTCTCTCTCTCTCTCTCTCTCTCTCTCTCAAATAAATAAATAAATTTTTTTTTTAAATTAGAAGGAAATTTAAATATAATCTTGACTAACTTCATCACCTAACAGAGGAGTGCAAACCCAAATATTGGGTTGTGTGATTAAAGCTACAGTGGAGAACTGAGAGTAGAGACACAATCCCTTTATGCCTCCTTGTTTTCTCTAGTGAATGGCAGCACCATGCATCTGAAAGTCTCCAAAACACTTCACCAAGTCTTATTATTCTAAACCATAAAATTATGTGTATAACAACATAATTCATCCTGAGACTCACTGTAGAAATTAGAGATATCCCATATAAAGCAACTAGCACTATATATTATATACATATACAGGCATGTATATGGTATATATATATATATATACACATATATATATATATATATATATACACACCTATATGGTACATAGTAGACAGTAAAAACAATGATAATGATGGTAATGACATGCTACATCCCCAAATTCCATGTACTTTATAAATACATTTCACAACTCCCTTTGCCATGATATTTATAAACATAGAATATGTGAAAATAAAAGAATGGATTTACTATTAATCTATATCTTTACCACACACACACCTTACCCATTTAACCCGAGGTTTATAAGATGCCTAACTCTTTCCTTAAGCACTGGCTAATATATCTAGCCTTCCTAATGCAGCATCAAAATTATGGCATGTTCCATTCTGGAGGAAGAAATAGACAACATATTTCATTATGATGCTAATGTTGGCATTTTTCTTCCCATGCAATATTATTGCCAATAATCACCCAAATATGCACAATATGGTTTTGATAAGCTATAAAAACTTATTGCTTCTCCTCCTTTTGTCATTTTGAGTGATGTCCTTTAACTTGTCACTTTTTGCATTTTAAAAAAATAACATGAAGCCTCAGCGTAAGCGTAATTCTCTATCATATAATTTATCATTACCCTCTCAGCTTCTCCACAGCATTTTGCACATTAATCATTACTTAATTATTTGAAATGAATCATTGAATGTTGGTCCTCCTACTATCCTCATATCTGTGAAGGGAGTGAGCACAGTATTCCCAGCACACTGACACTTAATAGTGATTTTATAAGTATATTAATAAATATAACAGATTCCCAATATATAATTGGATATAGAGATTGGTATTTCAGCAGGCAGGTCTGAGGTAGCAGTGAAGATTTGGGAGTAACTTCCCACTAGTAAAGTATGGTTGTGTTAATCTAAAACCAGGACTCAAACCACACTTCTATATACTAAATATACTACTAACTCACAAGACTACTAGCCTCACTCCTTCACTAGACAATGCTCCTAAATTTTGTCTTTGAGTCTTCAGTGCCCTATATGGTGATGGGTGCATAGCAGTGGCTTGGTAAACACTTGTTAAATGACTAGATTTGCTCTCAAAGTTTAGCAACATGACAATTCCTCATGAATCTGCACAAGACACGTAACAAAACTAAAATTAAAAATATGGCTGAAAATGACACATAATTCTGTTATTCTTGACATAAATCATACTATTTAATAATTGTGCGATCAAGCAATTACTCATTGCCTAAAGAGCATTACTAACTACAGAACATTCTGTACTGAACAAGGTATGGGCTTGGGGAGGTACAATTTATATAAGATTTAAAGAATGTCATTAAACTACTGTCACAAACGCACGTAAATGTCAAGCGAATTGACAGCACTGCTTCATGTCCTTTTTCAAACTGCCAAGGAAAGAGATTTTTAAACTAAGTTAGGAAATGAAAGAAATATGGACAAATGGAAAATTGAAAGTTTTCTGCGTGTTAGCTTAAACTATTTAAAGAACAGCATTTCTAAGAGGAGTTTGGAGAATTATTAAAATGAAAATCTGAAACTGACCTAGTTTGTACACCCTGTTGCAATGGAATGAAGCTTGTATATTACCAACCACTAGGAAGTCATCGTATTTAACACTGATGTTGCTAATAGTCATTGACATCTGTGTAAGTGTTACGATTAAAAGGACCAAAGGATAACAAACGATGCTTTCCTCCTAATGCACAGTTGCACTTGTGATGTACTGAGATTTTTGTTTTGTTTTATTTTGTTTTTTCAAAGCATCCCTCTCTGCTCTCTATTGCTGCCCACTAGCTAAGTTCAACTGCTGACAAGTGTGTCTCAGAATGCTAAGACTGAATGTCTGTTGTCCTAGATGTTCCCAGTGACCCAGCTCTAGCTCACTACTTAACATCTGTTTGATGTTCACATTTTCTTTGGTTAGAAAGAATTTTACATAAAATACAAAGGTTTTTGGATACAGTTGATATTTATATAATTTCAGAGGCACCACATTTCCATTGTCCAAATTCTAGAGTTGACTCATTATAATCCCTCAGTAAACTGTAACTATTAAATACCATGCAATGTGCTATGTGAGGAAACAAAATGAAACCATATTCAATGTTATTAAGGAGCTCGTCACCTAAGCTAGGTAGATAGAGCAGTCATAAAAGAAACAATTTACTTATGCAAAATACTTCAGGATATTATAAATGATAAATTTTGCGATTCATACTTTAAATGTATGTTAAATGTTGAAGATGTTTCAAGAAATAAAGGATAATGATAATCACACAATTATTTCCTGGGCATTACATTTGTACTATGTACTTGACATGTATGATGTTACTTAACCCTCACAATAAGCCTTTCCAGTAGGTTCCATTATCACCTCCACTTTGTAGATGTGGATCCGGACCATGTCCTGGAGATCCTTAACCTCAGTCAGAACGAGACACATGGGATATGGGAAATAAGGCCTGAGTTTGACTTTGAAGAATGGATAGTAAAAAAAAAGAGATTCTCATGTGTGCACTTAAATTATTGAATCCAGGAGGCACCTTGAATTATTCATATATTTTTATATCATCTTTGTCTTAAGGCTCTAAGTAGAGCAAATAGCTCTTTAATTTTACATATATTATCCTTGTAAGAATCTACAAACACTTAAAAATTTAGAAGTTCATGAAGAATAGTTGCAGTGAAATGGAAACAAAGAAATTGGGTAGATGGGAAAGGAAAGGTATGCCGTGGAGAAGTATGCATTTGCCGTTAGAAAAAAGAAAATCATTCTTACTGTGGGAAGGGAGAAAATGTCATGCTATGGAAATAGCCATTATCTAAACTTGAACTAATTAGCTTCTTCATCAAAGGTAGTTCACTGCTCTTCTCCGTTCTAGTGAATGATGCCAACACCATCTCATCCTCCACTTCCAACACTCAACATTTCTAATCTGTCATTAAGGCTTGAATATCTGTAAAAGTTCTTGTTACTGACATGTAAAGAGCATTCAGACTATTTTGCTATTGCTATTTATTTAAAGAAATATGAACAAGACTGTTGGGCTGATCATTTTATGCTGTATATAATACATACATTCTACTGTCTATTCTTTACAGTATATCATAAATTAAATACTATAAAACAGAGTTTTAATAAAAGGAAACGAGTTCTATGTCCAGCTAGAGCTGAGTTAATTTAAATATTGGGTTTACCATTTCTTGAGTACATCACTTAACAACTGCAAGCCTCAGCTTCTTCATCTGTAAAATAGTTATCATGACCTTGAAATTAAGTAATGCATGTAAAGCATATCACATAATACCCGATATAATTAAAGAGACCAATTAATTTTAGTCAATATATCATTGGATTTTTTTCACAAGATACAACATCCACTCATAAATGCATACTTTCTAACTGAACAAGGACTGTAAGACATACTTTGAAATCATTTTTTAAAATATGATTTTAAGAAATCTTCCCTTTTTTATAGTTATTTATTTTCTAAACCATCCTATTAATCCAAATCACCTGCATCAGTGAGAGAACAGACACTCTCAAAAATAGTAAGGATATGGAAAGATACAGCCACAACAATGAAACTCAACTCAAATATTGGAAGGACAGAAGCAAAGGCAGAATTAAGGTAATGCTGAACAGAGAAGCAGAACAGCTGCCTTGCCTCTTGAGATGCCCAAAGACATAGTCAAGCTGCCCACAGCTGCCCTTAGATTCTGCCAATCTGCCTTTCCTTCCTACCTCATGAATATTCCATAAACCATATGCATTCCAATTCCCAAAGAATAGAAACGGTCACCATAAACCTCTGCCAGGCCATTAACAGTCCATAGGTCACATATGGTGACAATGAATCAAACCACTAGTGACCTTACCCAAAGGACTATTGAATTACCAAATGTCATGTAGACTCTCAGGGGAATTCCAAATAAGGAGTTTAAGCACATTTTAAACAAAGGTAGCATCACTCAAATAAGTCAACAGCCATACAAGTTAGAATACATATTTGAATAAGCAAATTTCAGCTGTCTGATTAGAATTTCTACTGAAACTCCAAACCTTAGAATATTTCCTTCCAATAATATGTTTTAAAATTTTGCTTTTTTTTAAAGATTTTATTTATTTATTTGACAGAGAGAGAGATCGCGAGAGAGGGAATATAAGCAGGGGGAGTGGAAGAGAGAGAAGCAGGCTTCCCGCTGAGCAGGGAGCCTGATGTGGGGCTTGATTCCAGAACCCTGGAATCATGACCTGAGCTGAAGACAGATGCTTAACGACTGAGCCACCCAGGCACCCCTAAAATTTTTCTCTTAATACAATCTTTCTCCTTCTAAATTTCCTTCTCCCTCTCTCTCTCTCTCTCTCTCTGTCCCTCCCCCTACTTCCTCCCTCCCTCTCTCAATTTTAATGTGTTCTCAACCTTCAAAGTTGAACTTGATACTGAAGCCATTCAATGACAAGTGACACTCCAAAGCCAGCTCTGCTCTGGAAGGAATCTGGAGTTAGGAGAATGGGTGGGCTAACCTATTAATCACTCTTTAGAACACAGATATTCCTCAAGTGAACTGCTGTGGAGATCTGAGTTATTATACATACATAGTCAAACACTGTAGAGGACATGAAGCCTATGATGTATATTCTGACTAGATTTCCTTCCCATCCTTAAATACTACGAATCTATGCCCTCACAAGCAAATTTAATCTTCCTGACATTGGTTATGTCATTTGCACACAGGCTGTGGCCCATCCTGCCAAGAGGAGTTACTGAATCAGAGGGGACTTAGCCCATTGCATTTGTTCAACTGAGATTTACTGGCAATAGCAACTCCTCCAGCCAAGAGATACGTTTAAAGGAGTGATTAGAAGATTATTGGTCCTCTTTCTACCTTTGAACATTAGCTTTATTCTGATTAAGTGGTACTTTTAAGTATTTATAATAGTCCATTACAGCACTAGTGCAAGTTCACTTTGAAGAAAATGAAAAGAGAACTATGCCAACTCATTATAAATAGAAAAAATTATGTATATAAAATACGTCTCCAAATCCAGAATCTCTGGACTTGAGCAGTCCTGGGGTTGGGAGAAGTTAATAGCTACATTGGAGAGTCGGTATGTTTTATACTTTCAACATTTTTAGAAAATCAATAGTAGAGATATGTTGTCTTAAAATTTAAGAGTTAATCACCAGTGATATAATATATAGCTTCTAAAGTACATGAGAAAATAAAGAATAAGGAATTTAGTAGTAAAAATATACTACAAAAGTTATTATTAAGAAAGAACACAAAAAATATTAAGATCAAACCAAATAGAATTCAAAGGAAAAGGTATTACGTGGGACAAAAAAGGTTATTTTATGATGAAATAGATAGACTGATATGAAAATAGAGCACTTATGAATCTCTATATGTTGCGTATCAGAGCATCAAAGTGTAGAAAACAAAAAAAGTCAAAATGTGAAAAAAATTTAACAGAAGTCTATCGGTGGGAGAACTGTTTGTGTCTTTCTTGGTGTTTGAAAGATCAAGAAGACAAAAGGTGATTTATTAGACGGATGAAATAATAATGTTTTAAGTAAAATTGATTTAATAGCTACAAATCCCCTTCTTTCAAACTGCCATCAAACATTTACAAGCTTTTAACATAATTCAGAGCACAATGAAAGTATGAATAACATGTACATTTGTGCAGATAACATTTCTGCATACAATGCGATACAACTAGAAATAAACAATGGAGTTAAATAAACAAATCCACTTTGGAAAGTTTAATATTACCTTCCAAATAATTTTTAGCTTATAGAGAAAAACAGCCATGTAATTGTAGGATATTTAGCAAATAATTATATGTCAAAAGTTATGAACTATGGCCAAAGCTGTATGTAATACAGCTCATTGCGATAAAGGAATCTTTATTATTAAATAAGAAACAGTGAAAACAAATTAGAGGAACGAAACTCAAGAAACTAGAAAAAGAGTAACATAATTAACCTGCAGAAAGATAGAAATAAAATAAATCACAAATCAATAATTAGAAAACAGAAGCAGTTAAATAAATAAATAAGTAAATACCCAAGACTTAATTTTTTTTTTGAAAGGAATAGTAAGTAGAATGTTTCTACCAAGTCCTCAACACAACAGAGCAAAGCAATTAAAACAACAATTAAAGGCAGAGAGGGCATAAATTTATCCATAGGGAATGGGAAAGGAATAAAACTGCAGATAATCTTTTTTTTTTTTCACTGAAAAGAGTGTACGAAATCCTTTCTAATGATTTTGAAAATCTTGTGAAATGGATTCTTCTAGAAGAAAAGGTAAACTATCAAAACTGACTTAAATGGGAAGGGCAATAATTTCCCTGCCTGCTCACATGCCCTTAGAGAACCAGTGCCTAGAGCTCTGTAGGAGCTATAGACTGTTGAATCCTGACCAGTTAATCGCGGCGAGGTGAGCACCTAACCCAATTTGTTCTGCCGCCATCTTCCCACGGAGGACTTCCCTCACCCCCTGCATTCTGAACGGAATCCCAGCTCTCTTACACCGCTGCAGCACGTGGGTCCTTCCTCTTAGAGCTTCAGCCCTACCACAGCACTGTCACCATCTAACACACCACGTGTTTTATTAGTTACGTTCTTTAAATCATCTGTCTCCCTTTCCTCATCCTACACACTTAAATGTAAGCTTCACAGAGCAGGATGTTGAGGGGCTGGGGAAAGTAAGTAGGAGGTGGGGAGTGGGGGTATATACGCTATGGATTCCCAGACCATAAACAAAGTATGTCGCATAGTTGGCATTGGATGTGGATTTGTTGAATGAGTTAAAAAAAATAATAAAGGAATTAATGAATGATTTAATGAATAAGGGAATGAGTTATTATCTACAATGAAATTGATCATTTATATATACTTCGATTTGGGAAAAAGAGTGTTAGACCACTACTTGTGGCAACTACAATAAGGCTGTGGTTAAGTGACCACAGAAACTTGTCTGCCGATTCAAGAGAAAGCTGAGTGAGATTAAGAAAGAAAGAGATAGTGGATGGGGAGGAGGAGATGGAAGGGGGAGGAGATGGAAGGGGGAAGAGGAGGAAGAGGAAGAAGAGCTGCCTGTTTGCTTATCTGTTTTCATGAAGATCTTGCTGTTTTTGTACAACTGGAGTCCTTGAGGAAAATGTTACTTTAAAAAAATTTTTTTTTTAAATCACAGAATCACTGATGTGCCCAATGTAAATTACAGTAGCTCTTAGATTTTTACACCCTTTTAGGTCTCTCCCTTTAGGACAATAATTCTTCATCTTTGGTGTACATCAGCTACAACTATGGGTCTTCTTGTTTATTGGTTTTATTTTCTTGTTTAATACAAGGGTACAGGCCCCACGAGGCCCCATGGGATAGCTCTAATGTGGGATCACATCAAGAATGGTTGCTTTACTTTGTTCAATGAACTCTACTAAAATGACCAATCAACCCACTCAAAGACACCCACAGGTTCCTCTTAATAGTACACAACAGATTTTGGCCCAGTCAAAAAATTTTAATTCTGATGAGTTTTCAAACAACTAGCTCCAGATAAATCTAGCTCATCCAGACCTTTAATTTTTAAGCCATTAATCATAGTTTTAAAGCTTACATTTACAATTATCCTTTCCTATTTTTCTGGATTTTAAATTCCTTATAAATTGTTATTGAGATTTTCAAATTCTCAGTTTTTCCCCTGGCAACGCAAATCTGACCAAAAAGCTGAAATCTTAAACTGAAGGAGATTAAGTCAAATACCTGCAGAGGTGCTTCAGGAGGCTTTTCTCTCTGCACTGGAGCAGCCGGTATTTCCTGGAGGGCTTTTGATGACTTCCTTTTGGCTTTTTCCATTTGAACATTGGTAAAATAATTGACAGCAGCAAACTCAATAAGGGCGGAAAATACGAAAGCAAAGCAGACGGCTATGAACCAATCCATGGCGGTAGCGTAGGACACTTTGGGCAAAGAATGCCGCGCACTGATGCTCAGTGTGGTCATGGTGAGGACTGTGGTTATTCCTTCAGAAGCAAAAGAGCAAAGAGACAAAATACCATTACTACTACGCAAACCTCGGTGACTTGGTGGGGGAGGGGTAACAAAGTTTACAATATCTCCAACCATCTTTGAAGGGAGATTCAAACCCTAGTGGTTTAGTGAAATTAGCACAGGTTTTGAAGTAAGAGACAGATATCATTAAAATCCTGGCTCTTCTAATTATTGGCTCAGTGTGACTTGGATTAAGTGAGGAAAACTCAATGGGCCTCATTTGATACTTACCGATTGGGTTTGCTATAAAGATTACATGTAAGGCATCTATCATATATTGGGCGGGTATTAGTATCTGAGCCAACATACCTGAGAAAGTCAACACGTACATCTAACAGGAAGTGAGGTGTAACTTCCTGTTGAAGTTACTTCCTGTTGAAGCACTGATTCTCAACCAGGAGTGAGAAGTTGATAGCAGTGTAATTTGAAGCATCAGAATTTCTGGGATAGGCATGGCCCATTACTATGGAGAATCATGACCAGAAAAATCATGAATCAGAGATACTTATAACTGAATATTACCTACTGAATTAAGATAATAATAAAATAATAATCTAGTTGCAAAAGAGCTTAATTTATGAAAAGCGATAGAGGTATATTTATGGAAAAATAGATCTCTAGAATAATTTGGTTTTAAAAATACTGGACATCTACCATGCATCAGTTTGTGGTAGGCAGGAAAATCTTTGCAACAAGAATAAAGGTACTTCTCTTTCATCGGTAGGTTTCTGAAGAATATCATCTCCAGGGAAGCTTTCTCCTCAGCCTGAAAAAAAAAGGTTAGTCCCCATTCTCAGTGGAAAAAGTCCACTTGTCACTGGAGCTATTGAGAAATGTGTTGTTTAAGGATGCTAATAGTTGTCTCTTTTTGTATCTTTGCCTATCTGCATATATAATTTGTGTTATCTAGTTAAGCTTTGAGATTTCTGTGAGAATTTACTATACCCATTTATTTTTTTTTTAAGATTTTATTTATTTATTTGACAGAGAGAGACACAGTGAGAGAGGGAACACAAGCAGGAGGAGCGGGAGAGGGAGAAGCAGGCTTCCTGCGGAGCAGGGAGCCCAATGTGGGGCTGGATCCCAGGCGCCTGAGCCACCCAGGCGCCCCATACTATACCCATTTAAACTCATTCAGAGGGTGTCTGGGTGGCTCAGTCTGTTAAGCATCTGCCTTCAGCTCAGGTCTTGATCCCAGGGTCCTGAGATGGAGCCCCGCACTGGGCTCCCTGCTTAGTGAGGAGTATGCTTCTCCCTCTCCCTCTGCTGTTTCCCCTGCTTGTGCATGCATTCTCTCTCTCTCTCAAATAAATAAAATTAAAAAATAAATAAATAAAAAATAAAATCATTCTATATAATGCCCAGAATAGTGCCTGAATTGGGGGCGATCATGACGATGATGAAAAAGGCACCTAAACTATATATTCCAATCCATGTCAATCCTTCACCAAAAGCCAAATAATAACATGTTAAACTAAAGAGATAGTGAGCCCCATGCAACAGTAATGGAATAATAATATTTGAAATTAGGGAGAAATTATATTGTCTCCTCAACTCAGCATTTAATTATATTCTGCCTTGTTCCCTAATTGTTCCATGCACGTAGGCCTGTCTCCACAACCCAATTTAGTGTAGCCTCTTTGAGGGCAGAAATGTCTAATACTGCTTCAGTATTTGCTATACTTCATATAATGCCAGATACATGATAAGTGCACAATGAAAAAAACTCATTTTTTCACCTCCTCACCAATCCATTTTTTCTCCAGTCCCTTCTGAATTATCAATGTTTAAAACATCAAAATTAGAGCAACTGTGTAGTGTATAAGCTATAGATCTTTTTAAAAATATTCCATAAACTCTACAGAGAAAGAAACTTGAGAATTTGGTTGTATTCCCTTCTTAAAGAAAAAAAGTGTGATTTTTTTAAAAAGAATTTTATTCATCTTGAACAGATTTTTAAATGTTTGCTGGGTCAAATATGGAGATATTGAAATAGCTAAGAAAATGGAGTACTGTGAATTTTTTGGACTTCATTTCAGAAAGAAACCCTAGAACTTTTAGGCCTCCATTTGATCTCAGATAAATGGCCGCATTCCCATGCTGCCTGTGAGATGTAAATTAACCTTGAAAATTTTAGCTACAAAGTTTGAAGATAAATCAGTTTTTCTTCTTATTCATAAAAATTTAAGTTTAATGGCCTATTAAGAATTCAAAAATGAAAAAAAAAAAAAGAATTCAAAAATGTTCTACAAATTCTTTGTGTATATTTCCTCTACTATCACAGAAATTATGCTGAAAGCACTTGGAAATAAAATATGAACAGTGCAGCCTAAATAAGAATACTACTCCAAACTCAGAAAATTCTACAGAGCATAATGTGATAACCAAAAAGGAAAACTCAAATTCGAATATAAGTGATTTAGGATTTCCTGGGTGGCTTTGAATGTTGTTTTGTTTGTTTGTTTGTTTTTTGTTTTGATTTGTTTTGTTTTTTTGATACCAGAACAATTTCTCCTGCAGACCTGCAGTAGTGGTCTTCATCTTCTCCTGCTATCAGGGGAAGAAATTCCCTTATTAATCCTAAGTTAGCAGGATATTAATGAAATTATTGAGCCTTGAATCCCAAAATTACTTTCCGATCACTAAGGAGAGTAGATCGCCAAGTTCCTGAAAATGTTAAATGATGCTATGGACATAAATGCAAAACATATGTGGCAACTTTCCATTTCTCTTTCACTGGTTTGAGTCAATTTGATTTGAAAGTTTGTAGAACAGTCCTTCAAATATTATGGTTCGTATCTTATGACTGTTGGCAAAGTTAGGGAAGTAACCTGTATAAACTATTGGCAAAGTGTTTGAAGTTGCCTTCCTTTTAGACAAAAAATTTTCTCCGCCTTGTGGTCAAACTTAAAGAAAGCACTAGCATGACAGGAATATGCTTCTTACAGCTGTTTTTAGACAAAGCATTTGGTTTAATCAATACCAAAAGAGTAGCAAACAGAAGCCAACCCTTCAGATAAGAAGACATGCTTCCTCTGCCTCTAGGAAGACAGTGCATCTGCTCTCAATGGGTTAGCTGGCATCTACCCTGAAAACATTCAACAACCATAGAATTTTTTTTGACACGTTCGAGTATTGATGCCAGTACCTGCTTTTATAATGCTGAATATGTACCATATTGGCTGGCCCAGGAGCTGGGAGAGGACGTGTAAGAGTAGGCTAAGACTATGCACAAGAGTAAATTTTTGGCTGGCCACTCCAAGGAAATGAACTAGTAATGATTTAGACATGCCAGCTGGCATTTACTCTGGTTTAACATTTTACTATACTGGAATAATTAGAAGACTTAAAGGCATACAACTTTGCAGATAGAAGGCCTTTGGAAAGAATTTAGCACATTCGGCTTCTCATATTAACACTAATTAATTTTGAGGGGGAGGAGGAGAGTCTATTTTTCCATGATCTCCAGTGACATCCCTGATCCAGCATATTCTCTCCCTGAGTGAAGAGGGAAATGAAAATTAGGGAAAAGAAATACAGTCCAGAACTAACTTTTTATTTAAATCTCATATGAAATAGATTGCTAATGCTCCCCAAATACTTAAAACTTAACTTCTTTAGGAAAATGCCATTTCAGTGCCTCAATGAACAGTTTAATAATTACCATTCTGACACATCTTAGGTCTTTGAAGTCTTAATTATTGTGCAAAATTTCCCTGGTCAATCAAAACCAACATCTTGGCACACAAGCACAAGACAGGCGAATGTCACAGTTCAAATGGAAAAGGCTACCCACAAATTATCTCCAGCACACATCCATACAATCTCACTCAGAAGCTCTGGAATACGCCACAAACACCCACCTCCTCATACTTCCTGCAAAGACAGAATGGCAGACTAGAAATGGTAGGGTTCTCGAAGTTAGACAGAAATTGTCCTGGGTCCATCACTTATAAGTATGTGACTTTATACAAGTTTCTTGATTTCTTTGAGTTATTTTCCTTATCTATGAGAAATTAATAAGACCTACCTTGCTGAGTTATTGTGAAGATTACATAAGATGGCAAATCTTATCATCATTATTATTAGTATCACCAGTATCCTACTACATGCCACTTAATTTCCTTAGTGTCTTATCTGTTGGAAATGTTGGTGGGTACCGCTGTAATCAATGTTATCCTTTTCCACACCACTGGAAATTTCTATTGTTTGGGGTCAAGGGAGACAGTACATTACAGTGGCTACTAGTTTGTATTCAACCAAGAAAGCTTTCAAAGCTTATCAAACAATCACAATAACTCTACAATACAGGGGACATTCATGTTATAGTATCAAGTAGTGATTCCCAAATGAAGTAGATGGCAGCATGGACTGCTATAATAATAAACACTTAAATAAAATGTATTGTGTGATAGGCTTTGTTCCAAGTGCTTTATCCAAATTAATTCATTTAACCCTCATAGCAACCCTATGAAGTAGGTACAATCCTTCATCCTGTTGTAAACCACGAGGAAACAAGCAGAAGTAACTCATTGGTGGTTTACAGCAAATCGTTGGTAGACCTTACGGCTATAACCGAGGCTGCCTGCCTGCAGAATATGTATTAAGACACTTTTGCCTCTTCATCAGATGCATAAAGGATGGGTCAGTATTTTCTGCTCTAGATGTTCTTTAAGATCAGAGGAAAGAGATGATAATATGTGTACAGGCGATTTTATTTTTATTTTCTGATAGTAATTCCTGAAATATTGGTATGATTTGTGCCAGGGAAAGTTAAGGGAGTTTGTTCTGTGCTCAGCCTCTGCAGGCACTTCCTGCCCAGTCAGGCTGACTCTGAACATGATATGCAAAGACCCAAGTCTACTATGCACACTATGTGAGGTAAGGAGCATAAAGGACCTAGCAGCGTGCCTGGTATTATGCAAAAACAATAAATATTTTCTTGAAAAGCAATTAAAAATCAAGGAAACCAAGTCCCAATGAAATAAATCTCCTCTATGTGAGAGAAGTATGAGAGAGAGTAACGGATATGTACTAGGTGCACCGTGTGCCCTGGGATGAGTACCGAACATCAACCTAAATCCTCACCAGTCCATGAAGGAGAGAGGCATTAGGATGGAGATGTATATGGCTGGAGAAAATAAGTGCCAGATTCCGGTTTCAAACCCCAATCTGTTACAGTCCAAAGCTTAGATTTGTTATTTTCTCTTTCATTCTTACACCCATTTTTAATAGGTAAAATTTATTCAACCCTTGCAATGTGCAGTTATTATTTAATTGAACCCTCACAACTCTATGACGTCGGTAGTGCCATGATATCTGCTCACTGCCCTCCTGCCCCCAGCACTGACCCTTCTGTAATAGTTTCCCTAATAGGGTTCTTGCATAAACCTAAGATTAAAGGAGGGGGGGTGCAGGTGTCTATGGAAAATTTCTTCATGTTCAGATGCGTTGAGGGCACTAAGACACCTGATCAGTTCTCTATAAGGATGGGGAAGTGGGATGAGAAGTTCCCACTTCCCCCAGTTTCTTCTCACCAGCATCCCTCCTGCTGTGGTGTGATAAGGGATATTATACCGTGGCTTTGATCCTACCAACTAGAAAAAGCAAAGGAAGAGTGACATCTCCTGTGAGGATCGTACCTCCAGTCCAGAGAAAGTGTGAACATTTTCCTTCTTATCCTACTACTAAATGCTTTTGCTACTCACAATCAATAGAAAAAGAATAGAGAAATATGTTAAATTAAATAAATATCATTATAACTAATTTTATTATTTAAAAGCATGGCTGATATACAAAAGACTTATTCACAGCTATAAAAATTTAAAACTAGTGTGTTCTGGACCTCGTATAGTTAAGAATATGATATACAGGAAGCCACTATAAAAGCAAAAAGAAGAAAATATGCTTGTGTTCAGAAAAGAAAAGATGTAGATAGAACATAACAATGAGCTAATAAACTAAGCATATAATACCATCCAACTCAATGCGTTTAAACCATTTGCATTTTGTTCCTCTTCATTAAAAAGCAAATTATTCTAAGGCTTTCATATTCATTCAGCCATGACTTTTATTTGTTTTATTTTAAGTTCCCAGTGCATTTCATTTTAACACCTAGATATGATTTTAATTCAATTACACAGCATTAATGTAGAAGCCCAAGAATATCATGAAAAGTGAAATCATATCCAGAGTCACCCTTGGTCCGCATCTGTCTGGTCTCAATAAGGGAAATAAGATAAGGCCCCGAAGGAAGGGATGGCCTACCTATATCCCCCAAGCCTTATTTGTATTGGCTGGGTAAAAATGAAAGCTTACGAAAAAGAAAAAAGAAAAAAGAAAAAAGAAACAAAGCTATGTGATTCTTTTCTCAGTACAGCTTGCTATATTACTGTTCAGTATTTTCTTAGGAAAAAAATGATGTTTAAGAACTATTCCCATGAATCGTGATCAAAATATAACGCGAACAAAAATACCCAAGAAATGAGTTGCACTTACCAAATACAGTCCTAGCTGGAACTGATTCCTTGTTTATCCAGAACGAAACTTGAGAAAGAATCACTGTCATAATACACGGAATGTATGTCTGAATCATAAAGTAACCCATCTTCCGTCTGAGGTGGAAATAAACTGTCATAACAACATATTCACCTACAAATAAAACATGAGGAAAATGTATTATTGGTTACGCAGGCAATTAGTCAATGACTTCATAATCATATTTCAGACTAACAAACAGTGTTTTAGACAAAGAATGATCTGTTGTGCATAGCAAGCAAACTGAGAAATACATAGTTCCTAACGAGGGAGGAAATGTTATTGAACATCATTACACAGAAAAACACTTTTGTTCTATATAGTGGTTAAGCGAGTTAATAAATTAAGCTACAACTTTTTAAAAATACTTGCAGTGCTTTCTATTTTAAAGATTTGGTATGCGAAAGCAATTAGCCTTCAATTTCAGCATTTTTTAAGAACAAAATTTAGACCTCACTTTTATGGAAAATCACTAGAAAAAATGGAAATACACACACACTTGAAAATCTAAAGCTTAATTTTGGAAAGAATTGAAATACACAGATTTACGTTATATATACATAAATGCTTTGGAAGAGCCTGTCTTACTGTCTCAGTTTTAGGAAAGAGCTGTATTTCTAAATGTTACATATGACGAAAAATACAAAGAGAAACGTGTAACATCAAGCCGTATTTAACATCCCTGAGTTCAAGCATCTTTTACGGGCATTTAGACAAAAATCTAAAAGCTAATTAGAGAAGCAAATTATAAGATTTCTGGTAGCTGTTGATAAGTATTTGCAATGTGACATCTATCCGAAAGCAACATATTAAGAAAGTGACTTAGGAAAGCAGTGGCCTTATTCTCAGACCGTGAGAACCAATATTCAAAAGACTCAAATCCCAAAATGTGTTTTTCAATCCCACTTGCAGGTTAGAAAATTAATGCCAAGTAGCATATTGAATTTAATCGTTAAGCATCTCACCCGTAATAGACTTGATAGTTTCACTTGATACAGTTTGCCCAACCAAGTCATATTGAACTAAGCTGGAAGACTCCTTTGGAACTTCCACTGATTTCTCCGGACCTTTTGTCCAGGTATAAATCATCTCACTCTTCGGATATGCATCTGAATGAGAGCCCAGAATGTGATTAGAGTCAGTGGTCCTTTTTCAGCAGGACTGAAAGTCAACGCTTAAGAATATTACACATGTTCAAGAAAGATGGAATAAAAGGAGATAATAATCATTATGATTTATTCAAACATGCTTAAGATTTAGAAAACTGTAGAGTTTAAATGAACAGCCTTGCCACTCAGCATATTTCTTTTCCTTATGTCAAAGAATTGGAGAAGGAAAGACTAAAACTAAGGCAACTTAAGTTATATATGCATCAATGCACTTGGATGTGCTTCCATACTAATAGGATAAGCAGTTGAAAAACAGAAATAATGCTCCTCTACCAAAAAGTATTTCCTTCCATTCTAACTCACTTCCAGTGCTTGACCAATACTGACTCCTTCCATCCCCAGGCAGTTCTGCCAATAAGAAATGTACTAGATGCTGCCTATGATAATACAACAACAAAACCAAAACCAAATCCTACTGTTGGGAGAGCTCTCCAGGGGTCACCTGCCTCTGGGCAATACCCATGCTGTTTGGGAACCATCCCGCAGTGACAACTGGCTCTGCTGTTTGTAAAGCCCTCCAGGGAATATAATTACACTACCAGTTCCGCTACCTTTAAACTCTTACAATCAGGAATTTTCCCTTCCGTCTTCAACAAATCCCTCCCAGTGGCAATTTAAGCCCATTTTCTATTATTCGGTGTTCATTGCGAATGGAAACCAGCTGCTTGCTTTACCAGTCTACCCACAACAGATAGCTTGGCTTACACACAAAGAAGCTCAAAAGAACCATGATGAATTGGTTCCCTCCACAAACCTTCCTGAAATGGCTAGAGCACAGTAGGTCTCAGTGAAATTGCTTAATTCTACAAAGGAGTTGATACCTACGGAGACTATTTTTTACAAATGATTTCATAAAACAAACTTTAAGGCTTGTGTTGCCAGTTAGCAGTAGACAGTTAATGTGTCAACATTTCTCTCCTGAAGTATATTCATGCTTCATCATACATTTAAAAGACCCCAAATACTATGTTCCTGCCTTTGATATTCTAAAGCAGGTATCCTTCTCTTGGCTATCTTAGCTTTGATAGAATAACCTTTCTCTTAATGATTCAATATTTCGGGCAGGAAAGAGGGACGTGGCCAAAAGGGGTGCAGGCAATCAAAAGGTGACTCTCTTTTTAATTGCTAACCCAAAAAATCAACTTCCAAAGAGTGATTTCTTTATTTAGTACAAACCCTGATTGAATATCAGCGATGTTCAAGTCACTCCAAAAAGTGCTGTGTATGGGAACTAGAGGGGGCTGTGTGGGAAAGAACTTCCCATAGATAAAAACTATCTTGGGGGGAAATTTAAGTTATTGTAGCACCAGTGCATTTTAATTCTGCCCCCAGTGAGATGGCTCTTTTCTTTTCTTCATCTTCTCTCATTAAGTCACTGGTCAGGGAGCAAATGACTCTCTCTAGCATTAATTTAGCTCACTGAATACTGTGATTACTAGGGGTTGTAAAAGAAGGGTGACGGCCAATTCTCATTAAGTTAAGCAATGAGCAATGGTAATAGCAGGCAACAGTTTCACAATCAGTGCACTAAGGATCTGAAACAATAATAAAAGCCAGCGCCTATTTTTGGTAGATTCCGATTGAATTGAGTATTTGTGGCAGACATTAGAAGAGGCAGCCTCATTTTTCTGCCATCTCAGAGAAGGAAGCTTAGGGGAAAAGAATTCCATATTCTTTTCTACCCATTCATTTCACCTTCTTGCCTTCACCTCCTCAAAGTATGCCCAATTCATCTACCTCACAGATTCTCCTCTAGTGCTATCCTTGTCTAAGCCACCACCATCTTTGATGGTACTAAAGCAATAGCCTCCAACTCTTCTCTGCTTCTACGCTAACCTCCCTACAATTCATTCTCCATAAAAAAAGCTGAAATGAAATTGTAAAATATCAGTCAAAGAATGCCAAATCCCCTAGTAAAATCTTCCAAGGGCTTTCCATAACATTTACAATAGAATCCAAACTCCTTAATGTGGTCTACAATGGGGTATATTATCTTACTCTGTCTATATATCAGACCATTTCTCCTACTATGCTTTCATCATGCTTCAGCCACTTTGACACTAACTAATTATTCTAACACTTGTCATTTCAAGAAACCCTGAAACTTCTCTGACCTTTTTTCAAATCTGCCATAAGGAAGTCTGCTTGTAAGAGACACTGTCCATTTGCTCCCCTCCCCACTAAAAATCCTTTGTACTTCTTTGTTACGCCACCAACACATGGAGTTCAGAGATCCCTAAATTTCACCACTGACCACCAACCTATTATTAATGAGTCAGTCTACCTAGGCTATCTGTACAAACAGATTTTTGGTTTTTGGAAATGAGGTCGTTAATAGTCTCCTAAAAATCAAATCTTCGAGAGTTATCATGAACAATGATTGAAATGGATTATGGGAAATCTTGCACATATATAAATATCAGGTCACATTAGATAAAAATAAATTCTAACAATATTTGTATTGTAACTTACAACTTCCAAATTTCAAAGGGCATGCATGACCATCCATGGGGAAATCCACCAATCTCATGGGACACTCTGCACTTATGGTGAGTCTATAGTGGAAAAATGCAATTAAAATTAACTCTCACTGTAAAAATGATTTTATGACACCTAAAATGAGAAGGATGGAAGGAAGGAAGGAAGGAAGGAAGGAAGGAAGGAAGGAAGGAAGGAAGGAAGGAAGGAAGGAAAAATAGAAAGAGGGAAAAAGGGAAGGAGGAAAGAATGGGAAAAAGCATAAAAAGAAAAGAAGGAAAAAGAAAAAAAATGACTACCTCATTGTGTATAAAATAGTGCCATTTCTCATAATTCTGAAAAGCTTATTTGGAGCTGTCATATTATGTGAAACAGATTTCTTTCCATTCCTGAAGAAAGTATCAGGGGTCCATACTTTTGTTACCATCATATTGTTCAATCTCAAAATTTCAATGGGGCCATCATATTTTAGTCTTTTGTCAATCCATGTCTGTCTGAAGAACACATCCATTGTGTATTCCTAGGGAAATTAGTTTGTGACATATTCAAATCACAGATGACTACACATAAATATGCATTAAATTCTAGCCTCCTTCCCACTTATTAAAAAAAAAAAACACCCACCCAAATAAAAACTAAATTAATAGGAGCGGAAATTTTCTTAAATCAATGGAGCTAAAAGATTCTCAGCAATTAAAGCATGTTATGTCCATCTTGATACCTTAATCTTCTACTTTATTAGATAAGCAAATTACCATACACATGAATCATTCAAGAGTAATTACCATAATTTAATAAAACCGCCAGCACCAGGTAATTACAGTTGTACTTTAGACCAGGTAGCAAAATTAGTAAAAGTGTAACAAATATCATGGCATAATCAATCATAAAATTGTAGGCATCTCTAAGACAAAGTAAAATATGTAAAAAGCAATTTTATATTCACAGAATTTATTAAAGTTAGCCTAAGAGCCTTGGGTCAAGGAAAAAAAGTCATGTTGGCCCTCTGACCTCTAAACTACATATATTTAATATTAGAGGGCACAACTGAATGGATAAATTCATCCTGACCAGTGTTTGGTGTTCTCTTTAAGCATGAGAGAGAGGCAGAGAAGGTGTTGGGGTTGGGGTGGGGGCAGGGAGTGAGCATTTGGGCCAACATGGAATGCTAAATGTGATTAGGACTACAGTATAGTTTTATACAAAAAGCTAATTACATTCTTCAATTTTCTCCTCTGCAATAATTTTCTAAGGGAAAAAATTACTACATAAAAGGTTGTGCCATGGAGACTAGTGATAGGAAAGTTCTTTTCTTTGTTGAGAATAACTCTAAACTAAAAAATAGTCAAATGTTAGAGCCGAAGTGCAAATTCAATATCTTACTCCTTATAAACTTTTGAAACTAATTAGGTAATTCTTTGAGTTTCTAGCTGTGTGCAATTAACAAAATAAATATTAATTGCCTGTCTTCTGCAGGTTTTCTTCAAACCTCAAGAGGTACATTAAATATCCCAAATACCTACCATTTCAACATCAGAGACAGGTCCAAAGCTGGTGACATATATGTCAGTTTTTACTTCTGTAACAGGACCTAGTAGGTATAAAGTAAATGAGTGAAAAAAAATTACCAATTTTATAGGCAAGGAGGATAACTAAAGAGTAAATACAGATATGATATGTCATGTTTTTATGGGCATCTTAAATTTTCAGTGAGACAATGCATCTCTCCAAAAATAAAAAAATGTAGACAAAAGAACAACAGAGCCAGAAAGCAGTGTTTATTTACAGGCAAACGAACAAACAAAAATGCCACCCCAGTTACTTCAAAAATACGTCACCTCCGGGCACTGTTACGACAGGCAGTGCAGAGAAAAAAAGCTTTTAGCCTTTGTAATTTTTTATAGTCCATCATCTGATTGGCCATTATTAAAGAAGTGAGCTATTAAAAAAAGGAAATGTAGCCACAAGAGTGAGGAGACAAACCATAATATAGTTGTAAGGGATGCATCTTTGGAGAGCTGAGGATTCTGGGAAATAACTTAAGCACAAAAATGATTCATGTCACCTTTAACAATCGGCAGACCATCCACTGGTGACTGAGATCAAAGATAAACTCTCCTATGAGTCAGACCTATTCACTTCTTGCCACCTACTAGTCATTTGATCTTGGGCAGGCTATTGAACCTCTCAAAAGCAGCAACCTCAGATATAGGCAAGACTGTCGATAGGGATCAAATGAAATTGCTCATATGAAACCCTGAACACAGTGACTCTCTTATAAGAGTACTTATTAAGTAGTAGTTTCTCTTTGCTTCTGATAATGGCTGCTGCTGAGATTCTTTCCCAGGCCTAAATAAGACTGGTTCAGAAAAAAACACATAGGTGTGTTTGGCAGAAGAAAAAGGTGGGGGCATCACGACAATGGGGCTGACGCAGATTTTACGCAAAGGAAAATTTCCACAATCAGGGTTTAGCATGGTGCTTAAAATGAGGAATCGTGGAATTTAAATTTGGCTCTAACACTTTTTAAATATATGATCTTAGTCTAGTCATGAATCCTGATAGGTAAAGGTTTTAATGAGTATTAACTGAAATTATAAATGTAAATTACTTGTCCCAGTCTCTAGAATATAATGTACTCAATAATGATAGTAGTTATTATATATACCTTTTTTATTACTAATAAAAATAAAAAATTGTTGCCCTCTTGAACACCATTTAAATGATGGTTTATACCATTGTTTGGCCAGAAGCTAGATATTCCATACTGGAAAGAATAACATCTGTTATCAAGATGGATTATTTCCTTTGGATACGGCTGGACAATTGAATTTATGCCAAGAAAAAGAAAAAGAAAAAGAGCAGTTGGTATAGCTTAATGCCCTAGGTTTAAAGTTATCTTCATAAAAATGAATCAGAATATTTCTCACTAATAGGACAAAGACTGAGCCACAGGAAAAAAAGTAGTTTGGAGGAGAATGAGAAAATTCTTTCTTAAATAAGTATCTTAAGAAAAATATATCCTTTGTAAGTATACTGAAAGAAAAGGTATAGATTAAATTGATCCATCACGAGCTTTCATTTAAAAAAAAAAACACCTTTGGAAAACAGAGAAAATAAGTGTGAGAAGCTAATTGACTTTTTATTTGAATGAGCAATTGTAAACAACAATAAAAATATGGTAGTAATAAACACATCAAACCAAAATGTTTCAGGAATAGATAGGCAATCTGAGAAGATGGCAATGTGTGAACTTTAGAAGACAGAGCTTTAACTCAAAGTGGTTGAAGAGTGAGACAAATCATTCTGCCAGTTTGTTAAGAACAATTATTAAAAGCATTAAATTATTGCAAGTAAGAGCAAAGAGAGATAAGTTACTTAAAACAATTAAGGTTGCATATGTCCTGACATATGTTTGATAAGATTCTTGAGAATTCAAAAGTTACTTTATTTTTTTATTTATATGTATATATATTTTAATTTTTTATTAACATATAATGTATTACTTGTTTCAGGCATACAGGTCTGTGATTCATCAGTCTTACACAATTCACAGCACTCACCATAGCACATACCTCCCCAGTGTCCATCACCCAGCCACCCCATCCCTCCCAGCCCCCTCCCCTCCAGCAACCCTCAGTCTGTTTCCTGAGATTAAGAGGCTCTTATGGTTTGTCTCCCTCTCTGGTTTCATCTTGTTTAATTTTTTCCTCTCTTCCCTTAGGATCCTCTGCCTTGTTTGGAATTTGAGAATCAAAAGTTACTTTAAAGATCAATTTAGGGCAATGGTTTTCAAACTTTCACTGGATCAGAATCCAGTGGTTTGTTAAAGCAGCAATGCTGGGCCCCACCCTAGCCCTGTTGATTGAGTAGGTCTAAGGTGGAGCCTGGCAATTTGCATTTCTAACAAGTCCTTAGGTGATACAGTTCATTTTATTCTAGTTTACAGACAGTGTTCATCTGATTTCTAGAATAGTATTTACCAAACTATGTCCTGTAAAATATTATTACCATAAGTGTTCAATGGGAGTAAGGGAAGTATAGGAGAGGAATTAGGCCAATGATATTTTTACTTACAAATTTACTTTAAGGGGTGTGGGATTATGCTAATTCTTGTAGTTACAGTGATTCCATGATAATAATGGTTATTTTCAAATTCTTGCATAATACTTTCTTAATGATTCTTGAAAAAAATATTTATGTCCAGAATTACAATCTTAGTATTGTTTAGTTTGTTTGTGACATTATTCAGTATTTGCTTAATATGATCATATAGGTCTTTGAGATTAAGTGAGATTCTAAAAATATATGATTGGTACAGAGATTTCATTTGGACACTCACTCAATAAACATTCACTGAGTGAGCACCTGCCGAGTGTCAGGTTCCATACTAGGCCCTGGTGCTACAGTGGTAAACAAGACTTAAGAGTTCCCTGTCTCACTGGGTGTCATGTGTAGGTACTGAATCACTAAATTCTACTCCTGAAACCAATATTACACTACATGTTAACTAACTAGAATTTAAATAAAAACTTGGAAAAAAAATTAAATACAATAAATAAATAAATAAATAAATAAATAAATAAATAGGTTCTTGCTTCAGGGAGTTAACATGCTATTAGAAGAGTCTGAGTATAAATAATAAAGAAATAAATTAAATGGAAGAATTGTTTTATTGATAAGAGGTACAAAACAGGCTGGTAATGGAGTAAGAGCCTGGGAAACCCTAGATTTTTGAGCCGCTCTTCAAAGCGGTAACTTTTAAACTGAGACCTGGAGGGTAAACATGAGCCATTGGAAGAACAGAGAGAATTGCCATTCCAGGCATAAAGTACTTCAGGGTAAAAGCTCAGAGTCAGGAGAGACCTTAGTGTGTTCAGGGACTAGAAAAGAGGCTGGTGAGTCTGGAGCAAAGCCAGGTAAGGAAGAGAATGATAAGAAATGAAAGCTACATAAACAGAATGAAAACCAGAGTCAGTGGGCAGAGACCTATCCCTGAGTCCATATTCTTAAAGGGCATCTTTTAAGCAACATATTTAGAATACACGTTCTAGTGACAGTTGTTAAAACTACATGAAAAGAACTCCTAGAAATCCCGGTGACAGATGGGCCACACATGGAGAGTTTGTTATGGGCTGAATTATGTTCTTCCCAAATTCATATGTTGACATCCTAACCCCCAGGACCTCAGAATATGACCGTATTTAGAATTAGGGTCTTTAAAAAAGGAAATTGGGAAAAAAAAAAAAAAGGAAATTGGGTTAAAATGAGGTCATTAGGATGGACTCGAACCCAGTGTGACTGGTGCCTTTAAAACAAGAGATTAGGACACAGAAACACACAGTAGAAAGACCATATGAAGACAGAGAAGATAGCCATCTACAAGCAAAGGCGAGGACTTAGAAGAAACCAAGCTTGCTGACACCTCAATCTTGATAATGGTTAAGCCACTCTGTCTGTGGTATTTTGTAATGGCCGCCCAAGAAAAAGAATACAGAAATACAAAAGAAACAATGCTCCTCTGTTCTTTCCCAAAGTTTTCTCCTTCTGATATTCAGTACAGCTCTGCCTTAGCCTGTGAGGAAGTTCAATTTTTATCCCTTAATCATTGGAAGGTCATGAAGAGTTTGAAGTAAGGAAATTATATGATCTGAATTACATTCTTTATAAAATCACCCTGGTGGTTGTGTGAACAGTAAATTATAGAGGAGCAAGTGTAGAGGAAGGGCTCTTATAAAAGGCTGCCCTACCAGCCCAGTTGAGAAATGATGATGGCCTACGCTAGGAATGCAGCGGTGGGGATGGAGTGTTAACAGACCATGGGGCATGCTGGTATGTCACTGCTCACAAGGAAAAGGTTTTTTCCCCAAAGAGCAAAGAGAAGAGATGTAATAATTCTATTTGTTGAAGGTCTACCATGTGCCAGGAGGGCTACTAGCCTCTTTCCATACACTATTTCATTTAATTCTCACAACACCCTCGAAGGGTGATATTATCATGAGAATTTTGTGGATCTGGAAAATGAGCTCACAGAGTTTAACTATCATATGCCACAGCCAGAATTATAACCCCTTGGATTCATCTCCCAAGTACATTCTAGCTTTACTATGTTGATGATATAATTAAATAATATATCAATAATTAATTGCTTATATAATGTCCTATCTACTACATAACATGCCATATCTAAATTTCCTAAATTTTGTTTATGCCTAATTTCTGAACTATGTTCTTGCAGCTCTTTCTATGCCTTTGCTCTTATCTTATTATAGCCTGTTTGGGTCTTTCTTCCCTTAACAGCAAAGCTGAAATCTTAATCCTCTTTTGAAGTTCTCAACTAGCATAGTCCTTTGCACATACTCGGTGGTGAATAACTATGTGTTTGTGTTCTTAATATCATCCCACTAGTGATTTAAAACTTCCCAAAAAGAAAAATTACTTGGATTCATTTGTTACACCAGTTAAGCTAAAAATATTTCCTGATTAAAGCAGAAAATGTGTCTTATTTATATTTGTATCCTTTCCCAGAACTAATCTCGGGCCACAATGTAATCGGTTTCCAATAAATCAGTTTTCAATGAATAATGGTAGCTATGTAATTAAGAATAATTCTTAGAGACGCTTCCCCTAACACTACTGTTTAGGATATTCAAATCAACCTTACTAAGAGCATAATTACATAGAAACCAGATAATTCCGGGCTTGGAAGGACTTCTCATAATGTTATATGCATTTGTATAACATCAAAGACATATTTTATTTTAAAAATCCTACCTTTTTGGTAATAGGGGGATTTTTTTAATCCCCAAAATATAGTTGGCATTTTATAAGGCAAATAAACTGATCTTCACTAGGGTTTGAAAGAAAGAGCCAAGACTACCAAGATGAAATGCAGAGGAATATTCCCATCTTATTAATGAATCTAACTTGGGTGGGCAGTAGAAAAACAACAATGTGTCAGATGATTTTCCACTGCTAACTTTACTTCAGCTGTATAGGCCTGGTCAAAGGATGTAACGATTTAATTTCTCCACCAATAACAGTATCCAATTTGCTGTAACACCAGGAGAAAGACCTCAGATGTTTTGCTGATACTGAAACATGTCGATCCTTGTTCCTAGTGTGTCCCCAGCTACCCACTTGAGGACATATTTCTGGTTTTTCAGCCACCTAAATTCATGCATCCAGCTACATCTTACAAAACACAGCTGATGTGGTTCTAAAAATCAAGAGACTTAAAGTACTTAGGAAATATAATAATAACAAGGAATCTTGAATGATATCTTTTAAAAAATATCTAATTTTGTTTGTCATAAAAAAATACAGAAACGCTAGCCTTCCCACAGAGTAACAAAGAAGAGATATCCATTGATAACACAGAAAAAACAGAGAGCTATCAAGTTTTACTTAGATGACGTTAAAGATTAGTGTTTCCCTATGTCCTATGATCCTTCTATCAATCCAGGTCAACTTTTTAAATGATCAAAGTACTTAAATACATAAGAAGAGCATTTTAAAAAACAATGAAATGTGGGCAAAAGATGAAAATACTCTTCACAGAAGAAAAATTCTTGTAGGCGATAAAGGTTTGAAAAGATGTTCGACCACATTAGAAATCAGAAAATTCTAATTATTTCACAATCAAATGCCATTTCAAGTATATATATATACATACATACATATATATACGTATGTATATGTATATGGTTGAAGGTTTTGTGGATCCTGAATCTCATATTCATTGTAAATGAGAGTTTGAATTTGTAAAACCACCACAGAAAACAGTTTGGCATTATCTCATCAAGTTGAACTCCCACTTACACTAAGATCCAGAAAAATCCATTCCTGGATATATATGCAAAAGAAACTTTTGCACATTTACAGCAGGAAATTTGGGCCAGAATATTCACAGCAACACAATCTTGGAAATAAGCAAAATGCCTACTGCCAACAGAGAAGATGAATAAATTGGTTCCTATGAAGTGGAAATATCACACAGCAGTCAAATGAATGATCTATAGCAATATGCAACAGCAAGAATGAATCTTAGCAATACGTGATTAAGTTAAAAAAAAAAAAAACCACCCAAAGCTGATATATAACATGCTCAAAACCATTAATTTTTTGTAATTGAAATTAAAAAAAATAAACTTGAGCTAAAATAATATTCAAAGGAAAACTATGAAATAATTTAAAAAGAATGGTGGTTACTGTAGGTGGGGCAGACAGGAAGAGAGGATGAGGGAGGCTCCTTAGCAGGATGAAAGTTGTCACCATTGTGCACTTCAATGACTGAACTGCTATGTTTATGATATTACAGTGAATGAATGAATGAATAGATGGGTCTGTGGGTGGATAAAAAGAAGGTTACATACAACCAATAATGAGAGTAATTGTTAAACAAGTATTAATTCAGAATCCAGTTCTGTACACAAGAAACTTTTAAAAAGAAATACAGTAAAAAGCCCTAGAAAGTAATATAATGCAAGTTAATTTTTCACCTAAAAGAAAACAAACAACCCAGTGAAATATTGTTTAAAACTCCATAAAGTTACTAATAGCCTATATCTAAATTTTACAGTGCCTATTTGGGGAAACACCAAATATCCTTGCCCTAAAGAAAATGCAAATATATGATAGTGGCGGTACATCTTTTTTGCTAAACCGAGAAAATAACAAAGTAAATTTGTGTTCTGGGTTCTGTAGTCTCATCTTCTCAAGGGCGTCTCTTTCAGTTATCCCTTCCCTCCACTGTGATACTACATTATCCCCTACTAGATTATTCCGGTAGTACACAGATGTATTCTGATATTTCTAATCTTAAAAGAAGGCAACCTTCCCTCTTTCTCTTCCCTTTCACATTTTGAACTTCCAGAAAAAAAAAAAAAAAATCCACACACACTGCCTCTAGTTGTTCCTTTTCTATTCACTCTGTCATCTATTGTAACCTGGTTTTCATGCTTGGGAGCCACTAAACTTCCTTTCATCAGTATCTTTAGTTTTCCCTATCTATAGCATTGTTTCCACGGACTTTAAAAAATAATTTAATTTCTCCCATTTTTAAAGAAGCTCTCTTGATCCAACTTCCCTTCCACTTACCACCCCATTTCTCTGCTCCCCTGTACAAATATCCAGAGACTCTTCCCATCCTCCCCATCGGATTTTTACATCCACCACACCGCCAAAGCTGCTCTGTCAAAAACAGTGAAGAGGTAGATATCGCTAAAGGTAGTGAGCAATTTTATGTTCTTATCTTTCTCAATCTATCAGGAGCATTAAGAAGTGAATGATCAATCACACCTCCTCTTTTTACTCACCATCCAGAATGCATACTCTGAGATTTTCCTCCTATGTCAAAGACCCCCCTCCTCAGTCTTCCTGGGACAGATATTCTTGCCAACTCCCCACCTCTCAACACTGAAGACTTCAGAATTCCATACCTGTACCTCTTCCATATCATCCTTAATCTCTTGATGGTCCCTATAGTCTTATGACTTTAAGTACCATATATATTGACATACCAATCATCCTGCTTTCCAAATTTATCTTCACTTATCTTCCAATAGGCATCTCAAACTTAACATATCCACATACAAATAGTTCATCCACACCCCTAATCGGCTTCTGCCACAGTGTCAGCAACTTTATTTTTCTAGATGTTCAAGTCAAAAACTTTGGAGTCAGACACATCCCTTTTTCTCACACTCTACATTCTAGCTGTCATTAGTGGACCAGCGCTTTGAGACATAGTCAGAACCTGATAATTTCTTCCCACTTTACAAGCTTCATGCCTCTGGCTTGGTCAAGACATCCATCATCTCTCACCTAGTTAATTATGAAAATCTGTCTGCATTTGCCCTTGACACTGAGTGCCTTTTGTCACTACAGCAACCAAGGTGAGTCTCTAAAAATTAGGCAGTCTAGGTTTGCCCCTGTTGGAATCCCTCTAACCACTTTTGATCAGACTCAAAGTAACAGCAACGTTTTTACCAGCTTGCAAAGCTTTACAATCTCATCCTTGTATCATACCAACCCCTTCTTACTCCTCAGTCCTGTTAAATTTGACTGCAGCGACACTGAGTTCCACGCTTGGCACTTTCCACTTGCACCCATAGTTTCTTCTAAACTAAATGTGGCTTCTGCTTTTACCCATATCACCTTCTCATTGAAGTTTTTCCTACTACTTTCATTAAAACTAGGGCCCGTCCTCTGCTTTATTACTCAATAGCAGTTATTGACTTCTGACACTCTGTATTTTACTTATTTCTGTTGCTCATTTTCTGTCTCTTTCATTAAATTGTCAGCTCATCAAGGCAGAGAACTGCATTTCTTTTGTTTACGAATGGATTTCTCGGTGCCGTCTTAGAACACTGCCTGACACATATTACATGATTAATAAGGAGTTGATGAAAAGTGAATGAAATGAAACATCTTCATGTGGCCAGCCTTATCTTACTTAATCTTAGAAGTATTTGAATGGCTTCTCATCCTTCCTTCCTAAGACATTCCATTCTCTTGACTTCTAGAACCTCACACGCACGGAGGGCCTGCTTATATCGCAGTCATCCTCTTCTGACAATTCTAGGTTTTCTGCCCTTCCTCAATTGTTAATGTTTTTTGAGGATTGGTTCTGGGTTCTTTGCCCTTTCTATACCCTTTTTAAGGCATCTATTCTCCTAGCGTTATAAGCTGGTGATGCTCTTGTATATATCTCAGTTAAAACTCTTGTGTGAAATCCAAATATGTACAACCACTAGGACTCCATATTTGTACTCCAACATTCTTAACATAACCACACATGATTTCTTGATTTCACCCCCATCTCTCTTCTCCCTCCCTTCCCTCCTAATTTAAAGAGTGCCATCCTCTACCCATTTTCTCAAAATAAAAATCCAGGAGTAATTTTTTACTTCTCCCTCTCCTTTACCACCCATATGAAATCCATCACCAATTATTTGTTGAATTATACCTCCAAAACGTATCTCAATTTTTCCACTTAAATCTATCCTTACTACATCTACCGCTTTATACCAAGCCATTAACTTAACAAAGAGAACCTCCCACCCCACCCCAGAAAAAACTTGTTTGTTGGTCTCATTGCTTCCAATATTGCCCAACCTGTATATCCAAGTCTTTCTTTTTATTATGCATCAGCCAAAGGGATCACATTACAATCTGAGTCATACCAAGTCATTCCCTCCACCTAAAAAACTCCAGCGGCTTCCAGGTTCACTAAAAGAAGGATCTAAACTCTTTTACAAAGGACCTTACGTGCTCTGGCCTCTGCTTACCACAAGGACCTAGACCTGTGAGATTATTTTTCTTGTTTCGTTACTACCTTTCTGGAACTCCTTTCACCGGACTCCCTTCACTGTCTGAATCGCATTAACTTATCATCTACCTTAGAAACCTTACACTTGCTTTTTCTTTCCTTCTTTCTTTTTTCCTGCCTGAGAACAGATTTTGCTTACCTTTTCCGTATCCATCACCTTTAGGGCTCAACTTACAACATTTTCTTCACCACTGTATCTGAAATAGATCCCTTACCCAGTTAATTCTCTATCTTAGCATGCTATTAGACTGTCCCACAGCATTATCTTTAATATTATGCTATTTGTTTCTTTGTTCTTTTTATCTCTCTACACTGCTTAGCTATAAAGTTCACAAGGGCCTGTGTCTGATTCAAAATAATATCTTTACAACCTCACATTGTTCCTGATACATAGTGGTCTCAGTATCTATTGGTTCTACAAATGAATGCTAAATGACAGCGACAAATCAAAATGAAACTTTATTTTTCTGTTGCCTTGTGTATTTGAGGTGTTCTTTTTGTCTATATATTTTAAAAAATCTATTCTTTGTAGACATTCGATTAATAAGGCTAGCACATGATTAGTGCATTAATCTAATTTTTAGGCGAGGATATAGATCATTTGAAAACATGGCAAGACTATTTTTATTTGTGTGGGGAAATTATTCCAAATTTTCCTAGGTATATATCCTTCTCTATATTTGCTTTTCCATTTTAAAATGTTATTAAAGCTTTAGAATAAAAGTTCTCATTTCTCCTTTGGGGGAAATGCAGTTTTGCTTATTTTAATAACCTACTTAGGAACAATAAGGCATGTTAATGAAAATTTCGCTCTTGGTAAACAGAAGGTTGTAAGAAAGCTTTAGAAGTGGATGTAGCAATAGACCCGCAGCCTGGTCTATTGGTGGTCTGTCTATTATTAGTTTTAGGGTTCTTGAGCAATTCATTGAAACTTTTCCCAGCCTCCCCTCTAACATAGAGATGATGCCCACCCTGCTTATCTCTCTGTGTTGTTATGAGAATCTTATTAAACATTGTATGCAAAAAGGTTTCCAAACTGTAGAGGACCCCACTAACATGAAGTCCGGCTATGCTGGTGAGCAACCTTGCAAAACTGACCTAATGGTCTGTTCCCATTTCAGGGAGGTTGTGGAAGATGATCCAAGGCAATTATCATTAGTTGAAGTATTTATTATTCCAGATCATGTGCCTCAAAAGATTGAAATGTACAAGGATTGTGTAATCCTTCAATCGATGGAAGTAGTTAAGGACTGGCTTCCTAAGCTGTCTCCAGGTGGTTAATACCTGAGCTATGCATTTTTAAGATGATGTAGAACAGTGCTGAAAGCAGCTAAGAGCACAGGGGAATGATTTTCTAGCTCCTTTGTGGAAGGGTTCACTTGTATGCCACTTCTAAGCAGGTGCAAGCTACTTCAAGATGACAGCAGACTGATTTGTCAGAGGCCAAAAGAACTATACCCCTTCAAAAGTCCCAATCTGGTTTCTCTCACCATGCCTCCTTCCTTCTCTTCTCACCTTTTCCCCTTTTCTTCTCCAATAGGAGAACGTGGGAGACAAGGGAGAGGAGACCCTGGAGGGATGAAAAGAAGAGAATGATTTCAGTTCCTTTTACTTCCCTGTTGCAAGCTGTGCCGCTGAGTTAAAAATATGTAATTTAGTTTCCAAATCTATTCCAACCCCTGCCGGCCTACTGAGCAATCACAAACCATCCAATTTCAATTCAAATCTTTGCTTTTAGCTTTATTTTAAATGGAACACAGCTAAGTTGTATAAACAGATATAAAGTAAATGCTCTACAAAGAGCAGAAGTAGGATTAAAGGAGCCAGGAAGTAAATCTGTATTTATAGCAAACTGGCCAAAATCTGAATTGTTTTCATTTTATTTTTAAAATACCAAACTTTCCACAAAGTATTGAAATGTCAAAGAAGGGACCAAACTTGTGGTATCCAAGAGTCTGTGCTAAGAATGAGTTTTCTTATTATTTTCAGTGATGCTCATTTACGACATCCTGTAAACAGATTACATGGTTTCTGCAGGTGAGAATTACAAATCCCCTGTCACATTTGGTATGCTATGCCTTTACAGAGAATGACCCATCGCCAAAAAATGAATCACATTTACCCAAATATTTATGAGCATAGCCAAAAAAAGTCGTGTGATATAGTAAATTTTTAATAATTAAGCAACTGCTAACACTTGAAGTAAGATGAATTCAGCCTCTTCTAATAAAGCTATGAAAGTATCTCCAGGTGGGTAATGCAGATCACTTGGCAGTGACAAGTAAGATGACTAATAATGCCCTTGAGACATTTCAGCAATGCTGCAGCTAGCCAGAATCTAGTAGTGGCTTACATAGATTGATTTCATTCATTTTATTGTCTATATAATATTATGGGAGAAGGTGGTTGGTAAAAAGGATGCATCTACAATGGATGCCTCCTTCTTTTTGAGTTATACTTGTATTATAACCAAGTGGGCAGATATTATTTCAACTTCCGCCATTTAATAATAAAACCATATCATTTCAGTTATAATTTTTCACTTTAATTTATGTTCAGGCACATCAATTCTCTAATAAATATTTAAAATCATGTGATTTGGTATTTCTGTTATTTTTTTCCCTTACTTAAAATGTCATGCTTAAAACCTTTATGGGCAGATAAATCTTCTTTTATTGATATAATATAGTCTTTAGTGATATCACATCATCTGAAATATTCTTTACAAAATTCTTTTTTGGATATAAAGTGGTAATTTCCCAGTCACTTGAGAAAGATCGTGCATTGACAAATGATTCACTTCTGCAAGGAAGGCTCTTTTCAGATTTGCATGAAGGCAAATGCAGTGCTGAACATCCTATTGCTGGAGAGGCAATGTCAGAAGAACTAGGAGAATCTTTCATCCTTCTCATCCAGATTTATCACTGTCAACATGCAAAAACTCAGTACCCTCAGTGACTCCCTATAACCTTCTCAATAAAATCCAGAAAAAAGTTTGGGATCAGAAGACTTGATTCCAGCCAACGACTAATATGCTCTGTGTCCCTATGTAAATCACTTTCCATTTCTAATCTTCAATGTCCTCATTTGTTAAATGAGAAGAACCAGACTCATCAGACTCCAAAAAATTATCCAGCTCCACTCTCTCCAATTCTATTTTACTTCTGATAATTCTTTCAAACCTGAGACCATGTCTAATTCTGTCCTCTTTCACAGGAATGTCCTGCTCCCTTTCACTTTCTCCACACACAGGAAGCTTAATGTGCCCTGTGCTGCTAATGTCATGTGATGCTTGCCACGTAGCATCTGATATCCTCTCAGTCTTCATGGGTTTGTCTCTTAAATATACAACCTGACCTGGGTTCACATCCTACCCATGCCACTTACCAGCTGTGAACTTGAACTGGTTACTTAACTTCCCAAGCCTCAATTTCTTCATCTGTAAAATGGGGATAGTAAGAGCTTACTCTCAGTAATGCCTATGAAATGTCTGACATTTATGAAAATTCAAATAAATAAATACAATATTAGTGGTTATTATTGTTACTACTACTACTAAGAGGTTCCTTTAAGATAGAGCCTGTGTCTTCTTCAACTCATTTCCCAGTGGCTAACTAGCTCCGTGTAGTTGGCAAGAACAAGGACTTGGCGGTCAGAAGACCTGAGCTGACACTTGGGGTGAAGTCATGTGTTCTCTCTGAACTGGACTGAGCGACTGAGCAGGTGTTTGGGGGTAAAAATTATGTCTTGAGATTCTGCGAACACAGTGCCTAGCACAATGCTTGCCACATAGAGTCTCATTATATAAGCAAAGGGAATATGAACATGCAAAAGAGCAACAGTACAGTTAATGGATGTGCCTCTATTATAGTCATTACAAATACTTGAGGAAGAAATAAAGCTGAAACACCCCTGACTCCAAAGTCTCAGGAGGGAAGTAAATGCCATCTCCCCAAATAAAGTAAAAATTCATCCCACTGTGGAAGAGAACAGCAAAGGACTGGGTTCTCTAGCAGAGCAGGCAGCTTCGTGCCCCAGATTCATGTCCTAGGTAGAACACGGTGGCGAGGTTTTGGCAGAGGGACAGATACCACGTGGGAGGACAAGGGACTTCGGATCAGTTGCCTCAAGTGCAACCTGCTCTGAGCAAAGTGGCCAGGTGCAGGGGAAGTCCATTCTCCGGGCTCAGCGCAGCTGGGCAACCGAGCCCCAAGTTCCCATTTTTGACTCTTTCCCTCCAACCTCCCCCACCCAGCAGTTAGGTCCCGGAAGGTAATTAGTGTGGGGGAGAGGCAAAGCTTCTGAGGCGGCAGGGAGATGGGAAAGTACTGGTGGGGGCGGTCTTCTTGTCAGAGGTCTCATCAAGGGGAAGGGGGTGGGGAGGGAGGGAGGGAGAGAGAGAGAAAGAGAGAGAGAGAGAGAGAGAGAGAGAGAGATTGAGAGAGAGATTTTTCATTTTTCCACTCGAGGCATACCTAATGATACACAGACAGGCAGACCGAGAGAGGGACAGACAGGACACACTTGAGCGTTTGAAATCGTTCATACCCCCAAATCCAGGACGCAGCCTGTTGTCATAACCATCGAGTAAGCTGTCCAGGATGCGGGTAAAATTTTCCGGGCATAATTTCTCCTCCTTTTGGTTCTGTCCTGGGGATTCGTTTAAACTGCAAACGCAAAAAAACGGCAGAGGGGGTTGTTTTAAGAATCGATGACAGAACAGGTGGAAACAGGTTTATCTTCTAGGGAAAGAGTCTCTTGCCCCAAGCTGAAGGAGGCAGGTCTGAGGGATGGGGGACAGAGAAATGGTCAGGAAAGACGCACCCTGTGCATACGCACCCCGATACCCACATTCTTCTTGCACCCGGTGCCCCTTCTTTACGCATCTACTCGGGCACAGAAAAGCCCAGCTGAGGCCCCTGACCTTACAGCCGAAACAGGAGGGTCTGTTTGCCCTGGGAGGGGCGGCGGCCGGCGGGGGCCAGGAGCTGGCCACTTCTCCACCCTTGTCCCTCAAGACCCCAGGGAACTCACCAAGCCGCCAGGCACAGGAAGTGCAGGAGGGCGAAACTGACCCGGGAGGACGTAGCGATCGCGGGTACCTTCTTGGCAGAAACCATCTTTGCAACATGCCATACTTTAAGCCTGTTCACGTTTCCAGGCTCTCAAGATGCCCTGAGCAGGGTGCGAGGAGAGGGCAGAGGCTCTCCGCGGCGTGCGCACACTCGCGCTCACACTCGCCCGCGCTCACACTCGCCCGCGCTCAGCCAGCCCGAGCCGCGGTGGGCGCGTGTGTGCACGCGGGCCAGGGGGAGGCGGAACCTGCCTGCCATCGCCCCCTCCTTTTCTCGCTGAGCTCCCAATGTGTATGGAGAGCTATGTATACCGCTCAACACCCTTTCGTGCCCGCACCGTGAAGCTTCCGAGGTTAACATTGGCGCGCTTGCACCGAAAGGCTGAGCAAGTTCTTTCCAACCTTTAACTCTGGTTTTCCGCCCCTCCTCATGACCGCCATCCCCAACCCCAAACGGGTCCCTGCCCGCAGCATTACTTTGCCTCCGCTTTTTCTCTCCTGACCCCCCTCCTTCCTTCTGGGATTTGGATTTCACCAATGAAGTTTCTCTCTCCTTAGGTTGGTTGTCCTAGGACCTGCTTTGTACCCATTTTCAAGGCTGGAGGTGGAGAAGGAGCTGGATGACTGGACTGGCTGGGCATGGGGATGGGAGACCGTGGTGAGCACCAGGGATCAATTAGGGACAGAAACAAACTTTGGGATTCTCCCCTTCAGGTGCTTTAGGGAGGAGGAGCTGTGGGGGGCCGGCGGGAAAACAAGGATGATTCTTCCTGGTAAGAGGGGTTGCAATTCACTGGGCAGACTCTTGCCAAACTGAGCAAGTGGCCTCCAGCTTCATCCTTTTTGCCATCCAACACATTTGCCAAGCTGTTGCTGTAAAGGTACCAAATTCCTTTATTGTACACGCTCCTACCTGGCTCACACACTCCCAGCTTTGCTGCTCCATCCATTGCTGGAGAGAAGAAAGGTGAAGACAAGGGACATCTGGTCAAAATCACTTTCTCCTTGGGCAACCCTTGATGCTCTTTTTTTATAATGGAGCTCACTGACTTCCAAAGGTTGACCACTTTAGGAAGGAGGAAAGAATGGCCGGGGAGAGGGAGAGGAGAGAGACAGAAGAAAGACGAAATGTGAAGTGTGTTTGGAGGGGGTGGGAGAGGGTTGGGAAGACAAATTAAAATGGAGGGGAACACCTCTTAGTTCACTAACGACTTGAAAGGGGACACTAAGCACTACATCTTTAGTGTTTTGTTGAACAGAGATAAGCACTTCAATAGACCTTTTTTTAAAACATTAATTATTGGTTCCCAGGGAGAAAGATGTCTTTCACATTAATAGTGATGCACGTGGAAAGTTACATGCAATGGACCAATGACCTAAGTAATTAAGTTAGTTCCCTGGAAACTATCACCACCACTAACTATATTCTGCTTAGAACTTTGATGGTTTTCAAATTTTGTTGACTGGTGGGCTGATTTGATATGAAAACAATCAAACCAAGGGAATTTTAGGGTTTTCTTTGTTTATTTTTGTTTGTTTCAATATCCTGATTAAAATTTTCTTCACGGGGCTCCTGGGTGGCTCAGTGGGTTAAAGCCTCTGCCTTTGGCTCAGGTCATGATCTCAGGGACCTGGGATGCTCAGCAGGGAGCCTGTTTCCCTCTCTCTCTCTCTCTCTCTCTCTCTCTGCGTGCCTCTCTGCCTACTTGTGAACTCTCTCCTCTCTGTCAAATAAATAAATAAAATCTTTAAAAAAATTTTTTTTCTTCACAAAGGGGAAGATTGCCAAAAGTACATAAGAGGAGAGGTATGCACTTCCATGATATTCTGTATTGTTTCCTTCATAGTGTCTATTATACTTCATCTTAATTCCATAGGTATCATTCTTCTCTAAAAGATCCCTTGAGGGTCTGAGCTGGGTAATTATTACTTATCTGTATTTATTTTTTCTCTTATTATTGTACATGGCACATAGTACAAAGATAATAAATATTTATTGAATGAACAATTAAACAAATTAATGAATTGCTTACTCCCAGAGCCATCCTAATTAATTTGGATGAAATTCAAGCTTACTCTCTTGGGGAAAAAAAAAGTGAAAATATTAGTGTACTCCCATATATGCCAGGAGAGCATTTGTTTCCATAGAGTCTCCATGGAAAGGCTGATAATACATCATAAATACATCATATTACTATTATTATTATACTATTTCCCCAGTATTAATGCTTTCCTATACTTTCTAAAACCCAAATCGGTCAACTGAAGATAATAGTAGAGCTATATCATTTAACTTTGTTTCACAGCCTTTCACTGAAGTTATTCTTCATATTACTTAAGGAAGTTATATGTTGGGGTACTGTCTGAAATCTTTAAAAAATGTATTTTTGTTACTATGAATTTAAAGTAACTCCAACATAAAAAAAATTACAACTTACTGAAGTTACAAATGTCATTAAGTATGCTATTATTTTTTATATAAACTTCCATCCATTATGACTCAGATTGTCAGTGAATTCTTCTGATTGCCTGTATATAACTGTACAGAAATATGAATGTATTAAAATTACACCTATTACTTCCTTATTTAAATTTAATAAAAGTCTTTCATTGCTATGTTTAATAGACTCTGAACTGGGTTCAAGTGCACAACCCCCAAACATCATTATGTTAAGCCAGCCACATATTATAAATTTATCACAAAGGCTTATCTCTGATATGGTGGGATGCAAATAACATAGATTGCCCTACTCCTAAAGTCTTAGGGTGAGCACTTCAGAGTCCACATGCCCTAAAAATTAATACAAAAGTTTATATTCAGGGAACAATGCACACTTTTCTGTGAGGCTTTTCATAACTTTCATCAGATTTTCAAAGGCTATGGACAACTGTGGTACAGACTAATGTTTTGATATAAAAGATGACATAGATAATAGAACAACCAATCAAACAGGTGAAAAACATTTGTAACTAAAGTGTAAAAGACATCTCTATTCCATTTGATAAACTTATTCATTGCCAGTTTCCATAGACTACTATATAGATATTGAGTCTCCCTTGAAGGCACTTATTGAAGGCATTTATTGTCAATTTATCAAACATCCAACTAGCTTGGTACACAAAAATTTGGGGTGGTAATAAAATGAATTTGAAAGAATTCAACCTGTTTTTCTTTGTTTCTAGTAATTATTTCCCTTAATTGTATTTGTGTACATGTGTGTATTTTTTTATATTTGATTTTATTTTATTTTTTCAGTGTTCCAAGATTCATTGTTTATGCACCACATAAACAATGCACCACACCCAGTGCTCCATGCAATATTTGCTGTCCTTATTACCCACCACCAGGCTCACCCATCCCCCCAACCCCCTCCCTCCAAAACCCTGACTTTGTTTCTCAGAGTCCACAGTCTCTCATGCTTTGTCTCCCCATCCGATTTACCTCAGTCACTTTTCCTTTCCTTCTCCTAGTGTCCTCCATGTTATTCCTTATGCTCCACAAGTAAGTGAATACTACTATCAAGTGAAAGATTTTTTTTTCAGCATCTAATAGTAATGATTAGGAAGGGAAATTCATGGTTACCAATAGTGCCCCAAATTAAACTTGTTACATTTGCTGCCAAGTGTCTATCTTATGATAAATATATATTTTTTTCCTTAAATACCCTAAGTTAATTTTCTCACACTGGAAGCTAGAAATCCAGGATCAAGGTGTCAGCTGGGTTGCTTTTTCTGAGGCCTGTCTCCTAGGCTTATTAATGGCCATCTTCTCACTCTGTCTTCTCATGGTCTTTTCTCTGTATGTATACATGATTGCATTCGAGTTTCCTTATAAGGACACCAGTCATGTTGGGTCAGGGTTCACCCTAAAAACCTCATTTTAACTTAATGACATTTTAAGATTTTGGTTGGGAAGGGAGGCACAATTTAGTGCATAACCGTGGTGATCTTCCTTCAACTATATTTAAAACAAAAGTAGAGTAATATACTTGCAATGAGTTTGAAAATTCATTAAGCCATAAAGGCATTTTTGACACGCTTATATCAGTAGTAATAATGATGATGATGATAATAATCTTTAGTATAATAATAGCAATTATCCTTTATTAATAACTGTTTTCATTTAAATCTTCAGAAAAAATATTTATAGTTAGATATTATTTTTCTCTTTTTATAAATAAACTGAAGCTTAAATATGTTAAGTAATTTTTTCATGATGGACCAACAATTAAGGAGGTCAAGATTTTGTTCTATTTCCCTGGAGAACTACTTGGATAAAATATAATTTTGTTGTTATTTTATTCGACATATACATACATTCTGAAATGATCACCACAATATTAGTTAATACATCGATCACCTCACGTAGTTAACTTTTTTTTGTATGTGTGGTGAAAACATTTAAGAGCTACTCTCTTGGGGCGCCTGGGTGGCTCTGTTAGTTAAGCGTCTGCCTTTGGCTCAGGTCATGATCTCAGGGTCCTGGGATCTAGCCCCACATGGGCTCCCTGTTCAGTGGGGAGCCTGCTTCTCTCCTGCTCCCCTTGCTTGTGTGCTCTCTCTCTCTCTCTCTGTCAAATAAATAAGTAAATAAACCAAAAAACAACAACAAAAAAGATCTACTTTTTTAGAAAATTTCAAGTACATAATACAGAATTGTTGATTATAGTCAAGCTATACTTTAGATACTTTAGATACTTTAGATCCCTGGAACGTATTCATCTTACAAACAATTGAAAATTTGTACCCTTTGGTCAACATCACCCCATTTCCCCCACCTTCAGCCCCTGGCAACAACCTATCTATTCTGTTTCTATGAGTTCAATTTTTTTAGATTCCATGTATCAGTGAGTTCATTCAGTATTTGTCTTTGTCTATCTGCGTTGTTTTGTTTCAAGAATTATACAGGACTAATACAACTAACTTGGAAAGCCATTTGGCAATAATTAAAGTTGAACCTGATTATGCCCTATGATCATCTCATGCCTGTTTTATAACCCATAGAAACTCTCAAACATATTTGCAAGGAGGCAACTGAAAAGTAGTATATTTTTTGTAATAGTGGAAAATAACCACAAATTAAGTGTCCTTTAACGAGGAAATGGATACACTGTATTATGGTATAAATGGAGTGCTATGAAGTAATTAAAATTAAGGAAATCCAGTATATGTCAAGAATGTAAGACAAATAAAATAAGCAAGGGGCAGAATAATAGCTTCAGTAAAACATTATCCATATAAAATTTAAAACCTGAAAAATATTGTACATTGTTTATGGGTATATATGCAGTGATACATAACCCATATGGAAAAATAAACACCAAATTAAAGGTAATGAGTATTGCTGGAGAGGAAGAAAGAGGAATGAAATAGGGAAAGGAAATTGGCTACTTCAATTATTTAAGTAATAAGTTAAAAGTTTTCTTGCTTTTCAAATGCCATTGAATTCTTCTGAAAAAAGTGGTATGAAATTATAATAGAATCCTGAATCTTGTGTTACAACTTATTGTCATTGTTGCTTTTAGGATGCTTTTTAGATTTTTGGGACACAAGTAAGGACTCGTGACATGTAAACATTTATAAACATTGAACATACATGAGCCATAATTTCAGTTCTAAATTAATCACTGTATTTAAATCTTATTGTTTTGATTTTTTAATCAGCCAAATAATGCATGCTCATCATAGAAATTTTGGAGACTACAAAACAATATAGCAAAAAATTAAACAAATTATGTGCAGTACAATTATTCAAATAAAACACTTTTAAACTTTTTTTTTTTTTTTAAAAAGGCTAAGCCTTTGAAGAAATACCACCATTTGCTTTATAAGCATGGGAAAAAAACGATAGTGAGTTAACATATTTAGCAATTAAATAAGTCCAAGAAGCAAAGATGTGAAACGTACTGTATATTTCATGTAATTTTGTTGCATATATTTACATTGGACACTTTAATTTTATCAATTTTTTTACTAGTGATATGAAGAGATTCCTCATTCAAATATATCGATAAACAGAAGAAAGAAGTAAACCTAAAAATATGTTTATTTTTACTAATTATTGTCGACACAAATATTCCGGTCTTTCAAATTTTTTATTTAACAGAAACCTTTAAACAAAAGCTTTAAAGAAAAGCAAAAACCTTTAAAGAAAAGCATATAATGTATTTACATGTCTTTTTAGTACTTTAAAATCCTTAATACAGAACTTAACACACAAATAAGGTTCTCACAAACTACATTGCCAAAATATCACGGATTTACAGTGGCCTGCTATCAAACCAACACAGTGTTTGGAACTAAATTTTCCATACAAACCCGTGAAGCCTCAATGGGACACAGTGGTGATATATTTGGTCCTCAGAAGACTATGAAGCCAGACTGCTCTTCATTACCATCTGGTGGCTACTGCATGGAGTGGCATTAAATATAATTTTAAAAGAGAGTTGAAGGAACTGAGTATCATCCTTAAGAATAGAGAGAAGAACTTCAGTATCATTGATGAATATTAAAAATGCATGAGGATAAAGATCAAAGAAGGATTTGAGACTTCTCTTACAATAAAAAAATGTTTCATAAAAAGTTGTTTTGTAAACGAGTTACAATGGAGAAAAGTTCAACGTCTGGTAAAAATGACTTATGAATAGCATAAGACTTTCAAATCACACCTATTTGCTTTATGACAGAAAAAGACAATGCAATTTTTTCTTCTAGTGATATATTAGATGAAACCATTTTTTCTGTACTTACTGAATCTTTCAGTCATCCATGTATATTCATATGACACCTGTCAAAGAAATTCCCTTTTCCATTTTATCTACCTGGCAAACATTTACATACCTTTAAAATTTTAGCTTCAATGGTGCCTCGCTTGAGAAGTCTGCCTGTACTCTCCTGACTAAGGGTTTTGCTAACTATCTCTGAAGAGCGTTGATGCCCATCTGCTGATCATTTGTGGAATGGCTTCTTTTCATGCCTGTCTGAGTTTCTCAAGCGTAGAGGTGATGCCTTATGTATTCTCGTAAGACCCAAGTTCTAAGCATTTAATTTATATTTATGTAAAGAATTAGTCTATGAAATTCACTGTTATTTAGGAAATTTAAACTAGAGGAAACCTCTGACATTTCAAGCTTAACAGACAGTAAAGCAAGGACAGAGTTAGATTTTAGAGAAAGTAAATGTCCATATTGACCTTTTAAATTTCCCACTTCCATCACAGAATTGCAAAGCCAAAATAGAACCGGAGAAATTGTCTAGTTCTGCCACATAATTTTAAGTATGAGACTGAAGCTCAAACAGAATATATGGCTTTCCCAAGTTTCTGCAATTAATTACTAGATTCAGGATTTGAATCCTTGTCTTCTGATTCTCCATCACTGAGATTTTTATTCTACTGGCTAATACCCGACTAATCTTAGGAGAAAATGTAGTCGCAGGCAATGGACTTGAAGTCTAAAAATGAAAAGCCTTTTTATGACTCTTAATTCTATACTTGATCCTTGACCCAGTCTACCTATATTTACAGACAAGTTAGGAAATCACTAATTATGTTATCAGGCAATATGTTTAAAAATTTTTAAGTGCTTAAATTTTATGCCAGTAGGTCTAGGAATTTAACTTAAAAAAATAATAAGGCATGAATGCCAAGATTATGAGCACAATGAGCAACAAGGCAGCATTATTAATACTTTTGACAAAAAAGATAGACTCTTGGATATAATTTCTAGAATGTTTTGCTATTATGAGATACACTTTAGGGCTGAGTAGGAGGTTTTTGAGATGCTCGGAACACACTTTATTTTTTAACTGCCTGCTCTAAGTTGAGGCCAAACCCATGTGACACCCACTGTAAGAACAGATGACACGGTCTCTTGGAATGTCTTTTTAATAAGATGTGTTGGCCAAAATCCAGAACCAGTTTTCTTCTGGGAATGTGTATTTGATGCCATATCATCCGTTTTTTTCAGCATTAGAAATTATACTTCTAGGGGAAAAAATGCTTTTGGCATTTGCATTCTTAACATTTATAGTTTCATAGTTTTGGCAATTCCACAGGTCTTTGGCACAAAAGTGACTTGTAATTTCTGCTAAGGCATAAATATAAACAGTGGGTGCTGGGCAATCATTGAACTAGTGTAAGCTAAGGGCGTGCCTGGTCTGAGGTCAAACACAACCTGGCTTTGTGGGTCCCAGGGTTAAGGTCCCACATACAGAAACTCTTCCAAAAACAAACAAACAAACAAACAAACAAACAAACAAATAAATAAATAGATGTTCTTGGTGAAGAAATCATCTGGTAAGTTTTTAAATTTCAGGGAATGTTAAAAAAATGTAGCAAACTTGTGGTTCTAGTATAATATCTGAAAAGGAATCCTTTGATACTAAAAGGAGTAGGAATTCAAGAGAAGGGGCGCCTGGGTGAATCAGTCGGTTAAGCGGCTGCCTTCGGCTCAGGTTGTGATCTCAGGGTCCTGGGATCGAGCCCCACGTCAGGCTCTCTGCTCAGTGGTGAGCCTGCTTTTCCCTCTCCTTCTGCCCCTCTCCCTGTCTCTCAAATAAATAAATAAAATCTTTATTTTAAAAAAAAGGGAATTCAAGAGAAAATAGTGAGGCAGTGAAAACATTTATGTATTCAAAGAGACTACCAGTGGTTTATCCTAGAGTCAAATTTGTAATAGCTTTCTGAAGATACAGGCACTGAAAGTGTCCTTTTTATTATTATTTTTTCACTCACTGAGAACATTACTTCTCCCTCTGCAAGCTCTTCAAAACTAGAAACCAATGGCTCTGCAATGACTGCTAAATCTCTTTACCTAAGCAGGCTACCTGCTACACATGGTGCTTGTTACATAATGTCATTTACTAGCCCTCCACTCTAGTGTATTGACAATAGCCAACTCTCAGCATTTTAACCCTTTTCTATGACTATAAAGGTTCTCTTCTTTCACTCTTACTTTCTTTCGTCCTGCTCTTTTTAAAAAGTTTACCAGAAATTTGAATAACCTGATTTTGGGATACATTTGATACTACGTTTTTTTCAGGCCATCTAATAAAGATACAATGATTTCCTTTTGCTTTCCCCTTGCTTGATATCACCCAACTATTTTTCTGACTCATTTTGATGTTCTTTGAGAATGGAATCTTCTTCAATTGAATTGTTTACAACAAAATTACAATGATAAATCTGTTTTTCCTTTCTCCTTCTCTATCAAATTATAACCATAGACTCTGACTCTAGGTTGATACTGGCTTTTAGAAATTTTATAAAGCTGCCTACCATTCACAGACAGACACCTCATTATGTTGTACTGAAAAAGTCTGGCTCTTGGGAAAGATATTTAACATATTATAATATTATTTCATTATTCCAAAGCATATATTCCCACAAAGTTATTAGTAACAAAAAAATGAAAAATGTAAAAAAATGCCCTATAATAATCATAAAGATAGAACTCTTTCCTTTTATAAGTCTTGTACATCTATTACATCTATAATTTGCCTTACATCATGAATTCAAAATTATTCTAAAATCAAATTGCTTCACTTGCTTTTGATTACCATGACTTGAATTAGGACAAAGTATCTATCCTATAAGCAAACCATTTCTAAAATAAGGAATTATAGAAGCCAAGCATTGAAACACATTTTATGTGGGTTTGGCATGAGATTCAATAACTAACATGTTTTCAACATATTTTGCTTTGCTTGTAACACAAAATTCTGCCATATGTGAACCCAAGCAGGAACACAGAATAAGTGGGACAAATAGAAAATGTAGTAAGATGATAGACTTAAACCCAAATATTCCCATAGTTACATTAAATATGAAAGCAAATATTGCAATTGAAAGATAACGATTGCCAGACTGAATAACAAAATAAAGTTCCAGTTTATCTCACTTAAAAGAAACTAACTTTAAATATAAGGACACAGATAATTTTAAGGTAAAGTATACCCATGTTATCAGATAAAGTAATTTTAGGTGCAAGAAGCATTATTAGAGATAAAGGTGACTGTTTCACATTGAAAAAGATGTAAACTTACCAGAATAATATAAAAATTCTGAGTTTGTTTGTGCCTCAATTCATAGCTTTAAAAAAACACTGTAGGAAACATTGACAGATCTGCAGAATATGTATTCTTTTCAAATGACATGAAACATTACTCCCAAGTGACATGAAACATTACTCCCATGTGCTGGGGTTTTAAAGCAGATCAAAACAAATTTGAAGGGATTCAAATTATACCAATTGATCACTGTGAAATTAATACAAATTAATAACAAATAGATAACCAGAATATCCTTTTACAGAATGGAGAGAAGTAGGGGGGAGATGGAACAAGTGGCTGGAGCCATGGATGGGGTTCAGGTCATGGGGAGGCTTCGGTTGTACTACTGAAGCATTTTATCCTAACCAAGCATTGGGAGAACATTAAAAGATATATATTTCAGGACTGATATAATCAAGTTTGCATTTTAAAAAGGTCATTCTGGCAGCAACTGTGATGATGGGGTTGAAGGGAGTCAGACTGGGTAAAGAATGGTTTGGAGTGCCTTAAGAGACTCTTAATCATAGGAAAGAAACTGAGGGTTGCTGGTGGGGGGAGGTTGGGGTAACTGAGTGGTGGACATTAAGGAGGACACATGATGTAATGAGCACTGGGTGTTACACACAACAGATGAATAACTGAACTCTACATAAGAAACTAATGATACACTGTATGTTAACTAATGGAATTTAAATAAAATAAGGTAAAAAAAAAAAAAGAATGGTTTGAAGTGAGGAAAAATCTAGAGGCAAGGAGGGCAGTTAGGGAGTGCTTACAATATTATAGGTGAGGGTGGTTGCCTGAACTAGAATAGTAATAGGGAAGTAGGGATTGGAAATAAATGAAAAGACTAGAGAGATATGTAGGTGACAAGATAGGCATTGTTAGCATTTGATGACAAAAAAAAAAAAAAAAAAAAATGGCATCCAGACTTTTGTGTGGCTCAATGCTGGGTTGTGGTGTCATTCACTTATACACAGAATTCCGCCGTGAGGGCAGGGAGAATTGGAGATAGTGACCACGAGACATTCAAGGAGATTATATAGTCACACTGGTTCTGAACAGTGTTCTGGACCTGAAATGTACATTTAAGCATTTGAGATTATAAGTGGTAAAACCATGAGATTGTACAAAAAAAAAAAAAAAAAAAGAATGAGTAGAAAGCTTATAGTAGAATCTAAAAAATTGCTTTTTAAACATCTGATATTGAGTATCATTTGGGAAAAAATAAAATATTTTGTCTTATTTTAAAGATTTTATTTATTCATTTGTCAGAGAGAGAGAGCACAAGTAGGGGGAGAAACAGTCAGAGGGAGAAGCAGGCTCCCCACTGAGCAAGGAGCCTGATGTGGGACTCAGTCCCAGGACCCTGGGATCATTCCAGAGCCAAAGACAGCTGACTAACTGACTGAGTCACCCAGCCATCCAAAAATATTTTTTCTTATACCTGGATTTTTAAAATATCACTATTATAAAATATTCACTCTATAGTTTTATTTATATAATTTTAAGAAATAACACCTAAAATTAATGTATCCAACACTATTAATCAACACCACCTACTAAGCTTAATGTGTTCAAAATAGTATCAATTTTAACTTTTTTAAGGAAAAGAAAAAAATAGAACCTGAGAGTTAAAGAGTCCAATTACACAAATCGTGGTTAAGATAATTGACAAGAGGCATATGAAATGGGTGGCCATGAGGATCCCGACGGTGTCAGCGGTCATATTCCTGTAAGCACACCAACCCATGTAATTGAGGATTATCATCAATAGTGGTCTGGAATTGAACTGTAGAAGTAGAAGTTTCAGAGCTAGGCCAATGGATAAGAACAAATGAACCAAGAACATCATATATTGGTCACAGAGTGGTTGATGTAGCACAGAATGGGTGGTCTCTAGACAGGACCAAAAAGAAAGTAAAACCAAGAGAGGGTGATGGCCCCCATTTAGTAAGCAACTGTAGATTTCATCCAAATTCAGTAGATTTTAAAAAATGGATGTGTATATTTTGAAAGCTTTCTTTTGAAAAACTCTGCCAAGCAGTTTTCAAAACAAGGCATTTAGATGAGCTGTCCAAGCCCTCGCAGATAAACTAAGAATTCTTTCCTGCCACAGCTGACATTTTAACCAGGCTTCTGCTCATCTCTGGATAAATGTGACTGTTCTGTTCCACATTCTCAGCCAAGCTAAGCTTTGGTACATATTCAAGGAAACTTTCTCAATGAATGGAACACACTGTCTTGACCTCCCTTTGATAAATAACAAGGCAATGTAGCAGGAACCACATTGGCATTTCCCTTCCAGGAACCCCACAAGCATCAGGTTCATATCCCTGCCTCTGACATAATGGCTGCAATGAAAATCCATTTGTGCTGGTGTCTCAAATGATGAACAAGAAGAAAGAGAAGTGCTTAGGCCTGGAAGTATTGATGAAGTCAAAAATCTCTCATTTGGAAGAATTCGAGGCAAGATCATTTAAGCGGCACTATCAGAACACTCTGGGACTAGACTTCAACTTACTCCTGCAGTTGATATCGTTCTGAACTTCCTCTGCAGTTGGGACTTACTCCCTGAACTCAGTCTCTCTCTCTCTCTCTCTGGTAACTTAGACTAGAGACCTGTTGTTCTTCTCCTTACCTAGGACTGGTGGAATCCTCCTATGCAAAACTTCCAGATTCCTGGGTTGTACTTTCCCTGTTTATAGATTTCCGTGGTAAAATTCTCCATATGTCAACTTGGATGTTTAATTGCTGCTGATTCTTCAGCCTCACGGGGGCATGCCCTGATCATCTGCTTCAGTGTGCTATTCAAGGTGTTTGATTTCACTAAGATGCTTGGTACAAGTTTTCACAGATACCAGTTTTCAGTTACACTTCCTAATGTCTATCTCCTCCTCCCCATATCCGGGTTGTGTTTTTGTTTTTGTTTTTGTTTTTTCTGTCCATGTCTGCCCCAAAGCCTGTTTCCACTACCAGTGTCTTCTCGGATTTGCCACCTCATTGCTGCCTACTATGCTGCTATTCTTTGCCCTTTCCTCTTGACTCCAGCTGACTAACATCTGAATAGCATACTATTGTTTCCAGAACTGAATTAGCAATGAAGTCTGAAATGGAATGACTATTTCAACAAGCATCAGGACTCACAATTGAGCTCACAATCAGTTGAATAGGGCTCAAAATTAAGACACTGAACAGTGGACCATAAGAATTAAGTCTTTTTTTTCTTTCCTTTTCTTTTCTTTTTTTTTTAATGTTTAGGATGTGATTAGATGATCGCGCTACTGGAGCAACAAACTATAATAAGATATAGCCAAAAAACTAACTAGACCCTTTTACAGAGTATTAGAGCAGAAAGAACTTTTAAAATTACCTAGATCAATTCCTTGTTTCCTATTTCGGTGTTCCTTTAATGATTGCATAGCAATTATAGTGTTGCATACTAATGAAGAAATATGGTAAGCAATGCTGAGATAACTTTATTAGTGCAAGTAACTATAATCAATTGAAATATTGGCTCATTTACCTGATACCATTTACTGTGGTGAAATGATCATGCCATTATCATTTTTATTTTATTTTATTTATTTGAGAGAGAAAGAGATCATGTGTACACACACATGAGGCGGGGGAGGGGGTATGCAGATCGAGAGAAAGAAGCAGACTCCCTGCTTAGCAGGGAGCCCGACACGGGGCTGAATCCCAGGACCCCAGGATCATGACCTGAGCTAAAGGCAGATGCTAAACCAACTGAGTCACCCAGGAACCCCCGTGCCATCGTCATATTATCCTTAATATGTAGCAAAGTTCCTGTATCTTCTTCCCCAAATCTGGATATTATTGACTCTGACCTCTTCTATTTCTGGCCACCCCATTTCTTAGCTGTTTACCCTTGGAAACATCTTTTTACTACTCTGGGCTTCATTGTCATCATTTGCAAAATAAGGACAATTATAGTGCCTATTTTATAGAATTGTTTATGAGGGTTAAATGTGTTAATACATGTTAAAACAATCCAAAGAGTCCCTGAAACATAGTGAACACTAATAAAGTGTTAGCTATATTAATAACTAACACATTAAATTTTTGAACCTGACACTTTTTTTTTTTTAACTCATTGCCACTGGTGGGGAGAAAGTCTTTCTACAGCTGGAGATAAAAAGCTTAAAAGTGTTACAACAGTAGGGAGTTAACACATTGGTGAGAATAAGTTTTAGTCAAAGTGAAAATGAGAGCATTAGATAATTTGCAGTTTCAATGGTGGATGAAGTTCAAAGGTCAATGTACCTAAAAAATGAAATGCAACTGAGTGGGGGAAATTAGCAAAAGAGGATGCTGGAGGCCCACAGACAAACTTCAAAGACTTCCAATTTGTTGGGGGAGGTCATCAAGAGGACATGACCACCAGTTGACCTGTGAAATGGACCAAGGCAGTCAGAGGTTCCTCACTCCACCCCTGTCTTTGGAATTACCTTCTATGCACCATCCTCACACGAGGAGCCACTAACCTTAAGAGAGCCAGGCGTTGTGGAGACCATCTGCACTCAATACTGACTGAACCCAGGTAAGGCTTTGCTATAAACTTTTAAAATTCTGGCCAGTGGTTGGGGAGTTCTGTTTATCTTGCTGCTACTCAGGAAGGGAGCCGGCTTCTGATCCAACACGGTTTTGCCCAAGACCTCACCTTATCATTGCTGCTGCAGGAATGTATCCAGAGATGTAATCGGGGTACTTCTTTCCTGCTTGACCGTGCAGACACACATGAGCCTGCAGCTAGACCGAGGGGGCTGCAATAGGCATTGAGCCCAGCTCTGAACTGCCTAGGCAGCAAATACTGAGAAAACTGGCAGCAAGACGGAGGTGGGGACAAGCCAAGGAAGTGTGCATTGTGTACTGCTTGCCTAGGGCTGAAAACTTAGGCGCGGGAATCGTGAGAGTAAGGTCCTACGTGGGACCAAATGGTCAGGCTTGACTGGAAAGCAGAGACATTAACAGATGCAGGGACCAGACTGTTCCCAGGGAGATTTGTTTGTGGGCACGCATACCTGTGCTCCATGGTGAATACGTTCCAGCTTGTGGTGGGGTTTATGAATTTGACGAATCCCTGCTTCACTTTGTATTTTCCCAACTGTTCTAACTCTGGGGCAGCTCGTAAGTTTATACCCTCTAAGTAAAATGCATTTCTTGCAAAGGAAAAAGACTTCTGTTTCTCAGGTTTTATGATTTGTGCTTCGATCTAATTCTATGTGTTTGATGAATATACACAAATTTCCTTCCCAGCTACTCACAATTTATAAACTTCTATCTAAACTCCTCCCAATCATTATAAGTTGACTTTTAAATATTTCAAAGTAGAGGGGGAAAAAAACGAACAACCAAGAGTGACTTAACATCCAGGAGCTCCACACTCCGCTCGATTTAATTCTAACATTTTGTCAAAATTGATTCAGAATTTGTTTAATAAAAACAAAACATTACAGATATAATTGAAACTTCCAGAGTACTCCCAACACAACACAGAGTACTTTAAAAGTAGCCATCACATTGAATTTTGTAGATCTCTTTTCCTGCATATTTATGTGTTTTTGTTACGCAACTATACAAAGTAATAATATTATTTACCATGCTTTTAGTATTTTCATATATAGTATCATCATGCAATTTGCTTTTTATATTATACATTGTTCTTGAGATTATTCATTTTTATACACTGTCATGGTAATTAACCCTCACTTCTATAACAAACAACAAACAGCTTAATGAGATAAAGGTTTATTCTCCCTCCTGTAAAATCCAATGTTGTTTATTCATATAAAATCCTGAGTAGATTTCCTCCAACTACTGACTCGGGAATCTGAGATTCTTCCATCATATGGTTCTCTATATTAGCTTTCTGTCCTTCTTAGCCTCTTTGAAGTAGGAAAAAGAGAAAAGGCAAAACAGACTAGATGTTTAGCCATCTTGGCCAAAAAGTGACCCATAATATTTCTCTTGGCATTTGATTGCTCGGAACATGTCATGCAGTCACTCTAACTGCAAGGGAGTTACTGAGATGCAAAATTGACACCAAATGGTTTCAGAGCTTTAATTAGAAAGTGTTGCCATTAATTGCCTGCTTTCATTTGTTGAGATTTTCTTCTGTTTATCAGTATACTACTACATAAACAGTGAGTAGGCATGGGCTAGTTTTGCAATATGTGTTCTCTTTCTATTAATAAGAATATAAATTGAATTTTTTCTATCCATTCATACAGCCCTTGTATATCTTGATTCATTCCATTCTTCGTTTATTTAGGACATATGTTTGATCTTCTACAGTGTACCAGGATTTTTGCTATATTCTATCACAGATATTATTCTTAACGGACACAGTCTAGCAGGGAAAATACACACTCAGCTAACTATAGAACTATGGAGAAAGTGTTTGCATAGAGGTTTTAACCAAATGCTGCTGCAGCAGGAGTATTAGGGAGAACTAGACTTTGACATTCTTAAGGATGAAATGGGCAGAGAAGTACTGCAGAAACAGAATCCAGCATTTAAAAGGCTTGTTTCTGATTACACAGAAAATGGAAGCAGTTCAGTGTTTTAAATATCAAGGACATGGTCATCGGGGAGGGGTTCAATGAAGAAAAAATAACAGAAATAATCTAAGAGATAGGGTCATGGTTCCCTGTGTCCCCAGGTATAGCATATTGCCTTCAACAAAATATGACCCAAGCTATAAAAGCCAAAGATGCTTTAAAAATGTTTCATACTTTGCCTTGTAAAAATTCATATTCTTGGTTAGATAGTGAAAAGCTAAGCTTGTTGTTTCAATTATTTTTTCTTTCCATCATTAAAAATGTTCAAACTCTTTTAATAATGATTTAATAGAAATTTCTGGAAAACCATAATCATTCAAATTGATCACTTAAGTGACATACTGACACTTCAGTGAATTATAAAATTGCTTAATAATTTTCTGAAAAAAAGGAAAATCAAATACAGAAATGTTCTTTATCTTCCCCTAGATGACAAAATTTCTATTATGCAGACAATTTAATGAACAAAATGATATTCGTTGGTTGAAATGAGAGTAGAATCAGTTTTTGAACTAGGGGCTAAAACGTCCAACCTATTATTATTATAAAATTGAGTTTTTAATAAATAGCATGGACTGCTTTGAAAGCAGAATCTGAGAATGTGAGGATTAATACTGCTTTTTGACTGGAAAAAGGGATAATGAGTTGTTTGGAAAGAATGATGTTTTGGTTAACTGACCTAGAAGTAATTCGAGGTCTGTAATTTACTAGATGTGTAACCTCTGCATGTCATAAGGTTTCTAGGTATCTCACTATTTCTCACTTTAAAATGAGAGTGTTGGGCCAGATTGTTAAATTCCCTGCTGGTGGTAAGATTCAGTGAGTGTTTGGCATCATGCTTTTGATATGACATAACTATCAGAGAAAAGAATTACGACTCTGGCAACTAAGTGACATTAAGCATACCTTCAATGATACTTTCTTAAGTATGATACTTGGCTGATGGTCCTGTTCTTCATGTATTTAATCAAACTCCTAAGCAAATTAAAATGAATATTTTCTTTTTTTTATTTAATTTAATTTTTTTATTAACATGCAATGTATTATTTGCTTCAGGGGTACAGGTCTGTGAATCATCAGTCTTATATTCACAGTACTCACCATAGCACATACCCTCCACAATGGAATATTTTCTTAACTGAGTACAGCACTCAGTATAACCAGAGAAATATTGAGAAAAAAAAGAAACATATTTCCAGGTGAATTGTGCTGTGGCAAATACTGTAGGAAGCCACCTAAGGGCTAAACACAAAGAAACAGTAAGAAATAAGTGAAAACAAATAGGAATATGTAAAATAGGAAAGAGTAGCTTTAAACAGCAAACAATGATAATCATTATCTTCAAAATCTAATGATTTATTCCTTACACACACATACACACACACAAACACACACACACACACACACACACACACACACACACACAGGCTTCTTTTTAACCACTTGCTGTGGAATATTGGCAAGATACTTAACTTTTGAAGGCTTAATATTTTCATCATGATTGTTTTTTGACTAACACATGACTGATCTCTCAATCAAAATTTTGCATACTGCTAATTAACACTGCTTTGGAGCCCTGTGTGTATTTATCTACGGATTGCTAAGGAAGTTCAACATTGGTTGAAATAACTGATTATTTTCTCTGACAACTCAAATAATTAATTTGTTGTTGAGTCCTGATTTCAATTATTGGCTTTTCCAAACTTGAATCTTTTACCAATTTTCCTAGTGTTTACTGTGTTTTTATTTAATTTTTCCTTTCTATAAATATTTGTTGCCTTTTCTTCTTTATTTTTTTATATTATTTTAGTCACCATCAGTACGTCATTAGTTTTTGATGTAGTGTTTCATGATTCATTGTTTGTGTGTAACACCCAGTGCTCCATGCAATATGTGCCCTCGTTAATACCCATCACCCGGCTAACCCATCTCCCACTCCCCTCCCCTCTAAAACCCTCAGTTTGTTTCTCGGAGTCCATAGTCTTTCATGGTTTGTCTCCCCCTCTTAAACCCCCCCTTCATTTTTCCCTTCCTTCTCCTAATATCCTTCATGCTATTCCTTATGTTCCACAAGTAAGTGAAACCATATGATAATTGACTTTCTCTGATGGACTTATTTCACTCAGCATAATCTCCTCCAGTCCCATCCATGTTGATGCAAAAGTTGGGTATTCATCCTTTCTGATGGCTGAGTAATACTCCATTGTATATATGGACCACATCTTCTTTATCTATTCATCTGTTGGAAGGGCATCTCAGCTCTTTCCAGAGTATGGTTATTTTGGACATTGCTGCTATGAACATTGAGGTGCATGTGGCTCTTCTTTTCACAACATCTGTATCTTTGGGGTAAATACCCAGTAGTGCAATGGCTAGGTCATAGGGTAGCTCTATTTTTAAATTTTTTAAAGATTTTATTTATTTATTTGACACAGAAAGAGAGATCACAAGTAGGCAGAGAGGCAGGCAGAGAGAGAGGGGGAAGCAGGCTCCCTGCTGAGCAGAGAGCCCAATGCGGGGCTCGATCCCAGGACCCTGAGATCATGACCTGAGCTGAAGGCAGAGGCTTTAACCTACTGAGCCACTCAGGTGCCCCTCTATTTTTAAGTTTTCGAGGAACCTCCACACTCTTTTCCAGAGTGGCTGTACCAACTTGTATTACCACCAACTGTGTAAGAGGGTTCCCCCTTCTCCACAGCCTCTCCAACATTTGTTGTTTCTTGCCTTGTCAATTTTTGCCATTCTAACCGGTGTAAGTGGTATCTCAATGTGGTTTTGATTTGAATTTCCCTGATGGCTAGTGATGATGAACATTTTTTCATGTGTCTGTTAGCCATTTAAATGTCTTTTCACCTACTTAGTCAATGAATTTTAATGTTTGCAGCTCTTGGCAATAAAATAAATGCCCCCCAAAATAATGTGATTATACTAAAATTTTACAATATATTCGTCTTCATCTTTTGACTCATTCCTGATAACTTATGAACTTTATATATATCATTAACCATTAAAAAGGAAAATTGATTTTCTCTGAAAATAAGCTTTCAAGATTTTCCATTCTGATACTGGTTTTAGCTTAAAAATCCTAATGAGATTGAATCAGTCATTTAAAACCAAAACACCCAAAATTCACTAATTTGGGAAAAAATAATGCATTTCTCATCTGCCTAATGGAAGTTTCACTGTGTCCTCGTATCCGTTGACCTATCAGAAGTAATTGCTACCATAATCGATCATTTCCTTTTCCTTGACATACTTTCTTCCCTTAGCTTTCAGGACACTACCCTCTCTTGGTTTTCTTCCTATCTTCTATTTTTTCTTAGTCTCATTTTCTAGTTCCTTTCTATCTACCCCAACCTCAAAAGATTGAAAAGCCCCAGGGCACCTTGGATTTCTTCTTTTCTATCTATACCCACAATGTTGGTGAAATTATGTAGTTCATGGCATTAAATACTACTATTAGCGTGTAAGGGCTGCCATAATGAAATATCGCAGATCAGGGGGCTTAAACAGAAAGTGAGTTTCTTATGGTTCTAAAGGCTAGAAGCCGAAGATCAAGGTGGGGGCAGGTTTGGTTTCTCCTGAGGCCTCTCTCCTTGGCTTGTAGATGGCCTCATTCTTGCTGTGCCCTCACATGGCCTTTCCTCTGTGTTCAAATACCCCTGGTGTCTCTTCTTCTTCTTCTAAGATATTAGTCATATTGGAATTAGTGCCACATCCTTATAATCTCATTTAAATCTATCTCTTTAAGGGGTCTATCTCCAAATAAAGTCACATCGAGGGTAGGGCTTCAACATATGAATTTTGGGAGGACATGCAATTAAGGCTGATGGTTTTCAAATTTCTATCTCTAGTCAAAACCTCTCCCTTTAAATGGGATTATCCAAATACAGTTGACCCTTGAGGAACATGGGTTTGGAATGCAGGGGTCCATTTATAAGCAGATTTATGTTGCTAAATACAGTACAGTACTACAAATATATTTCCTTTCCCTTATGATTTTCTTAATAACATATTCTTTTCTCCAGCTGACTCTATTGTAAGAATACAGTATATAATACACATACAAAATACGTATTAATTGACACTTTATGTTATCAGTTAAGCTTTTGGTCAACAGTAGGCTATTAGTAATTAAGTTCTAAAGGAGTCAAAGTTATATGTGGATGTTGACCCTGTGGGGGTCTGAGCCCCTGATCCTTGTGCAAGGGTCAACTGTATATCCAGTTTAGCTTGTCCAGAACTGACTCAGGTCACAAATCCCCTTTCCCAAACTATTTTTCCACATCCTCCCCAACTCTGCCATCTGCTCAGCTCAGAGACTTTGGAGTCATCCTAAATTCCTCTTTCCCTGACACACCACCTCCAGTCTGTCGGAATGCCCTGATGACTCTGGCTTCAAAAATGTATACTGAATACGACCACTTCTCCTCACCACCACTGCTACTCTGATTTTTCCACCTGGATTAGTGACAGAACTCCTTCTACCCTTGCCCTCTAGCAGTCTATATTCAAGTACCTAGAGTGATTCTATTAAAAAGAAAGTCCGATCAAATCCTGAATTGTCCACATCAAATCCTTCTGCTAGCTTTCCCTCTTACTCAGAGCAAATCTGTTAACTCTAACTCATCTCCTGTTGCTTTTTCTGCCTCTCCCTCTGCTCTAGCAGCACTGGCTTCCTTAAACACACCAACACATTCCCACTTCAGTATCTTTACACTTGCTGTACCCTGTTGGCAATGTTCTTCCTCCCTCGATCTACATGGCTCACTCCCTCACCATCTATACCCTTTAACTCAAATGTCAATGAGGCCTTCCCTGATCATCGTTTCTAAAGTTTCAACAAACACATCTCTCCCCAGACTCTTATTTCTATTCCCTGGTTTACTTTTTCCCCCCTCTTATCACTGTCCAAATATACAGTACACTTTATATGTTTCCTTTGCTTATGATCCATCTCCCTCACTAGAATATACACTCCATGATGGCAAGGATGGATTTCCTTCTGGTCTGTCCACAGCCATGTACTCAGTATTTAGAATAGTGCCTGGCTCATATTAGATAGCCAATAAATATTGCTGAGTTCATTTATTTATTTATTTATTTATCCATTAATTCATTCAACAAATGTTTTTTGCATATCTGTTTTGTGCCAGACACTGTTCTAGATAAGGGATATACATGGGTGAGTTAAAGAAAATGCTGCTTTTCCTCACAGAGCTTCAATGTAGTAGTTGTATTGTAAGAATGCGTGCGATAGTAAAGAACAGAGAAATCTTAGCCACAGTGCTTGGCCCTTAAGAAATTCTTGCTGAAAGAATTTTGGGGGCAAAACTTTCGCTCCTTTTATGCCTAAAAAATTACTTTAAGTTGCCAACACAACTCAATGCTAGCTTGTAAGAGTAAAGAATTAGCACTTCAAAGTCATTCACTTAGAATTTTTAAAACATTGCTTCTTTGATTTCTGGTACTAAATTTGTTGATAAGAATTTCCGATGCATGTGTTAGTACATTTCTTTTTGCTTTTCACTTGTTTATAAGAAAGAATTTCTGGTACTAAATTTACTGATAAGAATGACAAATTATTCTCTTTTTTATGTAGATAATATGATTTTTTTTCCTCAGGAGAATTCTAGATTTTTTTCTTTATCAAAGTTGTTCTGAAAATTCACCGGAATATGACTAATTAATGCTGTTTAACATTCAGTGAGATTGTTCAATCATAGAACGAATAACTTTTGTCAGTTCTGGGACGTTGCTATTTCTTTTATTATTTGCTCCTCTTTTTCTTCTATTCTTTCCTTACGTAACTTCTGCATCTCTTTTCAATGACATTTTATTTGTCATTTGCAATGTAATCTTGATAATTATTTGATTCTATTATTTGGCTCACTAACAAAATCATCAATTGTGTCATTCAATTCATCTATTGAATTTTTTTAAAGATGTATTGATTTATTTATTTGAGAGAGAGAAGGAGAGTGCGTGTGAGCAGCGGTGGGGTGTGGGGGAGGAAGGGCAGAGGGAGAGAGAATCTTGAGCAGACTCCTCGCTGCAGAGTTTGAGGTGCAACTCAATCCCAGAACCCTGAGATCTCAACCTGAGCGGAAATCAAGAATTGGCCGGTTAACCAACTGAGCCACCCAGGTGCCCCTTGAATTTTCTTTTAAAAATTGTGATTAGATATTAATTTCCTAGAACCCCAGTTTTGTTTCATTTTGTCTTTTTAAGATTTTATTTATCTATTTGACAGAGAGAGAGAGCACAAGCAGGGGGAGCGTCAGGCAGAGGGAGAGGGAAAAGCAGGCTACCCTCTGAGCAGGGAGTTGGATGTGGGACTCCATCCCAGGACCCTGGGATCATGACCTGAGCCAAAGATAGACTCTTAACCGACTGAGCCACCCAGATGCCCTAGTATCCCGGTTTTTAATTTGTGTCCTTGTCGACATTTGTTTTTGCCTAATAGTTTGTTCTTTTTGTTGGCCATTATGCACCTACTTAACTCTTTCTCAAACTATTATGCTTGCTTCAAAGTAGTTCTATTTCCCAAGAGGATTTTTTTTTTCTCCTTGTGGAATTTATTCTTCCTCTTCAAGATGTTGATTTCCTTTAAGATTTGCCAAGTTTTGATTATCTGTCTATATTTATGTATGAGGGTCTGTATTATAGTATTTCATTTCTTAAACCCAAATTAGAACCTTTCCATGCCTATAGTTAATTCATTTCTGATTCCAAGAAGTAAAGGAGGCCTGCAACTTCAAAATATTTTACCCCATATTTATTCAGCATTGGTATATAATAGAAGTTACTTATGACTGAAGAACTTTTTTTTTTGTTTTTTTTTTGTTTTTTTTTTTTACGTAAAATGTGAGATGAGGGATGCCTGGGTGGCACAGTTGTTAAGTGTCTGCCTGCAGCTCAGGTCATGATCCCAGGGTCCTGGGATGGAGCCCTGCTCAGCGGGGGGCCTGCTTCTCCCTCTCCCAGTTTCCCCGCTTGTGTTCTTTCTCTTGCCATCTCTCTCTCTGTCAGATAAATAAATAAATAAATCTTAAAAAAAAATGTGAGATGATTTAGGTTCTAACTTTAAGAGGGAGAATGGTTTTATAAGTTTGATTTCTTTACTCAGAAAATGATTACAGTAATTTTGAAATTAATGAATTCCTTTGTCACCATATCATTTCAGTGATCAGTCCAAGTCTCTAGGTTTTCCAAATTTTCTTTTGAAACCCTCTTAAAATAATCAGAAGATTTTTAATGACAACGAAATAAAAATGTTAAGTTAGTAACGTTTTGATCTCCATCTAGTAATAGTGAGTATATATTTAATATACAGCCGAGAAAAAGGTTTTATTTTCCAACCAAATCTCCTGTTTTCTTCTTCCAGTCTGGTTCTGAGTTAGCTAAAAGTTTGAACATCTCCCTCTCCTTCTCCTGCTCCCTTCCTTTCCTCCTCAGGTCCCTCCAGTTCTCTCACCACTACAAACACAATCTATGCCCCATTCTCCTTGAAATACTACCATTTCCTCGATCACTATCAACTACACGACTCAAAGCCTTTGTGTTTGTCACCTGCCCCAACTCCTCTCAACTTGTTAATTCTATGAATTGAAAGTCTAGCAGAAAGTGTCAACTTTTTGAGGTGTGATCCCTGACACTCCAAGGTTGTGTTAAAAAGAAACCCACAGACCTAATTGGAGTTACCAAAGCAGGGCTTAATACCTAACCTAACTACAGTTCCAACCTCCTCCAGAAATGTAGTCTTACCTGGTAGCTCAGCACCATGGAGGTAGGTAAACTGTTGCAGGGGTCCTTTCTAATCCCCAAAGGAAGCTGAGGTAATCCACCTAATCAGACACACTCTCTGTCCCCAAGGGAAGGTGACCTTGCCTGAAGTATCTTTTTGTTTCGTTTGTTAATAGGAGCCCCACACATCTCCTTCGTATAAAAAACTCATTTTGTACGACTTCTGGAGCTCCTTTCTACTTGCCAAGTGAGATGTTCCCTGATTTATGAATGGCTTAATAAAACCAATTAGATCTTCAAATTTATTCAGTTAAATTTTGTTTTTTAACAATATGATGGAATATTATTTTCTCATTTCTAGTATTTTTATTTTTTTGCATTATACACTGGTTATTTGGATATGTTTACCCTGATAAATAAAAGATGAACAATATTTTATTGTTGCATAGCTCTAAAAATATTTTTGAGTAAATAAATGAATAAGCCCCAAGGCTATATGTTTAGAGAGAAAAGTGTTCACCTGGACAATACCTTGGCTATTTGCAACACTTTTGTTATTTAGCTAATCTCAGATACTAAAAATTTAGCCCATGAAACAAAATGAAAAGTATCAATAGTTTCTACTAAAAGAATAACAGTGAAATCTCTACACATTAACAGAGTGATGAATGGCACCACTTTTAAACAATGGTTTAAAGCAATAGCTCACTGGTAACCTTAATAGACGTTCTCTTTGATTTTGTGTGTGCCCAGAGCATCACACTGGTCAGCCACAGCTCACAACCTGACACGCACTTCCAGTTTTCAGAGTGACCCTTCATAAGATTCCACTTGGGAAGCATAGGTCTGTTGTGTTTCAAGAAAAAATTTCGAATTCTGGCTTGTTCTAAAAATGCAAGTCACTCATAACGTAGGATAAACTCTAAATGCACGTAATTACATAGGAGAATTTGGAAAAATCGTATAATTATCTCAATAGAGCTTTAAAAAGTGTTTTATGGTGGCTACATATTTTTCATAATTAATAGTTTACTGGTAAAGAGTATAGACTGTCATTAGACCATCTGAATTTAAATTCTGTCTCTTATCATTTCATTGTGTAACCTTATAAATTAATAAACTTTCTGGGTCTCAGTTACTTCATCTGTAAAACAGAAATAATTATAGTATCACCACCTCAGAAGGTATTGTAAGCACCACATCTGTCAAGCATTTAAAATTGTATTGGTAAATAATAAGCTTATAAAAATGTTAAACTATTGTTACTAATATAAATTAGTATTTTTAATATAATCGACAACTTGGAATGTCTTTATTAATAAGACAGAGTATAAATTGTTGTATGTAAGTGTCGAAAATCAGTAAATTGTTTATCTAAAACTAATATTACACCATATGTTAACTAATTGGAATTTAAATAAGATAAAAAACATGAAATCATTTATTTATTTGTGTAGAATTCTCCTTAAAACAGGAAAAGAATATTCTTATAGTCATTCCAAATATTGGAAATAGTAGAAATATTGGAAATAGTAATTTCAGGAGAAACTCAAAACAAGTATAAATACAGGGAAAGAATAAAATGTGACTTTATTTATTTATTTAAGATAATTTATAAAATTGTTATAGCATGGTTTAATTAAATAAGAGTAAAAAGAGGGAGAAATATACTTGGATCTATTACATGACATAATTTTCGTCTTCAAAAATCCATGTTATAACATTTGAATAAGAAAAGCTAAAAATACAAAATAAAAAAGACATTCTTTAGGGGCGCCTGGGTGGCTCAGTGGGTTAAGCATCCAACTCCTGGTTTTGGCTCAGGTCATGATCTCATGATCTTGGGATCAAGCCCATACCTGTGTGGGGCTCTATTCTCAGGGCAGAGTCTGCTTCAGATTCTCTTTCCCTCCCCCTCTGCTCCCCACCCCCGCCACTTGCTCGCACATGTGCTCTCTCTCTCTCTAAAATAAATAAATTATTATTTTTTTTAAATAAATTATTTTTTAAAAAAAGAAAAATACATTTTTATATTAGCAGCTAAAAATCTGTTAAATAACTGGCTGTTAATATAGCCTGAAACATAAGACATTTCTTTTCTAAGAATATAATAAAGCCTTAGGGAATAAATTCATATGCAAAAAATAGAGTGAGGCTATTTTCATAAGTACAGATAAAAGTACTACTTAAGTTACTGGTAGATTTACTGTAGTATCAAAGTTATACAAGAGTTTATAATTTTAATAAATAAGTACAGGACTTAATCTATTAAAAAAGAAGTGAGAGCATAACAAGGGGCATATAAATATTTAAAAAGTAGTAAGAGTGTGGCTACCTTACCAAAATTCAAGGTGAGTTGATTTGAAGTGATTTGATAAAGATATATAATATTATAAATGAAAGTTTGTACTCTTTAACCAGTTATGATGAATAAATTCTGGGGAATTTAATGTACAGCATGGTGATTATAGTTAATCATATTGTACTGTATACTTGAAATTTGCTAAAAGAGTAGATCTTAAGCGCTCTCATCACACACAAAAAATGGGAACTATGTGAGATAGTGGATGTGTTACTTAACTTGGGTGTAGTAAGCATGCCACAATGTATACCTATATTAAATCTTAAGTCATCATTAAATATATTATAATTGAATATGCATATTAGTAAATCAGAAAAACTGATCAATTAAAAAGAATCTAAATCTACAGATAGATTCAGAAAATAGCATATTTTGTGGCTATTAGTATTACAAATTATCTTTAAGATAGATTGTGGTAATTTTTACTGCCCCAAAGTGTATAAAGTTATATTTATTTACCGCAGTCATGATATTTGATGTTAAACCTTTTTAAAATAGCCAACTAAGTAAAAATGGTACTTCATATTGTATTCATTTTGTTACTTTTAAGATTGAAAAACTATAATATATTTATTGGTCACTTTCTTTTGTGAAACGCCTGTTATAATCATTTTTGTATTTATTTCTTACGTTTATTTATTTCTCTTATTGATATATATCAACATTTTAAAAATCTAAATTTCAAATATATATTCCCAGTTTGTCACTTATTAGTTTTAATTGGTTTTTACAAAATATTTCAAATACTGGAAATATATAAAGTATAGAATAATGAACACCCACATATCATGTTTTGATTAATTTGCTTGAGATTTTTTCTTGGATAAAGTATTATAGATTCAGTTGAAGTGTGTTTTATACCCTAAAATCTAGTATCCTTCCTATCTTTTTTTTTTTTTGTAATAGATATCTATCCATCTAAAATCTATATATCTCTCTATAAATAATATATATTCTAGGTTTTGCTCTTAAATGTGTTTTTTTAAGATTTACTTATTTATTTGAGAGAGAGAGAAAGAGAGAGAGGGGGGAGGGGCAGAGGGAGAAAGAGAAAGAATCCTCAACAGACTCCCTTGGAGCCTGATGGGAGTCTTGATCCCAGGACCCTGAGATCATGACCAGAGCTGAAACCAAGAGTTGGATGCTCAACTGATTGAGCCACCCAAGCATCCCGTACTTAACTGTTTTTAACTTTACTTAATGTTATCACACTTGTATAATTCTGCATCTAGCTCTTTTTATTTTTTTGTTTGTTTTTGCTTAATATTTTATTTGTGATTTACCTATGTAAAGCATGCAGATATTTATATATTTTTACTGTTGGATTCCATTGTGTAACAATGTCAGCATCTATTTATTCCCAATAGAAAAGCATTTAGGTTGTTGTCAATTTTACACCACTAAAAGCAAAAACACAATGAACATTTTTAGACTGCGTGAGTGTCCTCAAAGGCATATTCCTAGCGGTGGAAATTCTGGGTCAAAGGGCATATGCATCTTCAGCTTTACCAGATATGCCTAAATTGCTTTACAAAGTATTCAGATCAATTTGTATGCCTACTGAAAGTATATCAGACTTTCTAACCAATATTTGGCATTCTTAAGTTCTGCATATCTAATAGGTCTGAAATGGTATATCATTGTTTAAATATGTGGTTCCTCATTTAGAGTGTCTCTTTGTCTTTTTTCTTTCTCTCTTATTTACTTGTAGGACATTTTTCCTTTTTGGTAAATATTTCATACTAATCTGTTCACAGATTCACAGTTAAATTTGCTGAATGGATGATCATTTTTTTAATCCCCCTGGAGTTATCAGTAGAAGATAATAAGAGAAGGGATGATTAAGTATACTTTGGCTTTCAGGAGCAGCTTTAAGAAAAAAAAATGGAAATTGAGTTGAATATTAAAGGGGAAGGTCTTAATTAAGAGGATTAGTTTGGAAAAGAAATAAGCAACTTCACAGAGGAAGTAACTGTTGATGTTTTTAAGCCATGGCGGGGGGTGGGGGGGAACCACAGTGTGTCTAGGTTTGATGACTTTTAGCATGTTCCAATTATTTACTTATTGTTTTTTTATTATTTTGGATTTATTTCCCAGTTAGTTCTAAAAATTATTCAAGACAGCTTACACGCTATATTTATTCAGTGCAACATATCTGTTTTTAAGTTAGTAAAGTGTGACAAAGGAAAATTAAATTTAGGATTCGAGGGCATCAGGGAGAAATGTAACAACAAAATGCAGGTCGTTAAAGCCTTACATAATGATTAAAGCTGAACTGTACCTATAACTTTGAGATTCCCAGTGGCCAAAGCAAATAAGGAAATTAATGAATTTGAGGATTCCTACCGCCTTTCCCAGACTAGAGTCTGGGAAAAATTTTCTCCCACAGGTCCTCATACATAATATAGTGAGTGATACAGTGGGCTCCATCTTCAATGGCATCCCAGTATTAGAAGATATTATAAATATCTAATGACTTTTTGTAGTGTCCTTCCATATAAATGGAGGCACAATTTAAAAGCCAAATTTAGTGAAATTGATCCAAATTGTAGCATACTAAACATTAGGATCCAAGCATTTGAAATCATTCACAGTTTTCCTCAATTCTAGGATAAAATTTTGACTCTTTTATAGATACTAATAAATACAATCCTAGTTGCTATTCAAAAAGAATTTGTAGGGGTTTATGACCAATTGGAAAACAAATATCCCAATGAACGTTATGTAAGTTGAACAGTGACCAACTAACTAAATACTTCTTTTATGAATTGAATTTGGCTAGCAAAGCTACAATTTGCAACCTCAAAAAGATGAGTCAATTGACATATTTCACGTGGAAAGAGATTCTGTATGCTATCTTTTTTCATTGTTGGGTCACCAGGTTTTAGCATGGTGACTGTCACCTACCAAATGTTCAATAAATATTTGAGAAATAAATGAACAAATGAAGGAAGTAAACTTCTGCAAAGTTTGTTTTCTACAATGCAGTATTTGCATAGTTGTGCCACACAGAGAGGTTCTATGCTTCAGCAAGGATGTGAAGCATAAATAAATCTTTTCTTTTACTCATTAAAAGCAGATCCATATGAATTAAAAGAGGAGACAAACCATAAGAGACTCCTAAACTCATGAAACAAACCGAGGGTGGCTGGGGTGTAGGGGCGGGTAGGGATAGGGTGGTTGGGTTACGGACATTGAGGAGGGTATGTGCTATGGTAAGTGCTGTGAAATGTGTAAACCTGAAGATCCACAGACATGTACCCTGGGGCAAATAATACATTATGCTTTAATTAAAAAAAAAAAAGAAAATAAATACAAAAAAAAAAAAGAGGTAGACTTGACACACTTTTCAGAAAATTAAGAAACTTGATTAAGAGTTATCATTGTCCCCAGAAGAAATGGCCTCAGTGTTTAAGGTTGTTATGAGCCTCAAATAAGAAAATAAAGTTAATATATGTAGAATGCCAAGATCTACACATGTGTAAATGTTTGTACAATCCTTTGGTTACCTTCCAAAAGTCCTCACGTGCTGACCTTTCCAGCTATTTGATGTCTCCATTATACTTCTGAGAACTTGCACTGGTCTATCACCTCCTCTCCATGCTAAACACTATCTGACTTTAGTTCCTTTTGCCTGGGGCATTGTAATAACCCTTCTCCTCCCTTCTCATTGTTTTCCCTGTCTCTGGTTTCTCCTTTTGGGGTCCATACTTCATAGAATAGAGTAGTCAGGTCCATGGATTCTGAGTTGGAATGCCCATTCCATGACTTATTAGCTGTTTGATATTGAACCAGTTACGCTGCCCTGATTTGTTCTCAGTATCATTATCTATAAATTGAGAATAATAATAATATCTACCACATTTGGATTATTATGAAGGCTTAAATAAGATTATTTACATAATGTGCATGATAACCAGCAAATAGTCAGCAAGCGATAAATTCTAATTACTTCTGACCATGATTATTTTACCAGAACATTGTGTCTGAAACTGACATCTGACCCTGACTATCCCTACTTAAAACTTTCAGTGATTTCTAGAAGCCTAAATTGGCATAGTAAAGGATGTAACTTTCCTTATGGTCTGGCTTCAGCTTCTCTTTGCACCTTCATCACCACTATCCCTACTTCTCTTTTATATTCCAATCAGTTATTTCTGGTTTCAGCTATCCAAGTAGACCATAGCTTTTCAAGTCTCTGAGACTTGGCACAGGCTGTTCCCTCCTTCTGTAATACTTCTCCCTCCCCACTCTGACAAAAAGCTTTCTCCTTGTCTGGACACCATTATCTACCTCTCTTTGTAGTATTAACAAGCCTCCTGTCACTATATAAACTATCTAGAGACATAATGAATTTCCTTATATTTGTGTCCATCTTCCTGACAGGGAGCCTGTTTATTTCTCTGGGTCAGTAATCCTCTTTAAGTCGTCTCTAAGTTCCAGAATGCCTAGAACACAGTAAATATTTAATATATACCATTAAACAAATGAACAAATTCCTAGCCCAGGGCCTCTCGCCTACCATGTGCTCAATGACATTTACTGAATTGCATTGACTAAATTTAATATAATTCAAACAACTCTTGCACCTACGGTACCCCAATCTATTTGCGAACAGAGATTAGACCCTCTGGGTGTTTCACGGTTCTGTTCTGGGCTACAAATGCGAGTTAACACACTGGCAATTTTAAGGAAGAGGTTTTCTTTACCAAAACCTAGAAAAAAGTGGGACTTGCGGCAGATGGCACTAGAAAAAGGGTTGTCTGCCCAGAGATGCTACCTCATAGCTTATTTCCCTTAAATCTCGTGCCTGGAGAGAGAAGAGAGGGGGAGGGAAGATAAGTGGGGGAGCGAGTGAAAAAGTTGCCTCCATTCTCCTCCTCCCCCTTCCACAGAGAAGGATTACACTAAGGCAGATGTCCTAGGATGCTTCCTAAGGGGACCTGATTCTTGGAGTTCTCAAATACTTGCTGAGTTACCTCTGCCCCTTCCCTTCTTCTCTGGCTCTCCTTCTCCATTCACTCCCGCCACCCTCGTAGTCCCCCGTCACGAACACAGGCACTCCCTGGAGCCCAGAGAACCGCCCCGCCTCCACACTCTCAGTTCTAGGACCACCGTGACTGCCAACGAAGGATGCCAATCACAGGCAGCCTTAGCCAGATCCCTGGTAGTTGAGTAAAAAAAAAAAAAATCAGGTTGAGGACAGAAAGGAAATGAACATAGCAACCTCTAATGCTCGAAGAAATCTCAGTATGCAAATGCATCAGGATCCCGAGCAAGGAAACAGCAGGGTATCTCCGGCTACTCTGAGGACGCGGAACACCACAAACAGGAACTTTAAAGGGATTGAAATCTGTTGCCTGTTCCACTAGGAATATTGTTTGCAAGGCACAAGGTGTCTTTTGGTAGTGAGCACCCTTTGCGCATGCGCAGGTCCTTTCGGGAATTACTGCCCTGCCGCCGACTAAGTTGCATTCCTTGAATCTTCGCAGGAAAGACAATTCTTTAATCAGAGTTAGTAATGTGGACAGTACAAAATCGAGAGAGTTTGGGGCTTCTCTCTTTCCCTGTGATGATTGCCATGGTCTGTTGTGCACACAGGTGAGCTGCCGTTGTTGAACGTCTCTTTTTTTTCTTGGTGTTTTTCTTTTTACATGTTTGCTGGATCATGTAGCTTGTTATTTGGGGGTAAGGTGTGCTTGTCTATATTTATATCTGCTCGCAGTTTGTGTTCATTTTGAATACGGTCCCTACTTCTTCCCTTCAGCGCCAATGAGCCCAGCAACATGTCATACGTGAAAGAGACAGTGGACAGATTGCTCAAAGGATATGACATTCGCTTGCGGCCGGACTTTGGAGGTAATGCTTCATCTTTTTTCAACCTGTAACCCATACATATCTAGTTCTCCTTTCCTGTCAAAGATAAATGTCAAAAAAAAAAAAAAAAAAGCATGTGATTTCCGCAAGTGTGCGCTACGCCCTACGCCTTGGACACACACACACACGCGCACACACACACACACACACACGCACACACACACATACACCCCGGACCCTCAGTCGCAGGTGGATGAAACCCCAGGCAGAACTGACCTTCCCCCCGCCCGACACACCCTCTGCATAGTCACTGCATCACGCGTGTGCCCACACCTGTTTTCCCAGGCTGTCCCCTGCAAGGGGGAGCGGGGGATGGAGGAAGCCCATTCAAAATGTAGTAAGCACAGGGAAGCCCTGGATCTCCCCATCCTGTCTCTAAGAATATGTCCATAATGTGTCCCACCTTTCCGCAGGGCCCCCTGTGGACGTAGGGATGCGGATCGATGTCGCCAGCATAGACATGGTCTCCGAAGTGAACATGGTGAGTGGCCTCCCGACCGGCCCGCGGCGGGGCTTACGCAGATGTGAAATGGACGGGTCCCCTCGTCCTCTGCGTTTCATTGGCGGTCACTTCGCCCCGGCCCGGGAGTCCCACTCCGCGTGCTCCCCACACTGACACACACCCCCCGTTGCCCCTGGTTTGTATTTTCAACACACACACACGGGCTACTGCAGTGGTCCAGAGGAAACGTGCTCGGCACTATTTGGGGAAGGACGGAGACTGTGGCGCTGGAGGATTGGGTGGGGCGGAGTCTGAGCCGTACTTTAGCAGGGTTCCCTTCGGTGTTCCGATGCGGAGGGCACCATCTGCCGGCGGCCGTGCGGCCTGCACTAGGGTCCCCGGACCGTGGTTCGTAGTCGCCTAACCTCGAGTGGTCGCTGAACCCGAGAGCCAGCGCAAGTCCCGCCACCAGGCGCCCAGGCACACAGACAAGGTTTCAGAGTGTGCCCTCCTTCTTTCCGGGCTCTAACACACCTTGTGGCAGGAGCAACAGGCTAAGACGTCAGTCCATGCTGACTAATACAAAAGTGCTCGAGTCGGCTTCTGGGGAGGCTTGTAGTGTTCCCATGTGGTGGTTGATGAATTTGTCTTCTAGCATCTCGCAAATTTACGTTGAAATAGAATGGGTCGGAGTTATTGCTTTCCTTTACCCTAGAAACCTAAGCATGCCAGAAAAGCCTGATGATTAAAGGGACGGCAGAGAGGGTGGGGTGCGGTAGTAACATAAAGCAGTCCTTTCTAAAGGTTAACATTGTTTTATTTCCTTTTTTCCTTCTCCCTTTCTGAAGCTGTTGCACAGTAGATTGAAATCATAGCTATCATCTTCTCTGTTGGCTGTTTCCAACCACTGTGGGGTAGCAGTTTTCTAGTTGTTAGAGTTTCTAACTGTTGCTTCTTGTAAGGCAGGGGGAAAAGCCTGTTGCTTTTCTAGAACCAACCACCCAGGGAACAGCTAGATCTACCGGAGCAAAATGCCATTTTTATTCCTTTTGCGAAAAAAAAATACCGTGGTAGCAGAAATTTAGACAGCCTGAATAATTTAAAGACTAAAACCCTCTGGGATTTTGTCACTCTATAGCTGTAAAGGCTACTGAATTGTCATTTCATTTCATTTCATGTCACTACTAGTGTGCCGTTTTAACATGCTAAGGTTTAAGAATTCTTTCTTTTTTTAGGTTATGTCAGGGAAAAAAAATAAATATGTTTATAGTCTATTGAATAGAATTAGAAGAAAAAGTATATTAATTTCTATATTTTATAGTTGTAACTTTCTCTGCTTTAAGTACCTTATTTAATGTCACTGATGGTTGTATTGGAAAAAGAAAAATAATTTTTAAAAATGAATGCACAGTGAATATTTTCTGACTCGAGAAAGATTTTTAACAAACTGACTTATTGATAGTATTCTGTTCATATACATCTCACTACTACAAAGCAACTCGAAACACACCACTTACAAACACTGGAGAATGTAATAATGTGCACATTTACAAATTGTACCTATTCCATGCCATTGCAACTGGATAAGTTAGATAATGAATTAAAAAGTCGTCTGTATCATGTAGTTAAATGATGATAATATTTTCCTTGCAGTCATTTATTTTGGCACCTTGTAAGTACCCACATAGATAATTTATAAAATGGGAGAAGATTGAGACAGATCAAAAGGCAAGTAGTGCCTTTGCCAGTGGTTCATTTTCTGTATAGGGTAGTATGCCCTTCAGAATTTTAAAAAATGTATAATTCTGTTGACTATATTTACAGACAACTTTTGAGTTACAATGAGAAACCGAATTGAATAGGGAAGTTGCTATTAACCAAAATAACCACCACCACCACAAAAAAGCTCTGTATATCAGTTGTTCAACTGAATTCATACACAGCCCAGACAAGAAGGATTGAATTTAATTGCAATACCACTAGACAGGGCTCCTAATGATAGAATAATACAGCCTATTTACTTACTGCATCATGCGTATATGTGCTTGATTTTTAAAAAATATTCCCCCAACAGATAAGCCTTTGAAAAATATATTGTACTAAAATACCAATTGCCTTTCCACAGTGGTATTAGAAACATTATGGGAAAATAGAAACCACTAACCAGTGAAAAATAATAAACCTTGATTTACTTACTATTCCTTGTTTTAATAAGAGTTACCAATAAGATCCAAGGTCTATTTTACCTTTCTCATCTATGACAAAATGTTGAGATAAATAGATTGCAAATAAATCCAAGAAAAATGGAAACAAAAAGGAATTTCAGGATCACGGGCTTTCAACACAATCTCAGTAGTTAGCCCTAGTTAAGAGCGTTGTCTGCAATATGCTTTGAATTTTAGATACTATAAGTAGGGCTGAAATGTCAATGGGAAATAAGACTCATTGATTTTTATATTAAGCATGTTTCAGTACCCCTATAGGCAGTAACTTTTGAGGTTTTTAAAAGGAAATTTTTACCAAAATTGACAAAAAGGAAGAATGGACAAAGAATATAATAAAAACTAGTTCAAAGAAAATTCAACTAAAATCCATTACTAAAACACTGTTCATTTTTATATTTTCATTCATTACCATTATTAACCGCCCATTCCATGGCTGGGAAAAATGACATGATAATTGTACATTATGTTAATGAGCTTGAGAACTAGACTCTGTTAATTTTTGTTCTTTTCTTATGCTACCCTAAGTGAAATATAATTCCACAGTGGTTTATTGCATTATCTGTTTTAAAGACTAACATAACATTGAGTATTTTCTGATTCATGTTCTTCAGAATATAGAATGTTTTTCCCAAATTAAGAAAATGAAAGAGAGCTTTTATAGTCAAGAACCTATATAATCAAGAATTGTTGGTTCTGAGCAGTGAATTCTGAGCAGCATTCCTCTGAGGAATAATTCTGATGCAGAAAAAAAACTATAGGAGCAAGACTTTTCTTTTCAAGAATTCATATTATTGATTAAATTAAGAAGGATTTTTTTTCCTCTAGCATCATGGGATATACTATGCAGGTGATAGTGATTATATACTGTTATTTTTCTGAACAGTTATCTTAAAAAAGCTACTGTGATTTCCATTTATTGTTATATTAAACCCTTCAAACCTTCCCTTAGTTCCTGCCAAGCTATGTACCTACTATCTCTCTCTCTCTCTCTAGCCTAAAGCTGAACAGAAGGCAGTTGGGGCAAAAAAAAGACAGTAGCCCCCATAAATTGCCTTAAAGTAACCACTAACATCTGTTACTATAAACCCAGTAAAACACAGATATTACTAAGCAGGTCTTCTCTTTGAGCAGAAGATTGGGGAAGCATGGTATTAACTATCTGCAAACAAGTGGTTGAATTCTTGCATTTCAGATTCCAATAACTAGCTGTGTCTTCTTATTAAGGAGGTGCCTTCTGATGATCAAGTAAGAGATCAGGAAGGAGACAAACCATAATAGACTCCTAAACTCATGAAACAAACTGAGGGTGGCTGGGGTGTAGGGGCGGGTAGGGATAGGGTGGCTGGGTTATGGACATTGAGGAGGGTATGTGCTATGGTAAGTGCTGTGAAATGTGTAAGCCTGAGGATCCACAGACATGTACCCTGGGGCAAATAATACATTATGCTTTAATTAAAAAATTAAAAAATTAAAAAAAAAAAAAGAGTCCCAAGCATAAAACTCTCTGTCCCTGACCTAAAGACCAATAAGTGGCCCACGTGGTCACTCCCAGAAGACTTTACATCTATTGAGTCCTAATCCAACTAGCCACTCCCAGTAACAGTTAACTACCATGCATTCTTTGTTTCCTTTCTCCCTTCATGCATGGGTGGATACAATAGTGAACGCTCTTCTAGGCATTGCAATTAACAATGAAAAGAGTAAAAAAAAAAAAACCACAAAAACACAAAAGCCTAAAATGAGTCAATTGTGTAAATAATACCTAAAAGAAAAACAAATATAATTTACCGAATATCCACTGTTGTTAAATTCCACTGTTGTTGCTGTTGTTATTTTAATATTTGATTCCAGAGGATTTTGGTACATACTGCAGTTACGTCTAATTACTTGGTCTTGGTGACACAGAACAGTAACCACATTCAGAATCTACCCTGCCCATTTCTTTAAGTCAGTGTTTCTCAGTCTGTAATGTGTCTTTGAATCACTCTGAGATCTTCAAATGTTAAAATGCAAATTCTGAGTCAGAGGTCGGGGATGGAGTCCACATTCTGCATCTCCTGAGCGATGCCAATTCTGGTGTGTGGATGGCACTCTGAACAGCAAGATTGTAGTACATTATTCTAAGATCTTGCGTTATTACGAAATGAACTTTTTTTTCTCTTAAATTTCTCTAAGAATGTTATTTCAAGGCTCCAAATTAAATTTTAAGTTAATATCTGGATAAACAGGTAGCTGTGCTCAAAGGGAACATTGGTTTAGTAATTGATGATAAGCAACAGGACAAAGGTAAGAGGCTGGATGATGAGGCTTGACTTCACTAATAAGCAGTCCTCCTCACTGTGTCAATACTTATGAGTCAGCCAACCTGAAACGATGGCTGTGAAAATATTTCCAAGCACAGTAACTCCGACAATACTATCCTGCTGCTTTACAGAACACCAATGACTCTTCTTCTTCAGAATCGAGAACATTGCAAACTGTTTTTCCCCTCACTGAGGAGCTTGCAGTAGCTTTGTAAAATAGCCTAAACGTACTCTTGCTGATGTCAGGAAATTCTCTGAGGTTATAATAAAATTCCTTTGCAAATAGAGCAAATAGGTCAGTATCATTTAAAAGCAGGAACAGATATCTGCAGTTAAAAAAGATATAAATACATTTTTTCTTATATGAGTAATCAACCAGGCCTCACTTTTAGGTGCTGGGTTACGATATTA